>CP137678.1:7588254-7798472 GCA_037976565.1 Mesocentrotus franciscanus
GTTCCTGATGTGAATGCTGCCCGACCATCACTAAAATTTGACCTAACCGGGCATTATCTTGTAAGTCCGGCACAGTACATAACAATAATATATTTCATTCATGTTTAGAGTGGGGTTGATCCCCAAAAGAAGGACGGAGCCCCCAGGCTGAGGGTCACCATAGAGTTGCATGAACGGCCGTGCCCTAGACTTCATTCATGCTCGGAAGGGCTCCCAATTAATGGTGAGACATGCAGAGCCTCCGGGCTTCAGAGATATGGAGGGCTTTAAATAGATGGGCAAAGTAACCGGTCTTATGATATGCTGAGAGGGTTCTCTAAAGGGCGGTGCCCCTAGACTCCATTCATGCTCGGAAGAGGCTCCTAAAGAGATGGACAAATTGGCAGAAAGTGCAAGATTGTCCCTGAATTAATCAAGCCCCCATTCCATCC
This sequence comes from Mesocentrotus franciscanus, assembly GCA_037976565.1. NCBI lineage: Eukaryota > Metazoa > Echinodermata > Echinoidea > Camarodonta > Strongylocentrotidae > Mesocentrotus > Mesocentrotus franciscanus. Next base: position 7,588,686 of record CP137678.1, read on the forward strand.
CATTTATATAGAACCTGTCTTAAGCAAGCCAGGGTTCGTTAAAGGTTGTAAAGGTTGCAAGAAAGTTCGCAAACATTTTCATTGTCTAAAACAGTTTTACTTGTCGCAAATTGTTTTTCCCCAAACAGTTGCAAGCGTTTGCAAAATAGTCGTAAGCTTTGCAAAACAGTCGTAAGTCTTTGCAAAAGGTTGTAAGACGGTGTCGCTGAAGTTCTTTTTGATTCGCCAATGCTAGCGACCACGTTACCATATGGTTCCTATATGAAATCGACCCATTGAGTACCAGGAGTTAGCAAAAGGTCGCCAACATTCGTCAGAAAAGTTGGCGAATCCAAATTCGCAACGTTCGTAAGCATTCGCCGCTCAGTGAGATAGGGCCTTTAATATATTTAGGGGGTGTCTGGAAAACCTGTGGTCACGCATGCTTACAGTACATGACTGAGATTCCCGGATCCCTTCCATTATTGAATGTATATCAACTCCATAAACTATCTATATGTGTTTTTATGTATCAATTATTGAATGATAAATTGCCGCAGTCCCTAATTCAGTATTGCTGTTTCATAGAGCACAAATATGAGACTAGACAAAGAGAAAGTAAGAAGTTGAGTGTGCCTAAAGTAAGGACAACGCAGGGTAAATTTTCAATGTCATTCAGAGGCACATGCTTTTGGAATGATCTACCCCTATCTGTACGGGAGAAAGCATCCACGTCTTGCTTTCGTAGAACTCTAATATCACAAATGTTAATAGAATAATTGTTTTGAACTTTGGACCGAAGTTTCTTGCCTATTTGTAAATAGTATGTTATATAATTCTTTATTTTTTTATTTAGTGTAAAATACCAAAGCTTTGTATTTAATCACAGATCATATTTTAGCCTAGATGTAGAATAGTTTGTAGCTTAAGTGTGTATTCAATAGTTATTCATATTTATTCATTACGTTCTCATTCATTGTTGTGATACTTTTGTGTGTTAGTGGTACCAGACACGATTAGCATTTAATGCTATTTTCTGGTCCCATTTATCCTTTCAATGTTAAACATTCACATTTGATTGTAATATTGATGTACTTTTTGTTTGGATAATAAAACTTCAAACTCAAACTCAAACTCATTATCCCGATTCCAAGCAGTAACACATTGATATTTCAGGACTCATGATAAATTCGTTTAACAATTGATTCCGCTCGGTTGATTCTATTGTTCGGGTTATTTAGCAGAGAGAGATAGAAGTGAATATTCTCATGGCTATAACGACTTTGCGTATTTATTTTTATTTGTTCATCGTCTCTACAATGCTATTTGAACAATATTTCGATTCATAGATGAAATGAAATCAGTTGTAACATTAAACAAATTACCACACACAAGTACAGACACAAGTACCCCACACACACAAACACACATACACACATCAAGGACCAAGGGACAACAAAACGAGAAGGGGAGAAGAGAAGAATAAGGGCGAGGCATAGGAAATAAACACGCACACATACACATACATGTAGATAACACAAACTTAAAAGAACATAATTATAAGACAGCAAAGAAAAAGAACAATATAGGGAGGATGGCTGAATATGGGCGACCCCAGCTAAAAAGAAACCTGTTTCTCTGAAGATCCTGGAATATGCAGTGAAACCAAGGACATACAAAGAAAAGAAAGTCCTTGGATGAAATTCTCGGAATGTTTTAAGTTAATGTCTATCTCGCCACAAACACCCTAGTGGATCTGCAACAAATAAAAGTTGTTTGTCAGTTTAAGTGTAAATGGGTTTCTTTGTATTAAAGAATGTATAGAGTCGGTGTAGAAATGAATAAACATGAACATGATTGTATCCAGCAGTCGCCTCGATGGGTTCTACAGCTTTATACAAATGAACCGCATCTGCCCATGCGCAGAAAGTATCTCCTTAGTGGCTTATTGCAAATCACACAAATGGGTGTGGCCTAGGATTTCAGTAGTCTACCTCAGCCACACCGCTCAACCGACTCAGACAATTTCTTTGCTCGGTGTATTCACGGTGTGGAGTCGGGCTCGTTGGTGTGACAGGGTGCAGATACGATCCATTTGATTAATACCGTACCCAGTTATTTATGCTCATTCTTCAATCGTATGTTGAACGACGCACATCTAATTGTTTCTCGATCTCGCTGGCTTCTGTACCCACCCTACACATTCTTCCAATCTACCTCTACTAATATCCTACGTACGTGTACTACCACCCTACCCGTTCTTCTATCCTACTTCTACTACCATCTTGTGTCTACCCCCACCCTACCCGTTCTTCCATCCTACCTCTACTACCACCCTACCCGTTCTACCATCCTACCTTAACTACCATTTTACGTCTACTACCACCCTACCTCTTTGTCCATCCTACGTCTACAACCACCCTACCCATTCTTCCATCCTACCTCTACTACCACTCTAAATCTTATACGATCCTGAACATCCTACCTTTACCACTATCCTCCCTCTAACACTATCTCCCTGTTACCATCCTACCTCTACTACCATCCTATGTCTACTACCACCCTACATGTTCTACCATCCTACCTCTACTACCGTCCCTACGTCTACCCCACCCTACCCGTTCCTTAATTCTCCCTCTACTACCATTCTACGTCTACTGCTATCCTCCCTCTGCCACCATCTTACCTCTGCCACCATCCTACCTCTGCCACCATCCTACCCCTTCTTCAATCCTACCTCTACTACCATCCTACATCTACTACCACTACCTCTACTTCTATCCTGGGCCCACTATAATTTATCTCTAATTCGATACTAACTCTACCATCCTACCTTTACTACCACCATACCTCTACCACCACCCTACCTCTACCACCATCTTACCTCTACAATCTCTCTTACTTCTACTACCATCCTACTTTTACTACCACTCTACGTCTACTCCCATCCTACCTCTATTGCCATCCTACCTTTACCACCACCCTACCTCTACCACCACACTACCTCTTCCACATCCTACCTCTACTACCATCCTACGCCACCCCATCCTACGTCCACCCCACCCTACCCATTCTTTCACCCTACCTCTACTACCATCCTACGTCTACTACCACCCTACCCTTTCTTCCATCCTACCTCTACTACCATCCTACCTCTACTAACACCACCTTACCCATCATTTCATCCTACTTCTACTACCATCCGACGTCTACCCCACACTACCCATTCTTCCACCCTACCTCTACTTCTATCCTACGTCTACTACCACCCTACCCTTCTTCCATCCTACCTCTTCTCCCATCCTACCTCTACTACCATCCTACCTCTACTACCATCCTACGTCCACCCCCACCCTACCCATTCTTCCTTTTACCTCTACTACCATCTTACCTCTAACACCTCCTTACCGTCCTTCCATCCTACCTCTACTACCATCCTACGTCCACCCCCACCCTACCCATTCTTCCTTCCTACCTCTACTGCCAACCTACGTCTACTACCACCCTACCCGTTTTCAATCCTACCTCTAATACAACCCTACCCGTTCTTCCATCCTACCTCAACTACCATCCTACTTCTACTACCACCCTACCGTTCTTCCATCCTTCCTCTACCACCATCCTACGTCTACTACCACCCTACCCGTTCTTCCACCCTACATCTTCCACCCAACCCGTTCTTCCATCCTACCTCTACTACCATCCTAAGTCTACTACCACCCTACCCGTTTTTCCATCCTACCTCTACTACCATCCTACATCTACCCTCGCCCTACCGTTCTTCCACCCTACCTCTACCACCATCCTACGTCTTTTACCACCCTACCCGTTCTTCCATCCTACATCTACCCTAATCCTACGTCTACCCCAACCCTACCCTTTCTTCAACCCTATGGCCACCCCACCCTCCCCGTTCTTCCATCCTACCTCTACTAACATCCAACGTCTACTACCACCCTAACCGTTCTTCCATCCTTCCTTTACTACCATCCTAAGTCTACTTCCACCCTACCCGTTCTTCCATCCTTCCTCTACTACCATCCTACGTCTACTACCACCCTACCCGTTCTTCCACCCTACCTCTACTACCATCCTACCTCTACCACCACACTACCTCTTCCACATCCTACCTCTACTACCATCCTACCGTTCTTCCACCCTACCTCTGCTACCATCCTACCTCTACCACCACACTACCTCTTCCACATCCTACATCTACTACCATCCTACATCTACCCCATCCTACCCATTCTTCCATCCTACCTCTACTACCATCCTACGTCTTCCCCACGTCTACCCCAACCCTACCCGTTCTTCCATCCTACCTCTACTAACACCACCTTACCCGTTCTTCCATCCTACCTCTACTACCATCCTTCTCTACCCCCCATCCTACGTCTATCCCCACCCTACCCGTTCTTCCATCTTACCTCCACATACCATCCTACGCCGCCCCATCCTACGTCCACCCCACCCTACCCATTCTTCCACCCTACCTCTACTACTATCCTACGTCTACTACCACCCTACCGTTCTTCCATCCTACCTCTACTACCATCCTACCTCTACTAACACCACCTTACCGTCCTTTCATCCTACTTCTACTACCATCCGACGTCTACCTCACCTACCCATTCTTCCACCCTACCTCTACTACTATCCTACGTCTACTACCACCCTACCCGTTCTTCCATCCTACCTCTACTACCATCCTACGTCCACCCCCATCCTACCCATTCTTCCTTCCTATGTCTTGTACGGTTGTACCATCCTACGTCTACTACCACCCTGCCCATTCTTCCATCCTACCTCTACTACCATCCTACCTCTACTAACACCACCTTACCCGTCCTTCCATCCTACCTCTACTACCATCCTTCGTCCACCCCACCCTATCCATTCTTCCTTCCTACCTCTACTGCAATCCTACGTCTACTACCACCCTACCCGTTCTTCAATCCTACCTCTACTACAACCCTACCCGTTCTTACATCCTACCTCAACTACCATCCTACGTCTACTACCACCATACCTGTTCTTCCATCCTTCCTCTACTACCATCCTACCTCTACTACCATCCTACGTCTACTACCACCCTACCCGTTCTTCCATACTATCATCCTACGTCTCCTTCCACCCTACCCGTTCTTCCATCCTACCTCTACTACCATCCTACGTCTACCCTCACCCTACCCGTTCTTCCACCCTACCTCTACCACCATCCTATGTCTATTACCACCTTACCGTTCTTCCTGCCTACGGCCACCCCACCCTCCCGTTCTTCCATGCTACCTCTACTACCATCCTAACAGTTCTTCCATCCTTCCTTTACTACCATCCTAAGTCTACTGCCACCCTACCTGTTCTTTCATCCTTCCTCTATTACCATCCTACGTCTACTACCACCCTACCGTTCTTCCACCCTACCTCTACTACCATCCTACGTCTATTACCACCATACCCATTCTTTCATCCTTCCTCTACTACCATCTTACGTCTACTAACACCACCTTACCGTCCTTCCATCCTACCTCTACTACCATCCTACGTCCACCCCACCTACCCATTCTTCCTTCCTACCTCTACTGCCATCCTACCTCTACTGCCATCCTACGTCTACTACCACCCTACCCGTTCTTCAATCCTACCTCTACAACAACCCTACCCGTTCTTACATCCTACCTCAACTACCATCCTACGTCTACTACCACCATACCTGTTCTTCCATCCTTCCTCTACTACCATCCTACCTCTACTACCATCCTACGTCTACTACCACCCTACCCGTTCTTCCATACTATCATCCTACGTCTCCTTCCACCCTACCCGTTCTTCCATCCTACCTCTACTACCATCCTACGTCTACCCTCACCCTACCCGTTCTTCCACCCTACCTCTACCACCATCCTACGTCTATTACCACCTAACCCGTTCTTCCTGCCTACGGCCACCCCCACCCTCCCCGTTCTTCCATGCTACCTCTACTACCATCCTAACAGTTCTTCCATCCTACCTCTACTACCATCCTAAGTCTACTACCACCCTACCCGTTTTTCCATCCTACCTCTACTACCATCCTACATCTACCCTCGCCCTACCGTTCTTCCACCCTACCTCTACCACCATCCTACGTCTTTTACCACCCTACCCGTTCTTCCATACAACCATCCTACCTCTACTACCATCCTACATCTACCCTCGCCCTACCGTTCTTCCACCCTACCTCTACCACCATCCTACGTCTTTTACCACCCTACCCGTTCTTCCATCCTACATCTACCCTAATCCTACGTCTACCCCAACCCTATCCTTTCTTCAACCCTACGGCCACCCCACCCTCCCCGTTCTTCCATCCTACCTCTACTAACATCCCACGTCTACTACCACCCTAACCGTTCTTCCATCCTTCCTTTACTACCATCCTAAGTCTACTTCCACCCTACCCGTTCTTCCATCCTTCCTCTACTACCATCCTACGTCTACTACCACCCTACCCGTTCTTCCACCCTACCTCTACTACCATCCTACCTCTACCACCACACTACCTCTTCCACATCCTACCTCTACTACATCCTACCTTCTTCCACCCTACCTCTACTACCATCCTACCTCTACCACCACACTACCTCTTCCACATCCTACCTCTACTACCATCCTACCCGTTCTTCCACCCTACCTCTACTACCATACTACCTCTACCACCACACTACCTCTTCCACATCCTACCTCTACTACCATCCTACATCTACCCCATCCTACCCATTCTTCCATCCTACGTCTTCCCCACGTCTACCCCAACCCTACCCGTTCTTCCATCCTACCTCTACTAACACCACCTTACCCGTTCTTCCATCCTACCTCTACTACCATCCTTCTCTTCCCCCCATCTTACGTCTATCGCCACCTTACCCGTTCTTCCATCTTACCTCCACATACCATCCTACGCCGCCCCATCCTACGTCCACCCCACCCTACCCATTCTTCCACCCTACCTCTACTACTATCCTACGTCTACTACCATCCTACCGTTCTTCCATCCTACCTCTACTACCATCCTACCTCTACTAACACCACCTTACCGTCCTTTCATCCTACTTCTACTACCATCCGACGTCTACCTCACCCTACCCATTCTTCCACCCTACCTCTACTACTATCCTACGTCTACTACCACCCTACCCGTTCTTCCATCCTTCCTCTACTACCATCCTACGTCTATTACCACCCTACCCGTTCTTCCACCCTACCTCTACTACCATCCTACGTCTATTACCACCATACCCGTTCTTCCATCCTTCCTCTACTACCATCCTACATCTACTACCACCCTACCCGTTATTCCATCCTACCTCTACTACCATCCTACCTCTACTACCATCCTACGTCTATTTTTCTCCTACATCTACCCTCATCCTACGTCTACCCCCACCCTACCCATTCCTCCATCCTACGGCCACACCCGCCCTCCCTGTTCTTACACCCTACCTCTACTACCATCCTACCTCTACTACCATCATACGTCTACTACCACCCTACCCGTTCTTCCATCCTACCTCTACTACGATCCTACGTCTACTGCCCCTACCCGTTCTTCCATCCTACCTCTATTACTATCCTACGTCTACCCCCATCCGAGATGTTCCATCCTACCTCTGCTACCATCGTACGTCTACTACCATCTTACGTCTTCTTCCACCCTACACGTTCTTCCATTCTACCTCTACTCCCATCCTACGTCTACTACCACCCTACCAGGTCTTCCATCCTACCTCTTCCCGGCCCCACCCTAGCTGTTCTTCCATCCTACCTCTACTTCCATCATACGTCTACTACCATTCTACGTCTTCTACCACCCTACAAGTTTTCCATTCTACCTCTACTACCATTCTACGTCTACTACCAGGGGCGGATCCATGGGGGGCAGTCGACAGGCCAGGGTCCCCTGACCCCAAAACAGGTTTTAAAAAAGATGGTAGGAAAGAAAAAGAGGGATATCAGTTGCAATTTTCCTGCCAACAAGTTGTGGATCGGGGGCCTGCCTCTCCCCGTCAAAAAGAGAGAAGGAAGGGAACGGGAAAGAGGAGAGCTAAAAGGGAACAAAAAAGAGGAAGAAGAAAAGAAAAGGGTGAAAATAATTAGGGAAGATCAGTTGCGATTAATCCCACCAACAACGTGTGGATCGGGGGAGGCAAAAGGCCCTTGCCACCCCACCCCCCCCCCCAGCAAACCTAAAAGAGATAGAAGGGAAAGGGAAAAGAGGGGAGAAAGGGAAAGAAAAAAGAGAAAGAAGAAAGGTAGGGGAGATCAGTTGCGATTTTCCCGCCAACAAGGTGTAGATCGGGGAGGGGGCGGGCACTAGCGTACTGATGGGGGGCGGCCCCAAAAATAAAAGTCAAATGTGGTTTATTTCTAATTCGATACCGGTGATTTACAAATTTTGCTGAAATGACATAATTTTCTAACTTTTTTCCTCACTTTTTAGTAAATTATACTTTTTAATGCATTTGATGGAAAATGACAAATTTCTAAATTTACAGTCAGGCAAGAAATATGCTTATTTAGAGGCCTACATGTCAGGAACCGCGCAACCTCGAGCCCCCACCTTTTTTGAAAAAAGTATATTAAAGAGAAATAGAAAGAAAGAGAGAGGGAGAGAAAGATAAATAGTGACCTGCCTGTGTCACAAAATAATGAGGTATCAAAATATGCTCATCTGACCGTGATTAAATGCCTTAAACCCCCGAGCTTCTGGGAGCTCCGCCCCCTGGACCCCACGCCAAGTAGTGACCTGCCAGTGTCACAAATAAGGTATCTAAATATGCTAATCTGACCTTAATTAAATGCATAAACCCCTAAGCTTCCAGGGGCTCTGCCCCTGGACTTCACCTATGGCCCTAAGGCGGGCCCTAGATGCTCATCTGACGGTAATTTAATGCTTAAAACCCCTGAGCTTCTGGGGGTTCCGCCTCCTGGACCCCACGCCAATTAATATCCTGCCAGTATCACAAATAAGGTATCAAAATATGCTGATCTGACCTTAATTAAATGCATAAACCCCTAAGCTTCCGGGGGCTCTGCCCCCTCGACCACATCAGGGGACCGTTATACATGCCTCAAATCCCTGAGTTTCAGGGGGCTCAGCCAACTGGACCCCACGCCAATTATTGACCTGCCAGTGTCATGAGTTAGGTATCAAAATATGCTCATCTGACCGTAATCAAATGCCCATACCCCCTGAGTTTCCAGGTCTGATCCCCGTCGGCGCTTTGCCCCTAGACCCCACGCCAATTTATGCTACGCTCTACCTGATCATAAATACTTTAGCCCCCCACCCACTTTGAAAGACGTTCAGCGGGGCCTGGATGTAAGAGTGGGGAGATGCGGATTTTTTGTCTCCCCCAAAAAAACCATTACGTACCAATATTTGGCTTGCATAATTTAAAATTTGGGCCCCCTAAGAAATCCTGGATCCGCGCCTGGTAACCTGGCCTCATATTTTCTGTATAAATATTACATGTTCTGGCTTTCTGGAGAGGAGTTGAGTTTTGATCACCATTAGATCAAGACCCTCTTTCTAGCTGGCTCTCTCTTCATCTTGTGTTTTACATATGTGGAAGTTCATAATGATGTGACTGATTTGATTCTCCAAAGTTTTGAGATAATAAATACTCTCATATGACTCCGGAATTACAAGTCTCTCCTTGCTGCTTCATTTGTTGTACCTCTCCTGCTGCCAATATCGCATACACCGATCCCAAACACAACACTACCCCCCACTGAGCGAAATATCGGTTGGCGCGATTTTCAAATTTCAGCCCCTTATTGGAAAATCCTGGATCCGCCCAACATCAAATTCTGTAGAACTTTGCAGGAAATTTATGAATATGTCATGTATGTGAAATTTAAACGTTAGCAGTGTCCTAGTATTCAAATTATGCAAGGAAACTCGTTTACTTTCTAGACTTCCCTGTCGGACACTATTGAGTGACTGACTGACATCTTTTTTTCTTTGGTAATAACATATATTAAAATGAGCTGTACAACAGGTCTACATGAGCATTTGTTTAAATTAATAACCCACTACTTGTAATGGCCAAAATTAAACTGATTGAATCTTTGCGCAGCACAAAACGTACGACCATTCGGTACAAGGGTCTGAAAAATCAGACTATTACTTAGGTGATTGCAATCACTTAAGTCGATTCGACTACTAATGGTCGTTATTTTTCCATTAACAGCCATTTTTAAGCCCTTTCGTTTTGACGGAAGTTCTGAAAGACAGTATTTGCAGGCCAAACAAATGAAAAGGTTAAATTCCAACGGCATAAGTGAAAGACAGTACTATATACTGTCTTTCACTTATGCCGTTGGAATTTAACCTTTTCATTTGTTTGGCCTGCAAATGGGACATAGTACCTTTAATGGCATGAAAAGTCACGTAAAATTAAAAACGAAATCTTATCCCTAAAACGCAAATTATTACGCATTTTACCCATATTGAAAAGAAGAAAAAACGCAAAGTAGCACTGCAACCGAGCGGTAGAGTTACTTTCAAATTTGGACATTATAAAAACGGCAATATTCTTTTCACTTCATTCCCTTCTGGATGGAGCGGCGTAACATTATCAAACATCCTATAAGTTGTAGAGGGAACGTAGCATGAAAACCGAAAATTTAGATAACTTTCAAATGTTGAACATTACATTTGAAAATGGTATTTCATGCACTTAACTCTATAATGAGAGGAGGGGGCGCAAAATCGAACATGATCCTAATGAAACCAGTCCTACAATACCGAGCAAAGCAGTAATTGGGAGTTAATTTTTCTTTTTCAAGGTTTGAACCTTATAAAAATGCCATTAAATGTACATAATGGCGGGGATTTTAGCAAATATTGGGTGACATTTTACTCAACTTAACATATAGGCCTGTGAGAAGAATCTTACCCAATCTAATTTTAGAGTTATTCTTTGTCCTCCTTTTCTCCGAGTCACCATTCCTCTTTCTTTCTTCTATTAGTATTATACGTTTTTGTCGGTCCCATTTCAGCGTCACCCGGACTCGGGGCATGTGCCAATGTGATACTCAAATTTCTCTCGACATCTTGACAGTCTTTGCGTTCTTGGTCACTTAAAGGTACTATGTCCCATTTGCAGCCAACATCAAATTCTGTAGAACTTTGCAGGAATTATGAATATGCCATGTATGTCCTGTCTGTAAAATATAAATTTTAGCATGTCCTATTATTCAAATTATGCAAGGAAACCCGTTTACTTTCTAGACTTCACTGTCAGACACTATTGAGTGACTGACTGACTTCTTTTCTTTGGTAATAACATACATCAAATGTGCTGTAAAGGGTACATGAGCATTTATCTACATCAATAACCCACTTTTTGTAATGGCCAAAATTAAACTGATTGAATCTTTGCGCAGCATAAAACGTACGACCATTCGGTACAAGGGTCTGAAACATCAGACTATTACTTAGGTGATTGCAATCACTTAAGTCTATTCGACAGCTAATGGTCGTTATTTTCCCATTAAAAGCCATTTTTAAGCCCTTTCGTTTTGACGGAAGTTCTAAGTTAGTATTATCTTTCAAATGCCGTTGGAATTTAACCTTTTCACTTTTTTGGCCTGCAAATGGGACATAGTACCTTTAAATTGATTATTTCAATAATTTTGGGACTTATTTAAGGTATGCAGATCTATTGAAGAACTCTCTAAAACCACTTATTTACGTGTACCTTATTAGATTTATTACTTCTGTGGGTTCCTCGGGGTTTTATGTTTTATTATTTCAGCATGTATTCAGCTTTTGTACATAATTTCATTTAAAAACAAAATCAAGTTGATGGTTGTATTCAAGTAATCAATCGGGATTATTAGAATACAGCCCATGAATTAAATTAATTTCTCCTTGAAAACAGGATTATCTTATGTTTTTTCGATGATATCAATTCAGAATCCGATAAGTCGAAAAGTAAGAAATAAGGTTTAAAGAAAGGGGGAAGATGTACAAAAGCGGGCTTGTTCGATGATATGGGAAACTGGGGAGGGTTGCGGAGTGGACGGGCTATATACAGGAAGTATGAACAACTAAACCTTGGAGCTAAATTTGTCAACAACTTGTTTGAGATGGGCCCCGGCCCACCCCCCCCCCCCACTCAGTGTTATTCAGGGTACGCGTATGCTTGTTCCCTCCCTTTGAAAGCACCCCCTATCTCAGGACTGCCAACATTTCTGAACCCACAGTTTCGCGGGCTTTTCCTGCCTTGGAGACCCCCCTAAAATACACTGCTCAATGTTATTCAATGTTATTCAAGATATTTTATAATAATGGTGGCTTCTTATATAGCGCACATGTCCGTCACGTTGTGACGCTCCTGGCGCTGCCCCTTTTAAAATTTCTCAGGAATCCAGAGATAGAGAGAGAAGCCCTGCCCCCTTTAAAAAGAAATCTCCGGGTGAAAAGTCAAATACGTACACCTCTTTTTCTTTACAATTCTCGGGCCGGACTTTGTCACGCGAAAAGTACACCTTTACCGGAGATTTTTGGGAACACGACTCCGGAGTGGGGGGTATGCATGGGCCCAAAGTGCCCCGAGTGCCCCCTCCCCAAGTGAGAACGGTCACAGTGCCTGATTGACAATGCTCAGTAAAAGAGCAAAGTTTCAATCCAAGACCAATTAAGTCACATGCAGCTCCGTGTTCAAACAAATACGCGGCCTCACGACAGATAACCTGTTGAGATAATTTTGCAATAATTTTTCAATAGGGCGTCGCTACATTGGAGAGAGAAAAAAAAGGACTACTACAAGTATATAAAATCTCTCATTCCGGGCAGGAATGAACCATGGGGCCGCGCCGGTGAACCCTCAACCTGAGACCATCACTACACCTTCTTCGCTTGGTCGCCAAGTTCCCGCTATCACTTTCGCCCTCTCCGTCCGCTCGAGTATAATTGTTTTGTATATGTCTTGCTTGCATTGCTTATCGCCTTTTGGTCGCTACGGTCGCGCAAAATGTACACAACCAACACCACACACGACAGCCTTGTGTGGTATAGGCTTTACTCAAGGAAAATTGTAATTTTATCTTCAGCAACAGAATGCCCTCATAGAAGAGGAAAAGGAAAATTAACACATAAACTCTGACAAATAATCCAATTTGAGTCTGGTTTCATCTTTATATCTTGATTAAATTGTACAAAACCACTAACGAGGATTTTTGAGTTATTTTGTGTGTGAAAAAAAGGTGACAAGTGTTTGTTACAATATATTTTATGCCTCTAAGGATAACAAAATCTTGGCCTTATGATTTGAAATCTGGATTTTAAATATGAGCTACATGTGAGACATATTACATCCACTTGCTCCAAGCCTTCACTGGAAAAGATGAACATGTGTTGTACTGCATGTGAAAAGCAATTCGGTGAAAATAAGTGCAATGACGGATGAAACTAGACTAATTTTCGGTATAGGTAAGAAAGCGGCTGCTTGTTCATTTACATTTCGAAGACTCTGACCTCGACCTGTTAGTCGCCGAAATCGATGAAGATTATCGACTGATGTCCGAAGATTTTACGTATGAAAAACAGATAGGTAAGTTTCTAATTGTATATCTCATCTCCTCATTGGTTTTATTGATCATGACAATACATAATTGTTGAGTTGTCTGACATCAATTTTACGGGGAAGGTGTATCACTATCATTCACTGCACTGTATGTTCATGTGTATGTCAGTAGTATCAGCCACGGGAAAACGCTGCATTGCCTGACCCCGCGGTTCCCCGTGCATTTTAATGATGAGACGTGACGTGATTCTAGCTAAGTGAAATTCGGGTTTACGATTAAAAAGAACTGACATTTTATTTGTAAAATGATATAGAATGGCGGCTGTTTTGCATGACAATTTGATAGTCATATCTTGAGACTCGGAAATGTTGGACCAAGTCTTTGATTTTAATATTTGGAATTAAGTCGACTCATAAGTGTGACGTCAACAACTATCTAGGTTCAACTTTCAATTTTCAAGAATGACTTGACGTTGTTTGTCTCTATGTCATGGCTATGACTGGGCGGACCAGGAAAATGTAACATCATGTTGCATGTTGGAAAATACAGGTTACTTATAAGGTCTGGAGTAAGAGAGTAAGTATCAAGTTTTTAATCCATGTCATATTAAATAATTAGATTCTGACTAGAGTATTATTATTAAACTTATCTAGACTTTTTCTATGTGCGGACAGGGTTGGTTATGTTCACAGCTGATTTTTAAACAGAAAAATTCCATCAAATTTTCAATGATTTTTTTTCAAAAGGTATGTTGACAATATTCTAAATGGCAATTATGCACAGAATTTAGTGTTGCTTTATGCATTTTGTTTGTGAAATTCAAATGCAGCAACAGTGTGAGATGTACAGGTTCCTTCTGTTTTAAAAGCATTGTGCTTTTTTTTTAAGGTATCCTTTCACCCATTATTTTGCCAATTTATGTACATGTATGAGTATAACTGTTATCTGTTAAAATTGAAAATGATTTGTTATATTATTATATTCTTTTTCATGCGATGTTAACTCCAATGAATTGTGAAATTGTGACCATGCATGCATAAATATAAATAAATTAAATTAAATAAATTGAAAATTTGAAACTGAATTTAAATATTTGTTAAGTGTACATACACCCCCTGTCCTTAACCAATGCTAAATTGTAGCCCGGGGTTGCCCTCAATATTGTCTGTGGGGATTTTTGTTGGTAGATTTAAATTTTGTCAGTAAAAATGAATTTTAATAGAAAATGCAAGATCAATAAAATTACAAAAATTAAATGGTGGAGGAAATATCACTTGTATCAGTTTTCGTTTGTGAAAATTTAAAACATCTTGCTCAAACAAAAGTGTCTAGTCTTGTCTTGTCTGAAATCCGTTGATGCCCACAATCAAAGAAGTCAATTGTTATATGGCATATTTAGGTGGAGACTACCTTTTTGTCCTTCCATAAATTACATATTGTACAAGTCCCCTCCCCCTTTTTTCCAACTGTATAGTGTAAAGTTAAGTGTACAGTGTAATTTTAAATATCTGTCAGTCCTTGTGGATTGTATTCATTCTCTTTACATATATTTTGTTTAAAAAAAAAGATGTCGTCCATTAGGTTTTCCTTTATTCTCTCTCATTATCTTTGTACATATTTTCGGAATGTACTACACTCGTGGGACCAAACATGTGGGACTGTCTTGCCAATTCACTGCTGCACTCCTGTAAAACAAACACCCAAATCAATTGAAGCAGAATCAATTTACAAGGGACTCTTAAAGTATTACTCTGCTACAGATTTTGGGTTGCCTGGTTATTAAAGAGTGAAATATTATATAACGATTTTCCTCTCCTCATATCATATGTGATCTACTCTGGACCAATCTTTTCTGATAAACGCAGAACCTATTGAAGCTGATTCTCAAAGAAATAGCTACGTAGAAGTACAATGTTATCTCATAATTATAAGCTTGTACATGTATCATTGCGTGTACCATATATCTGATGTATCACATATTGTGTGATCTACTGACACTAGTTTTAAAAACACATTTTGAATACTGAGTGCATTTTCTAAACTTGCTTTGCTGGCTCAAAAAAAATCAAAAACTTAAAGAAAGTAAGAAACTTGTCCATTTAGATGACATTTCATATAGATTTTATATTGTCTTAAAAGAATTGATCAACAGAATTGTCGTGATTTTTTAAAACAAAGTTTTGGATGTACAGTGTACATGTACGTTGTAGGTATTAATGTCACAATTGCCATCATGCCGCATACTCTTAGAGAACCTATTTACCGGTGACAGAAAAGACAGAAGTAAAAATATGAAACATTTGGTGAGGATCACAGCAATTTTTTTCTTCAAATTTTGCAACTATGATTGTACAGAATATTATGTTCTCTCCTGAAAAAAATTGCTCTTTTACCTCTACGACAACGATGGAAATGTTAATTAAGACGATCATAAAACGAGGGAGAACAAAGCCCTATGAAAGTGCTTGCTCACCTTATGGTTTCTCGCATAGGTCCTAAATTACTATTCTATTTGTTCCTTGTTTGATGTACAGTAAATGTTACATGTTATTTGTGATGTGTTTCAAATCGAATGTGGTACTAGTCTATTATGATAATGGATACGTCACGCAGCACATTAATTACATTAAAAATTAATTAAAGAATTGGTCAGAACTAAAACTTTCCACAAATGAACTAGCCCATAATAGCCACAGACTCATACCAAAAGATAGCCATATAAATAATTTCATCTGTTGTTATTTCTTGTTTAAAGTCTCTGAATGTCCCGTACGTCACAATCCAAATAGCTTGGACCTGCCCGAAAGTGCTTGCTCACTTCATGGTTTCTCGCATGTATCCTAAATTACTATTCTATTTGTTCCTTGTTTGATGTAAATGTTACATGTTATTTGTGATGTGTTTCAAATCGAATGTGGTACTAGTATATTATGATAATGGATAATAATGATATGCTTTTGGTAAGAAAGTAGATAAAGAGTGAGTAAGGGACAATTCCAAGAGTTATCCATATCAGTAGTCTGTCACTGGTAGTGTATAACAGATTCAGTCAAAATAAAAAAAGAATTAAAAAAAAAGAATAGAAGAACATATAGCAACTGCTTTTTTGTTGTTGATGGACTGCATCAATTTTTTTTTGTAGGGCGTGTGTAGCCCATGGGCTACTATTTAAGATCCGAGGGCCTTAACCCAGGGTGGTCCACAAACAAAAATTTAAGAACTCCAACATGTAGGATTGGAACGTGGGAGGAATATGAACTGATGCATGCAGTCCCTTGTGGCAGGGCTTAATGCTTCCTTAAGGGCTCTGCACTCTGGTCCAATCTGAGCCATAATTTTGAAGAATTTTCAAACACGATTTACGGCTAATATTTCGTAAATAATTGTGGTTGAGAATGAAATTTTAACCTGTTGCTCATTTTTAAACTTTCGCAATGAAATTTCAAACCTGTCACTGTTACATGTTTAAACCCCTTGCGGACCATCCTGCTAAACCGTACCCTATGCGTACTGTAACCTAAAACCTGATTGCCAACCCACTCCTAACTCCTAAGCTACGTGTTCTGTGCAGTGTAGCCCAGAACAAATGTTGAATCACCAGACTAGTTCATTGGGTACTGTAATACAGATAGCCTGACATTGACAGGTGTTCAGACTGAACAAAATAAATAATGATAATCCGTTCTTGTATAGCCCATAACACATTAAGATTTAACATCCTTATGCGCTTCCGAAGAGCTTTGGAAATTATTACCCTAGCTTTAGCTCTAGCAGCTGTTATCAATGCCCATCACTGCATTTCAAGGAATAATCCTATCAGGTACCCAATTACCTCACCTGGGTAGAGTGGGGCGAATGTAGATTAATGTCTTGCCCAAAAAGGTTAGTGTTGTGGCAGGTGGTTCACAGTCCAGAGACTTATCCACTGGACCACAACACCTCTACGTGTAACTTTCATGGTGTTCTCAAAATTTTGACATTAGCCTAGTTCATACATGTCGATTTAATTGGTACTTGGTACAAATGACCCTAAATATCTGCTAAGCTTTAAAACTAGAGGTCCCACTATGTGTATAATTAGAACTTCTAAGTGATGGTATTTCATGAATAACCATTGTTTCTCCTTTTGGTAAAGAGAAGAATTCCACCTGCGATCATCGAATGCACCATTTTTTAAACGAGTGAATTAAATTAGATGTAGATTACAACTGCATGAATAAAAAGGTTATTTCATCATCCAAAAGAAACACAAGCTCTCCTGTATTAAGATTAACCTGCAGGAGTCATACATGAACATCAACATGTCTTTTAATATTACTCTGATCTTGACTCCATAGATAAGCCTACCGGTACTCATATCTTTACAACATACTCAACAGAGCATGACCGTCTTGGTGGGACTGTCAAAGATGTAATCCATCAAAATTCAAAATAATCTGTGCTAAGTACACAGGCTTTTGTGATGCTCCCATGCTATTTGCTCAAGGTTTTATGTTGCTAGGCAACAGTCAACGGATATGATATCGTTGCTGTTAGTAGTCTCTTGGACACTGCAAACAATGGACTAAGTGTAATAATGATATTTGTGCATGGATTATAGTTCATTACGGCTTTAGTAGCTACATGTAGAAGTACATGGCATACAGATTTGATGTTTGTTATTTCAAAGTGCAATATGTTTGTTATGTACAGTTTAATACCAACTAAACGGTACGGTGTATGATATAAAAAGTAAAAACTTCATATTCTTGCCTACGTTATGGAAGAAATACAGAGGGTATGAGATAGAGAAGAGATTAGAAAATATGGGAATGAGAGAAAGATAATAGAGATACCGGTAAATAGAGAGAGAGAGAGGGGGAGAAAATGATTATTTGGGGTAGATTTCATTGGTTACACTGCCATGATCGGAAAAAAAATTATCATCAAAACTTGACTACAGTTTAACATATAGATGAATGAATGCTGGAATAGATTAACAGGAATAATATAATGTTTTACATACATGAATTCCAATTGTTTGTACAATTTAGAGGGTCTTCTGTTTGTTGAAAACCATTTACAAATAGAGATTTTTGTAATATACGTTATTCCTTCCCACTTCCCTTTTCAAAGATGAAAGGCAAATGATGAAATAGAATCACGTCCAAACATGTTTACAGTGGCATGTACGTACATGTACAGTGTAATATCAATTTTAAATTAGAATACATGATTTATGCTGTAAAGATTGATATGACCACCATACATGTATCCCTGATTGAAATGGAGATTTTTTTTTCTGTAGAAAATATTTCAATAACCCTGTGCCCTAGATATATTATTGGACACATGTTTTCACACACCCTGTCTATGAATAGAATCAATTTCTCCATCAACATTGATGATAATGGAAGATTTTAGAATTTATGGAATTTTCAGCTCAGAGCAAATGGGAGAGATACTTAAAATATACATGTCACAGAGTTGCAAATTTGCATTTGATCAATTACAACGTTACAAATTCATATCCATCATATCCTCGAAAGATTTTTCTCAAATCTACACTTACTTGTTTCTCTTATTTTTCTGCTTTTGATAAAACCGACGTATTTTCAAGGTGGACAAATTTGTTGTCGTTGTCATTTCAAGCAGTTCATGCATGAGCCCCTACCGTAACTGAAGGTAATATTGTGCAGAAAACAGTATTTGTAATTCCAGGATGAAAGATGGGATCCAACTGCCATTTTTGGACTTGTTTCATTTTTATTTTAAAAAATTCTGTCAAAAAAACAAAAATAAAAAATAAAAAAGAGAAAAGAATTCTGATCTTTTGCTAAAGTCATTAATCAGTGAATCAAATAATGCCCATTTTTTGTAAACTTATGCATTAAAAATCCTTATTTTTAGGCCTCTGGATACCCTTTCCTTACATGCCTGAATTACATGCCTGAAAGTGCCAAAACCCATGAGAAGCTCTGCACCTGGACCCTGCCGGGGGCCTCAGGCGGCCCCCTGGACCTCCGGCCTTTATACGCTCCGCTCACATTGCTTGCTTCGCTCTAATGGACTCTTGATTACAGTTGTCCCACATTGCAGTTTGGGAAACTTGGCAGGTCTGCTGTTGCGCCATGAAGACATTTCCCCCCTCCACTTCTTTTTGTCTTGAGTATCCTCTTCATTTAGGCCAACCCTACTGCTTTCTTTCTTCACCATGTCTTTCAATGAAATATTCTGTCTTCCTTTCCCTCTTATGCCATCCACTTCCAAATCCCAAGCTCTTTTCACAGGTTTATCATCTTCCCTTTTCAATACATGTCTCATCCATCTCAATACACTTCTCTTTACCACTTCCACCAAAGTTTCTTCCAGACCCAACCTCTCAATTAGCTCATTTCTACCAGAAAGTTTCAAACCACACATCTTCCGTATCCTGGCTCTTTCAATTAGTTATACATGTACTACTTATATCTTCAAAATGTGGAAAAGATGTCTTTCAACATCTTGTGTCCTATCGATGGAATCATAAGTTTGCTGTGACAGACAGGAGTAGGACCTTCTTTACCAAGTGAAGCCTCTTTTGTGATTCTTTTTTAATTACGTGTCTTAATATTGAATCATCCTGACTGAAAAAAAAGTATGCTGTTTACAAGTCCACCCTGATATGCAGTTGGTTTTAATAGAAGCAGAAAAATGAGAGAAACAGGTCAGCGACATGCAGTTTAAGCAAAAAGCGATGAAAAATAAGGTGCAATCAATCAAACACAAATTGGCAACTCTCTGATGTATTTTGCGAGCTCCCCTCCCATTTGCCCTTTACTAAAAAAAAAAATCAAAAGTCTATATTTTCCTTCAAAAAATTTGCAATCATACATTCACCCTAAACATAATTATTGCAAATATGTTTCTATACAACCCCTGCATGAACAAATCTATTCCATCATAAATAACTAAGAAAATGATGAAAGTTTATGAAATTTTCTGTATAGAGCAAAGTGCAGATGAGCTCGCATGATACGTCACAGTGTTGCCGATTTGTGTTTGACTGATGACAACTTCAAAAATTCATAACTTTCCTATTTTTAATCGGATTTTGCTCAAACTTTCACTAATTTGTTTCTCTCATTTTTCTGCTTTTATTAAACCAACTCAATATCAGGGTGGACTTCCCCTTTAATTATTCACAATGGTAGGGTACAATATTTAAAATATAGAATTAGCTGTTCTACATTTTAAAGGGCTGTACTTTCCTGACTTACCTTACCCAATTCCTTCAATTTTCAGTGAGAATGATAATAATTTCTGTTCAAACTTTTGTAGAAATTTGTAGAAATAAAGTCTTAAATCGTTGATACACGTGTATCCTCATAACAAGAGGGATTCATGTACTCTGTACATGTAAGTTCAGGAATATTCCATACCACTTTCGCTATATTCAGATAATCCTCTTCCCTACAATGTTTTAGAGTGAATTGCCAGGGTTTAAAAAAGTGAAATAGTACATTGTTAAAAAGTACAGTGTTGAATAGAACATATTGTACCTTCCAACAAAAGTAAAGAAATGCTGACAATGTCTTGTAATAGTATTTTATGGTTCTTTCTTTCCTATTCCCCTCCTCAAAATTCCTTGATTGTGCACATTTACATCGCCATGGCAACAACATGCCTTTTCCTCCAATTAGCTGCTCATGAGAGGATGATTTATTTCTTGGTTGCCATGGTGACGGAAAACGTCAAGCTGAAGTAGGGGACCTGTCTTTAAGAATTCATTAGTGGCTGGAGTGAGATGATAGGTGTAAGATGCTTTCCACATCGCTGGCCGCTGCTTGTTAAGTCATCTCATTCTTTCCGTGCTTCTCGCAGAATCGCAGAAAAAGTGGGGATAGAAAATTGGCAGGTTTGGATTTTTATTTGCTCAAACTGTGGCCGTGGTCGAAGAGGAATTCCACTGACACAATTCTCTGTGACGGCCTTGCACTTGGTATCTGGTTACTGTACTCACAAAACACTCTAGTATATGTTTTGGAGGTGCCTTATTTCTATAGTGACATCCTACATACTGTGTTGGTATTTTCTTTTTTACAAACCTTTATGAATCTTTGTTTCATTTCTCTTTCAAGTGGCTTACGTCTGTTGACTCAACAAGCTAATACAATTTAGAATATATTGAATGAATTTATTGTGCTTAAGTTTCAGCAAGAACTCTGCATAGACAATTGATTTCTTTTTCTTTGGAAGCCATAAAAATCAAATACTTTCTCCTTTTCTTCTGATTGATGAGCCTCAATTCCTTAATGTAAAAGATAAGTTTTTTGTATAAAAGTATATTGAATGGAAGCATACATCTTGTCGTAATAAAGACATTTTGCCAACTCTAACAGTGTACAGTGAAAGTGGTGTGAACTGAAATGTATTATTTTTTAGAAAAGACACTGTTTTGCTGTATTTGTGTATCAATGCTACAGGGATATAAAATTATTGATTTGCCCTTTAAGTAGTTCATAAATCTGTATATAGATATATATGTACTACACCTAATTTGGGCATTACCCTGAACATTTTTTAAACCTGTAGAAGTGATATGTTTTTTTCCTTACATATATTGAAATCTCTCAAACCTCTTTTTCATACAAAAGCCTTTTAAAAGACACTTTGCTCAAACTATTTTAAAAAATGATTTATATTTTAAATGTGTAAACGCAGCAATTTAAAAACATTGTTTCTATTTCTCTGTCTTTCAGGATTTCATGCACTGTGCATCATGTATACAACAAGTGGAGCAATGAGTAACTTAATATAAAGACGTGGCCATTGACACTTTTTAAAGATGAATCCTCAAAAAGGCCCGGGCCAGGCTGCTGAGGCAAAGGCCCGGGCCTCGAAAGCCAAAGTCATAACATTCTACAAGAATGACACCAACTTCAGCGGGTTGCGCCTGGCAGTGACGCGGCGCTACCCGAGCTTTGACGCTCTCCTGCAGGAGCTGACCTCCAAGGTGTCGTTACCGTTTGCCGCAAGAACGTCTTCACCCCTGGTGGTGTCCATGATGTCAGGGAAATCACGGACCTCGAGGATGGGCGTTCCTACGTCGTCTCGGACAAGAAGAAGAAGCCTTTGAACATTGACAAGGTGCAGAAGCCGCGGGTCTGGAGGAACACTAAACAACTCAAGCTGGCGGCAGCACTGCCCCTCAACTACCAGAATGGTTCTATCAAGTCCTATGGATCGTCATCGGTGTCACCCCTCAGATGAATGGATCCGCCAATGGAGCAGCAGGGGGAGAGCCTCTTGGAAGCATTCAACAGAGAGTACCTAACACACCTAAAAAGGTAAAGATGTTCCCATTTTGTAATTTCGTCAAAAGAAAAGAGGAAGTTTCACAACAAGCCTGAAATATTTTATGTCCATTAGTATTGTATTTGCTTCAGGCTTGAGGTGATCTTAAATAGACAAAACATAATAGAAAACATAATAGACTAGTCTTGCTTTACCTTTGAATAATTGTTGGAATTTAGGTGGGGTCCTTCTGAATTTCAGAGGATCATTTAGCCCATAAACATTTGTTTTTGTAGAGCTACAGGTATAGTAGGCAATACAAAGGAAAATATACGGGGGGGGGGCAAAATCGTATCACCAAAACTGTATTTTTGGCATTGGAATGTAGAATGAATAATGAATTTCCAAGCTATTTTTTCTCTAGATATCTTTCCAACATATATCTAAGAACTTTGAATTTTATAAATTAGTGTGTGTGTGTGTGAATTGGGTTTTTACAGACGTGTATCAATCAGATATGATTATTTACGTCTGGGGACCGACCTTTTACGTCACGATCCGAAAGACGTGACTCAGTTTCGAACCTGCGTCCTCGGCTGAATCAGTTTGTAACTTCCACTGTTAGCTGGATTAGAGGCGCACGCCACAACGCCCAGTCAATCGTACTAGAACTTAAATCAGACCAAATTTTATGTAATGCTTTCAATATTGTATTTTTTCCTAATACCATATATTACTTAGTAAAGTATTTGAAATCAAATGATCTATACTACCTTGCACTTGCCCTTCATGTGTAAATTTGACTTGTATATATTAAAGCATAATGAATAGTGATTGATCATACTCATACTGTTTATATCCTGATAAACAAAATGTCTTCTTGTGTTTAATGTTTGCAGATCATTGTAATGATAAATGGAGATCCGCAAACCAAGCACATGATGCTGTTGAACAGACGTACTGCTCAGAGTTTTGAGGACGTTCTAGCTGACATCAGTGAGACATTTAAAGTGCCTATCAAGAGACTTTGTACAGCAGATGGCAAGAAGGTGAGTTGTGATAATCTGAAAGAGAAGGTTGAGTTCTGGGGAGAGGTGAAAAATAATTTGTGAGCGTTTACATTATTATTATGCAAGTGTGGAAGAACATCAGAGAAAAAATGTTCCCTGAAAAGCATGGCTCTTCAAATGCCTTCATATTCTAAATATGACATATGTAACAGCTTAAAAATGAGGGCCTCATTTTTATGCCACATATCTGTGTAGTCCCATATACATCTTTCTGTGTAGGGTGCTTGTTACTTTTACCAAGGCTGGGCCAAATTTCTTCATTTTGATGATTCGAGAACCTTGCAGTACACACCAATACTTATATGCTACATGATCAACTCTATCTGATCAAATCCACAACGTTTCTTTCACAATGCAATCGCATGACCAGAACTGAACTTTATCGTTAAGTTAAGATTCCCATAATTGGCAAAATCCACCCTAATAGGTACAGTATACCGGTAAATCATATATTCAGAGCTTGAAGGACATTAACTCTGTGTTACAGCATATGAGTTTAATGCCCTTCTGGCTCCAAATAGAAAATGTTTAACAAGATTTGAATATAATTTTAGTTGCCATTCATACTGACCAAGTATGACTAACAAGCTGTGGAAGTACGTGTAAAAGAAAATGTGTTTTTGTTTCTCTGACTGGACGGTGAATTAATAATAACATCAGAAGTTGGACAGGAACCATAGCTTTAAATTTTTTCCCAATCAGTGGGCATTATAAGAAGTTAGCTTCTTGTAAAATAGAATACTTCTGTTATAGTGAGTTTACATGCTTTCTTTCTGCCCCCCAAATATTAATAAAAATGAATAAAAAAGAATAACCACAATAATTTAATTTTGAATTTCGGATGTTTCATACTTAAATCTCGCTTACCCATTACAGAATGAATACTCTTGATCAAAGAAAGATGCTCCTAGTGCATTTTCTTCATTATTACCATGAAGCTACTGATAATTTATGTCAGCTTCAAATTTTAAAAATAATTGAATATCTTTATTTGCTTGTCATGCGTATGGCTATGTTATGCCTCATAAACACCAATGTATGTTGGATAGATTGATGTTTATTGATTTTCTGATTGTGTGTCTGTTAATCCTTTGTTTTATTGTCTGATAGTCTGTCTGTTATTAGTCTTTTGTTTTATTGTCTGTTTGTCTGTCCTGCTCTCTCTTTACTGCTGTTTACACTAAATATGATGATACAAGGGATAATGATAATAAAGTAGGGTATATATTCTAGAACCCCTACACACAACCGCATTTTTTTTTCTCTTGGCTCCTATGAAACCAGGTCAGCCTAGTCTGTGAGTGCAGACTTTTTTGTTATGGCCACCATGCTAAACCATGTATAAAGCACAGAATTTCAAGGAAAGATATGGCAAGATTGGTACAAATGCACCTGCCATTTCTTTCATAGCACTTAAAACTGAGGTCACCCTAGTCTGAGAGCGCAGACTTTTTACATGAAGGAATAAAAAATGTAAAGCGCTTAAAAATGTAGCGTTAAGCACTATACAAATATGACTATTATTATTCATATACTGATATCATAGGTCTAAATAAAAATGAATGTGCTCATATGTACATGACTTGTGAGCCAATTTTTAAAGAAACTCTCAGTAATCTCTCTCCTGAATTTTTGTTTAAGAATTAAATGAAACTTCTGTGAAAAAGTAATTCCCATTCATTATTTTCATTTGGCTCAGCTTGAAATTACTCTTGTTCAAAAGAAATTTATATGTTAAAGTTACTATGTCCCTTTTGCAGCCAACATCAAATTCTGTAGAACTTTGCAGGAATTATGAATATGTCATGTATGTCCTATCTGTGAAATTTAAACGTTAGCAGTGTCCTAATATTCAAATTATGCAAGGAAACCCGTTTACTTGCTAGACTTCACTGTCAGACACTATTGAGTGACTGACTGGCCTTTTTCATCTTTGGTAATAACATACATAAAATGAGCTGTAAAGGGTACATGAGCATTTGTCTACATCAATAACCCACTTCTTGTAATGGCCAAAATTAAACTGATTGAATCTTTGCGCAGCATAAAACGTACGACCATTCGGTACAATGGTCTGAAAAATCAGACTATTACTTACTGGCTCTATAGCTCCTAAGTCGATTCGACAACTAATAGTCGTTATTTTCCCACCTAAAGACATTTTCAAGCCCCCCTTTTTTTAGGGAAGTTCTAAATTACTAATGTCTTTCAAATGCCGTTGGAATTTAACCTTTTTACTTTTTTGGCCTGCAAATGGGATATAGTACCGTTAAGATTACAATTTTTAATTTTCTCCAGTAGATGAACACACCGTGATTTTTGACCTGCAGACAAAATTTGAAGAAGATCAGGTTTCTTGTTGTTTCATTTCCATCTCTGGTGACATTTTTTTCCCTCTCTATCTGGTGGATTTTATTTTGATAGTCTTGCAGTCTTAATATTTATATCCATCCTTGGGATAATGAGCATGGCCATTAGTCATCTTGTCGTCCATCATGCCGCTAATGACCAAAGTTATGATTGTCAGATGGTCGGCTTGCCTATCTCGTATAATGAAGATATGTCCATCTTATTGTTTTTAGACCCTGGACATTAAAACTGGGCATTATATTCTACCCTATCCCCTTTGCTCTTGTCCAGCTCTCTCATATGATGAAGATACATGTATCTTTCTCTTTATATTTTTGAGGCCGTGGACAGAAAAATAAATATTTCATAGATGAAAGTCTAGATTTCTGCTCTGAGAATGAAAAAATACAGAAAAATACAAGAAATAATGATGCTCTGTACACAAAATTGTTTTTGCAAATTTTCGCTCTTAGGGCTTTGTCAACTATTTTTATTTTACCCTCTTTAATCTCTTCCATATCTCTAATATAATGAAGATCTGTGTATAAAGAGAGATTTCTTATATTAGATCCTGGACATTAATATTATATATGTATACTATGGTCTACCCCTCACTCTTGTCTATTTCTCTATTATGATGATATTGAATTGAATTAGATTTATTGATTCATCTGTGATACAACAGGAATTCTCTTTCCATCAGTTGAACAATAACAAAGATCATGTCACAGCAGAATTATACATAACAAAGAAGTGTACTAAGGACAAATATACACTACATGTATGTGATCACAAAACAGAAGAAAATACAAATGAGAGGTTTTAAAGCCTGTCTGCACTATTTTGGCCAGGAGGGATTAGACCTCCCAGTGTGGTCCTGACAGGTGGTTATCTCATCAACTCAGCTCTCAATTAACATAAGAAAAAGAGGATCATAGGGGACCAACAGGCACCGTTTAGGTATTGTTTTCTATATACATGTAGAGGGAGCAAGTAGCCACAAATAGTGCAGTGGGGCTTTAAGGAAGTTACAAAAACAATGTGTGTCTGAAAATAATTTATGTTTGATTCTGATCACAGCCCCTCCACCCCACACACTATCAGCCTCTCTGTATAACTATTGAATAGGTGTATAACAATCTTACAGTGAGGTGATAGTGTATATATCTCATTTTATTTTTGGAGACCCTTTAAAGAACATAGATACTATATTCTACCCCTTCACTTTTATCCATCTCTCTCACACAACCAGGATCCCTCGTATTTTCTAGACAATAGACAGAAAATAGATATCACATTCTACCTCCTCTACCCTTGTCTATCTCTCTCATTTTATGAAGATATGCTGCCTTTATTTGTGTACAGTGTGTGTCCTTGGCAGAGAGAGAGAGAGAGATATTACTCGTATCTACCCATCACTCTTGTCCATCTCCCTCTTATAGCGAGGATATATCCTTTTTTTTCTAGATCAGTGACAGAAAAATAGATAATGTATCCTATAAATAAATCTAGAAAAGAATTTAAAAATAACAAGAAATAAGGAGACAAAAAGAAAATGAAAGAAATGATGATACACCTCCATTTCAAACTATTTCACTGGTGGTTGTCATAGCAACAGTGAATAGAAGTGTTTATGCTTGCCACTTTGTGAAAGCTAAAACTGTGTTCACATCTAACAAAGAGTCATCTAGGCATGTACCATGTATGCTCTTTTAGTTTATATAAGTGTTCAGTGTGAACATGATCGTTCAATGATGATGCAACATCAATACATTTTTAGAGAAGTACAAATATATGTGGTAATGATATCATGTGCTTAGAGCTTAAAGGATGGGAGTTAAGATGCCTGTATGATGAAATGAGATTATGTTCTAAAGCTAATTTGTTCTTGTATCATTATGATATTGTCTGCTTAAATAGCGAAAAGAGCATCAGATGTGAGCTCTTACATTACATGTACATGAAGGTTTAAAACTGGGTGTGAGAAGATGCTTTTATGAGAGCTATTCCTCACATGATACATACAGTGTACAAGTATTATCTTGATTCTCTCTCTTTCTCTCTCTGCATTTCTATTCTGCTGTCTGGCAATCTCTGTCTTCCTGTGTCTGTCCCTCTCAATTTTGCCCTTTTCTGTCTCTTTCTATTTCTTTCTCTCTCTCCCTTTCCTTCTCTCTCTCCCTCTCTTTCTTTCTCTCTTTCTCTTCTCTATATATCTCTCTCTTCATCTCTTTCTCTTTATTTCTCTCTCTCCCTCTCTTTCTTTCTCTCTTTCTCTTCTCTATATATCTCTCTCTTCATCTCTTTCTCTTTATTTCTCTCTCCCTCTCTTTCTTTCCCTCTATTCCTCTCTTTCTCTCCATTCCTGTATCTTTCTTGAGATTTTGACTCCTGGACTTGTTTGTTCTTTTTGCAATCTTATCTCTCTTTTATATTTTCTATCTCTCTCCAAGTTTAATTTCCTACCCTAATCATATTCATCCCCCTCTCTTTGTTTCTCTCTTATCTTCTCTGCTTTCCATCTATTTCTCTATGTCTGCTCACATATCTCACATATCTCCTCTATTTCTTTTATATCTCTTCATTTCCCCCACATTTCCTCTCTACACACAGCAGTACAATCAAATAGAACATTTTCGTAATGTTACCAAATCTAATGCATGTCTATGTGAAGTGCCTTGATTCAAATTTTTTCATTCATCTCTTACAAATAATTCTAGTTCAATAGTCAGAATGGACAATGCATACATTAGTTGTTGCCATGTAGGACAAATATTATGGCTTGCCCTTCCTAACAACACGTAATATAACAATGCATTTTGCATTCTGACAATTGAAATACAATTATTCATTACAGGTGAATGAAATATTTGTATTGAAGCACTTCACAAAGACGTATGCATTAAATTTAGTTACAGTATGAAAATAGTTTATTTTTCTAGAGTTCCAGTATTTTCACTATATCATATATTCCCTTTTCTGTCTTTGGTTGTATGCCATGCCGCTCCCATCTTTTCTTTTCTTAAAATGAAATATACCATGTATAATCCCATTGTTATCTGTTTGGAGCCATAAGGGCGTTAACTTCAATAGTTTTTCATGGAGTTAATACCCTTCTGGCTACCAATGGATGTTACTCTCTCGACCATTAACTCACTCTGTCTCTCTCTCTCTTCCCATTTGCCCTCACCTGCTCTCTCTTCATTCATCAGTACTCTCTCTTCTCTCTTTCTCTGTCTTTCTATCTCTCTCTCTGTCTCTCTGTCTCTCTGTCTCTCTGAATCTTTCTCCCCTTTTTCTTGCTTTGTATAGATTACTCTTTCTCTTTTTATCTTTCTTTCTTTCTCGATCTCATCTCTCTTGCTCTCTCTCTCTTTCTTTCTTTCTCCCTCTTTCTTTCTTTCTCCCTCTCTTCTCTCTCTCTCTCTCTTTCTCTCTCTCTCTCTCTCTCTCTCTCTCTCAGTCTTTCTCCCCTTTCCCTTGCTTTGTATAGGTTTAATACTCTTCTCTCCTTATTTTCTCTCTCTGTAATTTCATCACTATCTCTCTCTCTCTTTCACCCCTTCTCTCCCCCCCTCTCTCTCTCTCCATTCATCTACATATAATAATAATAATAATAATAATGGTGGCTTCTTATATAGCGCACATGTCCATCACATCGTGATGCTCCTGGCGCTGCCCCGATTATTACAAGTGTATGCTTTCTTTCTCCCCCTCTCTCTCTCCATTTATATATTCTCTGTTTAAAGCCAGGCGGCCATCAACATACATTTTCACACAGAGTTTTAATACCCTCCTGGCTCTGAACAGATCATACACACACACACACTCTCTCTCTCTTTCTATCTTTCCATCTTTCCATTTTTCTATCTTTCTATCTTTCTATCTGCATTGTATTTCCATCTCTCTTCCTGTATATGTACATTTCCATTTCTCTCTTTCAAGTGGGTAAAAATTCTTGTTTTTTTGGTGGACATACATATAATCCTATTACAGTTAACTCTGCGACTTCAACCTATATGCACGTACCCTATTTCTCTTGATTACCATTAATTATCACTATCTCTTCCTCTATCTTTCCCTCTCCCTCTCTTTCTCTCTCTAATAACCCTTTCATTTCTCTTAATATCTCTTTTCCCCCTATCCCCTCAATCTCTCTCAGACACATAAAAGATACATGTAATCCTATTAGGCTTTTGCAATTGGCCTTCAGTGTGATACATCTGTTCACACTCCTGTGGTTGAGAATTGAAGTAGAGTGAGTTCATATTGAAATACCCAACGAAAGTCACGTTCCAGCTATCAAAGTACCTCCGGTAGATCTCTCTCATTCATAAATGCTTTCCAATCTTGATCAAAGATGCAAAATCTAAACATGAGTGTTACAATAGGTATACTTTGTACAGAAAAACCTCAATATCGTTGTAATTTTTAAAATCTTAATCTTAAGAATTTAACATCTTGGTATCTATAGGCCCATGACGAATTTGCCTTTTGTCATTTTTAACAAAATCATTAGTATTCTTTGGATTTGAGGTGTGCAAAAATAGAACAATGGGAAATTTCAAGCCAACTGATAATTAAAAATGTTTGTCACACTAAATGAGATGTTGTTCATTCCAAAGCATTACATGGAATTCCATGAAGTTATGGTTGAATTTACAGTAGCTTTTCTGAAGATATTCCCCCCTGACATTTTAATGAAATAATATGTGGAAAGCATGTACATGAATGTGCATGTGTACACATAATACAGGTATACATGTATATACAGATTTTCATTTAAGCACTCTGTGTGTGCGCTATTTCAATAGTTCAGATAATATACTATATATTCAAGAAAAAACAAACAAAATAATCATTATTAAAACCTACAAGGGAATGGTTACCTGTCAGTCACTATAACCTGGGCCCGTATTCTATAAACTTCTAAGACATTTTTCTTAAGTCTAAGAAAATGTCTAAGAATTTGTCTAGGTTAAAAAAGTTGCCTTAGCCGTATTCTAAACACGTAAAGCAGTTTGTCTTAGCTTAGACAACAGATAAGACAAATTCTTAGACCCGATGACGTCATGTTGGAAAGGCAAGTTGGTCAAGTCAAGTGACTTAATTGCAGCTCAATTTGCCTATGCAATTTGCGTGTTAAAATAAAAATCGCACCGCACGAAAATTATACACAAAACGTATGGGAGATAGAGTGTATGGGAGGAATGATGCTTACAGAATTGTTTTAGGCTTGACCAACTGACACTAAAATATGCACCTGTCAATTGTATGACCCACCCCATGGACCCCGGGGAAGGTGCGTCATGGTTGGGTCATTTACCATCAAGGTGTGACTCAGGGTACCGTCATTTTACTCCTATGGTCAGTCACAATATTGACGGTGGGGTGTGTCGATGTCAGTCACTTTACATAGGTGCGTCACTGAATAAAGTACAGTGTATTCACGGCCGCTAGCGAAGCCCGCAAGCTCGCTAGCGCGGGTGTACTTCGTGAAGTCTAGTCCAACCAAAATGCCGAGTCGGCAAACTTTGCCCCAAATATTTTGGTATTTATATTTGTTAGAATCTCATAAGCGATTCATTATTTTGGCATTTTACTTTCAAAAAGAAAATGTCAACTTGCTCAAAGCGGGATTTTATTTGGAGTCACCTATTAAACAAAATTGGCGCCGATTCGTTTCGATCGGAAATCTGAGCGCTGCAATCCCGACGGTCGCGGCAGAAATGCAATGCGATTGAATGTCCCATCGGAAACAAGTCGCCACTGATTTTGTTGCGCGATTTCAAATTAAAATCCCGTTTGAGTAAGTTCAAATTTTCTTTTGAAATTTAACTTGCGGAATAATAAATTATTTAATATAGTCTATAGCATATACTTACGAAATAATTTAAAGAAAATCTGCCGACAGAGCAATAACAAAAAAGACTTGTCTTGGGGCCAAGGCAAATGCAAATAAAATTGTCAGCCGTGGCGCGCGACTGGTCAGTTCACAGTCAAGCCTCACACAGGCCAATACCCGGGTTTGATGATCTACGATCGTGATTTCTGTATATTTTAGGCCCTACTTTCCATATTTTTATAGATGCCATTTTACCACGAAATATTTCTGATCCAAATCTCTCATATTTCGGCACTACTTTCCATATTTTTATAGATGCCATTTTACCACAAAATATTTCTGATCCAAATCTCTCATATTTCGGCACTACCAACCTTGTGTCATTTTACAATGTAGAATTGTGGAACCCATACTCGTTTTGATGTTTTTATCTCATTTTTCTGACCTAAAACGCGCTCAACCGTCTGGGAGGCACAAGTCTGCCCCTCCCCTCCCCCTTCTACAGGCGTGCCGAGTTCAAACAACGCCAGGGGCAAGTGCAAAAACCTATCAAAATGATGAAAAAGAGCGAGAATTTTAACTTTTCGGGCGAAAAGAAGGAAATTACCCCCATTTTGCCTGGCTTTGTGCACTATTTTGCGCTTCTGGTGCTTCTTCCCCCTTTTTTTATTTCGCTCTCTGAAAGTGGCGTCCAGGCCCCCGCCGGCTGTTTAATACGCCACTAGGGGAAATAAAACTGAATAGATATGCTGTGAAGGTGATTTAGAAAGAGATCAACGGTAGGAGCCAATTGTTCAATCTTTCTAGGGGTTAGTAATATAGTGAAATAGACTGAAATAATTTTATTGCCATAAATAGCTCCCCAATGAGAGTCATATTAAACCATTTTCTCTTTTCAGAGCTCAAGTACCGTTCAATGATTTAACTTCACACAACACAATACAATTCATACACACACCCCCTTATATATCTCTGCACACACAAACGCACGCATAGATCCACACATATTCACTTACATAATTATACATGTATATGCACACAATCACACATAGCATTCTGTATACATGTAGATGAGATCATACTTATAATACGATCTTCAAATTGATTTGTAATTGGCACTTAAATTTGTACTACTAACTTTCAGCTCAGCACTCGACAAGCTACAGACAATTTTTTCGCATAGGGCACATGTATCGCAGATCGCCATGCGGTTGGTTTTCTGTGGGTTCAATACGTAGTGATCGGACTGAAGTAAGCGGCGTTTTAAATGCGCTTTTACGTTCGCAGCATCTTACGTGCCTTGAAATGTGTATGTAAAAGCCAGACATTGCGCAGTGCAGCGAAACAAACTTATCCTTGTGATGAGCGTGAGATCCAAGTGACGTACCGCTGTGCATCACCATCGCGCGCATTTAATAAAAAGACTTGAAGAAATATGAAACAAATCTGACCGTACGTATTCTGTATTTTACTTATATGATTTTGATAATAGATCTAGAGCGTATTAATGATAGATTTCAGAAAAGGGAATATTATATAAAAACAAGGGCATTTTATGGCAAAGCCCTGCACCACCATCCCAGTAGATCTATCGTAGATGTCTACTAGAAAACATTGTGCCGTGCACGGTGCAGGTGGGGGAACGGTATTGCAACAACAAACGAGTGCTCGTGCCTGGAAATGAGATTAGACCCCGATCGCAAATCAGGAAAACACGTTCTGTATCATTTCGACCATGTCGAATGTGCGTCAAAATGACAGTCAAAATCAACAACTGGTGCGTCATAATTTTGACCGAGGTACCGTCATTGGTAGCCTGAAGTTCGTCATAGTTTTGCCGCATATGTGCGTCATGGTATAGTAAAATCCGACGCACATTAGACAAGTGACGCACCATCCCCGGGGTTCATGGGGTGGGTCATACAATTGACAGGTGCAATAATAAGTAAGGCAGTCTAGTCAAGACCCCCTGATCTATAGATCGAACATCCACCGTAGGATTTTTATACTTTTCTGTCAAACATCTTCGAAGAGCCGAACCGGGCTATTATTTTTATGCCGCGGGCCTATAAATAGGGTCCATGAAGTTAGCACCGTCGCTAGCCGGCCGGCCAGCGCTAGCATTGGAGCTACCCTTAGGCATTACATCGTATACTGCTATAGCTAGCCTAAAATTAATCAAATAGCTTTATCAGACCGATAATATAACAAATTGTGTCTCACCTAACATCATGCCGATGACACATCATTCCCTGTTTCCATATTTTAATGCCAATGACTAAGAGATGATTTCTTTACGGCAGCTATATGTCATAATATAAAAGTAGTGTTACTGTTGTTATGAAGGCGGCCTATGCTATATCCTGGATTAATTGTGTATTACAAACATACACAAAGCTATAATTAAAGTCTATATGGCGCTCCTGCGCGCGCCGCCGACTGTACTATATGATATGCATATACGCGAAGCTTACGTTGATATAGGTCAACTGATAACCTGCGCTCGCAGCCTTCATTCCATTTGATCGAAACCCAAAGCGACAATGCGTACAGCAGCACTGCCGGTGCTGAAGCCCTATTTAAGCATCCTCATGAGTATGCTTAAATGTAGGGTAGATTTCTTACTTATCTTAGATATCTCGATTGTATAGAATACGACATGCTATTTAAGCCCTTTTCTTAGATAAAATCTAAGAATTCTTCTTATCCTTAAGGTAAAATTCTTAGGCCCCCAATGCTTTTATAGAATACACATTTTTGCTAAGACTGTTTTCTTAGCCAAAATTTAAGAAAAATACTTAGATTTCATGCTTAAGAAGTTTATTGAATACGGGCCCTGTAATTTGGACCCTTGGTGTGTACTCTACTTAGTTTAAACGGGTAACATTCTAATACCATTAGCCTGTCTAATTCTTTCTTCTTTTTGTGTAAATTTGCTTTTCTTCTTGAACTTCATAATGCCTTAATGGGCTCATGAGGATTGATACTGTAAAATAATGTGTTCGGATGAACAAGAAGAGAGAGAGAGAGAGAGAGAGAGAGAGAGAGAACTGAACCATGATTTAAAAGTGGATACATGACATATTTTTGTCCTTCCCAGATAACTATCTACTTTTTCTTGAAGGTTTTGGTTTTAGCAATTTGTTTTTCCAGCCACAAGCATCTAGATGAGACTAAGCTTTCAGTGGAATTCAAATCGTTGTAGTAGAATCTAATAATCTATTAAGTGAGCTTGGATGGATGCGATGAGACAATCTAATGCTTCCAAAGAGTAATTCGGAATAAGGCACGATACATGTTGTCATGGTGATATTGTTAAAGATACTATGTCCCTTTTGCAGCCAACATCATATTCTGTAGAACTTTGCAGGAATTATGAATATGTCATGTATGTCCTATCTGTGAAATTTAAACGTTAGCAGTGTCCTAATATTCAAATTATGCAAGGAAACCCGTTTACTTGCTAGACTTCACTGTCAGACACTATTGAGTGACTGACTGGCTTTTTCATCTTTGGTAATAACATACATAAAATGAGCTGTAAAGGGTACATGAGCATTTGTCTACATCAATAACCCACTTCTTGTAATGGCCAAAATTAAACTGATTGAATCTTTGCGCAGCATAAAACGTACGACCATTCGGTACAATGGTCTGAAAAATCAGACTATTACTTACTGGCTCTATAGCTCGATTCGACAACTAATAGTCGTTATTTTCCCACTTAAAGACATTTTCAAGCCCCCCTTTTTTAAAGGGAAGTTCTAAATTAGTATTGTCTTTCAAATGCCATTGGAATTTAACCTTTTCAGTTTTTTGGCCAGCAAATGGGACATAGTACCTTTAAACCTGGTAGGAAGAGAAAAATTGAAAACGCAACAACACCAAAGACAGAAAACAAACAAGATATCAGTATTTATTAAAGTCCAAAACCTGTCTTAGTGGCTACCTCTCTATAAAGGCCATCTAAGAAGAGATACTGTATGTGCTGTAGAACCTGTCTAGAGAGACCTACTTGCACAGTAGTGACTATCCTATTTTCCGTGGGTGACTTGGGTCAAACAGAATGCACTTTAAAAAAAAATCAAAGGGTACAAATATATGTTATTTTCGGATGTACATGTAGGTTTGATAAAAGAGAACACATTTTGGTTGCTTTTGCTTTTGCTCTCTTACATTATGTAATCGAAATTGCATATTGATCTCACAACTACCCTCAGAACTTAAGTGTTTTCTACATGCAGAAGAAAAGAAGAATTCTGAACTCAATGTGACGCACCAGCTCCTTATTCAGAGAGCTTAGCAATCGAGCAAATATTGGGAAAGCAATTACATATATCAAAATTTCCACTTATGTTTGCTACCGTGTTCACACGGGGTAACTCACCGTGGCGAAATATAACCATTTGACAGGTGAATTAATAGCAAGTGGGGATGCCCCTAAATGTTTGATCAGATATGGTGCTGTAAACCACTGCAAAAAAAGCCACAGCAATTTTTATTATGTGCAAATGAATGGCAACTGCATGCAACAAAGGACTTGCGCGTATTCACTAATGCTAGGTTTACATTATGTTCCCGGAGGCCACGGCAATCACGTTTCAGGCCACCGTGGACAAAAACGAATGGACGTGAGACAAGGCGGGGGACGGAATAGGCAAAACGTGACAGGTCGTGATTGCCGTGGATGCCGGGCCAGATTTTTAAACTGTCAAAAAATTTGCCATGGCAGTAATGGTGCAGATGAGAAACCTAGTAGGCCATAGTAAAACTACGTTTCGGGCAAACGGGGCTGCCTAGGCCGCCGGGAACATAATGTAAACCTAGCATAAGCTACCTGTATATATTATAAGATAGGAAATAAGAAGCGCTTTACGTCATCATTAAAAAAATGCAGCGGTTTTGCCCTGTCACATCGGAACAAGCCTTCAGTGCAGTTTCACAGTGTTATATAAATGTGAAGCACCCTCTGCTTCTACAGTATATCATTTTATTTTTCTGCAGTGTATGTTAGGTAGTTTTCTGCATCATCTGTTATCAAGGGTTTAGAAAAGGAGGTGTCGTGGTATAGTGGT
This sequence comes from Mesocentrotus franciscanus, assembly GCA_037976565.1. NCBI lineage: Eukaryota > Metazoa > Echinodermata > Echinoidea > Camarodonta > Strongylocentrotidae > Mesocentrotus > Mesocentrotus franciscanus. The sequence continues at coordinate 7,625,840 of CP137678.1, forward strand.
TCATTCACTTGGCTCTCAATCTAAGGGTTGACGGTTCAAATCCTAGCCTTGCACTAATGCCTTGTTGGAAGATATTCATCCACATTTGTCAATTTTCACCAAGGTTTAAATGGGTACCTCGCAATTACTGGGGTAATAATAATTGCAGGAGAAGCAGGACCCTCTAAGTCGGCCTCAGGAAGAACAGCATTGATGCTGATGAGGCTTCCCTGGGTAACAAATTGTCATTGTCATTATTGTTGTTATTATAGTCAAAAATGTGTTTTTCTCCCTATGTGTGTTGTAGAACCTGTCTAGAAAGGCCACTTGTCTACAGTGGCCAGTTTTTTCTGTTTTTCCCTGGGTGGCCCTTAATATACAGGTTTGACTGTAGTATTATTATTATTATCATTATTGTTGTTGTTATTGTTGTTATTATTATTATTAACACCAGAAATGCAATATACAGTGGATGAATGTTCATCCACAGCTTATATCATTTTATTTTGCCTTGATTTTTTAAAGATGTTGTATGAACAAGGTTTCTATAGACACACTAGAAATGGGTTCACTGTTTTCAAGGGGGTGGTTGAATGCTGAAGGGTTGTTACAAACCATTTCTGTGCAAATATCATCAAGCTTTGAAGGAGGATGATAAACTTGAAAGGGACACTTGAAAGAAAGAAAGTTGGTTATTCCAAATTAATCAAAGATCCTGTGTTGACACGAACCAAGAGGTATTGATCTGAGAAAGAAATTACTTTCATCAATCAAAGCATGTACATGTAATGTGTTCATCCAAATTTTTATTATAAATTAAGAAGGCTTGTTATTTGGATTGTTTATGTATCACATCCCTTCTGAGAAAACAGCGTCAGGAATTCTAAAACAAATTTTTAACTTTGAGATACTTGTTAATGTTATCATGAAGGATATATGTAAACCATACTATTAAAAAAAAAATCTAATACTCCTTCAAAATGTTCTTCAGTCAGTAAAAACAACAATTTTTAGGTGCATTACAAACTCGGAATATCAAGAACATCTAATTTTGGCACTATTGAGCATTTTCAATGTCTTCTCCTCTTGGATTTTGCAAATTTGCATAACATCTACCGATATTGTAAAAGTAAAAAAGACACCTCATGAACAGTTTCAAGAAACTCATCATTATTTGATAATCTTAATAGAGCAATGGTTTTAATCTGGAATGCGTGTGTTGTAGATGTACATGTACATGTATATATTTTTTTCTTTTGCTGAATGCAATATGGCATGAAACATACACGTAATGTCTGTTCAGGGCCAGAAGGGCGTTAATTCAGTGTTACAGTATATAAATTAATGCTCTTCTCTCTATCCACAGACAATGTTATAATTTTATTAAAAAATATTTTTGGCAGGATCTTTTATCTTGTAGAAAAAATGAATTCTGAAATTGTTACTTCAAAATACAAGAGTCAAATGCATCATGATGTAAATTTCTTATTTCTGTTTTGTAGGATATTCCCAATGCAAGACCAACATACTAATTATAGTTGCATGTTTTCTGAGATCATTAGTTTAATGGGTTCACAAAGTAAAACTCACTGCAAGCAGCTATTTGCCCCCAAACACTTACAATGTTTGCTCTTTTAAATAGACGGAACTTCCTGCTCACACTTTAGCCCCAGTGAAAGTGCGACATCCAGTTAATGCATTTGAACCTTTTTGCAAAACCCCAAATACCATTACCCATTATTGTCATAACCTGTTGAATATTGCAGGTCTATAATGTGGTCTCTCTTTAATGGACGATAAATGCACTCAGTTTAATATATAATAAAGAATTCCCTAAAGTGTACTATAGTTTGTGCAATTTAACATATTTATTAGAGTAAACACAATTGTATTTGGTACATTTCTGTGCAGTGCAGAGCAGAGAACTGTAAATTTCGAACTGCTGCATAATATATTTTAATAGGAGGTTTTCTGCTAATTCTATACTTTTATTGCCAAGTTAAAGACCTGTGGCCATACATATGCACTTTGTATTATCTATTTGCCCATAGGAACTAGGAGGGCATTATCTCATCTTATTTTATACACAGTTAATGCCCCTCTGGCTCCTAACAGAAGAGCTATACTAGGGATATTACAAAATGAATGTTTTTAATTTAAATGGGAATTCCACCCAGATATTAAAGGGGTAGTTGAGTTCTTATTTCCGTCTTTCCCCCTTTCTTCCTTTTCCGCCTTTTCTCTCCTCTCTCTCTTCCCCATTCTCTCTTTCCCCCTCCTTTTTCTCCTCTTCCCCCTCTTCCCTTTTCTCTCCTCCCTCTATCTTCTTCTTTCTCTCTTCCATTTTCTTTCTTTTTCCCCTCCCTTTTCTTTCCCCCTCCTTTTTCTCCTTTTCTCCCTTTTTCTTTTTCCCCTTCCCCCTTTCCCCCTTTTTTACGGGCACGTGCCCCCTGTGCCCCCTGTGCCCCCCTGAATCCGCCACTGGTATAGTTGTAGAGATGTACAGTTTCCTGAGTTCTGATTGGCTGGCTGGATAGACGTATAGTCGTATAGTTGTATAGTTGTACGGATAATGGCATGCTTGGCCCGCCATATTTACCCCGACTAGCTTTTAAAATGACCTTTACCCTAAGGTAACTTGCCTCCATCTGGACAAGACTTTGTAATACATGTATCATTGATAACGTTTGTTAGGGCCTTACCCTCGTCTCATCGTTCTTTACGGGGATGAGAAAATGTCGTTAGCGAAATTGCTGCTAATCAGCCCAAAATGCACGATTGCTCTGTAACAAACATGTATTATGTCTCGAGTCTATTGTTATCATGTTTGACAAGCTTGATTCCATGTCAGTCATCTTAACATGTTTCATAAAAAAACACACAATACCTTTCCAGTACATAATTAAGGGAAAAATGTTGTGCAAAGTAAATGTGATTAGAGTATTGTAAGGCCTTGTACACGAACATGCGTGTGACAGGATATACAATAGGCCCACGTACACATAACAATTAGTGCGAATTGGATCGCGTTGCAAAGATCAAATTTTTTGGGCGACCGTTCACACATGTCAATTTAGTGCGAATCGGATCGCGATGCAAACATTGACTGTTTTTGGCGACCATTCACACACAGAGAATTCTCGCTCGACGGCAAGAACGTCCATACTGCACGTGCGTGAATCTCGACGATGTATGCGCGCTTGGAATCCTGGGATTAAATAAATAGATTTTTGATTCTCAATACCATTCATACACACAGCGTCCGGCAAACTATCACGATTATTTTAAAAAATCGCAAGACTTACTGTGAATTGGATCACAATACGAATCGCGAAGTTTAGCGAAATTATTCTGTCCACACACGCATAAAAAAATTTTTGAATAGCGATGCAAAAATCGATTTTTAAATCTCACTTTTTTCTGTAGGTGTGAACGCTACTTATGAATGTGTCGCCTTGAAATTTTCATGATGAAAAACTGCTGTACCTTGTTTTCTATAAAGTGACTCGGTAACATTGTTGAAGGTTGATGAAAAAACTGCGTAATCTTTGTATGAAATGTTACTTATTATAATCCTTCTACTGTACTAACCCTCTAACATGCAAAAAATCCTGAAAAAATTCTCAAACCACAAAGATATTTATGGTTTTCTTTGAAGGTGTCACTGTGCGACACCCAATAAACAGTAAATTCTCCCAACCAATTTTTGAATTTTCCCAACCGTTTTTTCATGAAAATAGGACATAAAACATGCTTTTAAAAATCTTTCAACACTTAAATGTTTGGAATGGTTTATTGAGCCAATTCATTGCTTTGACGTTTTACATTCACCTATAATTTAATTAAATTATAATAATATAGTTGGGAGAATTCAGAAATCGATCAGATCATTTTTTTCATTTTTTATCATTAATAATGGTCTGTTTTCACTCAAATTTTCAGATTATCTTTAAATGTACATCTAGCATTGAAGTCACTACCTTAGCACCATTTTCTCTCATCTGAACAATGTTAACTAGTCCCTTTAATGTCTTACTTCTACCCTTCCAAGAAATGACAATATGCAATTTCCTCTGTTTTGCCTCTATCTAACCAATTTGAAATAACTAATTTGAAATTAATGCTAAAAGCTCACTTTGGAGGTTGTAATTATAATTTGAGTAGCAGGCTTATCATTTTTGTTATTGTCTGCCTTTTTGTTGGAGGTGATTATAGAAATGCACTTACATGTACATGTAACATAATATTGTTATGCCTCCGTCTACCAAAGGTGGTGCAGGAGGCATTATGTTTTTTGGGTTGTCCGTTGTCCATCCATACGTCCCACTTTCTCGTTATCGAGATTTCTCAAGAACCACTTGAGGTATGAACTTCAAGCTTTATGATAGTATGTAGCACCATAGGAAGACAATATAAATAGATTTTGGATTAACTAGGTCAAAGGTCAAAGGTCACAGAGATCAAATTCTGAAATTCCAGCTATTAGCCTTGTCGCAATATCTCAAGAAGAACCACTTGAGATATGAGGCTAAAACTTGGTGATAGTACATGTACATGTATGTATCATAGGAAAATGATCTGATAAGATTTTGGGTATATAGGTCAAAGGTCGCAGAGGTCAATTTATGAAATTACAGGTTTAGCCTTGCTATTGAGATATCTCAAGAACCACTAGAGATAAGAGGCTAAAATGTGGTGATAGAATGTATCACCATAGGAAGATAGTCTCATTATATTTAAGGTAAGTAGGTCAAAGGTCATAGAGGTCAATTTCTGAAATTAAAGGTTTCCCAATATCTAAACATGGTGACGCTATTACTATAGGAAGATGATCCAATTACATTTTGGGGCTAGTAGGTCAAGATCATAGTCGCCAGTTGATATTTGATTATAAGCTCTTTGTTTTCATAGTGATATGTCACAGATAATTCCATCCATACTGAATTTAGGGCGGAGGCATATATAAGAGACGCAGTCGCATTTGTTTTGTTACGATATATTTTGATGGTGTAATATTTCCACATACGTGTATACACATGTATACATACCAATACAAATAGCTTCTCTCCCCTCTCTTCCTCTCTCTCTCTCTCTCTCTCTCTCTTCTCTTTCTCTCTCCCTTCCTTTGTTTCATTCTATCTTGTTTCCCCTCTGTTCCACTGTCAAAGTACATATATCTGTATCTCCTTTTCTTTCATTTTTATACTTACTCTTGTACAGGTGTTCATGAATATTCCTCTTTCTTTATGAGATCTTATAAGTGTATTTGTTTTAACAGTGCAATCATTGGTTGCATGGCACTTGTTCCTGCGACAATTGCTCCGCGTCAATTTCCTGCACTTACCAGATTCTTGACTTCAGCCCAGGACCAAACACTATACCAAACCCTAACCCTAAACCTAAACTAAACCCTAATTGCAACCCTATCCCTTACCCTATACCATTGCATCACAGGATGAAATGGTGGGTTACCTGAACATCACATTTGGCCTACATCACATTGCTTTTCTCTCTCTCCTTTCCTCCCTCCTCCTCCCTCTCTCCCTGTTTCTCTTTCTCATTTCTCTCTTTCTGCCTGTGTATCTTTCTGATCCTCACGATTCCCATATTCTGTTTCCTCACTCACCTTTCCCCCCTCCCTCTTCTCCATTCCTTTATCATCCTCTCAACTTCTCTCTCTCTCTCTCACACACACACACACATTCTTTATCTTTTCATTTTCCATCTACTCCTCTCTCCACCCTCTCTCTGTCTGTATGTCTGTCTCTCTCCCTCTCTCTCTCTCTCTCTCTCTCTCATTTTTTCTCTTCCTTCTCATTTTCCTCCTACTCCTCTTTCCATCCTCCTTACCTCATCCTTTTTCTCTCTATCTCTCTCCTTGTTCCTGTCCTTCTTTTCTATTTTAAAGATCTCCCAAAGAAAATTGATGATGTTCAAGGTAATGTGTTGTTGAGGAGGCCTAGGTATTTTCATGGCTTCTGTTATGGAATTTGTCATCATGTAATGACTTGTAAATCCTCTGAAGCTGATTGATAATGAATTTGAAGACCAAGAGTGTTTTTACAGTGTCTTTCAGGGCCCTTTCGCCCGAGGAAAAATCGTTTAAAGAAACGCGCGGCAGAGCGTCGCATAGGAAGAGACAGGTGTATACTGGTACACACTAGATGAAGAAGTGTGCATGTATGATGTTTACCTGACAAGTTAAACATGCTTGAGTGCTTGTAGGAAACATTGCCAAAAGCTCTGCTGAACCATATACATTGTTCACACAAACTTTTTACAAGAACTCTATACAGCTATTCACTGTACATGTCCATGAAATGTTCAGTGTGATTTTGTTTTTGTTTTTGTGGTGGGGGAGGGGTCATTTACTCATTTCATTAGCTTTTTTAACTCACCAATTCCTCAGTTGGATTCAAAGAAATCCCAATAATCAATATTGCATGTGAACACTTTTGTGTGGTTAGCTGTCTGTCTGGCTGTATGTTTGTTAATGACTCATTCTTTGCTCTTTGGTATGTACAGGTATAATCAATTACGATTCGTAAAAGAGCGGAAGATATATCATTTCCATATTTAGCACATTGGAGACTTTGTATGATTTGGAAAAATAAGCGATGAAATGATATTTTACCTGGCCTATCTAGCTGTGCCAAACTCTCACTTCAATTCTTCTAATAATTTTGGTCCATCAGGGTTAGTCTGCAGGCTCAGACTCTAATTTGACACTTTTCAACAATTTCTAAAGCCTTGAGCAGAGCTTATCTCTGTTGGACTCAGTGCATTGTCTGGAGCAGCTAAAGTACAGAGCCTATGCAGTATGCCATCCGAATAGTCTCACAGTGCAGACACTTTTACGTAAAACAAGTGACAAGGTTTTGTGCCTGCAAGATACATGAAGAACAGAGTAGGGAGAGAGAGGAAATGAAAATCAAGACTTTTATGAGCAAAAAACATACATCCATCCGCCTATTTAAGTACCTGGTGACCTACATGTATTAAGAAAGGATGTAGTTACAGTAATAACAAACCAATCAAAGCAACCCTCAATAGAGTCAATAAATCCCTTACAACAACTTTTCAATAAAAGATGACCCATCAAATGAAATTTACAGGGAACACATGTACATGTAGATGTACAAGCCTGGGGAGTGGCAGGGGAGGGGAGGGGGGCTATCTAATGTACATGTAAATAATTTGTTCACTTCTTTGGGCAAACTCACTCTTGTCCCAATGCAATTCGAATGTTGTTATGCAGTGAAAGTTATAACAAAAAGGCTTCCATACTAGTATGTCACAATTCGACAAGCTCGTTGGTCAAACAGCAATTAACTATTGAATCTCGGCTTGTACATGTACCTTATCTCTTCTACGTCATGAATAACTTTTCACCCGAGTCTCTCACAAAGTTTAGGAAGATGAGAGAAGGATTTTCTATTATTCTGGACCTCATCTCAATTTCAATTTCCATAATCACCAACCCTCTGGACACACTTTTCATTTTTTTTGTACAGGGTGTCAAAAAAAAATGGCCTGTGTCTAGGCATTTTTGAAATACCACACTTCTCTGTAGTTGACCTTTTTGGAGACAGTTGAGTTTCACTGTAACATGTGTTTCTAATCAGTTTCAACTGAAAATATATATCTTTTAATTGCAGGTCTTATTACATTTTTGTTAAGAGGATATTTTAAAAGAATTCTATCGTTTAGTTGTCAATGTTCTGTTTCCAAGGCTGTTGTTCTCCACTCCAGTGATTGGTTTAATCCTCAGTTGAACTTAGTATTCAATTGGTTAAGAAAAAAACAACTGTGCAATTGATAAGAAATATGCAAATTTCATTACATTGTTTGGATCAGCAGAGTTATAACAAAGTTGTGTGCTATTGCTGAAATTGTCTGCATATCCTTTGTCACTTTCTATGAATATTGTTTTGACATCTACATTCCTGCTTTCTTCTTTTTGGTCCTTATCTTGGAACATCCTATATGCCTACATTTCCTCTTTCTAGAAACCTTTGACTGTAGGCTGAGAAGTCAATGGTGGGTCATCAGTTCACATGTGCAGTATAGTTCATATTTCGCTTGGTGGAAAAACTGGAAATACCATTAATGGGTGTAAAAGTCTCACACACAGCAAACCTGTAATTCCATCAAGACTATACCCCTAATCTCTCGGAGAGTCTTCGAGTGAGGGATTTGTAAGATAATGACTATGCCATATATAGAGAGATTGGTGGAAATTAAAAAGCATTATATAAGGCCCGTTGGTCATAAAACTGATGGCTAATTTAATCCTGGTGATTGGCAACACTGGTATTGGGTTATTGACACCAGAATGGTGTCAAATGCTCCATGGGAGCCCACTACTGCGTCTTTAACATTAAGACTGTCGTAGTAAACTTCCTTGGCTATATTATAGTTCCCACTTTTTTCTCTTCATGTCCGTTGTCACTTCTATGAATATCCTTTAGGTCTGTGGTTTTCTGCTTCTTTTCTATGGTCAAACTCCTTGAATAGCCTGTAAACCTACATTTCCTCTCGCTAGAATGTTCCAACAATCTGACTGTAACCTGAGAAGTCGATGGACCTTAGCATCTAAACCATCTCAACTTCCTGGCCTATATAATTCCTCTTTTCTAATATCCTTTATTACTTGTATGAATACCCTTTACATTTACAAGTCAGACAGACATGAACACCATACAAGAACCCACTATTATTATTATAAATTATTATTATGATTACATTGATCTTTACTTTCTTCTTTTTCTTGTGTGGCCTTTATCCTTGAACACCCTGTATACCTCCATTTCCTCTTGCTATAACTTCATGACAGAAGGCTACGATCCTTAGTCAATGAACCTTAACATCAATATTGTCCCAACTTCCTTGGCAAGAAATTCCCCAGTTTTGTATGTCCATGTCATATCTATGAATATTCTTTACCTATACATTTGTCTGTTTGGAGCCAGAAGGGCGTTAACTTGCATCTTTTAACACAGAGTGAATGCCCTTCTGGCTCCAAACATATGATTTCTTATCTGCTTTCTTCCTCATGGTCCTCATCTTGGAACACCTTGTACACCTGTATTTCCTCTTCCCAAAACACCTTTGACCAAAAAAAAAAAAATGGAAGTCAATGGACCTTCACTTCAAAACCGTCTCAATGTCCTTGGCTATAAGTCCTTTTTATCTCTGTGTCGTTCGTCACATCTATGAATATTCTGTACATCTCTGTTTTTTTTTCCTTCACGGTCTTCATCCTTGAACACACTCACTGTACATCTACATTTCCTCTTGCTATAAACTTCTGACAGAGAGGATTGGAAGTCAATGGACCTTCTCATCTAACCCATTTCAACTTCCTCGGCCATCAGGTGTGATTATCTTTCTCTTTGTCACACAGACATTGAGATGACCCTGAAGGGTGGATAAGATTTCACACATGGTTGTCTCGCTGCCATGGCAACCGCAGCCCTTATTGAGAAATGTCATAAGGAGTGTGAATTGATTGAGTCTGATGGTAGTAATTGTACCTCTGCTCTAATGGAACATCTCGGCACATAATTCGCTCTCTTTCATGTTTTTTTTCCCCTCTCAAAACATGTATTTCTTTCCCCTCTCTCTCACCTTTCTCTCTCTCTCTTTCTCTCTCTCTCTCTCTCTCTCTCACTCTCTCTTTTTTGTCTCACTCTCTCTATTTTGTCTCACTCTCTCTATTTTGTCTCACTCTCTCTATTTTGTCTCACTTCATCTCTCATTCGTATGCTCTCATTCCATTTTCTCTTTTTAACATTACTTATGCAGTTATTGATTTTGTTTGTCTTCAGTAGGTATTAAACCTCTCATGCAAAATCTCTCCCTCCCCCTTCCTCCCCCAGCACACTCCCTATTTCTCTTTATCCACTCTCACCTCTCTCGTTCTCTCTCTCTCTCTCTCTCTCTCTCTATCTCATTCATTCATTCATTTATTTTTCTTGCATTTTCCATACGCTATCTCATTAGATTGACCATCCTGTCTTAAGTAGATATGAACTAAGTGGGTGTCAACATATCCACTAGGAGTGATCAAACATAACTTTAACTTCTGTTAGTGAAAATAATATTAGATTGAATTGAATTGAATTGAATCATATTGTTTCCAAAATTGTGTGTGCTTCATATAGTGATGTTTCACCCATAAATTTCATTAACTTTCAGTGTAAATATCGAGGCTATTAATGTACTCAAATGTGTGAACGCCTTAGTTCAGTGCATTGCAACATTGGAGTGGTTCTCAACACCCAGAACTTATTTAGATAGTGTGGGTGCTTTCTGATATGTGTCCATGCACTTACTTTCTTGGTATCTCATGTAATACCAAATGTGAAGGAAATCCTCTTGGTGAATTTAAAGGTACTATGTCCCATTTGCAGGCAAAAAAAAATGAAAAGGTGAAATTCCAACGGCATTTGAAAGACAATACTAATTTAGAATTTCCCGTAAAAAAAGGGGGCTTGAAAATGTCTTTAAGTGGGAAAATAACGACTATTAGTTGTCGAATCGACTTAGGAGCTATAGAGCCAGTAAGTAATAGTCTGATTTTTCAGACCATTGTACCGAATGGTCGTACGTTTATGCTGCGCAAAGATTCAATCAGTTTAATTTTGGCCATTACAAGAAGTGGGTTATTGATGTAGACAAATGCTCATGTACCCTTTACAGCTCATTTTATGTATGTTATTACCAAAGAAGAAAAAGCCAGTCAGTCACTCAATAGTGTCTGACAGTGAAGTCTAGCAAGTAAACGGGTTTCCTTGCATAATTTGAATATTAGGACACTGCTAACGTTTAAATTTCACAGATAGGACATACATGACATATTCATAATTCCTGCAAAGTTCTAAAGAATTTGATGTTGGCTGCAAAAGGGACATAGTATCTTTAAGAACATTGCAATTTGTTGGTTGTTGTTGTTGTCTGAGACTCGGAAATACACAGTAAAGTAAACACACAAACAGATAAACAAACAAACAAACAAACAAGCAAGCAAGCAAACAATGACCCAGTGTGACCTTTCTACTCTTCATAGGCTGTGGTTGACTGTTGACTTCACGTACAGTGTCAATTTTTTCACCTCTGTGAGCTACAAATGTATGTGACAGTCAAGGATTTCAACACATAGCGAATAAAGAGTTAAATAAGGAGGCGCGATGGCTCAGTGGTAGAACGGTCTTGTAACAGAGAGGTCCTGGCTTCGAAACCGAGTCAATGCGCTCATGCCCTTCGTTAAGGCATTAATCATAATTACCAAGTCCCTCGGAGAGGACTACATATATGGAATAAATCTTCAAGTGTGACAGGTATCCCACTCCTTACACCAAAATGTGCACTAATCTTCCCAAACCTTTCCAAGAATTTATGTTTGAGTGAGGTGCGATAGCTCAGTTGTAGACGTCGTACCCGGGAAGTCCCGGGTTTGGAACCAAGTCAATGCGCTTGTGCCCTTTGGTAAGGCATTAATCCTCATTACCAAGTCCCTCGGAGAGGACTTAAAGCCGTCGGTCCCCTATTTGCTTACTTACAAGCATACATACATGCTGTCCTAGCAGTCGGGTAAAACAATAATCAACCATCAAATGTGTATACATTTATGTAACTTCATCAATTTTGTTACTTCACAGGTGCCAAGTCTATCAGCGGTATTCCAAGGTCCGGACCTATTTGTGGCCCTTCAAGCTACGGGATCCTTCAAACCTGCTCCTTATTCTGACAGCTCTCCTTTCAAAGCTGCTCCATCAACCAGGCAACCCCTGAGACGAAAATCAGAAGACATCGGTGGACAGCCCCCACAAAAGATTGTCAAGAAAAGCCGTAAGTTGTCGTTTAGATCGTCTTGTCTGCTGAGAGCCATTTGTTGTTAAAGAGTTCAATAAATTGATTGCTGAAGGATTGGTAAATTGAGTGATCTTGTGATATACAGTGGGTCCTATGGTATGAATAAGCCTCAGGCAAAGGAGATAGTGCACAAATTGTGTGAATCTGATAACAAGGGTTATAATTAATGAAGGTTTGGAAAGCTGAGAGATGCTACATTGAGTAATGATTGCTTTTTTACTTCAGATAATGGGGAAGAATATCATTATCATTATTATTTGTTGTTATTCTTTTTCTTCCTCTTTTTCTTCTTCTTTTTCTTCTTCTTCTCATTTTAATAATCATATTGATATTATTGTGTTTTTTTGCAGGAGGAAAATGGCGTGCCTGGATAGCGACAGATGAAAACCCTGCGGCAGGAACGGATGCTACAGTGTCCATCACTGTGTATGGTGAGAAAGGCAAGTCTGAGGATATCGTTCTAGGATCAGGAGAAGGCAGGTTTGAAGCTGGCAACGAAGATGAATTTAATGTGAGTATAGTAGGAGCTCTATTCATAGGAAGGGAAGATGGTGGCTGTAGAGAAAGAGAGAGAAAGGTGGAGACAGAATGAAAGAGATGGAGACTCAGTGAGAGACAGAGAGAGAATAGAGAGAGAGAGAGAGAGACAGAGAGAGAGAGAGAAAGGTGGAGACAGAATGAAAGAGACGGAGACTCAGTGAGAGATACACAGAGAGAGAGAGAAAGGTGGAGACAGAATGAAAGAGACGGAGAATCAGTGAGAGATAGAGAGAGAGAGAGAGAGAGAGAGAAAGGTGGAGACGGAATGAAAGAGATGGAGACTCAGTGAGAGATACAGAGAGAGAGAGAGTTGAGAGACAGACAGAGACAGTCAGAATGCAAGGGAGAAAAGTAAATACACAGTGTAATGTAATAACAGGTTGGTTTAAACAAAAAGGAATAGAGTGAAGATGATGAAAGAATTAAAAGAGAGAAATGGAGACAGAGAGAATAGAAGATAATTATATATCAAGAGATGGAGAAAATGAAAGAAAAATGACAGAGAGGAGGAAAAAGGAAGTATGCTGCAGATAATTTGCAAAGAGAAAGATAGAGAAGAAAACAAAACCTCAGAATAAGGCCAAGAAAAAGAAGGTAGATCAGTCAATAAAGCCTCTTTTTGCAAGTCACAGTATTGCAATGAAAGTAGATAGTCCACCCTATCTCCCTCTACACATATATGTTCATCATCCACTAACACTATAAGCATTGAAACTGTTTAGATGATCCATATTAGCCATGTGTGCCATTCTGTAAACATAGACTTGGCCTAGACGTGACAGGGGGTGAACGCATCCATCAAGCTTTATTTGATTTCGCTCGGATAATCAGTTACAGGAGGAAACTTGTGTGCCCTTGTATCACGCGCTTAGGATATTAGGGCATAGTCGCGATAGTGGGTCTGGGGGTGGCACATGAGTGTAAGCTGGACAATATGTGGATTTGATAATAATGGGCATCCATGGATTGCCTGTGTTCTAACCAATTACAGGCGGGGATATAGTCCTTGAATGCCTTGAATGCCTTGAAGGCATAGCGTAGACAGTTAGATATGAGAGGCGTAACCAGAGACAGAAGTCTTCAAGGGGCATAGCCACAAATTAAATGTTAAAAGGGGGAGGCAGGATTTATGTGAGTAATTAAAGGGGTATTGCGACATGTAATAGCAGAGTGGAGGGATAAGCATACAGGTTGAATGCATATAATGTGATAGGGTATGAAGCACAGGATTACATTTTGTGTGCTTTCATAGGCGAGAGAATATTTCATAGCCACATACATGTATAGATGGATGCAAGGGGCATAGTAGAGACAGATTGATATTAGGGGCTTAGCAACAAATTAAAAGTCAAGGGGAGGGGGGCAGGGCAGAGAGTTAAATGGATATAATAATGTAATAATAATAATGATAATTAAATGTCTTTGTATAACGCATTAACACGTAGGGATAATTGCATGTCTCTATGCGCTTTACAGAACAGAATACAGAAGGAGTGGAAATGAAGCACTTGGTTCATAATTGTGAGATTAAAAAAAACGTATATGACAGTCAGCCATCAAAAGTACAGGAATAAAACTTAGAGGTGAACGGATGTTACGTGATAGTGCACTAAATACAGGATCATATTTTGTGTGCTTTTCATAGGCAGAAGAATATTTCACATACCAGGGGGGTGTTTCACAAAGACTAAGATCAACTTTAAGTTGGACTTAAGTATAACAGGCCGTTCATGCCATTATTTGCTATCATTATTTACTGGCATTGGTCTCTCAAGGGATGTACAAATCATGGTAAAAAATCTACAAAACTTACATTTTTTGATAATTCATTATTGAAGGAAAAAGTATTATCTAAAGATTATAATTTAGAGACCAATTGGGATAGCAACCAATGGCATGAACGGCCTGTTATACTTAAGTCCAACTTAAAGTCGATCTTAGCCTTTGTGAAACACCCCCCTGTATAGATGGATACAAGGGGCATAGCTACAGACAGATGGATTAGGGGCTTAGAGCAGCTGAGAATTAAATGGGATATAATAATAATGGTGGTGATGATGATGATGATAATAATATTAAAAACAACAATGTGCTTTCTAAGACAGAATATTTATTTCATGATATTTCGATTTCATTATTTTGACTGGCTGCTGTTTTATCAGGGGTCAATGCTTATAATATAGCTGATATTCTCAAGGCTCCTGAATGTTTCATACAGTATATAATATGAAAAAGATAATTTGATGATATATTGTCTCTTTTTTATATCATTTTCATGTTTCAATATGTGCCTTTTGCTGCCTGTTTGGCAAGAAACAAACAATTTTATATCAGAGGTAATTTAGTGAGTCCTTTTCCTCAAATTTCTAGAAAGTATGAGTACTTACTTTTGTTTAGGGGGCTCTTATCATTGAATTGTTTTCTTTGAAATCAGCTGCCCCTTGCTTCGGCTGCTCTTATTTTCAACTTGGCGTATTTGTTGAATGACGGTTCTTTTCTGGAGATTAGACTCGGGTTGCTATACAGGTCTCCATGTCAATTAAATAGTGTTTTGTTGATCAGTTGCAGCACAGTTATGAAGAGCTCTAATTGTCTCTGTACAGAATTACGCATGCAGCCCACGCAACAACCACACACACACAGACAGTCCCCACATTCCCAGGGCTAGCTGAAAGCAGAGCTTGACTGAGCATTCCATTTGCTTCTAGTTATATGCATCATGAAGTCAGCAACTAACCATCAGTACTGAAATACAATAAAACAAAAAATTCAATAAATATTTTCAAACTCCTACCCAATAAATTATGTCTGATTGCACAGTTAGAAAAAGTTTTGTTGTTGTTGTTGTCACGTCAACTGCACTGGAAATAAGATGGAGGCTGAGACGACTCAAGCTGTCGAAGGTTGGGAGTTGAAATTTGTTGAAATCTCTGTTCTTTCCCAGAACTTTGATGTTCTAAACAGTTTATCCCATTTCAGAAGTCAGATAATATATTAGGTGAAAAGTGGTTTTGTCAAGTGGTTTGTGTAATATTGCCTGCCCAAACAATGATATTTGTGTAAAATTCATAGTGAATGATTTCCATCCATTAGGGACTGCAGTATCATCTGCTTCCCCACAGGCAAAGGTCCCTTGCCCTAAAGAAGTACGCATGTAATACACTGACATTTATTAAACTAATGGCGGAAAGAGAAGGACTCAGGTAAATGCCAAAATGTGCATAACATATCAAATAAACATTGAATGTGAAATGGATGGTTGCTGATTGCAGATTGCATGGAACGGAAGAAGAATGGAAATTGAATAATTCTATCGAGCATGATTCTGCAGGCAATCTGTCTCAGGAAGTGGATTTTTTGCCTCTTCTTTGAAAGTAGAAGGGTGTAACCAAGAATACCATAGGAGGGAGAGTTGAGCAGACTGGGCATTTGGGAGGGGGGCACTCAAGTAACTGTTGGACTCTTAATCTAAGCAAATGTTATGCTCTAATGTCTAATATTTCGAGCTCATGGGTCTGGAAGAAACTGGTGGAAGTGAGTGGTAAAGAGAAGTGGATTGAGATGGATGGGACATGTCATGTGTTGAGAAGGGAAGATGATGAACCTGTGAAAAGAGTGTGGGCTATGGAAGTGGCTGGCATAATTAGAGGGAAAGGATCGATGACCAAAGATATGGTGAAGAAAGAAAGCAGTGAGTTTGGTCTAAATGAGGAGGATGCTTGAGGAAAGAAGAAGTGGAGGGAGGGAGTGGCACCATGACGCGAAAGTCAGTAACCCTTCGTAAGAGAGAAAATGCTGACGTTAATAAGTGATGATAACGACAATGATGGAAAAGGATATGATCGATGTGTAATGAAAAACTTATGGTTGTATCATCTACATGGAGATGTACAGTGAAACCTGTGTTTCTAGAGACAGCTCAAGTTGGTTGTTTTTATGTACGATCATAAAATATGAAATACAAACATAACATAATAAAACAAAACACTAAAACATTTTACATGGACTATTCTTGAAAAAAAAAATTAAAACTAAAAATTAATATCGAGGGATCATGCACCTGCTTTAGATCGACCAACAAAGTTGATCTGTTCTTCCTCGGGGTCCCAAAATAACTACAATAAATCAATTAATCAATTAATAATAATAATAATGATAATAAAGAGGGATATAAGAAGAAAAGTCTTTATAGGCAGGTAATCTTTCTTTCAATGTTCTCCTTAGGATATATTTCTATGAGAAACACTGTTCAAGAGGGAAAATGTGTTTTTCATAAACAGGTGTTCTTGGTAATGTGCAGGTGGTCAGTATATATTAAGGCAATATTGACTGTACATATGCTTTGTGGCACCTGCTTATATACCTATCTTCATGTATTGCCTAAATCACTAAGATCTGGTAGATTCTAGGTGCTGTATATAGGCCTACTAACAAGAAATTTTGTCTCATAGGCTAAAGATTCCCTGAACTTGGGGCAATTATAGACCGGTTGACTAGCATATTCAAATTTTATACATACTGTTAAAAGAAAGGTTGTTCTTGACAACTCATAAGCTTGCCCGACATAGCAACAAATAATGTATACAGACTGGATTGCAAGTATTATAGATCATTCATTAATATCAGTTTAAGTGGAGAAGTGTCGTAGTCGAGTGGTTTGACTTGAAATTCGAAGGCTGTGGTTCGATCCCGACACTCTCCACACTTTGCCACACTCGACCCAGAACCTGGCAGGAATTAATTCCTTGAAATGCTAGAGTGCTGTAATGGCAGCTAGGCTAAAGCCGGAGTAATAATTAGTGCGCCTCAGAATAGAATTTCTAGATAGACGGCGCTATAGAAATACGTATTATTATTATTATTATTTTTATTATTATTATTATTATTAATGGAATACCTCGTTACTAGGTCCCCAGGAACATCCATACATTTGAATATGTTAATAAACTGGTCTATTGAAGATCAGCTGTGCCTTTTCAAGGGGCTTAAAGACTGGGTTGAGATTTGAACCATGTTCTCCGTATCAAAAATTATCACTATGAAATATCAATGTACCACAATGTCTCTGGACACCAAATGTCACACAACCCCACCCCCATTGAGGGCTACTCCCCTGATTGATATCCTATTGCAATAGTCTGGAAGTATTTGCACTTAGTCGACCCTCTTGATTGATTATGTATAACATGTGAAGGTTGTGATGCAGTCTGAAGTTTACCTTTCAAATTCAACCCATTTAATCTTAAAATACAAATTTTATAAGAGAATTACTTTCCAAGTTAAGCAGAAAAATGTGGTCTTTCAAAGCAGGTCTTAGACACAGGGTGTCTCTTAACCAATTCTGACATTATTCAAAGGCCTTGTTGATTTTAATTTTTCATTGGTAAATATGTTGTTTGAGGTTTTGTTTGTATGTTGTTATTTTGGTTGCTATAAAAGAAAATCAAAGTTTACTTGCCTAAATGGCCAAGCTCACCAAAGGCACATATTCAAGAAATGCTGTCCTATCAGGTTAAAAAAATAAACCCAACCTGTGGCAATATTAGATCTTCCATGCCTTCTGTTCTCCACATCAAAAGTATGAAATACATTGAATGTACCCCAATGTCTCCACCGGAAGAGAAAATGTCAAGCAACACCACTATCCCTTCCAACTGATGGCTGTGCCTGTGATTGATCATATCGTATTGCAATCTACCGGTAGTCTGGGGGTATTTGATATTGGTCTGCCTTCATGGTTGATTCATGATTCAGATGTAAAGGTTTTGATGCATGCAGTCTGGAGTTTATCTTGCAAATTAGACCTATCCATGGTAGGGATGTGTATTAAAGGAATAGATTGATCAGTTTTTCTTCCTCAAATTGACAACACAACTATTTCTTATTGCTGTGTTTTTAGATTTTTCTGATAAAAAGGCCACTAAATTCAATCATTCAATGTATTTATTTGTCCGATGTCATTCAACATGGATATTTGGTTTGCTCACATGTAAAATAAAGGCTCAGACAAGGTTTACAAAGAACAGAAATATGATACAAAACATGGATACATTTTGGTAATGACAAAATAATAGTCATACATAATAATGATTCTCGTTTGGTTATAGGTTTTTTAGTTTCCTTAAGTTACGTAATTTAAATGTCTTCATGCATATTTATAAAAATTATTTACCACTATACACATAATAAATTAAGCTTTTAAACTGAATTGAAGTATATTGGAATAAAACTGAAAAATTGAAAAATATATACTGATTGATTATGGGCCAATGATTACTGTGTACCATACCGTAATAATTACTTTCATTTTTTGTTCACTAAAGTAAATGTGCCTGTTATAAATACATGTTCTAACATTTGCTCCTATGAAACATTTTTATAAGTTAGGTGAGAGTTAGGATATACAGTTTTGAATCTAGGATAAATTTAAGAACCTGATTAATATAAGAAAATGAATGTGGGACAAATGTTGTCAGAGCATGTAAGGTACAACTGTGGATAGGCCTTCTAAATTATTTTATCAAATTTTGTATGACATAATCATTTTTCCCCCCACTTTTTGTTTTAATAGGTGCAAGTTGGCAACATTGGTGAGATTTACAAGATAAGGCTTGGTCATGATAACCAGACGGAGTTTGCAGGATGGCTGTGTGAAGAGGTAAGAACAAAGAATCAAGGAAAGGAAATTGAAGAAAAAAGAGTGAAGAATATTGAGTTAAATGTCAAATTGGATGAAAAATGCTGACAACGATTTGGGATACTCTTTTGATCTTATTATGCAATATTACTTTAATATCACAGTCCTTCAAATTTTGACCTTGATTTCATATTCCCCCTTGTCTAATTCTCAGGACTGAGACTGCATTCATACAGTGTACTTGTAAAATACTTGTGAAATATTAATTGTCACAGTCCAGCAAAAATTGACCTTCATTTCATATTTACCCTCTGTTATTCTTAAAATTGTAATTGCATTTTATACTTGTACAAATAATTGTAAATTACCGGTATTAGTTGTCACAGTCTATCAAAATTGACCTTTAATTCATATTCCCCCTCTCTCTCTCTCTTATTCTTAAGCCCCCATTCATTCTTGAAAAACATTATGTTCATATATGAATATGAGAACACATCTGTGTCAGGAAGCACACCGCTTGCTGGACTATTTTCATTATTTTAAAAGACTGAAACATGATTCGTAGTTATAAAATAATTGTTTCATACATGTATGTGAGTGTGAATACACATTTGTGTCAGGAACCAGTCAGCTTGCTGGACTACCTGTATTATTCTCTAGACTGAGACCTACTCATACTTGTAAAATAATTGCGTTCATATGTGAGTGTGAATACACACAGGCGCAGCGGAGCACCCCAATTACCGAGCGATCGACTCTCGTCCAGTAAACATCATTTGCATAAAATAAACAATTGTGTACCGATTGATGCGAAAAAAAGTAAATAAATTTCGAAGGCAAATTCTTCATTAATTTGATGAATATCAGCAATCAAAGCTACTAAATCGATTATTTAAAAATGTGCAAGACACTCATGTGTATAACAAAAGTTATTGATGCACCGAAAATGTGAAATTTAAGGGATAATTTTGACGAAAAAACGAAAAATGAGATACGAAATCACCGTAAAATTCACCATTTTTCGAGACCGCCAAGAATTGCCTCATATGAACAGAAAAGAAATTTAATAATCTCAATCCTTCTGAAATATCTCTTTTTATAGTTGCTGGATAGGGTAGAGTCAAAGAAAAACATACCCCAACGTCCGAATCTCATCGAACAAAACAAGCCTTCGTGTGCGCAATATGTTATGACCAGTCCTATTCATTCAAATGTATGTTATGTCAGGAAACCTCGCGTGTGCCTGGGTTATACATGTGTTGCCGGCCGAATCCACTGAGCCCGAAGACGCATGCGCAGAGAATAGGGACTCTTAGATTTGCACGACGAGCGTGCACCTGCTGCGTGGACATCCTTTTAAGGCAATGTTACGTCCTTTTAAGGCACTGCCGGGCAGACTGCCAGTGCTCGACAGTGCCTTAAAAGGACGTCACATTGCCTTAAAAGGATGTCCACGCAGCAGTCCACGTTCTCATCGTGCAAATCTAAAAGTCCCTGAAGCCCCATGAAACAGAACTTATAACTATAAAAATACTCCATCGGCCAAGCGAAAATTTCGCCCATGTATGGATTCAACCCTCATGAACATTCATACTAAGTCTCTACTTCCTGCATTGCTGGATAGGGGAGAGTCAGAAAAAAATAGACGGCGTGTTTATCGAGGGGTGAAGCTCATATCTCGAGTTTTATTCCATGGAATTTCATATTTATTTCACTGATATCAAGTTCATAATAATTTTAGTTAGTATGGAAAGTTTCATAGCGATATTGGCAGTAATAAAGGCGCAACGCGAATTTTAAGATTTTACATTCTAGCAAACACATGTTCGGATTCACGTAGATGTCCGTTGGTTATTCAAATAGAACGGGCCGTTAATGATATGCTAATTGGGGTGCTCCGCTGGGCCTGCACAATTGTGTTAGGAATCACTCTAGATACTTGCTGAGTGCAGAAATTCAGTTACTATATGACTCTTACACAAATCTGATCTATTCAGGAAACTCAGGAATGTTTGATGTGATCATAATTTTCCGGTCTTGCAGTATGATAGTATAGATCTATCGACTGCTAAGAGAGGTCATGGCAGGTTGCAACGGCCCCGAGAACCAGTATAGAAACAGCCAGGCCTCGAATACTAAAGCAGTCGATATATCTTTTATATACCGAATTGACACAAAAATCTATCAAGAATTCTTACCTTATCCTTTTCTTGAGTAAAGATTGGTTAAAACATCACAGAAAATCTGAGACACTGTCTGTTAATCTTCGCTAGAAAGATGACTGAATGTTACAATCATTTGGGAATCGCAGACAAAAGCACTGTATGGTATCCGTGCTCGCACAAAGTAAGTTTTAACACGTAAACCAATGAAGATCTCATCAAAATTTTACTATTTTCCCGGTACCCGGAATCTTTCGGGCATCTCACTCATGAACTATTAATCGTTACTGGCATTGTTCGTTTCTTTACGGGAATGGCTAAAATCACGACTCCAATTTCGACCAATCAGATGGCTAGATTTCTAAAGAGAGGTATATAATTGTTATTAACTTTTTATACCCACTGTGCAAGATGTTAAAGGAGATGTAATATTACACAGGCTTTGTATGCTTCAAAATATGGTGCTCATATCATTACGAGAACATTCATTGCTACCACGTAACTCATCGACAGTAGACCTTGGCCAAGAGAATTAGATTAATGTCTCGTCAAAAGACATTAGTGCTGCATCGAGGCTTGAGGGGTTCAAGCCTCGATGCACACTAATGTCTTTTGACCTTTATATCTCCAGTGAAGTGTTAAACCATTCAACTGTGACTTTTGTATTAATGTGAACTGGTTGTATACATATATATATATGGAAAGCCATATTTCATTTTCCGCACAGAAGGTCATAGTGTGCGTGAAACAATGTTGGTGCAATATATAGACCAGTTCGGAGATGGCACATGTACAAATAACCTTAAATATCAAGAGATCTTTTACCCATGTAGTTCTACAAGTACCTTGTGCATTTAAAAAAAAATCACTGCCAAGTGATGGAGGTGCTTCATGAATACCTTTTGTTTGCCCTTTTGAAAAGAATACTAC
Organism: Mesocentrotus franciscanus; assembly: GCA_037976565.1. Taxonomy (NCBI): domain Eukaryota; kingdom Metazoa; phylum Echinodermata; class Echinoidea; order Camarodonta; family Strongylocentrotidae; genus Mesocentrotus; species Mesocentrotus franciscanus. Next base: position 7,647,965 of record CP137678.1, read on the forward strand.
AACCTGTGTATCATACAATGTACAGTTTAGTACAAATGACTTTTACCTGCCCACGTGCAGATGGTAACTTTGAATTGGCTTATTGCCAATGAACATTGGATCGCTTTTATTTGGGGGTGTGAACTGGTTCTTAGATCAGTCAGTCTCCTGGGTCAAAGCAGAATATATACAGGTTCTTGACTGATATGAATCTTTTCTAGAATACATTATGAATATACATGTATCTAATTTCTCCATCTTCAAACGTGATGTTTTCCCCAAGATGAGAGATACTGCTTGAGATTTCAAGGACCATCCACCCACAAGGATTTTTAATGGTCATAGAATCTAAATTAGAGTGACTGTAAGATAAGAACCTATTCCCAGGTGTAATACTTTGGTCATGCCATACACTGTACATGTTGTTAGTTCAAAATGGCAATTCTATATTTTCAGTCAGTCTTCAAGCACGATCTGTTTCAAAGATAAAATGGAATACCTGAGATTTAATAAGAAACTGTCTACCCATCTTTAAAGAAAAAAAGATCTTTGGTTTTAGAATGCAGATCAAAATGACTAATGAAGTAAATCTGAACCCATTACAATTTTAAAACTGAAATAAGATGTACATAATAATAATAATAATCTTTTAAAGTCCACTCCAAATTTTATTAAACTGAAAATGGAAATTCATTGTGCCCAATTGATCGTGAGCCCAGCAGCCACTGAGCAGCGCCAGATCGACATTGCTCTATCCCCTTATTGTTGAACGCCAAACAAGGTAGCAGCGACTCCCATCTTTTAACGTCTTTTGGTATGACGCGGCCGGGGTTCGAACCCACGACCTCCCGGTTGTGAGGCGGACGCTCTACTGACTGAGCCAACACACCGGTACATGTCTTTGCTTCTGCAATGCATGCTTTAATGCATACATGTACAACTTGCAATTTTACTATTTTGCTTGGGGTGTTGGGATATATCCAATGTCTTAGCCTTTCCTGTTTAAAACCTGTGTTCACTTTTTGTTTTTAAGAGCTCCAAAATAACGGATATTATTGTCATTATTACTATTATTCAAACCCTGTTTGTAGACATATCTATTCTGAAAACAGACACATAGAACTTACACTCTCACTGCTTGGTAAGTGTAACTTTGTGTAGATTTTAAACTCCAATGTTGACCAGGGCTATGCATCCAGTGAAAAAGGCAAAAGCAGGTATATAAATTGCAACCATCGTTCTTGTTGTTAGATGTCAGTCTTCAAGTTTGATCTGTTCCAAGGATGAAGGGGGCTGCTTTAAGATTCAAGGTACCTGCTTTAAGATTCCAGAGACCTGAATTAAGATTCCAGGGACCTGCTTTAAGATTCCAGGGACCTGCTTTAAGATTCCAGGGACCTGCTGTAAGATTCAAGGGACCTGCTGTAAGATTCAAGGGACCTACTTTAAGATTCAAGGGACCTGGTGTAAAATTCAAGGGACCTACTTTAAGATTCAAGGGACTAGCTACTTTAAGATTCAAGGGACCAGCTGTAAGATTCAATGGGCCAACCACACAAATCTTTTCATTTTTAAAATCAATGAAAACAAAAATCAATCTTGTCCTTACCCAAGCATTCTTCAAGGGTTGCATGCATACATCCATTGTCATAGCCTTTGCATATTTGAATGCGTATTCACTTTTTATTTCTTCCCCGTACTCTAAACCATGAGCTATCAAACAATATGGCATAGCTATCCAACTTCTTCTGCTCAATCACGATGTTTTGAATAAATTTACACAGTCATCTGGGTACTTCCTTGCAATCCTTGCGCTACACCACTTATTTTTGGTTGGCTCAAAATCCTTCATACGAAACTGATAAAGAATGTCTTTATATTGATAGGACACACGGCTCTTCATGGTCTTATATCGCCTGTTTGGATCCAGAAGGGCCTTACCTCATTATACTTTAACACAGAGGCAAATGACCTTCTGCCTTTGAAAAGACAAATTAACCCTGGGCAAGCGTGACCCACATATGTATTGGCAGATTATAGATAAAGAAGCTGAGTGTAATGCGATTAAAGCAGAATTAAGTGGAGAGCAGTCCTATGAAACATAGTATTAAAAGATGCTTGCATATAGAACAGTCCTTTTAATATGCTGTTTACTGTCCAGTAATGAAGAAATCCTCTTTATTTCTACTTGACAGTTGGGTTGCAAAGATGCTGTTACATGTTGATGATAGATATAAGGTACCTGGTAGTGAAAATAAATAGAATAGAGGCATTTTGAGTGAGACTTTAAACGTTTCAGTCTTTATTCATGGTCATCACCAGGAACGGAAACTAGGATTTTTATACAGAAAAAGCTTGGCATTTAGTGAACTTTAATAACAAACAAAAATTGGTAACAATACAGTGTATAGTTTAGTAAATCTAATGCTTTCAAGTTGATTACTTTGTACAAACGCTTTGCAGTATCTTGTATGCGTGTGTGTGCGTGTGTGTATGTGTGTGGGTATGGTGACTCAATCTTTAATTTTTTAATTTAATTTGTTTCATGTGGGGGCCCTATTTATAAGCAATTTGCTTTTTTGTGGCCTAGAGCATATATTTGCTTTGTATTTTGTATGTTTAATGTATTCTAATTTTGTGTGTGCATGTTTTGCTTTTACATGTACGTGTTATATGGTTCACTAAATTCAATTCAATGCAATTAAACTTCTTCCAGAGAAATGTAATTGGAAGTATGAAGAACAATGTTAAAATGTATTATTAATTTGTATACACAGTGGAGGGGGGGGGGCAGATTTCCTTCATTTTTTGATGTCTAGAAAATTCATGAAAAAATACATTGTAGTGCAATTCTATGTAATTTGGAACATGTATATTTTGTACAAAACACTTATGAGGAGATTATAGAGATTCTGTGCATGAGTAAAAAACAGTGTTCAGAAAATGGTATTATAGCCTATCAAGATATATTTTACATGGATGACAATCAATTCTATGGATTTAACGTAATGAAACTTATGGCAGTATTCTTAATCACTGTTGTATTACTAATGAATACTAATTTAATGTCCAAATTTCTCCACCGAAGTATTGCTTATTCTATTCATCTATTTATTTTTTCTGAAAAATAGACATGTTGAATTAGTGAAGTTCTGTGTAATTGTGTCTATACAATGTATATATTTTGTACACAACATGTACTGTGTTAGGAGATTCTTTAGATGTACAGACATTCTGCGCATGAGTAGGATAGTGTTTTCAAAAAATGGATTATCCCGGCCCATCCAGACACTCTACATGTACATGGATAACAGCCAATTCTAAGAATTAAATTTTAGATTTATTTCCATCATCATGACAATACATACAAAGATAAAATATGGAATATCTTTCAAAATATAAAGAAAATATGAAAGTATAAACCAAAGTACAAATGGAAAATGGTGCATCCGTATGAAAAAGCCAATAAGGCTTGACAATTGAATGCACCAGGCGCAGAAGTAATAATAACATATGCTTGGAAAAAAGAAGAAAAAAAGGGGGGGGGGGCGGGTTTCATTTTGGTATGAGAGATGTGGTCTTAAAATAAATTATGCATTATAAAGAGAGAGAAGATGTTTTTTGTAAAGTCTTTTGAATGAATTATTAAATCAAACAGACTGTAGAAAAGCAGGTAGGGAATTATAAATTTTAGGACCAACATAATGGAGAGAATTGTTTAATATATTGGAAGAAGCATTCCAATGATGGATTGTTGAGACTAAATATGTGCATAAGGTTTGGAGGTAGTGAGTTTGAGAAGAATCGTTGCATCAATGACGCAATTTGTAATTTATTAATATCATAAATATGTAGAGTATTGAATCTTTTGAATGAAGGTTGTGAGGGAGCTAAGAAAGGGAAATTAGACCAAAAGTTATAGCAGTTTCTGTATTATTGATGTATTTAAAGATACAGTTGAGTTCTGGTCATGCAATTGCATTGTGGAAGAAACAGTGTGGAATCGATCAGAAACAGTTGATCATCTAGCATAAAATTATGGTGTGAACTGCAAGGTTCTGGAATCATCAAAATAATTAGAAATTTGGCCCAGTCTTGGTAAAGTTACGATCACTGTACACAAAAAGATATATATGGGGCTACACAAACATGTGGCATAAAAATCCGTCCCGATTTTTATGTTGTTACATGCCATATTTAGAATATGAAAGCATTTGAAGAGCCATGCTTTTCTGGAAACATTTTTTATCTGATGTTCTTCCACAGTTGCATAATAACAAAGATAACGCTCACAAATTATTTTTCACCTCTTCCCAGAACTCAACCTTCTATTTAATGAAAACTAAAACACCAGATCTCTCTACCTGTCTATTTTGATAATAATGATACATGTACAAAGAGTGAGCAAAGCTCCACTAGGGATTTATTCATCCTTAAATGAAAAGGTTGCCATTTTGTTTATTTGGCATTTGTTGTACTAAATCATACTGTACATGAGTGTTCTCAGTGTTAGCCATTGTATGTTTGCCATGGAGCTCACCTATTGACTTCTAAATGTTTGAGAGCTAGCGTATCGACAACACAAAAATGAACAGAAACCCATTATATCTATTGTCAATACTTATTGATTTTTTTTGCTCCTTTGCTGAATGAATGGATCGGCTGTTTTCTGGAGCATGCTTTAATTAACTGAACCTTTTCTTTGAAACGAAGCGAGGCGATTATTGTGATCTATCTGGGCAAAAACTTCTGTCCATAATGTTATCATCAAGAAACAAAATTTCACTCACAAATACATGGCATGTACCTATAATCATCTCTGAAAAAAGGCTAAAGGCAAAAGAGATCTAAACTGTAAGATAAACAAGATGATAAAATGTGCAGTTGGTGATTAGTGAAGTGAATACTTACAATGTTCATCTAATAGTTGATGAGAGAAAAAATGTTTTCATGATTTTCATGACAACCATGTCAATAGATGTAGATTTAGGATTTATAATTTCATCTTTTATCGTAGACACTCCTTGATGTTTGAATTATAATTTGTTTCTTCTATTATTTCTTTAAAAAAGGAGTTATTTACGTGCTCATGCATAGACCTCTTTCTATATATACTACTAGTAAAACATGTATAGTAATAGTATGAGCATCTTACAGACTCAGAGTATTCTTCTCTGTAAGAAGTTTAAAACTACATCTTTTAAAATTCAGCAGAGCAGTTGTTCTGTGTAGAGAAGTAAGGCATTTGTACTTAAATTTTTGATAAGTCCTGTGAAAAATAATCATAATTAAGTAAAAGAAAATGATAGCTGCACATTATTTTGTTATTTGTTTTATATGATCACCTTTCATGAATTCTCTCGTCAAATGGTCTATGTGACATCGTTTACAGATTACATGTAGTTGCCTCACTCTTTATCTCAAAATGTTCAGTTATCCTTAGTTACATTAGTTTCAGTAGGTCTGTTTTCTATTTTGTGATCCGGGAGATTAGCCCGAAGTTAAAAATTGCGTCTTCATCAGCTCGAAACTCGAGCTCGAGAAATTTGCTCAGTGTTCGCGCATAGTGCGAGTCTTCGGGCTGGTGAAGGCGGGCCACAAATAGCGGCCTATTTTGCAAACTAGCCCAAGATATCTTGGGAAGATTTTCCCAAGCAAATAGCCCGCAATTTGCGTCTTCACCTGCCAAATAGCCCGCTATTTCGTGATCTGGCTAATTTTCCGGATCAGAAATAGCGGGCTATTTGGCCAACTTGGGCTGATGAAAACAGGCCTAGTATAATTCCTTGTATTCTTCATTTATTGTGTCCTCAACAATCTTAACATAATATTTACAGTATGTAATTCATAAAAGCAGTGTTATTTTAGCTGACAATCAGAAACAATGCTGATGGAAGAATGTTTATCTATCTTTACGCATCCTCTAGTAAAAGGAAAAAAAATCATTAAAATATTAATTCAGTTTATATACATGTATATATGTATATATACAGTCTATTTGACTTTTCATTTTGTTCTCGTGTACATATACATGTACATATGTAAATGTAAATAAGGCCTCTATTTTTCTTGGGGGTGGTGTTTGTCTGTATGGTGGGACTTTTTCATTTTATTTCTAAATGACTATCCAATGGGTTTTCTCTTGGGATTAGTATTCAACTGGTTAATAACCTGCTTCATGTCTATCAGCCAACCTGAACCCATTATTTTTAATTGCTTCCTTACTTTTACATGTAGTTTTCATTTACATATTCCGACTTTGGCTTTCTCTTCATTCTTGCGGTTTGTACTGATGAATGCAAGACAAAAAAAAGCTTTGGTATGTCTTTCTTCAATGCTATTTTTCTTGTTTTGTGGTACCAGTATCTCTTCATAAAGCTATGTCTCTCTCTCTCTCTCTCTTAGGTTCGAATGCAGGATACCCATACAGGGGAAGAGATTGTGTTTCCATGCCAACGCTGGATGTCACGTGATGAGGATGATGGTGAGATTTGTCGAGAGCTTCCTGTCATGAGAGATGGAGAGCCTATCTACCCAGGTACGTCTAAATCAATTCTTTCAATTCAAATTCAAATTTCAAATTTAAATTAAGATCGAGATCGAGATCCAAATGTCAAATTTCAAATTTCAATTTTCAAAATTCAAAATTCAAATTTCAATTTCAAATTTCAAATCTAAATCCAAATCCAAATCAGAAATTTAATGCAAATCTCAATGCCAGTCCAATTCCAGTCCCAATAGAAAATTACAGTTTGAAAGAAATTGATATTGAAGATAATCAAAATTGTTATTAAAATTAGATCTCAAATTTCTTTTTCTTATTCTAATATTACTGGTCAGTGGTAATTTGAATTCATTAGTTTCATGTTCTGGGCCCGTTGCATAAAACTTAACATTGATGGTAACTTTGCCATCAATGGCAACTACCATGGTAACAGGGCTCAACAGCCAATCAAAATCAAGGTTTCCATGGTAGTTACCATTGATGCCAAAGTTACCATCAATGGTCAGTTTTGTGCAACGGGGCCCAGATAAAAATTACATTGAAACATCATTACCACTGTACAAATGAAAATCAATGACAAAGATGTAAGAACATTTTGCTGACAGGGAAGAATGCGCAATGGTCATGTAAAAAATAATTGTTCCAAACACATGCAATTGAATTTAAGAATAGTACATCCTCCCCACACACTCATGTATTTTGCAAGAGAGAGAGAGAGAGAGATAAAAAGCAAAGAGAAAGAAAAAGAGAAAGAGAGAGAGAGAGAGAGAGAGAGAGGGATGGGGAGAAGGAGTGAGAAAAAATGTTAACTTTGTATTGATTGATGATTTATTACTATGTTTCTTCATTTGAATGTCTGCTTGGTTGGTTTGCTGATTGAGTTGTTTTAATGAAAAAAGGGGAATTGATTGTTAAATCGACTGCCAGATGAAATGATGATTAGGTTGTTGATTGGTTTACTGTGTTATTCTGGCAGTAGTCAATAGAATGATTGAATGTTCTTTGACTATAAATTAATCATGTGATGAATAGATTTAACAAAATTTAAAGAGACACAGAGAGTTGTATGGATGTAGGCTCTATAAAATTGAGATATTTCAGCATGTGTGTGTATATCAGATTGTAGTTAATATACACCTTTTAGCAAAAAAAACAACAAACAAACAAGTTAATGAAAAGGGGAAAAAAGGGGGAAAATGGGGAAAAAGAAGAGAAAAAAGCAGCATCAAGAAGGACTGAAAGTATTTTTTTATCATCTTCATTTTAAGTATATTACAATTCATGATTTTGCACTATGTGTATTATACAGGTGTGCTGTAATTTGAGATATTTTTGTACATGTGTTTAAAGATAAAGTTGAGTTCTGGTCATGCAATTGGATTGTGAAAGAAACGGTGTGGAATCGATGAGAAAAGGTTGATCATCTAGCATATAAGTATTGGTGTGTACTGCAAGGTGCTGGATTCATCAAAGTGATAAGAAATTTGGCCCAGTCTTGGTAAAGTCACAAGCACTGTACACAGAAATATGTATATGGGACTTCACAAACATGTGGCATAAAAATCTGTCCCGATAGTTATGCTGTTACATGCCATATTTAGAATATTAAGGCATTTGAAGAGCCATGCATTTCAGGGAACATTTTTGATCTGATGTTCTTCCACACTTGCATAATAACAATGATAACGCTCACAAATTATTTTTCACCTCTTCCCAGAACTCAACCTTCTCTTTAACAGCATTTATCAAAATTGATTACATTGCTTCAGAAGTCAGCATAAAGAAATCTCTCTTCACTGTGACTATTATTATTATGATTAAGCATTTGGTGCCACCTGTGCCTGGGGGTGGAAAAGCGAACAAAATCGCTGCAACCCTCGGGGCTCTCATCCTTATAAAACTAATCGGTGAAGACAGGAAAAGAAAGACATGTTCTGTACTATGTCGGAACGAAACAGATGCCTTTGAGCATTAATTTTTGTTCAAGTTTGTTGTCCCAGTTCATTCAAACAACATACAGTGTGGACACATCAAAAAATTATTTAAACAAAATCCATAAATATTAAGCGTTTTGAACACCTTTGTCTTTTAAAAATACTAAAAAGTTGATGCGTTGGATGTGCATTGGTATGAATTTATTGTCAATAAATGTTCTCAGTTAAATTCGATATAATTACATTATTTTCTTCAAACTGCAATTCAAACATCAGTTTATTCATTCTTTGCAGGCCTTCCAAGCCTACCCTCCCAAGCCTACCCTCCCTTCTCCCCCAGTAATACATCATAGGAAACCACATTTAAATTCTAAAGTCCAAATGTGTACATCCATTTTCAAAACCAACATTACCAACAGTCATCTTGATCATACAACGACAGCTTTTAATGAAAGTAGCAATCGATTGAATTGAAGATCATCTATAAAAAATACCAACAGAATATTAAAACAAATCAAGAAGAGAGAAAGAGAGAGAGAGAGAGAGAGTGTGCGAAGAAAAAGAAATGCTGAGAAAGATGTATCAGAGATGCTTTATGATATCTGAGTAAGACTGAGCTTTCATTCGTATAGTGCTATTTATATCCTGCATCAAAAATGTATTGGTTTTTGATTGGTTGAGAGCTTGTCACGTGACCAGAAATATTTCAACTATATTAATGATGCTCTGATAAAGTACTATTTGGGAGTAGAAGTACTATATGAGAGTACTATTTGGGGGTTGAAAATTTTTTTCAATTTCTTTTTTCAATTTGAAAATTTGATTCATTTTTTATATATTTTTTTCATATCTAATAATTTGTATTCTTATTTATTCTTTTTTTAAATAAAAATTGTAATTTTTCAAATTTTTCCCCAAAATTTTAATTAAAAAAAAAAAAAATTATAAAACAAATATACCATGCCTTCTTTTCGAGGTACTAGTTAAAACTATGGGCCTCGGTGACTCCAAAAGTACCATTTATTGGAGTCTCCTCCTGCGCATAGTTTTAACCAGAACCTCTCAAAACAGTGTATATTTGTAGGAGTGGTCTTTATACCAGTATTATCATTGTGGGATAAATGCACTGAGAATACTAACTAAGACATTAATACTGAGTGACCTTTTCTGGGGTATGAAGCAATTTCATCTTCATGAACATGAGTCAATTCTCATTAGGTAAGTTTTAGCTCTGAAGGTAATATGTGAGGGTGGATTGGTGTATTGTGTGAGGTAAATTATACTTCCTGTGTAAAGGGTAAAAAATGGTTCCCATAGTAACAAAAGGCTAATGTATTTATGATGTGATTCAAGTTTCTTGTTTGTAGACTTAAACAAATTAATTGAGCGAACACAAAGTTCTCGTCATCTGCTTAGAGCGACAATAGTATTGACTCATATTGTACTTTTCCACAGAGTTTCTCAACAGATTAATTATGTTCATTTCTCTTTTCCTCTTTCATACAGTATGTAGGAAATTTGAGGATATTCCAATGTAGCAACCAAAAAAACTACAAGAACAGACATACAGTATGTAACTGTTCATAGACAGACCATCAATTGATAGCATTAATATGCCTTTTTAGATAGAATGAAATGCCATAGAAAATTTTAGGATATTCCAATGTAGCAACCATAAAACAAGAACTGATATACAGTGCGTATTAAACTGTTCAGGGAAAGAACATCAATTGATAACATTAATATGCCTTTTAAATGGAATAAAATGCCCTAGAAAGTTTTAAAATATGACTTTATATCCTTAAACTTGCAAGTTTTCTAGTTTAATTTGGAATGCAAACAAAATAGCCACTACTGTACATTATACAGCCACATACATGCACATGTACACATTATTATGTTCTATCTATCTAAGTATCTTCTCCCGGTTCGGAGGTTGATTGCAACATCTCTCCATTTCACTCTATCTTCTGCCATTCTGGTGCACTCTTGCAGTTTTAGTCCACTCCAGTTCTTGACATTCTCTTCCCAGTTGATTCTGGGTCTACCTCTCAGTCTAGTTCCTTCCACTCTTCCCTCCAACACATTAAGAGGCTTTGGTGCCTTTTAACATGACCAAAGTATTTGACTTTTCTCTCCTTAACTAATCCTATACCAGTGCATTTTGTTTACGCCCTGCCATGTACAATATCTCTTTGTTGGTTTTCATTCGTTTCAGGATATTTCATCATTCTTCTGTAAATCCACATTTCAAAAGATGTTATTCTAGTTTCCATGGCCTTGCTTATTGTCCATGTTTCTGCTCCATACAATAGGACAGACCATACATAACAGTTTACTAGTCTTAACCTAAGCGCAATTTCACCTTTCTATCTGTGAATAAGTCTTTCTTTCACCTTTCTATCTGTGAACACAAACAATTCAATTCTATATTTCATTTGTTTGATTGATGATTGAAACAGTGATATACATACTGTACATGCATGGTGTAAAGTAATCTCAAAAAGGATTTTAAAAAATTGTTCACAAATCTAATGTCTGCAATTCTTTTTGACCAAATATCTGTTTTGCATAAAACTTTGCATTTAAAGTAACTTAACAAGATTTAAATACAGGTTTGTCCCTAAACACAGTCCTGATGGGTTAAAAGTCGTATTTTACTAGTAACACTACACTTTTTTGGTTGATATTGCATGTTTGCAACACTTAATACAGGAGACACGTAGTATAACATGTTCATGAATCTATTTCCTAATTATATGTACTGTACATTATGTGTGATTTTTTTTATTTTAGCCAAACCAAATACAACACAGTTTATTCGATAAAGGGTAAGCTCTTTCAAATGAAAGCAAAATGAAAATGAAATGGAGAGGATGACCTAAGCCCTTGCAAAATTTGTAAAATTTCATGTTTTTAAATTTCCTCCTTTACCAGAAAGAATTGAACATTTTCTTATTCATAAAAAAAGAGGGAAATGTCAGTTTCTGATTATCACTAAAAATTTATAATGTTTCACCATGCACATTACATGCACATTACATGCACATTACACATGCACTTCCTCATGGCTCTGACCGATGAGCTGTATTCAAATGGAATAAAACATTTTTTTTTAACAACATAAAGTTGGAGCTTTGAAGTCAGATGTTTTTCCACACTGCTTGGTGTGTCAACATGACAAGATTAATCCAACAAAATATGGAAAGAGCAAGGATAAATATTACGTCTCATCAAACGATTCAAGCAACCGTGGATAAGTTATATATGGGTCAATAGAGGTAGCATTGAATTTAATTGATTTTATTTGTGCAGCTTGCCTCTGTGCAGGTTGGATGTCGGGTTTTATGCGAGAGAAGGAAAGCGTGATGGGTGATTTCATTTATTATGATTGGTTGGCTCAATGTAGCTTCCATACTTGTGTTCTTCATAATGTCTTTCATCCTTCATTCCTTGCCTCGCCCTTCCTGGATATGCAGGCTTTCTTGCTTTCCGCCTTTCACTTTTATGTGATTGTAAAGAGCTATAGATTGCGATGTTTCTTGGTAGTATCTTTACAGCTGAAACATCTTGTATGATGCTTTTAAGGTCTATCTTTAAGTGCAATTGCGTGATGAAAATCGCCCCTCACTAGATGGCCATGAACTAAATGTAGAAGAATCTTTGTTTTTTGTGTAAAAGACGGGTTTACCAACATATTCAAATTCTATGCATACCTTTTGAGTATAGGTTGTTTTTGACAAAGCTCAAGCTTGAGTGCAATCTGCATCTTTTATGTGTTATTAGGTAGGGCATGCCATAATGTTTGTCCAACCTAGCAACAAGTACTGTATGCAATTTGCATTCTGACTATTGAGATACAACTATTTGTAACGGTGAATGAAATAACTTCAATCAGACGTTTGCATTAAATTTGGTTACATTATGAAAATATTTTAAATTACATGTAAAAACTGGAGTGCGAGTACATGTAAACTTCATGACATTTACAAGCCCTAATCTACTAGGTAAACCTAACTTAAAGCCCAAGTCCACTCAAAAATTATAACATGTTGTAAATAAATCAAAGGTTAAAACTGCCAAATATCACAGGCGTACTTCAATCAGGTGATTTTTAAGAGCGATTTTTGTTTCGGGTATTTCGAGCAAAACATTTATATTGCTGTACGGATGTGACGTATGCTCCTCACAACGAAAGTGCCAGCGGTATACATTCTGACAATAGGCTATTTTCGTAATGTAACCATATGTAATGCATACGTCTTTGTGAAGTGCCTCTATACAAACTTTTTCATTCACCTGATAAGAATAATAGTGTTTCATTATTCTTATCAGGTGAATGAAATAGTTTGTATCGAGGCACTTCACAAAGACGTATGCATTAAATTTGGTTACATTACGATCTGTGTTGTGAGGACCCTACGTCACAACCGACTCGATCATTAACTTGTTTTTTGCTCATTAAAAAAAATTATTAAAAATAAATCTGAGCACCATTTTCCAAAACCAAGTTATATTTGGGCTTTTTAGATTTTTGTCTATCTAATCAGCTCAACTTTTCAGTGGAGTGGACTTGTACTTTAAGTCTTCTGCAAGTCTCTCAGAACGTTATAGGGAGCTCTAATCTAGATCTACATTTACAGTCTACCTATAGTACCTGTAGCAAGCTCCATTTAAATGTCACAAATCTAGATCAGTGCAAGCTGTCCAATTTTATAAATAGCAGGTTTATTCAAGAGAATAATTTTTTCCCCAAAGTTTTGATCACCCATTACTTAAATCTCATATTGGCATGTCGATTGTATTCTTATAGCTCGTTTCTATTTATGAGTATCTTTTACCCAACTTGCACTCCATAATATGTTATTTTTAGTCTTTAAGAATCTTAAGTGGCTCCCTTTTATTCCTTAATGGCATGCTAGTACAGTCAAACCTGTCTATAGCGACCGCCCAAGGGAAACACAAAAAGTGGTCTTTGTAGACAGGTGGTCTTTGTAGACAGGTTCCTATAGTACATGTTTCAATGAGAAACCAGTTTCAAGGGAAACAAAAAATGTGGTCTTGGTAGACAGGTGGTCTTTGTAGACAGGTGGTCATTAAAGCAGGTTTGACTGTACTGTATGTAGTAATATAGGTGTAGGGCGCAGCAAGGAGAATACCTTTGTTTGTAGCTAGAATGACATTAACTCATATGCTTTAACACAGAGTTAACGCCCTTCTGGCTCCTAACAGACGGTAACGTTTCTTTTTAAAATCTTCCAATTTAAGCTACATGTATGCAGCATATCCTGAAGATGAACTCTACATTGTAAGCAGTGTTAGGAGTCCGATGTATTTATGTGAAGAAATAAATAATGCATTTACAACATTTAAAGTCATAGACTTATATGCGATAACGTGGCTTACATGTATATGCCAATTTGGGGCTTTCAACAATTCATTGAGTTTAATATTGAAAAGAAACGTGAGCAACTCGAAATCATGCAAAGTGTACATTGGAGATGTATTGGCATCAGTCAAGCGTATAAGATATGGTTTCTTACATGTATGTATTCATGGCACGTTAAGTTTGATAGGAAGCCAGTGTGATTCTTGTATTAAGAATTCAAAACATGAACATGTATGATTATAGAGGGTCTGTTCATATATGGAGTGTTTTTCATGTATGGCAAGTGGGGTTAAAATTTGTTAATTATGTGCAACATATCCTAAACATAGTAATTAACTTACATTTGTCTTCACAAAAATTGTGAGGCACTGTATGCTTAACCCTCCAGCAGTAAAATGCTGTGTCTAATATAGTAGCATTTATGTGATTGAGCCTTTATAATAATAATGATGATGATGATGATGATGATGATGATGATGATGATGATGATGATGATGATGATGATGATGTGATGATGATGATGATGATGATGATGATGATGATGATGATGATGATGATGATGATGATACTACTAATAATAATTATTATAATAATGATGAAAATAATAATGATGATAATAATAATTATATTAACAAGGATGATAATAAAAATAATGATAATAATAATAACAATAATGATAATGATAATAATAATAACAATAATGATAAAAAATAATAATGATGAAGATAAAAATAATAATAATGATGATAATAATAATAATGATAATAATAATAATAATTATAATAACAAGGATTATAATAATGGAAGCCTCATCATAATTAATACGGTTCTCCCTGATCATTAATAATGAAATCCCTTATTATTATTGAATGATATCAGATGACTGTCAATGCAATGAATGCAGAGGCATACTGTTTCTATATCTATCTATCTTTATCTATTGTGCAGCACAGTTGGAACTTCATTCATTTATAAATTGTGATGACAAATTGTGTGCGTGCATGTGTGTTTGTGTGTGTGTGTGCATTAAACATGTAGGGTATTTTTTATTCTTGTTTATCTCCAAGAACAAGAACAAGAACCAAAAGGATAAAGAATGTCAAAAAACAAGCGAAAATCCCATTTACACTACAATCCAAAACAGTATGATGTTTACTGGTACTAACATTGTGATGCTACAATACATGTAGAAAAAAGAACTGATTTTTGCTAGGCCAAGTCCATTATAACATTGTGATCAGTTGCAATGTTTCTACTGTAGTGTAAATGGGCCTATAGTAACTTTAGCTACATGTAAGCCTCAATAATGTTGCATTAAATACAATGTGAATGACATCCGTTGTTACTATAGTGTATCTAGAGTTCTAGTTCCTGCAGATTTGCAAGACTGAAGCTTCAATCTTTTCTGGCCATTCTGAAAATGATGTGGAAAGTTTACAGGACCAGTATTTTCACTGAGCTCAAGCCTGTTGTATAATCTTGAATTTGCCTTAAATAGTGTGATTTAAAAATATGATGACTTTGAAGTGCAAAATTATTTGTGCTTGTAGCATACATGTACATGTACACGTATATATTTACCTATCTTGAGTAGATGTTAAAGTACTACACATACATGAAGATTATAAAAGAACATGTAGTAAAAAGTAAATTATTTGTCACAAACTGAAGAAGGATTGATTCATTCAAGTCAGGACTTAATATATCAATCCTTTGATTCAAATTGGCAACAGTGGTCCTTGTATTTTATTGCAACATTTCGCTAATGAAATAAACATTAATGACAAATTTTTAGTCACAAACAAACTTAAGTGAGGTGATCTATTCAGGACAGGAATTTTAAGGGCTAGATTTATCAGATTAAAAAAATTCAAATTGGCAACTCTATTTTTATGCCTCCGCCACCGAAGGTGGTGCCGGAGGCATCATGTTTTTGGGTTGTCCGTCCGTACGTCCGTCCGTACGTCCGTCCCGTTTGACCGTTATCACAATATCTCAAGAACCATTTAAGATTTAAACTTAAGACTCGGGAATAGTATTTATCACCATAGGAAGACGATCTGATTAGATTTTGGAGTACGTAGGTCAAAGGTCACAGGTCACAGAGGTCAACTTATGAAATTCCTTGTATTGAGTTTGTTAGCGCGATATCTCAAGAACCATTTGAGATTTAAACTTCAAACTTAAGGATAGTATGTATCACCATAGGAAGACGATCTGATTAGATTTTGGAGCACGTATGTCAAAGGTCAAGGGTCACAGAGGTCAACTTATGAAATTCCATACATTGAGATTGTTATCATGATATCTCAAGAACCACTGGAGATTTAAACTTCAAACTTAGTGATAGTGTGTATCACTATAGGAAAACAATCTGATTATATTTTGGAGCACGTAGGTCAAAGGTCAAGGGTCATAGAGGTCAACTTATGAAATTCCATACATTGAGATTGTTATCATGATATCTCAAGAACCACTGGAGATGTAAAAACTTCAAACTTAAGGATAGTATGTATCACCATAGGAAGACGATCTGATTAGATTTTGGAGCACGTAGGCCAAAGGTCAAGGGTCACAGAGGTCAACTTATGAAATTCCATACATTGAGATTGTTATCATAATATCTCAAGAACCACTGGAGATTTAAACTTCAAACTTAATGATAGTGTGTATCACCATAGGAAGACAATCTGATTAGATTTTGGAGCACGTAGGTCAAAGGTCAAGGGTCACAGAGGTCAACTTATGAAATTCCATACATTGAGATCGTTATCGCGATATCTCAAGAACCACTGGAGAATTTTCACTTCAAACTTAATGATAGTATGTATCACCATAGGAAGACGATCTGTTTAGATTTTGGAGCATGTAGGTCAAGGGTCACAGAGGTCAACTTGTGAAATTCCATGTCTTCAGCTCGTTTAATATGACTTTACATTTGATATTCGATATGATGTAATTTTAATGGAATTTCTGAAAGGATTATGCTTTTATTGCAAGACTTTTCGCCTGTAGAGTATGACGTCACTCGGTGTTGAGGCTGGTGTTGAGCTATCGATAACGCGATCGGTATCGTCCTTCTAAACTGACCGTCGGTGTTGGAGCTCGGTTTAGCAGCCTTTCCATGCTCTCAACACCAACACCAACACCGAACACCGTACTTGAAATCACTCAATGTCTTATGGGTACACAGTTCATGAGAAAAAGCAAAAGGCACTGACAATTGAATTTCATATGCAGCGCATGTCATTCTTTAAAAAAAAATCAAATGAAAACGAGCTTTAATTCTTTATAATGGCAATACATGGTTACTTTTTATGCCTCCGCTACAAAGTAGCCGGGAATTATGTTTTCTGGTTGTCAGTCCGTGCGTACGTCATACGCGACGTGCGTCTGTGCGTACGTCCCGTTCTCGTGATCGCGTTATCTCAAGAACCAATTGATGGATTACCGCCAAACTCAGGTCATGTATGTATCTTGCAGAGCTAATGAACTGATTAGATTTTGGGGTCACGAGGTCAAAGGTCACAGGGTCCATTATGTATGCAAAAATAGCTCGTGATCGCGTTATCTCAACCGATTGATGGATTACCGCCAAACTTGGGTCCTGTATGTATCTTGCAGAGCCAATAAACTGATTAGATTTTGGGGTCACAAGGTCAAAGGTCACAGGGCTCATTATGTATGCAAAAATAGCTCGTGATCGCGTTATCTCAAGAACCGATTGATGGATTACCGCCAAATTTGGGTCATGTATGTATCTTGCAGAGCTAATGAACTGATCAGATTTTGGGGTCACGAGGTCAAAGGTCACAGGGCTCGTTATGTATGCAAAATAGCTTGTGATCACGTTATTTCAAGAATCGATTGATGGATAACCGCCAAACTTGGGTCATGTATGTATCTTGCAGAGTCAATGAACAGATTAGAATTGGGGTCACGAGGTCAAAGGTCACAGGGCTCATTTTGTATCCTAAAATAGCTCGTGATCGTGTTATCATTAGAACCAACAGATGGATTACAATCAAACTTGAATTTTAAAAATTGCTTCCATTTTGGTTTGTAAAATTGCTCTATGGCGGAGGCATTTTTCGACTCGCGCAGTTGAAGTTCCATCTAGTTTTACTATTATTACTACATGTACATTTGCCAATAAAATATCATGGTTTTGCTGAAATAAAGAACTGACAGAAAGAGCATGTATGCATGTATGTTGAAAGTGGCTGATTTCATATTCCTTTAATACATTCCTTTACATTAAGAGAGAGAGAGAGAGAGAGAGGGAGGGGGAGAGACATAGATAGACGGACAGATAGAGAGAGAGAGAGGGAGGGGGAGAGACATAGACAGACGGACAGAGAGAGACAGAGAGACAGAGACAGAGATGAAGAGAGAGGGAGGGGGAGAGACATAGACAGACGGACAGAGAGAGACAGACAGAGAGAGACAGAGGTAGAGAGACACACAGAGAGTGATAGGGAGAGGGACAGACTGAGAGAAATAAACAATCAGTGAAATCTATTTTAGCAACCACCTGCATAGAAAGACCCCATGTTTTGTATCCCTTTAATAGTATTTCCTAGTGAAATCTATTGGAAAGGAACCTGTACATAAAAATACTACTGCCTATAAAGACTGTTTTTATCTACCTTGAGCGGACTCTTCATGCAAGTTTCACTGTACAATGTACTGATACATGCTTCAAGTTGTTCCTGATAGATTTCCAAAATAATGGCTTGTTCGTGTCAGCTGATTTTTCTTCTCAGTTTAATGATTACCCTTGCATATTCCTCTCTTTCCAGTGGTGCTGTATCAAGTAACCATGACAACGGGCAACTACTGGAATGCGTCCCCAGAGGCGGATGTCTATATTACTCTGTATGGAGAGAGAGGAGATACAGGGCCCAGGTTACTGCACCGATCAAAACGGAAACAGAAGTTCGAAAAGGGAAAGGTGAGTAATATGAAAAACTATATGATACTGTAAACTGAAAATACTGCAGAAAATTGTGTTTTTAGACTTGTATCGAGACAAACTTCCCATGGACACCAACACCGCAACTACAGCTTAATGGAGAACTAACCCCAAAGAATAAGTGTAGGTAGTCGGAAAAACGAGATGAATTCCTGCCTTTTGATGTACAATAAATCTTACAAACGTGTACAAGAGATATATGAATGAAGATTTCTTGGCATGATGTAATGCCTTTTAGCATTACATGGATGCAGCCATTTTCTTGAAAATGTGGCGTACCAGGCGGAGTTTTATATGTATCATGCACCAAGCTTTAATTGGAAAGACTTTTTAATTCAATAACAAAACCTTTACTTTTCAATGAGGGAAAATCATAGCCGAGAAGGTAAAAATTACATTTGGTGAAAAATATATAATAGGGTAACAATAATATTGTAACTCCTTACCGGTATTTAAAAATACTAAAATATAGCGGTTGAAAAATCTATTTCATTTATGCGAAACCTTCACCCCAAAACAGCACCAACTTATTTATACAATTTGCATTCTGGCAATTGGAGTACAAAGGATAATAGCAGGTGAATGAAATGCTTCAACACCACAAACACCTGGGAAGGAAGTATCCATAAATTTGAATACATTTAGTTGATAAACCACTCCGCATACTATGTCATGCAATCAAGAAAATAGCGATGCCCATGTCTTGCTGAGAAACTGTACTTTATTCTTCCTTTATGCCTTTCTCATACACTTTGGTTGGGAATCTTGTTGATTGATGGGCAAGAATGCAATAAATCTCTCAGAACAACTAAAGTTATTCTTTGGGGTTAGTTCTCCTTTAATGTTTACAGGTATGTGTAGATTTACCTCAAGTTGTACACCAGTTTCAAGTTTGTGGACAGATTCTGAAGGACTTTCTGGGCCGCAGCACCCGTTCTACGGAGCCCTTTGTCTCGGGGCACAGTACAGTTTACAGACCCCTTGGGCAGTAATTTTAATCTGCCCTCAAAGCAGTTAATATTTGTTTTAAATGCTGCATCCCAAGTGTCAATTCCTAAAAAGAGATATTTTAACAAAATATGCCTGATAACGTGTATCTATTTGTACAGTTGAAGGAAATTTACCACTCTAAGAGCATTGCGCGTGTCTCACCGCGCATATCCATTGCTAACTTCACACGCAAACATTGCGTCCTTGCATTCTACGCACATGTAGAACTATGCCTTGTCAATATTTTTCGCTATACTGTCCAGCAGTCAGTAGTGAATTTCATGCCTGCAGTTTTGACCAATCAAGAGGCCTGCAATCTTCATGTGCACTGTGCAGTATATGATATTAAATTTATTAATTATTACATGTACATGTACATGCATGTCTTGATTGATTGATCTTATTTCAGAGAATTTTACTACATTTGCTAAAATCTAGATTTCATTAAAAATAAGCCTGAGTTCTGTTTATGATAGGAAATAAATTCTCACAGAATCCTACAAAAATTACACTGATTATTCAAGATTACAAACAAATGACATGTGCCAAACGATTTTGGTAGAAAATGTATAGGGGCTGAGAAATGAGCATAGAAAGTTAAGGAAATCAAGGTAAGTAGGTCCGACACCATGTGCTTATTAAACACAGGTCACTCTGTGCAAATGAGAGTTGTGGTTTTTATTGAAGATGATTTCCAGCAAGTTTTTGTGAGGTTGTTTTTAATTTACTGGTTCAAACAAGCAGTCTATCGCAGGATAAACAATCCAGAATGAATCATAGCCATGTTCTCTCGACATACGCTGCCCATACCAGAGCTCAAGATTAGCTTTAAGCTTAGAAACAAGGACTTGATACACATACAATTTACATGTTGTGCAAGAACTTGAAAAGACATTGAAAATAATTGAATGAGTTACTCCTATGGGATAACAGTGATGTAAGCATTACCATAGCAACAACAACAAAAAACAAAAAACACAAGCTGCTTTGAGAAGCATGTTGAATGCGCCAAGATTATTTCTTATCCTCAGAAGATGATAATAGAAGTAGAAGGATGATGGTAAGAAAATGCAATGTTAATAATAGATTGTGAGTGGTACTTAATCTGCATGTATCTTCAATTTTTTTTCTTCTTTTTAAACAAACACTCCTGATCAGTGAGTTACAGGGCCATTATGGGTTTGTCCATGAAAGCATTGTAAGGAAAAAAGTACAAAGCCGTATCAACTATTCGGTTTTGTTCTTTCTCAATCGATAAGAATACAACATGATTTTGTAATTAAGTTTCAAATATTAAAGCCTTGATGAACAATTATTTTCTCTGTAATTATTAAAGCCCTCTGTGTATTCTTCTGACTTTGTTAATGAACGAATATTTTTTGTCAGCTTTTCTCGAGCTTTCTATTTCCATGTCTTGTGTTTTTCATCCTCTAGGTATATCTTTATTTTGCTAGATACTTATCTGTCTCTCTTTATCTCTCTCTTGCTCTTTCTCTGTGTCTCAGTCTTTGTTCAGTTTGTCTGTTTGTCTGTTTTTTTTATTTTATTCAATGACAGTGCTTCTCTGTCTTTCTCTTTCTCTTTCTCCTCTTTCTCTGCTATATCTTTTTATTAGTTTCCCAGTGTCATTTCCTCCTTTCCTTTTCTCTTGCCTTTTATGCTCTTTTCTATGATACACCCTTAAGATTGAACATGCCATTGATGACAAATCCTACCAAAGAATTTGATAATAATAATAATAATATATTACATCACAATGTTTCTCAGCGCTTAACAAAAATACAAAGTAATGTTAACCTACAACAAAATATTATACATGATACATAATTCTATTAACAATTTCCTAAACAATTATATAATAATAATAATAAATAATAATTAATCTTGACATAGCACTTTATAAATTTGCGAACGAAATATGATTACACTACATATTGAACAAAGAAGTTTTAAGTTATACTCTTGAAGGTTTCTAAAGTTGGGGACTAGCGTATTTCATGGCGAAGTTTGTTCCAAAGTTGGGGGGCACAAACAAAAAAAGGCAAGATCACCATAGCGGGTGTATATGTATACTTGTAAATGTGCATGCAGCTATTTTGACCTAAAACCGAAACTTGTACTAGTATGTAATATATGCGGTTTGTTTCCATTGAAGATATCTAATGAACATGTAAAACAGGTAACTTTAACATTTAAAACATGACTCTCCAGAATTCATCTTGAGACTTGATTAAATGTTTGTAAATTTTTATTCAAAATAAAATGATGTGATATGCAAGTTACAAGATTGTGTACATGTATCCTACACATGTACGTGTGTACATAAGATCTGACCTGCATGTATGTACATTAGTGCATGTGCATGTGCATGTATCAGTTTGAAAAATACTGTTTATATTTAATTCTTTTGAAAGATATTTCTAACATTATTTTTTGTTCTCATTGTATGTTTAGACTGATGTTTTCAGTTTGGAAGCTGTTTCCTTGGGAACAGTAAACAAGATTGTGATTGGCCATGACTCAGCAGAACAAGGTGAGATTGCTCTTTATCATTTTATACTTCACCAATATATACCGGTACATTTTGAAAATTATTGCTTAAAGAGAAGGTTAAGTTCTGGGAAGAGGTGAACAATTATTTGTGAGCGTTACCATTGTATTATGCAAGTGTGGGAGAACATCAGAGAAAAGATGTTCCCTGAAAAGCATGGCTCTTCAAATGCCTTAATATTCTAAATATGGCATGTAACATCATAAAAATTGGGACAGATTTTTATGCCACATGTTCGTGTAGTCCCATATACATCTTTCTGTGTACAATGCTTGTAACTTTACCAAGACTGGGCCAAATTTCTTATCATTTTGATGATTCCAGAACCTTGCAGTACACACCAATACTTATATGCTAGATGATCAACCTTTTCTGATTGATTCCACACTGTTTCTTTTACAATGCGATCGCATGACTGGAACTCAACTTTATCTTGAACTTCCTAGTGTCTTTAATCCTTTAAATTTTGTATTAAAAAAAAAAATATTGTATGAAGAACACAAATTAAATATATGTTGAGCCAGTATCTATGAAGGTAAAAAGATGAACAGCATATACCAAAGAGAATGTCATAAACAGACTGTATATACATGTAAGAGAGAGAGAGGAGAGTTGAAAATACAGAGAAAGAGAAATGCATTGTGTATGTTAATTTGATGAGAGAAACTACATCCTGTAAATTGCACTCGAGAAATTACATTTCGGTTGCAACTATAAAGAATTAATGTTCTCATCTCCAATTATTTCTGTTTCCTCCATTTTATTTCCATCCCAGGCAAAGGGTGGTTTCTGGACAAGGTGGTTGTCAAGGAAACGGATGGTGGTGGGCCAGAAGCGGTTTTTCCATGCTACAGGTTGGTTATGAAACACATAGTAATGATAATAATACGGATAATAACATGAATAATGATAATGAAAATGTTACAGACACAAAGAGACATGTATTATTACCAGTAACAATAATAAAGATGAAGACAATGGTAATAAATTTGTCCAGCTCTTTGTTTTGCACCCTATTATTTGTTCAGGATAACGCTTTAAATTCTGACTGGGTTTCATTTGCACTGCTTCAATAAAACTATTTGATAATTAAATAAACATATAATTATACAAATAACAAATTATTCGAATTTTATCTTGAGGTCAGATATGGGTAGCCATATTTCAAAAGAATATCTTCTAAACCAGTTGATCCATAGTCTAATACAAGACCTGGGGGTGTTTCACAAAGACTAAGATCGACTTTAAGTTGGACTTAAGTATAGCAGGCCATTCATGCCATTGTTTGCTATCATTATTTACTGGCATTGGTCTCTCAAGGGTCGTACAAATCATGGTAAAAAATCTACAAAACTTACATTTTTTGATAATTCATTATTGAAGGAAAAAATATTATCTAAAGATCATAATGGTGAGAGCAAACAATGGCACGAACGGCCTGTTATACTTGAGTCCAACTTAAAGTCGATCTTAGTCTTTGTGAAACACCCCCCAGATACTTCTACTAATATTACATGACAGTATGTTCAAATATAAACTACATTTGCTTCTAAATAATTACCTAAATTACTGCAAACTACTACGTTAAAAGTATTACACATGGCAGTGACAAGTTTGACCTTTGACATTTGACCTTGAATGTTTGACAGGTGGTTAGATGCTGGGGAGGATGATGGGAACACCGTTAGAGAACTCTTCGCTAACAACAAACCAGTCAGCTGTGAGTATCAATCTTCAAATCATTAATGCTTATACATTGTGCATATATACACATAAAAATACAAGAAATAATGATGCTCTGTACACAAAGAAATTGTTTTCTAAAATTGTTTTTAATTTCTTTGTGTACGGAGTATTATTATTTCTTGTATTTTTTTGTATTTTCTACATACACTTTTAATACCGGTAGGTAGCTTAGCAAAATGTAATGGCACCACAAAGACGCGTCCGCATAATTGTTGAAAAATCATTATTTTATCACACAGAGTTAGAACCACATCGTTAGGATATGGAGCTGGTAAAATGCATATACCATCTTGATGAGGCTTAAAGGTACTATGTCCCATTTGCAGGCAAAAAAAATGAAAAGGTTAAATTCCTACGGCATTTGAAAGACAATACTAATTTAGAACTTCCCTAAAAAAAAGGTGGCTTGAAAATGTCTTTAAGTGGGAAAATAACGACTATTAGTTGTCGAATCGACTTAGGAGCTATAGAGCCAGTAAGTAATAGTCTGATTTTTCAGACCATTGTACCGAATGGTCGTACGTTTTATGCTGCGCAAAGATTCAATCAGTTTAATTTTGGCCATTACAAGAAGTGGGTTATTGATGTAGACAAATGCTCATGTACCCTTTACAGCTCATTTTATGTATGTTATTACCAAACATGAAAAGCCAGTCAGTCACTCAATAGTGTCTGACAGTGAAGTCTAGCAAGTAAACAGGTTTCCTTGCATAATTTGAATATTAGGACACTGCTAACGTTTAAATTTCACAGATAGGACATACATGACATATTCATAATTCCAGCAAAGTTCTACGGAATTTGATGTTGGCTGCAAAAGGGACATAGTCTCTTTAATGTTAGATAAACTGTCATTGAATTGTCTCGAAAAAGAAAGTTTTAATTAAAGGTACTAATAATTCATAATTCCTGCAAAATTCTACAGAATTTGATGTTGGCTGCAAAAGGGACATGGTATCTTTAACATACATCACTATTGATATTATACATTTTGCTTTCCGGATGCGTCTTTTTCAATATATTTCACTATTAAACCTACCTTCTTTTGTGTAGCTGTTTTTTTTAATTTTTAAGTATTGGATATTGAGTGTGAAATCTACCCCATATGTGGAAATTTAGAAGTAAAACAGTAACAAAAAAAGCAAACAAAAACAAACTTTAATATGTTTTGTATGTATTTAACCTATGTATAATTTCCTCTGTATTTGTAAACTTAAATTTGTACAGGGCCTCTCAGGAAAACAGTTTTAATACTGAGAGAGCTACTCTGTTTGAATAATACAAATAAATAAATAAATGAAATAAAAAGGTATGGTAACAATATTTGGATTGTTGATACTGAAGGGTTAAGCTTCTACATCGTCCCCAAAACACCCTCTCTGTTCCTGAACTGATTATGGTTTTATGAAATTATTGTTTAAAGAGGAAAATTATTGTAATCTCTCAGAAACCCTGCAGAAAACATGTTCATATAGATTACAATAGAGCTTGCAATGTACCGTTTGTTTTGGTAGGCAAATAAATAACAATAAGAATAAAAACTACTGCTGCTGCTGCTGCTGCTGCACTTTGCAGTAAAAATGGCTTTAACAGAAAGTGTGAGGTTTGAGATTAAAAAAAAAAATGTGGCTGATTATGGAGAATTCTGGCTAGTTTATATTCCACTGTTGCAAGAAAATACTTTACTACTTTCAACGAGTTATACCTGAATGTTTTAATTATTCTTTAATCTCAGCTCCTGTATTAATGTGTTCATACACATGCATGATGTACATTGCACATCAAGTCTATCAATGCATGTGCATTAGTCGACTCTCAGATAATTCTCTAGGGAATTATCCAAAGTGTTTTTATTTATTTATTGTTTTTACGTCAGTTTGGGAAAAATCATTCCAGGTGAGTAAGTTTTATGGGGTGCCTTGATTTTTCAATGCTCAGCCAAGCAGAGCAACAACCAGATTGGAAACACGTGTCCCTTGTGATTTAAAAATAGCGACAAGTTAAGAAAAACAAAGTGGGAAAGGGAAGAGGAGAGTGATTTGCGGTTTTAAGCTCAATTTTCCGAGGGAGTTAAAGAAACAAAGAGAAGATGAATGGAAAAGAAAAGTGGTTTGTGGTTTACATTTCCATTCTTGAAGTTTTCTCCATTATATGCCTCTATGCTTGATTGCACAATCAGAAATGAAAATCTGATTTGAGTGGTTACCAAACACACATGTGCAGATTTGTTGAAGTGGGTGTAAATGGATGTTACTTTATAGTGGTGTGATCAGGAAGAGTTTGTTCACCATGCTATTTTGCTTGTATAAATCCATGTATTTTTGTTATATGCTTTAATCTAATGTGGAAATACTTGTACATTGTACACATAAAGAGTGTGTGGTTTTTTATGCTTGTCTGCATTTGTCGCAGAGTGAAGGCTACACTGAAGGCAGTCGCATAGCTTCAGGGCCACATGCCCCTCCCCCCTCCATTGAGAAGTAAAAATCATTAATGTGAAGGAAAGCAAGAAAAGGGAAAAGGAAGAATGAAAAAGTGACAAGAAAAGTAGATGCATGGCCCACCTCCTGCACCCTGCCCCTAATCAGTAGCCTTGTAATTTTGCATTTCATTTTCCAAGTAATACCAGTGCCCCAATTTACCTCCCCCCCTTAATGTTACGTCTCAGGCTACACCATTGATTGTAAAGACTTACTAAACCCCTTAAAAGAAGTTTGGAAACGCGAGTTTGAACAATTATATCTGTCTCGTCATGGCATATAATCATTGCCATGTTTAGAATCATTAGAAAGTGTGTTTATTCCTCTTCAAAATGATACCATATTTAGAATGATTTGAAGCCATGGAGCAGGGTCCCAAGTGAAAAGTTGCAAAGTGCACTACTCTTGTTTGACTGTGCATTCTTCTTTCTTTGAAGAGTATATAGGGCTGCTGTGTTTTCAGAGATACAATCGATCATACTTTAGTTTCCAAACTTTTTTTTTGGAAGGGTTTATTATTTTGTAGACATTTGCTGGCTGTTGAAGTGCTTTCGAATGCGGTGGTAATGCTGATTAATGTGAATAGTGGGAAATAAAACAGACTTTGTAAATAAAGAAGAAATATCCTGTCACATACATGAACAATAACACCTACATGTAGTGCTTATATCAGATTGTAACTGAATATTGTAGGTGGTATACCATATATACGTTCATATTTGCAAAGGCATCAGTGCATGTTTTTCTTTATATATTATTATTATTATTATTTGGAAGATTATATGCATTTAATTTCTCTCAATTATTCTTCTATTTTCATTTTTCCTCAAACAGTTGAAAAAGAAATGGTAAGTTTATGCTGCTGTTTCTATGTTTATTAAATTTTCTTTTTAAACAGCTTATGAGAGGGGTTAATTTCCACCTATCAATTTGATATAGAAAATCAAACTTCTTCTTCGTGTATGTGTGTTAGGGTAGGGGATAATCATTCAAGTTTTTGTGTGCATAACATTCATTATGGAAAATATGCATGTAAGTGTAAATTATACAACAAAAGCAAAATTACATATCATTTATTTATTTGTTCATTTGTTCATTTTTTTTTTTTTTGGGGGGGGGAGGGGTTAAAATGAAAGAAAAAAGATTCATGTGTAAAGAAATTTTGTACTGATTTAACTGATGAACGATTGTCATTCTGTCCTGATAACTAGTGGGATCAGGAGAAGTGGAAGTATGAGACAGGAAGTCAAGTGACCTTGGTATCGAAGGTCAGTGGACGAGCGCTCCAGGTACTCACAGACAACTCAGTGGATGCGTGTGGCGATCCCGAATCAACCAACAAAACTGGTGAGCCTTTAGCATCCTAGAAACCAATCTTGCTACAATTAACCATATCTTTCCATGCACTGTACATGTATCAACAGTTTATTTGTAACATGAAAATCAGCCTTAACCATTAACCTGGTGGTCCCTGTATTAAGCCTATGGGACTTTCACAATGTAGTCAATGGGTTAAGTTGCTATTTATTGTAAATTAGTGATTGATGGAAGGAGATAAATTGAAACTTTTTAAATTACACGGCCCTTGTCTTTGAGGATTTCGTCCAAGTACCAATCGTAAAAAAAAGTGATCAGCAGAGGCAATACTGTAAAATTAAAAAAACTTTTACAACCATGAATCCTTGCAAATTTGCAGATTTTTTAGATCACAAAATTCTTTTGCTATAAATACAGATGTCGCAACGTTTGCACTTTAACCAGAGCTGTACCTAACCCTTGAAAACAACTTCAGTAGAGCCAAGATGTCAATGAATTACGACTGAAAATAAATATTTGATATGGTCATACCCTGCAGTTTGCAAGGCAATGATTGATTCTTCACAAACATGTATTTTTATTTTTATTCCTCGTCATTTTGTCTGTTGCTATTGCAATATACCTGGTTATGAAAGTATAGGCAACAGCCGCATCTTTTGGACCCTGCTAATATCTGAGCTATACCTTTCTCGTGAAAAATGACAAAATCAGTGTGTGGACCAAAGAAATGCATGAGTTGTTACAAAACTATTTTTCAGGTCATACCATTACTACATGAAGATAATAATTAATTGTTTACTAACATGCATGTATGTAATTTTGTTACGTTGATCTTCTTTCTGTTGCCATCATGATAAACATGATTGCAAAACTCTGAGGCAACATTGGAATCTACGGGGCCTAATGCGAACCAGAGTTGTACCTTACCCTGGAAGACCACAATATCAGTGGATCCACGAAGTGCATGAATTCTGAACAAAAATATTTTGTGGTCATACATGTACCAGTATATATGCAAGACAATGATTATTTGTTCAGAAACACATACATGTAGTCTAATATATGATTTTTCATCCTGTTCTTTGTTACCATAGCAATATACCTCGTCGAGAAAGTACGAGGCAACATTCGCATCTTCAGGACCCTTGGCAAACCTGAGCTGTACCTTTCTCTAGAGAACAACAAGGTCAGTGGAGCCAAGAAAGCCGGCTTGCAATGTGAGTTCAAAATGAAGGTCCAACCTGACCGCTCTGTCGCCATCGAGTCAGTCAAATCACCCAATCAGATGTTGACCTTTGTTCAGAGTGGACGACCCCATGACCCCCGAGGTGCTGGCCTGGGACCGCAGAAGCTCTTCTATTGCTATGTCAAGGTGAGATCAGCTACTCCAAATTACTAGAGTGAAACCTCCTCTAGCTACCACCTGTATCAAAGGACCACCTGTGTAGAAAGCCCACCTGTCTTTAAAGACCATTTTTTCCCTGTTTTTTTCTGTTTCCCCTGAATAGTGTTTGTCATTGAAATATGTACTAAGGGACCTGTACACAAAGACAACATGCCTATATTGACCGCTAAAAGGAGGTGAGAAAAGTGGTCTTTATGTACAGGTTCGTTTTGAATACGTTTCATTGAGATACACTGTTTAAGGAGGAAAAAATTGTGGCCTGGTGGTTGCCACAGTAGGTTTTATTGTATTATTGATATTGTTTACATGATGATCATTGTTGTTTTCAATATCTATAATTAATTTTTACAATGTTGTTGACGATGATTGATTATTGGTAATGTAACTATTTAATAATAATAATAATTTATAGTCCACTCCAAATTTTATTAAACCGAAAATGGAAATTCTTTGTGCCCAATTGATCGTGAGCCCGGCAGCCACTGAGCAGCGCCAGATCGACATTGCTCTATCCCCTTATTGTTGAATGCCAAACAAGGTAGCAGCGACTCCCATCTTTTAACGTCTTTTGGTATGACGCGGCCGGGGTTCGAACCCACGACCTCCCGGTTGTGAGGCGGACGCTCTACTGACTGAGCCAACACACCACTTCACACTTTATTTTGGTGAAAAGCTGCAGCGTTATATATTCAATTTGGCTGTGTTTCCTTGTATAGAACAGCTGTATCTCTCACCCCATGAAATAGTTTTTCCAGCTCAATCATAAACATTAAATATTTTAATAATAGTTTGTATTCATTAATGCACCAGGGTAAATTGATTCATTGTGTTTAGTGATTAAAAAAAAAAAAAAAAACCTTCACCAATGGCTGTATGACGCCTGAGACAAAAGCTCCACTGCAATTTCCTACGCTAAACAAATTCCCAACTTCAAACCTAGACACAACAATATGCCTAACCCTATTAAACACTAACCCTAAACCTAACCCAAAACACAATTGCAACCCTATCCCTAAACCTGTTCTTTTGACAACATAATGCTAGGAGCAAATATTGGATCACTGTACTAATGTATGCTGTACCAGTACACGATGAGCCTCTCTTACATGTATGTTTAATATGAGATATTGTTGATTATATCATGTTTAGCTCTTTACTTACAATTTTTTTTACTTTTTATCTCGCCTTTTAATCAAATTAGAACCCTATTAGGCACTTCCTGGCCTTCTTTGTACTTGTACAGTCGTGTACTTTTTCTATTGTTTTTAGTACAGAGTATAATTAGATCTTTGATGATTAATTTTTGTCAAGCCTATATCCTTGAGTCTCAGACAAACATGTTTTATTTAGAATTCTTATCTGTTCTTAAGCCTCATTCACCCATGATGTAAACTGCCTCCCCCCCCTCGAAAAAAATTGTATATACAACAGCAAAATGAAAACCATTTATGTGTAAATGCATTGCAAGTGGTAGTGAAGAAAAAAACAGCTGCAACAAAAACCATTTATGTGTAAATGCATTGCAAGTGGTAGTGAAGAAAAAAACAGCTGCAACAAAGGCCCTTATGTGTACTCACTAACGTGTTTGTGTGTTGTGAGATAAAGAAATTTGAAGGACTCTATACTTATGTGAATGTGATTTCATTTTCTCCTAATCTTTAAAAAATATAAGATGGTACTAAAAAATGCCACAAAAACATTCACATTTTTGCTTTTATTCACCCTATTTTGCATTACTTATTTTTAATAAGATGGCTCATGCTTTACTTTCATACTGCAGACTGTTATATGTGTATAGCATGAAAAGGTAAAGAAGACATTATTATTATTATTATCATTATTATTATTATTATTATTATTATTATCATTATCATTATCATTATCATTATCATTATCATTATCATTATTATTATTATTATTATTGTTATTCTCTATTCATAATCAGGGTACATTCAGTGACAACGGCTTGGTAGTCTTGTATACCTCACGCACTCAGACCCTGAGCGTGGACAGTGAGGATGCTGTCATCGCTACAGGGCAGAAGACGGAAAGTGCATACTGGCGGGTTAGGAGAGTGGCTGGCCAGAAGACGAGGATGTTTGAGAGCCTGACCAAACCTGATCAGTACCTGAGGATTAAAGATGGCAGATGTAATGTAACGGTAAGGGGTGGCTACTAAAGCGTTTCTGGAAATTATTAATTGACCCTACTGCAAATATGATGTTCGACAGTAGATGGTAACCTTCCTCCAACACTAGGCAGGTCAGCACATGCGCAGATACGATACTGGGGAAAAAATACGACAAGACAAGGTTTTTTCCAGCTTCCATAGAGAATGTACAGCTGTGTCAACTACAGTGTAATTCCTTATTTTACTAAAGTATTGTTCAGGTTTCATGAACTACCCTAATGATTTGATGAAATCTATGTAGACACCATCATTATCTGTTACTTATAATTTATTTGGTTCTGAAACTATAATTTCTATTGGACTTTCCAGTTCTTGATCGTATGGAAACCGGAAGTGCCTATGCCAGATATACATGTACCCATGACTTGTGCTGCCCTCTAAGGCCAAATACATGTACCATAGTTGTGGTAGCGAGAATTGACAACACTATAGTTACAGCGCTATCTACATTACTGTTAAACCAGAAACTTTTGCAAATTTCAGAAGTGATCAAGATTGAAAAGGTACATTATACATGTATGTATTAATTTCCTGCTTTCTTTCAATTTTTCAGGGGATCGGAGATGAGACTTGCCATTTTCTGATCAACAAGTTCAAAGACAAGGGGTATATCACCCTGCAATCCAACACATTACGGAACCTGAGCGTAGGATTCCTCCCTGATGGCACAGTCAAACCAACCATCGACAGTGGCGAGACCAACGTCAGGCTCTATCCGGAGGTCATTGAGTGTGAGTAATATAGTCCTGTGATGATAGTGGACATTTTTTTTTTAAAGGTCGGGTGACATCCAAATATAAGTTGATTCCTGTTGTAACTTCCCCCAGCTCAGCACATGCTCACAAAAGAATTGCATTCTCTCATACAATACCCCCACATTACCTTTCTTTTCCTGGTGATGCTACAGCACGTCTGACATAGCAACTCCTATGTTGGTATTGTATGGTCTATTGTAAACAGGTGGTCAGCTCTGGTGAAGCTACATACCACTGTCTCTTGTTAGCTCACTAATGATTGACAGATGATGTCACAAGATGAATGAGATCTGGAGCATTTTTTTTGGGGTGGAGCTTAGCAGGTCTGAGAAAATTATTTTAACAAATATTTAAATATATATGAAATATATTTAGATGTTTTGAATAACAAAATATGAGTTGTATGAAGCCCTGCACATCAACAGGAATCAACTTATATTTGGTTGTCACCCGACCTTTAAAGAGGACCAAATAATAAAATATCATAAACAAATATTTTCCTCTGTATGTTACATGTAGTTATGATTCCCATGTTGCTATATATACTCTGAGTATAAGCTTCAATTTTGTTATACTTCTCTACAGATATATTGCAAATTTAAATACCGGTATACTTTCAATAAACATAAATGCGACCTGTGAATATACATGTCTTTGCTAATACTTGTACTTGTACAGTTTAATAACTAAATTATTCATATCGCTCGTAGTTTGATGTTTTTTGTGTTTTTCGTAACTCAAAAATGAAAGAGGACTAGTTGAATTAGGGCCAGCTTTGATGAATACTTTTAGATGTAAGCTTTAATATGTCACATTATCAAGAAACATAAATCGGGACAAAATGACAAAACTAAGTAAGGGTATGAATGATTTAGTTAACTGTATTTTGTAGACTATATGAGGCACCATATGTGCGTGTACACACTTGCAGAGAAAAGGGCATACATGGACTTGGGCTCCATGCATCACTTTGATTATTCTCTAGCTTTGAAAGTACATGTATAAACATGTAGATGTAGCAATTGACATTGACTGCTATTCATGCGTTTATTTTTCAGTTGGAATCAAGAAGAAATTGACCACGCCCACACCACCAACCACACCCAAACCTACCAAAATGACTAAAAAACGTAAGTTACATGCTCACCCTATCTCTCCGTCTCTTTCTCTCTTTCCTTCCTTCTTTTACATCTTTCTCTCTATTTCTTTCTGTATATTTGTTTTTCTCGCGCTCTCCCCTCTCCCTCCCCCCTCTCTTGTCTCTCTCTCTCTCTTGTCTCTTTGTCTATTTTTTTCTCTCCCTGTCTTTCTTTCCCTCTCTTCTCAATCTCTATCTCTACATGGATTATTCTTCCTTTTATACCACATCTTTTTAAAGCCTACTATTTAATTTGACAGGTAGTGGTACATCATATCTAAACCAACCAGGATGGTAAGACATTGATGCATCCTTAATCAACAGTCCAATTGTCATGGGCCTAAGCTTAATGATAATGAAACAATAAAGTACATGTACATGGTGTATTACAGGGTAGTTTACAAAGTTGGATGCACCGACATGGCCAATAATTAAACCTCATCTGTCCGTCCTGCTTTTTAAATTATACCATGAAGTAAGCTAGACAGAGTTAAACAGAGTAACTACAATACTTCTGTAGAGGTGTTGTGGTCTAGTGGATAAGTCACCCGACTGCAGATCACAAGGCACGGGTTCAAATCCCAGCCCGACACTAATGTCCTTTGGCAAGACGTTTATCTGCATTTGCCACTCTCCACCCAGGTGTAAAATGGGTACCCGGTAGGATGCGAAAGTTAATGTAATTTGCTCAGCATTGTGAGGGTCTGTAACGTGATGCCTGGCTGGAATGCTCCCCAGGGAGTGGAGAATGTGCATACATTGTGTGCGGGCAAGCCCAAATCCGATGACCGGGGTAATAATATATCTGTAAAGTGTTTGGAGACATCGTTGATGTATTAAGCGCTATATAAAAGCGGAATATTATTACTGTCCGAACGAATTTTAAAATTATGTTTCATCATCCCATCATCTTACTCAAAGCAGTCAAGAAGAGGAAGAGTGAAGAGAAACTTGATATTGTTTCTGCTGCCAAGGCAGCGAAGAAAGAGGAGAAGAAGCCGGTGAAAACCAAGGGTAACAAAAGATGATAACGAGCCAGCCTCTCACCCAGCACAATATCTTGGAGTGGACTTACATGCAACTAACTTATTTTCTCATGAGACTGATTATTACTTAATCTAGCTGATTAGTTATTGAAGTCTGCCATTGACAGGATATTAAATCTAACCTTGCCTACTAATGAAAAAAAAAGCTGTTTTGTTACAATGAATGTTACAGAATTTTGAAATTCATTTGTAGCCTTAAAAATACTAGTAGATCATTTTGTTTTATAAATCTAGTACTCAATTGAAAAAAAACTAATAGCAAGAAAATTACAGACTAATTTCCCATACTATCCTTTACCCTATTTAATTTTTAACCTTTTCCATCCTCATATTCCCCAATGAGTCCAGGGGGGTGTTTCACAAAGACTAAGATTGACTTTAAGTTGGACTTAAGTATGGCGGGCCATTCATGCCATTGGTTGCTATCCCCATTGGTCTCTAAATTATAATCTTTAGATAATATTTTTCCTTCAATAATGAACTATCAAAAAATGTAAACTCTGTAGATTTGAGACCACGATTTGTACGTCCCTTGAAAGACAAATGCCTGTAAATGGTAAGAGCAAACAGTGGCATGAACGGCCTGTTATACTTAAGTCCAACTTAAAGTCGATCTTAGTCTTTGTGAAACACCCCCCAGCTATTACAAGTGAGCTTTTAAAGCTTTTGCATAATTTTAGTAAATTTACATAAATGCATGTACATGTACATATTGCAGAAGATAATATATACGAACATTGCTGTTAAGAAAAAAATAACAAGGTTTTTCGTAACGCTTTCACTGTTTTTGCCTACTAAATAGTAATTCAAGTCTAAATCTATTATCACTGTTTGAATTGATATCTGAAAATAATTAATTGCCATATTGAATGAGATTACTAATTTTAATAGTACAATTTACGGAATGTACGCACAATTTAACTAACTCACTAGAAGATTTATGTCACCCTTAAAGAAACAGGCATTCTTTCTTTTTTTCCAGACTGAAATAGTCATAAGCATGAAGTTTATTGGATAAAAAGGTTGGCGCTCCGTTGGTAGCATTAAGAATAGAGATGATGTATAATTATCACAAACAAAATGCACATCTGTTTGACTTACAGTTTACGTTAATGTGCCTCTCCACCTCTAGGTATGATATCATTATAATGCCATTACGTTCCCATTATATTCATTTGGAGTTTTCTATTTCTGCAATTAGTTTATATTGTCACTATTAATTTTTATAACCACTACATTTATTTACCATACTTTTCAATTACTTTTACAATTCTATTTATTTGTCTAGGGTCCAAGCTGAAGCAGGTCAAAGAGGCTGCACCACCAGCAGCAGCAGCGGCCATCATTGAAGAAAAAGAGAAAACACAATATGAAGGTACTTGTAATATGAAAACTAGTTTGAAATTGTGCATTTGCCTGTATCATGCGGCGCAGCTTTTGCTTGTACAGTTAAGCTAATGATCTGGAAATGTGTGTACATATTGTTGAATTTGTACTGATGTACATGTAAGTGCAGAATCATTATTGTCCTTGATGCTGCTGATGAATAATATAATAATTTCTATGATATTGTTCTTGTTCTTCTTGTTCTTGTTTTTCTTCTTCTCTTCTTCCTCTTGTTTTTCTTCTGCTTCTTCTAGTAAATCTTCTTGTTACCATGATAATCATCATCATCATCAGTAATTCATGCTGAATTCAATATCTATTCCACATAATATTGTGGCGAAGTGATTACATATATGTAGAGGTCCTTTAAATAACATTTTTTTCTTCTTCTAATAGATGGAGAATGGAAGTGCCTTGTTAAGACTGGATCTCTTTCAACCAAAGCTAACGTGGTCCTGGTGGTTTATGGTCAGAAGAAGGTGTCAGAACCCTTCACTCTAGGCAAAGGAGGGCCCAAGCTGTTCAGCCCAGGGAGTGAAGACAAGTTCAAGGTTTGTGAGATGTGTTTGTTCACCAGTCTGCATTCAAATTTTAATTCTTGTGCATATGCTCAGGCGCGGGGCCAGGGTACAATTAAAACCCCGAAAAGTCGTAAAAGCTTTTGAATTCGTAACGGCTATCGAAGCCCCGTTTGCAGAGAGGAGCAAAATTTGTCCAAAATGCATTTCGCGTATCTCCTTTTTTACCACCAAAGATCGTGAATTTTTACAGCACCAACATAATGATAATATTATTCTTCAAATAAATTCTCGTTCAAAACTGTTAGGTATTAATAAAGATATAGGTACTTTTCAGTTTCAGAGGTCTGTGAAAAGGGGCTTCGTTTTTTCCAGACATAAGTCCGGGACAATATGAATATGCAAACAATTCACATTATACTAGACTTTAAACTCCAGTCTCACTCTCAGCGAAGTTTCGTGTTTGGGCAGTTAGTAGTTTTGTGTAAAACTGCTTTCAAAACTAGGGGAAGATTCATGAAAAGACTGGAAACTACAACTATATCGGAGGTGTACGCATGCGCTGTTGGCTTCACCGGCCATGCCTGCATATGGTGCATACCATATATGGAAAATACGTCATCGATCAGCTGTATTTACGCTGTGGCTACTGCCAGGCTACTGAATGGCTACTGAGCTGAATCTAGTAAAGTTACAATTACAGCAAAGAACTCCACCATATTTTCACAGCTAGTACAGGTACTTATTTATTTATAAGTCATTGTTTTGCTAAATTTGGACCACACATCAGCATGTTTTACTCACATCAAACCGTCGATGCTTCGATCATGAGATTCATACACACACACCCGAGTCAATCCTGCACGTATCTACGGTACGTGTGACTACAATTCACAGCACGAACCCTTATACATGGGACTAGTCCTACGCTTCCGCGAACGTTTTGCCCTGGGTTCGTTGATGACATTGCCTTCGATTTTTTCCAGACATAACCGTGGGACATAAAATCATGAAATGATATTCGGAGGAGAGCTTTAACATACTTTGATTTATCATATCAGACAGTCTCGATCTTGGGCAATGACGGAAAATATGAAAAATACTGCAATATTTTCAGGAAAAAAATCTCCCAAAATGGCGCTTCGTTTCGCACAGTTTTTCCTTATAAAAACAGAATTTGACAACTAACTGCAATATTTATGAGTTAGAAAAACTCTTCTTCTTCAATTTGACATTTTAATCATTTCGTTTGGTGGTTTCTAAAGCTAGATTTTACAGTTTAGCTGAGACTCTTTCGTAGCGGTTTAGCGTAAACAAGTTGTTTACTTTATGTAAATTAGGCTTCAAGGACGAAAGCTTTCGCACCGATAATTGTAGTGTAGCCCCGTGCCTGTGCTGTCTGTTATGAGCCCTGGCAAAGTCTTTTAAAAAGTGTGGTGGAGATACTAGTTTACATGTACATGTAGTTCAAAAAGTAGTGGAAAAGTGGCAGAGGTTTGTCAGAATGTTTGTGCACACAAGCCTGTGTACAGTACATGTACCTTCAGATTTGCTCTGTGTATGTATTTTTATAAAATCTGGAAAATTCTTCAATAAAAATTCAAGATAACACACAAGAATTTTGAAAGTTTCTATAAGAACATTATAATGCAGTCGCCTCTTCCCCCTTTTTTTTCCAAAAATTATTTTCCTCTTTTTCCTTTCATTATTTTTCTACTCCTTTTGTTTACAATCATCTTGATTTTCCTGTACATGTGTCATCTAATCTCTTTGCCTTCTCCTGATAATTCTTGGTATTCTCTCTTTCTCTCTCCTTTTCCATCTGCTTCTCCATCATAAAGTGACTTGGATATGACTATTGTACAATGAATGACTGAATTGATCATGTCTCTCCTTGTTATTAGGTCAACTTGCTTGGTCTTGGTAACATCTACAAGATCAGAATTGGACTGGACTCCTACAAGGCCTCCTGGAGGTTAGACACGGTGAGATATGAAGCATTGACCTACAGTGTACATGTAGTATTACCAACGGATAATATCTACTGCAGCCATGTTCTCAATTGAACAAATAATTGAGAGCTAACCATGTTGCCTGGACTAAAGTTTGCAAGAAAGAAAATTTTCTTGGTGTGCATACATGGACTTTTCCAGGTTTTCTTTGTCAAATTTGGAGGCTTAGGGTTGGGGGTGCCATTGTATTTTGGGTGAATTAAGACAAAATGAACTGATTTAACATCATTTCTATATTTAGAAAAATATCATTTGCTTCTATATATCTTTGCTGAGAGAGTTAGCGGGGTCTTTATTGTTGTTGTTTTAAAGATTATTATCTGGCTTCCTTACAAGAACAATACATATGCCCCTCCCCTTCTGACAACCCTGAATCCACCCCTACATTCATTTCTGCATGCTTGTAACCCCTTTTAATATTCAGGTGAGTCTGATAGAGCCTTCCAGCAGTGACAAACATGTTTGTAAGTTTAAGAATCGTTGGCTCTCACTCAAGGAGGACGATGGTGATCTCTGGAGAGAACATGCCATTGCTCTACCGGGGAAGAAGCCTCTACCTAGTAAGTACAGTCTATTATCAGGCCCGCAACACAGTTCAATGTTGCCTATCAGAAGTACATGAGGTGAACTTACTTTCTGTTCACACAAGCCTTTAGTATACATTTAGTCACAAGCTTAGTAATGTCAAGTTGTGGTATTACTTTACTTACTTTACTTTAATCCATCGATGTTGGTAGGACAGGGCCTGTTCATCGATCAATTGAGTTCCTTTACATCAATACCCTCGTACTTCAGTTCGTTGTGATTCCGTGTCGAGGTGTGTGTGTGGAGGGTGGAATAGTTCTGCATTCTACTTCTAGTTGCTTTCAGGGTCATATACTGAAGGTGATTTTCTCCAATAGTTATCCAGTCTGTTGTTGAAGGCATTTGCAGATGGGGCATTAACCACTTCTTCAGATAGGCTATTCCATGTGTCCACTACTCTATTTGAGAAAAAGAATTTCCTGATGTTAAGGTGTGCAAATTGTACCGGTATTGAAAAGGATCTTTTTTTTTAATAGCCATAGTGACTAAATTCAGTTTTTTATAATGCAATGTATTAATAGTGATTGACTTCTGGAAGTCTATCCTTGCTGAAAGTGTGTGTGAATACACAGATTTAGAGGTTTACTATTCAACCAAGTATTTAGTTTGATTGTACCTACATTATATGTAGGACATCCATGTATTTCCAAGTTTCAGGATCTGGTGACACTTCTTATCAAAGCTATGAAGTACAGTATGACTGCTAGGTTTAGATGATATTTAGATGGTATGCAATAAGTTTGGGAAGAGACACGCTATTCAGCTATAACACTTACCATGCTTTATCTTTTTTCTGTAATGAACAGTATTAAATATTCAAACCCAATGGCATCCAGAGCCATATTGTATTAGGCCTGCAATAATCATATTTTAGGATGTATACTTACACTATAATTGGGTTAAATTCTGCTATTGTTATGTCTGCTATTTTCTGCTATGTCTGCTATTTTCATGCATATCCAATTACCTTTGACATTTAAAAATGTATATGTTCTTCTGATGGAGATTTGCTTTATCAAGGCTTCATGACGATGGAACCCCTTGACCCTGAATTTGGCAAGAAATGCATATGTGCATGTATACACTGCAAAGCATTCTATTATACCTTAATTCTAATTTTATCCTACCTGTTTTATTTTGCTGCATTTCACTCAAATCTAATTATCCTCAACCAATGACAATTTGTCCATCTGTTCTTCCAGTGATGCACTACTTTATCATGGTTGCCACGGGAACAGAGCCCAACTCGGCAACGGAGGCCAACGTCTACATCAACATCTTTGGTGAGAAAGGAGACACCGGCAAGAGGCTGCTCCACAGATCTCAGAATGAAGACGTCTTCCTGGAAGGACAGGTGAGAGGGATGATGGGTTGTCATGGCGATGGTATTGATGGATAGATGATGATATTATCAGCAATTTGATAATGGAGGAGGGGTGGATGAGAACGATGGCAGTGTTGGTGGTGGTGATGATGGAAATGAGAACGTCTCCCACTTCTAATCAATAATACAGATTCAGGAAGGGGAGATGAATAATGGTTTGATGATTTGGACATGATTGATTGATTACCAAAAATGGTGGTAATGATTATTAATAGGGTGAAAGATTGCTGTATTTTTGCATCACCAGGAAACCTCTAATTTATGTATTTTGCTTGTACTTAATTGTCAGGGCTCACAAGACATCAAACTTTGGAGCTCTGGTCAGTTCAGT
Source organism: Mesocentrotus franciscanus (assembly GCA_037976565.1). Lineage (NCBI taxonomy): Eukaryota > Metazoa > Echinodermata > Echinoidea > Camarodonta > Strongylocentrotidae > Mesocentrotus > Mesocentrotus franciscanus. Next base: position 7,688,582 of record CP137678.1, read on the forward strand.
TTAACATAAGTTTACATTTCTCCATGTATGTTTTTAATGTTTATTGATTTTGGCATTTATTCAGAACTGGAAAACAATAAAACGGATTGAGAATAGCCAGGGGCAAGTATTGGTGATGGACTAAATGTTGTGATTACTAGAGGAAGTTCCTCTTGTTATATCAAATATAAGCCCGATATCTAGTCTCTAGGATGTATTTATCCCTACATCTATTTAAATATGCTTGTCTCTGGGTTTTAGAATATGTAAACAAAAATTAAATTAAAGAGATTGTTATACATTAGGCCAAATAAATAAACATGTACAATCATGTCATAACTCAGTCAAACTTCACAGTCATTCTCATTATTTCCCACCTTCAGTTCCAAATGACAATTCTATCACAGAACTGAGATGTAGCTGTGAAGTGTAAACTTCAAAGTATTTATTTCCTTTGAAGGGTAGTAAGTTCACAGAGGGCGGGAAAAGTCACTTTGTCTTGAAGCCAAAGCTACAATGCATTCCAAATGTAGTATTTTATGACCATATTTCATGTTTTCTTGTATTTTACTGTAAACATGACAATATTAGTTTCTGGACTTTCGCCATGTTCTTAAAAAAAAAAAAAAAAAACGGAACTGACTTGTAGATCTCCTCTATTTCACATCAGGTTGACTGCTTTGAGTTGGAGGCAGTATCGATCAAGAAGCCTACCAAGGTTGTGATAGGTCATGATGGTGAGAGTCCTGGAGAGGGATTGTATCTTCAGCAGGTCACCATCAAAGACAAGAAGGATTCCAAGACAGAATACATCTTCAAGTGTGACAGGTATCCCACTCCTGACACCAAAATTTGCACTATTCTTCCCAAACCTTTCCAAGAATTTATGTTTGAGTGAGGCGGGATGGCTTAGTGGTAGAGCAATGGTCTCGTATCCGGAAGGTCCCGGGTTTGAAACCAAGTCAGAATTAGGGCCTTATTGAATACATTTTGATGTGAGCTTTAATATGTCACATTTTTAAGAAATGTAAATAGAGACAAATCAATTTTTCATATACTTATTATACAAATAAAAAACTTGGTAAGGGTATGAAAAATTCAGTTGTTTACTGTGTATCCATCAGTAAAAGAATCCAAAGTATCAGAAATTGTGATTTTTTTTTTAAATTCCAGGGGGAAATTTTTCATATCAATTGATTTAATTTTCATTTCACTTTTTTTAAAATTCTTTCAGATGGCTTGATGCAGGACAAGATGACAACACAATAGAGAGAGAACTAGAACTCACCGAGACGAGGACAATTAAACGTAAGCTCATGAGCAAGGAAAATATCAAGCAATGAAAATACATTCTTCTGTAAACAAAATAGTTGTGTTGTGATTATTATGTAGGAGTTGAAAATTGCTATTTTTGATAATAGGGATTTGTGCATCCATCAATGTTGCTTTTATTATACTGTAACTGTATACGTTGCTAATTTACACTTGATTTTTAATGAAGTAACATTCTATGAACTTTCGACCCTTGTATGTATTGTATCAGGTTAAATTTGTTGATCTCATTTCCTATGATTAATCTTTTTAATGGTTTCATCTCTTGCTTCACAGCTCATGATTGGGAGGTATTCATCGCGACAGGCTCCATGATCGAGGCTGCTCTTCCTTCACCCGCAACGCTAGCAGTCTATGGAGACAAGGACAAGACTGAGTTGGTGCTGGAACCGCCTCATGGTGAAGGGTTCCAACCAGGCAGTGCTGAAACTTTTAGGGTGCGTTTTACGTATGAGATTCACTTCAAGCTGGGTAGTTGGTTGGTTGGACTGTCTGATTTTACTTAAGCTTATGCTGGCTTCAAAGGTCATCACAAACTTCTGACTGTACTCAAATTTAAGTTGTGCATTGTTTTGCTTGTGAAGAGCGATCATTAACAAAAAATATTTTCAGAAATAAAGACATACAAAATTGACCAACGCAGTAATTTCTTTGTATATTACAGGCTTGTATTTTAGCTTTACCTTAGCTTTCAATGAGTTCCAACCAGGTATCCATCTATCTCCTCGTTAAAAAGCGGTAAACACGGATTAATGTTTTGCCAAAGGATGAGAATGACATGCTGAGTCTTTAACCCATGAGCTTCACATCTCAAGTCAAACTGTTTAAAACATCTTGACTATGACACCTTTATCAACTATTGTGCCTTATCTTATAGGTCAACTTTGGCGATATCGGTCGGCTGGTCAAGGTCCGGCTTGGCCATGAAGATGAGGAATCTAGCTGGTATGTGAAGACGATGAGGATGGTTGACCTTAACACCAACGAGGAACAAGCCTATGAGGTCGATCGCTGGATGTCCAGGAGTAACGATGATCGTGACGTCTGGAGGGAACTTGCTGCTGTCTGGCCTGGACAACGAACTGCACCAGGTAATACCCTTGTCACACCAAGATGGATATCAGTCCAACAATAGACAACAATAAAGAATGGTTTTCTAAACAAAATTAAATTTGTTATTGTAAAATCTGATGATACACCTCTGTTTGTTTATTAGTAAAGTTGAATCAAAAGTATCATCTTTACTTTTCACATAGACTTATGGAACAGTGACTGCTTTTTTTCAGAGAAACAGTAAACTTGGCCTCATCATAACATGCATGCACATCTGAAGAAGTGTCTGCTTTAACTTGTTAGACTACACAGTTTATAAAGAGTGATCAGACATTTGCCTCAGCAAGAATTGCTGCAGGCTTTATGTTCTGAAAGATAGAGTTAGAGTTGCAAATGGGTTTTAGGTTAGGTTAAGGGTTAAAATTAAGGTTAGTGTTTGGTCCAGGGTTGAAGTTAGGAAAGTGGGGTGCGTAGAAAAATTCCCATGAGCGATTGTCGCCAGAGGGCGCATTGTACAATAGTATCAACACCTCTTCTCTTCTTTATTTCATGTACATTGTAGTTGCAAGATACTATGTTCAAGTCTTCACCTCTTCTGAACCTGATGCTTCAACCAACGCCAACATCTATGTCAACCTGATTGGGAAGAACCATGACTCTGGCAAACGTCGTCTGGTCCGTCCCAAGACCACCAACAAGACACCCTTCCAGGCCAGTCAGATGGATGGCTATGAGGTTGAGGCTGTCTTCCTGGGCAAGGTGTTGAAGGTCATTGTAGGGCACGATGGGGAGGAGGAAGGTCAGGGTTGGTGCCTGGAGAAGGTCATTGTAAAGGAGTCCAGGACCGCCAAGAATGAGGCCATCTTTCCTTGTGAAAAGTTAGTTCCGCTTCTTAAAGGTTTTTGTAGTTCTTTTTAAAAATGTGTATTAGCATGCAAAAGAAAAATCCCAGTATGTATGTAAATACATTTTGATTGTTGGGTATATTCATTTCTTGAAGTTTACTATGGACTCAATAAGTGGTACAGTCGCCGGTGGCGGTACTATGAAGCTTGGGTGGTAAAGTCTTTTTGAAGTGCATTGGAACATTATTATACAATAGATGCATGCGAATGAGTTCATTATATGATCTATCCACACTCGAGTTGAGGCTATATGCTGCATGCATCTATCATATCATATCGATAGGTGCATAAACAGCCTTAACGAGAGAGGGATAGATTCTGTATAAAGGAAAGAATGAAAACATGCATGATTTGTTTTATAAGACAAAACTCCTAGATCCTTGTTATTTTATGTAAAAAAGAATTAATGTCAAGATTGCTTCGTGTCATTGTGAGTGACAAATAAAACCCAAGTTTCTTAGGCTTACTTCAGCGTGCACACAGAGATATAAAGTGCATTAAACTCTACAGGTAGTGCTGCGCTTCATGTACTTAAAAAATCGTACTGGAAACTATTGCATGCTTTTTTGTTGATAGCCTCAGTAAATGAATCACACATGACTTTGACCAATTATATGATTAGAATCTAGGAGTGAGTTTTATAAATCATATTATATGAGCTATACAAGAATGGAATATGATAATTATTATTATTAACATTTCATATATGTGAACATGTATCATATCTTAGATTATTTTGCAATCTGTAGGTATAATTCTAAGCCTTCATTCCTGTTAAAATGAACATTGCTTGAGCTACAATGTACAATCATAAATTCCAAACTATTCATTCCCATTCTGCGTGAATATTTCATTTCATTTATATTTCATTTATTATCCTTTTGAATTATCTTTTTTTTTTCCTTTCATTTTTACAGATGGCTTGACACTGGGAAGGATGATGGTAAAATAGAAAGAACTTTAGTGCTTGGGAAGCCATCAGCAGGTGAGATTAATGTGTAGAAAACTAAAGAATAGATTCTGTGGTGCCTTAGCAGCCTGAGTATAACCAACCCTTTTTCAGGATAGACTAGTCTCTACAAATATCTGTGTTCTTGTAGAATCTCATTCATGTTTGTATTCAAAATTTGAAGATATTCTTTGAAAAACAATTCCACACTATGTATGTTCCATTAGTTTGCTAGTTTGAAAAACAACTGGATACACCTGTGGTGCTACCAAGTGTAAGAACTTGTACATGACAAATATGATTTCAAGTTTGTGGATTCTTTTTTTTAATTTCAAGATGATAGACAAACATTTCTTTGTCAAAATATATAGATGCATTACTGAAATGTAGGTCTTAAGCCCACCTATGGTTCTGTAAGGGTTAATTCAATGATACTGCCCTTATACATGTACCTTGCTAATCATCTAGTGTACATCATATACATGTGTATGTTTACTTATATTAGGAATGTACGTTCACTTGTACTTGCTTGAATTTCACTTATTACAGCCCCAAATACTGTCACATCAGCCAAGGCATCTGCTACCACTGATATCATCACCTTAAAATGGAAAGCGCCCTCCACCCCGGTGACCTCTTACATCGTGACCTGCGACCCACCTGACTCCAAGGAGTCCGAGGTGACCCTGAATGACCCCAAGGACACAGAGGTCGTATTTGGTGACCTGACCCCAGGCAAGGAGTACACTTTTGGAATCACGGCGGTCAATAAGAAGAAGGAAGGGGAGAAGGTTACAGTTAAAGCCACAACAAGTGAGTAGTGTCTTGACGAAAAACTTAGCTACTGATGTTCAACTCCTCTCAATGTGAATGCTGGTATAAAACTAATCCCGAATCGAACATTGATAGTTACATAGAATAGAATTCCTTCCATGCAAAACATTTCCCGTCTTACAAAAACAAGTTAATTCTGATTCAGAAAGAAAGTGAAAATGTTCATTGCGTCATCGCTATGTTTATGCTAACCAAACAAGAAGGCCTTTCAATAGTTTCACTCTTTCCTGGCTTTGGTCAGCTAATTGAACCAACACTGTCTCAGTCGTCTATTGTCCCAAGTACAGTATATATGCACCATAATTCTCGTAACAATATTGTAGTCTTTACTTTCAAATCCATAGCAAATAAAAGAGATGACCTATTCTTCTTTTTTTTTTGGGGGGGGGGGTCGTAAAGGCTCATTCAGATATGATGCAGTAAATAGCTGCAAAATAAAAAAAGTGTTGCATTTTTAAAAATTTAAATGGTCAATGAATGCAGCTTAGCACAACAAAGGTCCTAAAAATATTCACTTACCTCTGTGTTATAAGATAAACAAATGTGCAGGTTAAAGCACATTATATTTTTAGGATATTTTTCATAGGCATTGCCCCATCTCATCTATTAAAAATCTACATTGTACTATTTCATGATCAGAACCTAACAAGGTCTTGGATGCATCCCTTGAAAGTGCAATGACCTCAATCAAGGTCATGTGGAAGTCACCCGAAGGTCAAATGACGGGTTACCAAGTCAAGGTATCTCCCTCGGATGCTAAGAAGTCCTCGCTGAAGATCAAAGATGTTGCCACGACGACGGCCGAGTTTGAAGGTCTGACGCCTAATAAGGAATACAAGGTGCAGGTCATCACGGTCAGTGGAGAGACGGAAAGTGAGAAGGTCACTCTGGAAGGGACTACCAGTGAGTACAGAAGATTAACCCTTACACTGCCACCAATTTTACAAGACAAGTATCCCCAATCATACTGTCTTTTTAGTCAGGAAAACTTAAAATGGTTACACCATGTGTGAAATCCTTATAAGGACTAGAATATTCTTTCTGGGAGAGATGTGAATACCCCAGTCCTTATAAGGACTACACACATGGTGTACCTTTTTAAGTTTCCATGACTCATCCACCTCACCATGCAAACCTATAAAGAACATTTCATACTGTCTGTATTCATATTGATTGAGACATTATTCAATGATGCCTATAACTTCAAAATTCATGAACCCACTTTTACTTTTGAGAAGAGATACTGCTTCTGAGCAGAAAGAATACTTATTACTCATATACATGTACATGTACACTGTATGTCTACAAATATTGACACTGTACATCTTTTATGTATCTCAAGCACTAGAGTGTTGTAAGAAATTACATGTATTTGTTGGGTTACATAAAGAGGTGATATTTAGTGGACAATGTCAGTTTGTGGATGGACATTTTACAGGTTTTTACTGTTATGCAATTAACAGTAGTAACCTGTAATTGTTGTTATTGCTATTATAAACCCACTGACTACTGAATTCTTTAGTTCCTATATATTTAATTCAGGAACCATCCAGTTCCCAAAGGCTGGCAATGGGTTAAGTAATTATGATTTAGGTTGCCAATATGTTACAAGAAAGATTTTCTTAATATTCATTCTCAATATTCTATGATTTCTATTCCAGAAATGCCAGAGCTGAGGGTTCTTCCAGTGATTGAGCACTCAACATCATCAGGAACGGATCATCTAGAGGTCTCCTGGAAGAAACCTGATGGGGATGTGACAGGCTACAGGGCTGTACTTCAACCTGCAGAAGGTAACAGTTTAAGACTCAACGTTGATCTTGTGGACTCAACTTCTTAATTTGATTTCATGTGACATGGTTTATTCAATAAAACAAAGAAGAAGCAAAGGCTGATTTTAAATGTTTTTAAATTCAGTGTATTAAAAAAGGTGCATAGAAAAATTGTTTAATATTAAGACTTTAATGCACAGGAGATTTACAGGAAAATGACTCTCCACATCAATATTGTGGCTTTGAGTAGATTCCTTGTTTCAATCACGGATAACTCTCCCATTTGTCATGTACTGCAGTGTCAGTTTTGTATCAATTTCATGTTTCTACAAACAGGTGACAATCCCGAGATAAAGTTAGATGGAGATGATAAGACAAGTGTCAAGTTCACTGGATTATCACCAGGCAGAGAGTACAATGTAGAGGTCTTCACTATGCATGAAGATAAGGAGAGCGATAAGGTCTCCATCGTAGGAAGAACAGGTGAGAAAAAAGAAAGATGGAATGAATGGATGATGGGTTGAGAGAGAGAGAGACAGAGAGAGAATAATGTACTAGAGGTCTACACTATTCATGAAGACAAGCAGAGCGATAAAGTCTCCATCGTAGGAAGAACAGGTGAGAAAAAAGAAAGATGGAACGAATGGATGATGGGTTGAGAGAGAGAGAGACAGAGAGAGAGAATAATGTACTAGATGTCTACACTATGCATGAAGATAAGGAGAGCGATAATTAGGTCTCCATCGTAGAAAGAACAGGTGAGAAAAAAGAAAGATGATACGAATGGATGATGCGTCGTTGAGAGAGACAGAGAGAGGGAGAGAGAGAGGGAGAGAGAGAGAGATGGGCAGAGAATATGATATAGAGGTCTACACTATTTATGAAGATAAGGAGAGTGTGAAGGTTTCCATCATAGGAAGAACAGGTGAGAAAAAAGATAGATGGAATGAATAGGTGATGGGTTGAGAGAGAGGGAGAGAGAGATAGGCGGAGTGTGTAATGTAGAGGTCTACACTATTCATGAAGATAAGGAGAGCCAGAAGGTTTTTATCATGGGTAGAACAGGTGAGAACAAAGATAGAGCTAAAGAGAGAGATAGGCAGAGAGAGAAAAAAAGTGAAAGAAAATGCTGAGAGAGAGAAGAGATAGACATGTATCTTTAAATCTACTTGTACAATTAAGGATTATGGTAGAGCATATGAAAGAATTAAATCAGAAATGCATGTTTCTCTGTGCCTTTAATATAGTTTTTTTATACGTGCAAATCATATCTTGCCTGGAGGAAAATGTCAATGCCTCTTCTCAAGTTCATACCTACCATATTCTTCTTGGTCTTTTAAAAACCTTTGCCTTTTTGTGTTGCTTTCTTCCTGTTTCAATTTCAATGCATTTCATTGTGATCCCCAAAACGTAATCATTCCATATTGGTAAGTAGACGGTGGTAAAGTCCACAAGGTCCGCAAAGCGTCCATGTCCACCACCTCTTCTTCCGTGACTGTGTCGTGGAAGAAACCAGAGGGCGATGTTGGTGGCTATCGAGTTACGTGTGTACCCAAAGAGGGCGAGAAAGACGGAAAGAAAGAAGAGGTCAAAATCGATGACCCCGATGCAACCGAAGCCACGTTTACTGGGCTCGGTCCAAGCACAGAATATGTTTGCAAAATTTATACGATATCCTCGCAAGGAGTGGAGAGCAGCAGTGTGAAAGTTGAAGGAAAGACAGGTGAGATGTCAACTTTTGACTTTGATTTTACTAATTGGCCTGATAACTCTAACTTCAAAGTGTTTTATGTCAATTTCTTGTAAGTTTGAGCTTTGACACATGTTTAATCATAATACCTGAAGATGTAGGAAGAAACTGCTGAAGATATTTGATGGAGAGGGACAATATTTTTGGAATCAGATGTTTTGTTCTGTACAACAACAAAAGAATCACAAAGGAAATATGTACATGTAACATAAATCTGTGGACATATACATGTACAACATGTATGGTGATAGAATAATACACAGACAGATATTGTGTTGTATTTTAAACATTTAAAGGTATGCTGGGTTAACATGTTCTGAAATAATGTTCATGTATGATAGTGTAACATTTATACAAAAAACAAAAGATACCATACATGAAGAAGAACATAATTATACAACATGTGTTTGCACCACTTAGACTTGCTTTGAATTATCACTGAGCTTTCCTTAGGTTTTTTGGTCTAGACCTAAATAACAGTGTAATCCTGCTCTTCACAGAGTTTGCTGTGTATTACATTTCACTAAATTGATAAAAGGTTTAACCAACTGTTTTTTTTAAATAGAAATGCTCCTTTAAACTGGTTGATTTTGTTGTGTAATGCAGTGTTTTGATTCCACTAATATTCTACTAATCTTTAAAGTACATGTCTATATGGTACACCTGGGCCCCGTCTTACAAAGAGTTACGATTGATCCAAATCAATCGTAAGTCCTTCAATCAATCGCAAGTTTGCAGTCTGCCATCTCTTATGTACACAGTTACGATTGATATCAATCGCAAATAAGTTGCGATTGATATCAACTCTTTGTAAGACGGGCCCCTGTACTACAGTTGTATTGGTAGTTTTATTACTTTCATGGGGTAGATAAAGAGGAAGGCAATGCCTTGTTTATTAACATCGAAATAATAATTTGAGGTAAACTCAAGGATGATGATGAAAATTCTTAACATAGAAAATGTAAAAAACTCATAAAATAAAATTAATGATAATCAAAATTTGCTAAATTCTAGTATGAAAAATTCTAGTAACTGAAAAATATGAGTGCTCCAAGAATATTGTTTAGCCTTAAATTCATGTATGCCAGAAATAATTAAATGCAAGTTTGTAATGTTCCTATCTTATATTAATGAGAATAAGTGTCTTGTCTTTCACAGATGATGAACCAGAAAAAGGGGAAATCCCCATTGTCAGTGATGTCACAGCCACACCCACCACCAACTCAATAGCTGTCTCATGGAAGCCTCCAGAGGGAGACATCACAGGATATAAAGTTTCTTGTGCCCTGAATTCAAAGCCTGAAGGTCTTGTTGCTGAGGTAATGCTAATGGATGTACATTTTGACATTTTTCCTGTGTTTGTATCTCAGCCCTTCCATAATATACCTGTGAAACTTACACGTCTTTGATAAGCATGCTGTGAAAAATATACATGTAGCATGCTTCATAGGTATTTGCCTAAGCCAATGTCGGGTGGTCTAATATTTGTTTCGGTGACAATTACACTAGGCTTTAATTTCATCAAAGTTGAAGGGTGAGGATTATGGATGCAATTGGGTTTGGATTATATGTAGGGTTAAGTTTAGGGTTAGTTTAGTTAGTAGAAGTGTCATAGTGGAGCTCAGTGGTTTAAGCACTTGACTTGAAATCCAAAATGTCATTGGTTCGATCCCCGACACGGCACTAATGTCCTTTGGCAAGCATTAATCTACATTTGCCACTCAATACCCCAGAGAGAAAGCCTTTGTGTTAGTAATTGTCACATGCCCTCACGGTGAACATACGGTAGGAATATTCCCCAGGGAGTGGGTGCACATTGTGCATGAATGAATCCCATGATCGGGGTAATAATATCTGTAAAGCGCATAGAGACGGTATTTCGTTTTAAGCGCTATACTAGGCTTTAGTTTAGGGATTTGGTTAGGGGAGGAAATCAAGCACAGTGCACATGTTGTAGAAGCTTGTGTAGTACAACTGTAAAGCCATCTACATTCGCTAAAAGCAGGTTGATACACTTGTCTTGTCTATCAAGCCAAGACAATAAAGAAAATTATGTTTGGTTTGATAGGCATTTAATTGGTAGAACACAATGTTATTCCCTTAAAAATGAAAACTGGCATACATGTACAGTGTACATGTATGCAATTTAAAAGAAGTGTATCAGTCTGTCATTTTGCTTGAATCAGATTTACTTACGAGGAGAACATTTTTCATTCTTAACCCACGTACATGTGTATTTCCATCGTTGTATGTGACTCAGTAGAACATTCACAACATCTCCATTTATACCCCTCTTACTCCTCGTCCCAGGTGTCTGTTGATGATTGTGCTGCAACCACTGCTACCGTGGAAGGCCTAGAAGAAGGCAAGGTGTATGTGATCAGTGTGGTCACCTTGAAGGAGGAGGAGAGGAGTAAACCTGCTACCACCACTGCTGAAACAAGTGAGAGTGATGTAGAACCCTCTAGAACAAGTTTTATTTTTGAGTTATTTTGTCCCGGTGTTCTAGTTTCACGTACATGGACATATATACTTGTCACATCTTTCCTTGAATGCTGCTAGAGCTGTCGTGGTCTAGCAGACTCTGGATCACATGGTTCGCGGTTCAAGTCCCACTCAGCACTAATGTCCATTGGCAAGACATTAATCTACATTTGCCACTCTCCACCCAGGTGTTAAATGGGTATACCGGTAGGAAGGACTTCCTTGAATGCTGTGAGCACCAAAATTGGTAGCCTACATAAAGCAGAGCTAGGGTCATATTGGAGTGCCTTGGGCACCTTGCCAGGTGGCTTTGTGCAATATGAAAATATCTATTATCATTATTATCATTATTATTGCAGTTAAAATGTGGATTATGATCCAGGGCCCTAAAACTTGCTATCAAAAACTACATGTACTTCGACCCTACAAGTACAACAAATTTGCTCACAACTGATCAACCATGGTAACTTGTTATTCCTATAAAGTTTTATGAAATGATCCTGCTCCACTTCTAAGTTTTCTTCCTCTGATTTTATTAATAGAAAAATTGAAGATCCACAAAGTGCAAAATGCTGAGATATCTGAGACTGGTACCACTTCTCTCACCATTTCCTGGGAGAAACCCAAGGGAGATGTGACTGGATATTTGGTAACATGTCAATCCGCAGCAGCTGCAGCAACTCCTAGAGATAAAAAATCCTCAAGGGATAAAAAGAAGAAGAAGGAGAAGAAAAAGAAAGATGAAGAAGAAACCAAAGAAGATGAGGATGAAAAGGAAGAGGAGGAGGAGGTGATGAAGGAAGAAGAAGAAGAAGAGAAAGAAAGAGAGATAAAGATAGAAGGTCCACAGATGACAAAAGTGGTGTTTGAAGATCTGAAGTCTGACGAGGAGTATGTGATCAAGATCTACACTTTGGTGGGAGAGAAAAAGAGCGACCGAGTCAAGGTCATAGGAAAGACTGGTAGGTCAGATTCATATACAATATATTGTCTTAAAGAGCTAATGACATAGATATATACATGGTCATGTATCACCAATTATAATACATGTAAAAGCTAGGCTCACACAACAGGCTGTAAACTTAAAAGCTTAGCTTGTGGTTTTATATCTTACGATTACCGGCCTCTAGTACTAAAGTTCCAGACTTTAATCTATGAATAATAAAGGGTTAGGTATAGAGCTGTAGTTTGGTTTTAGGCCCGGTGAGTGAAGGCCCGTTCAGATATGAAAAGGTAATCTGCTGTGTTTTTTTAAATGTGTAAAGGAATGGCGACTGCGCACACCAGAGATCCTATGTGTATTCACTGAGCTCTGAGTTCTATGATTTAGAAATGTGAACACAGACATACATGTATACATGTGTGTCATTATTTTAAAAAATGCCATGATTTACCACGTCGTATCTGAACGAAGCTCTGGAGTTACATGTAGGATTGAGGATTGGATGCAACATTGGGTCAAGGGTTGAATGTGAATAGCGTAAGGAAATGTGGAGGAATAGGCAGTGGAGAATTGTCATACAATCCTGAATATATATGAAATGTAAAGAGGAATGAATAGAAACGAATACCGGTAGAGTGAAACCTGTATATAAAGACCACTCAAGGGAGACAAGAAAAGTGATCTTAATAGGCAGGTGGTCTTTATATGTACAAGTTCCTGTACTACATGTTTCAATGAGAAACTATTGTCATGGGAAACAAAAAATGTGGTCTTTGTAGACAGGTGGTTGCTCAAGCAGGTTTGACTGTAGAAGTCCAGGACAGAAAGAGTTGACTTTCTGTTGATATATTTTTTAATTGTTTTGATTTTCTCCACCTCCTGCAGAACCTGAAGTGGATTACTCTGAAGACATTGCCCAGCTCCTGGAGGCCAGTGAGCTCCTGGACGCCTCCCCTAGACCTGAAGATGCTCCACCCAAGGAGGGTGTGATCCCGACAGTCAGAGACCTCCAGGCCACGCCCTCACTAGACTACATCACCGTTTCATGGAAGAAACCCAGTGAGGAGGGTGCCACCGGGTATCACCTGACATGCGCCTTGAAGAGTGATCCAGAAACAGTTGTCAAGGAGGTGAGTTTGCTTTCTGTATTTATCAGGTTGGCATTCTGCGCTATAGGTTTTCAGAACTGTGATGGAGTTCAACAGGCTGATCGTCAGAATTCTTGCACTATTTTTAGGCTAAAAGCACTTGTACACACATGACCACACAGAACAATGAGATTCCACTCAGTTTCATGATTAAACCTTCCAATGTCACACCAGTATTATAGACCGTTATATTGTTATATTTCTTCAAATCATCAATCATCAATAGTGATCTGTCAGTTTATGACAGGTTCAGTGACCCAATCAGAATTCTACATCAAGTGTCTCTCCAAGTACCTCGGTCTTTAGCCATCAGTTTCAGCAATTTATATCCTTTTGCATTTCAAATAAGCTGTTAAAAATATGAATATGTTAATCGTTATTGTCATCAAGTATTGTTTTTTGTCCACAACTACATGGATATACTTGCACATAAGGTACAACGTTGAGGTACAACGCATCCCAATGATCTTTATGGGAAAGAGAGAGGAACATCGCAAAGTGAACTCCATCTCGTCTCTGGCAATCACATGTTGATGATGTTGATTATTTTTAGAAACCAATTTATTTTGTGTTCACCTTCCTTTATCTCAGATAACTCTTGATAAGCCTGAGACTGAGACTACCTCAATTGATGATCTGGAGGAGAGTAAAGTTTACATCATCAGTATCGTCACGGTAACAGAAGATGCCAAGAGTGATCCTGTCTTGGTGGAGGCAGAAACAAGTGAGTGTTGATACATTTACATGTATTTTGTTAGTCAAGATAACTGTACATATGGATTGTGTCAATTATTTGTGACAACTGAAAAAGGGAAAAGGAAAGCAACTTCTTCAAGACTTCAAAAATATGGGAACTAGCAGAGACTCCATCTCTCCTGGTTTGAATGGCAGGGCCACGTCTCACAAAGAGTTGATATCAATCGCAACTATGTACATAAGATATAGGATACTGCAAACTTGCGATTGATTGGAGAACTTACGATTGATTTTGATCAATCGTAACTCTTTTTAAGACGGGGCCCGGCCAGATCTCTTGCTTATGTACAGTTTTCCTCCAAACCTGCCCTTCACCTGGTGGAGTTGCGATTTCTCCTGCTATGAAATGAGACAAAAAAGTGAAGTGTGTAAATTTCTTTGACAAATTTGCTCTCACCAAATCAGATGCCACGATTTCAGTAACTTATTACAGTTATTGTAACTTGTTATTGATAACATGTTTTATGAAACAGGGCCCTGGACCCCACCCGTGATGGGCAAGTGCTTTCAGCAGTCTGGATGAGCAGGGTGTGTTCTCTAGTCTACTGTTACGTCTGCTTGGGGTTCCAGGCAGGAGAATCTTTAGTATAGGTGATGCTTAGGGTTACTCTCTGAACTGGATCCCTGCATCAGAAATTTGAAAGTTGTAATTTTTAAGAAGTTGTTCGATATTTCGTACTCTTTATTTTCATCTGAAATTGTGAAGCAGTCAGTTAAGAGGAAAAACTCAGCATCATGATAATACATTTTTGTCTATATCATTTATTTTTCATTATTCAGAAACACTGAAGATCCACAGAGTGCAAAATGCTGTGATATCAGAGACTGGTACCACTTCTCTGACCATCACTTGGGAGAAGCCTAAAGGACCTGCGACTGGATATTTGGTCACCTGTCAAACTTCAGCAGCTGCAGCAACTCTTAGAGATAAGAAATCATCCAAGGACAAAAAGAAGAAGAAGGAGAAGGATGGTGACGGTGATGATGGGAAGGTAGAAAAACAAGAGAAGAGCGAAGAGGAGAACACAGAACAAGATAAAGAAAGAAAGATTGATGATCCCGATGAACTGAAAGCTGTGTTTGAAGGTTTGAAAGCAGAGGAGGAATACGTGATCAAGATTTATACCCTGGTCGGGGAGAAGAAGAGTGAGAGGGTGAAGGTCACTGGAAAAACAGGTCAGTTAAGTTTTTTTTCTTTTTTTCATAGTAAATATTAAATATAAATACGTGGCATTCAAAACTGTAGAAAATAGTTCCAATCTATATATTTGTATTGGCCAATTTCGCGAAACGTTTCAAGCCACAAAATAAATGAACCATGGCCCTGAAAAATTCAGTAGTGTTTTTGCACAATTGTCTTGCCACGAAAAATGGTTTTCTTTAACTATTGCCCTATACTTCTGCCTTTACAGTACATGTATATTATTTCTGCTATGTTTACATACATGGGCATGTACATGTTTATTGTACCGGTATGTCCTACCATGAAAGTCCTTTTTCGTCTTAAAACCATTTTATATAATACATGTAGTTTTGTGGAATGTATGACCATTGGCATGCTTCGCCACGTTTTGTTATACATCTGTGTTCCATTTGATGAATTTTAGATGTTTATATTTTTGGTTCATTACACTGGAATCAATTTTTTTTTCTTTTTCAATCCAAGGTTATGCTCTGTTGACCATTTTTCTTAAAACCAAAAGTCTGTAAATAGTTGGATTAATCACTCAGATATTTTTCCCATACTTGAACTTTTCCAAGCTCCCACAAAGCAAATGGACGAGGATGAAGCAGCAAGAACAATCCAGAAGAACTTTAAGAAGTTTAAATCAAAGAAGAAAAAGAAAACACCAGGTTGGAAAGAGCACTAGCTGACTAATACCAAACGCACTGTAGATGACATTCTTGTGATGATTACTGAAACTTTTCAGATCAGACTGCGCACAACTAACAAATCTATTTTAGAAATATGGACTGTGAAAGGGTGGTGCTTTAAAGCCCCACTGCACTACTTGTAGCTACTTGCTCCCTCTATATAGAAAACAATGCCTAAGCGGTGCCCGTTGGTCCCCCATGATCCTCTTTTTCTTATGTTAATTGAGAGCTAAGTTGATGAGATTACCACCTGTCAGTGACCACGCTAATCCCTCTAATCCCTCCTGGCCAAACTATAGTGCAGACAGGCTTTAAAAGTCAAGATTTTGATCTACAGCTGTACATCTATTAGGATAATTAATGTAATGTACATGTACTTATAAACCAACATGCCTCATGCTATGTACAGGGTACCTTACATGTACATGTAGGTTTTTTATCATAACACCTAGCTTTTGAAGTTGTCTCTTTCTTTTATAATGTAAAAGTAATCCTCATGGCCATGACCATTGTTCACATCTACATGTACATCACTGAATAAATTTACATATGGATATTATGAACATTGTACATCTATTTGATGCTTATTGAAATTGTACACACGTGTATCAAATTTGCAACCATCATCGTCTCTTTTGCATTTCATATGAACAACCCGCAGAGGATACTGACCCCATCACCATAGCAACAGACTGGGTCGAATCATCCCTCAAAGCCTCCTGGAGCAAGCCAGTGATGGCAGCATTCACAGGCTACAAGGTTACATGTCGACCAAAGGACAGTGGCGACCTACCACCAGATGACCTCGCCATAAAAGAGGTCAGGGTTGATGACCCTGATGTGACCTTTACGATCTTTGACGACCTGCAGGAAAGGGTGACGTATCTGGTGGAAGTTGTTGTCTTGGATGGAGAGAAGGAAATTGACAAAGCCTCGACTGAGGCTGCCCCAAGTGAGTTCATTTCTTAGAACTGAACTGTAAATACACTGAACCAGTGTCATACAAGTCTTTTTTTTCAGAAAGAGAATACTAATGAGAAAAAATAAAAGGAACATGCAATGGCTTATCTGAAATCTGCTTGAAAGTTCAGAAATGTCTGTAAGCATATTTGTTTTAAAGGCTGAGAAAAAGGGAAATTATTTACTACAAATTGTCTGAATCACTAGGGTTGGTTGGGATAATTTGAAGCGAAAATATGGTGAAAAAAATAATTATTCAAAGAATTTTTAATACTTTTTTCAGTGTCTTTAATAAAAAAAAGAAAGATGTTCTGAGCATACTTTCTTTCTACATTATTTCAAGATAGATCCCCAATTTAATCAACTTGTACATGTAATATAAAGATTGTATTATAAAGTAAGCATCTAGGGAAAGTCACATAAATAAGAGTTAATGTATATGATGGCAAACAGAAAAATATGCAATTTATTTTTGTTCTTTTTCTTTGCAATTTCAGAAAAAGCCACAAAATTGCCACCGGTTGAGAACGCCAACGTTGAGCCAGCTCCTGGGACACTCAAAGTGACCTGGAAACGACCTGCTGGAGAGGTCAAAGGTTATCTCATCACTTGCTCACCAGAAAAGGAAGACAAGAAGAAAAAGAAGAAGGAGGATGAGGAAGGGAAGGGTGATGATGCAGATAAGAAGGACAATAAAGAAGAGGAGAAGAAGAGCGACAAGAAGAAGAAGAGTGGAGATAAAAAGGACAAGAAAGATCATGAGGAGGAAAGTGGAGAGACAGAAGAAGTGAAGGGAGAGAATGAAGAAGAAGAGAGCAATAACAAGATAAAAAATGATAGAGAAAATGAACTTAAAGAAGAAGGAACGGAAGATGGCGCAGAAGAAGAAAAGCAGAAGAAGGATAAAACAACTCTGGATGGGGATGAGAAGGGAGAAGGAAAAAAGAAAAAGAAGGACAAAACAACTCTTGGTGATGACGAGAAACATAAAAAGGAAAAGAAGAAGAAAGAAAAGACTTCAATCGATGGTGACAAAAAGAAGGAGAAAACAACCATTGATAGTGGAGGAAAAAAGAATACAAAGGATGAGAAGAAAGAAATTAGACTTGATGATCCAGCCGCTTCGGAGGCTGTCTTCAATGATCTGGACCCTGACACCGTATATGTGATCAAAATCTACAGCCTGGATGGAGACTCTAAGAGTGATTCAGTCAAGCTCAGTAGTAAACCTGGTACGTATGCCCAACAATAATAACATAACACCAGTGATGACGTAGCCAACAATAATCAGAAAACGTATTACAAGTAAAGCTAAATATGTACAGTGTACAGTGTACATGCATATTGTACATTTTGACCCTATCTGTGGTAGATATGTACTTCTACACATACATGTATCAAACCTGTTGAAGACTTTACTCAATTCTTCCTGGCTTTAATTCGTATATACAGTTAACTGAATTATTCATACCCCTTGAAAATTTGATGTCTTTTGTGTTTTTTGTATTAGCTCAAGAATGAAAGGTGGGCTGGTTGAATTAGGGCCATTATTGAATACTTTAAGATGTAAACTTTAATATGTCACATTCTCAAGAAACATAAAACAGGACAAATCCATTTTTCACAAACTTAAAAAATTACAAAAGGCTTGGTAAGGGTATGAATAATTTGGTAACTTGTTAACTGTATGTCAAGATATACAGGTGAATTTGTGATTATGCATGTATAATGATATACAATGTATAGTCAGTACAGTATAATAACTACATGTACTGCGTAGTTATAAACGTTTTAATTGAATTATTGTATGGCTTTTGCTGGTTATGTTATATCCTATTGTGTTTTATGCATTTTCGATAAAGGTAGAATACTGTTGATTATGGATATCAATGATGTTTACTTTAATACTCAGTAAATTCCTTTGGACAAAGAATATTTCATTTTGCATTTCCATAAAAAAATAAACATTTGAAAAGTATCTCAGTCTTAAATAATGCCTCACTTGTAGTATTTACAATGAAATTTATAATGAACTTTATGTACTGTACATATAAGGCAAAATATGTCAGTTGCTTTTGATAATGTGTTTTTATGCTTTGATTTGATGTTCCAGGACCCATTGAGGAAAGCAAGAAATCTCGCAAAGGTGAGTTCCTCATAATTCAGTCATTATTGTAAACATGTTCATTAAGTGTGTATGTACATGTGCAGTACAGTGTATGTTGTTAGTGTTTTCTTGTACAAGATACAAAAATCTATGCCCGCTTTCCCAGCTAATTCATGTTTATTATGGGATGCATTATTTGTATTTATCTCGAAAGTCATTAAGTCCTTTTTCTGTTTCATTCAACTAAATCAAGATTTATTCAAGATTTATTCATTCCATTCAATAAAAAAACACATAATGTACATACAAAATATTACAGGTGTAGAAAAGAAATACAAATTATACAAACATGAGAAGGTCACTGATCAATACATACAAAGGAAAAGAAATCAAATGGAATTTGGGTCACTGCAAATTTATTTGAACTTGTCAAGGCTGTGCCAAACGTTTGAATTAAAATATTTTTTGCAATGGATAACTATGTAATGGAGCATAGAGTGGACTACCATAGTTATCCTTTGTTGCAATTAAGCTCAGTACCGGTATGTATGTCAAAAATACTCCCAAAACAAGATTTTATTCAGTAGCAGACAAAGAGCCGATGAATTCATTAGCTGATGAGCATCTTAGTTCATTTCATGTTTTTACTTGTACATGTACATTGGGTCAGAGGTTATACATTGTACTTGTACATGTACATTAGGTCAGAGGTCATACATTGTACATGTACATGTCCATTAGGTCAGAGGTTATACATTGTACTTGTACACCTACATTAGGTCAGAGGTCATACATTGTACATGTACATGTACATTAGGTCAGAGGTCATACATTGTACATGTACATGTACATTAGGTCAGAGGTCATACATTGTACATGTACATGTACATTAGGTCAGAGGTCATACATTGTATGTACATGTGTATAATAAAACATTGTTTTTCTCTTTGTTTACAGCTTCTGTGGCTTTCGCCATAGAAACCAAGGTTTTGCCCGTCAAAGATGCTGCGATTGAGTCAGCAAGATCCACATCAATCGCATTGTCATGGAAACGACCCGCTGGTGACCTTACGGGATTCCTGTTGACCTGCACAGCAGAAGACAAGAAAGATGGAGAGAAGAGTAAAGACAAGAGTGAGAAGAAGGATAAGAAAGAAAAATCAAAGGAGAAAGATAAAAAGAAAAGAAAGGAAAGTGAAACAAAGGAGGATGACTCTGAAAAGGAGGGAGATAATGAAGAAGAAGCAAAGGATGAAAAGAAGGACAAGAACAAGAAGAAAGAAAAGAAAGAAAAGAAAGAAAAGACAACAGTCGGTGAGAAAGAGAAGGAGGATGGAGACAAGAAGGGTAAAAAGAAGGAAAAAACTTCTGTAGGAGGGGAAGAAGAAGATAACAAAAAGGATGGTGAGAAGGAAGAACCAACGGAAGATGAATCAAAAGATCAAGACAAAGAAGAGGAAAAGGAGAAGAAAAACACTTCCATTGGGGATGATGAAGGGAAAGAAGAAAATAAGAAGAAGAAAGAAAAGACTACTGTTGGTGACGATGATGATGGGAAGAAGAAAAAGAAGAAGGAAAAGACAACTGTTGGAGATGATAAAGAAGAGAAGGAAGAAAAGAAGAAAGAAAAGACTACTGTTGGTGATGATGATGATGGGAAGAAGGAAAAGAAGAAGAAAAAGGAAAAGACATCTCTTGCCAAAGACAAGAAAGACGAAGATGATGGAGAGAAAGATCAAAAGAGCTCAAAGAAGGACAAGAAGGATAAGAAAAGCAAATCAAAGGATGAAAAAGAAATAGAAGACATCAAGATTGAGGACCCTGAGATCACCAAGGCTACTTTTGACCACCTGCTGCCAAACAGGACCTACGTTCTGAAAATCTTTTCTCTCAATGGGGATAAGAAGAGTGAGAGAGTTAAACTTACTGGCAAAACAGGTAAGTGTTTCATTTCATCATTGTGTGTTACGGAGTTGGATAGTTTGTTGAAAGTAGGGGATGCAGCTTCTTTAATTTACAATGCACTTTTCTCAGGACTGAGCTTTTTTTTTTGTTTTTTGGATTGAATATTCATGCTGGAAAAATGTTCCCCCAAACTGGAAGACTTTTGAGTAGGTACACGGATATGTTTTGGTGGGTTTTTTTTTTTACTGTTTTGCAATAAGGAATTGTGACAAGAACAAACACATGTACATGCCTGTGAATTCCAATATTTGCAGTGAACGTGATAATGATATGCAATGAACTGTTGGCAGTGCATAAATATATTTGGGAAAACTATAAAAGTTAACATTTTGAAGATTGAGCATGTTACCGGTAATAAGATAAGACCAAATACCTCTGAAAATATTTGTATACTCTTTGTGACTCATATTAACTCTAATTTGTTTCTGTTTATCTTCCCTTGCTTTTCACTTTCAGCCAAGGAAGAGAAGAAAGGTATATAAGCATCTTGAAGATGAAACTTTAACAACCAACTTTAAAGTGGAGAAGCACATCTGCACTTGGAATGAAGTGAAGATTTTTGCACAAGTACTAACTTTAAATGGGCCAACCATTAAATTGTGATTAAAGGGCAATCCAACCCTTGTAATAAGTTCATTTGTATAAAAGTAGAAAAACAAGATAAACAAAATGGCGAAAGTTTGAAATAAATTGGACCAATAATAAGAAAGTTATGGATTTTTGAAATATGGGATCACTAAGTCTATGTGAATCTCAGATTAGCAATTTGGTCAGTGGATTGTGACATAGCCACGAATGAGTCTCCCGTTTGTCGTGTACAAAAATATCATAAGTGCCTTCACCCTTGGGGTACTACTAAAGATATATTATGAATAGCATATTATTATAGGTCCTCTATTAAAGGAGAATAGACCTTCACCAGTCATAAATTTTTAGAAAAATTGAAATTCTAGTCATATTGTGTGTTTGAACAAATGGAAAGTTGTCTGTCTCTACATCACACAGGCATTACAGATTCAACCAATTTGAAGAGCCCATACCTGTACTGATTACACCTTTCAACATTTCATAACTTTCTCTTTTTTGGGGGTCCAATTTCATTCAAATTTCCACCAGTCTAGCTACTTTTCTGAGTAGCTTGCTATCAAGTTTTGATTTCCCTTTAATAATGATACTTATGATGATGGTGATGATGATGATGATGATTAATTTTTTGGGGACATGTACATACACCATGTATGAAGTGCCCACATTGCACAAAGAGTGAAGTGATTTATGCACTATTAAAACAAAAGGTGAGTAATATGTAATGACTTCTGTGTTCAGGGAGAGGAGCAGAGGAAGAGAAAGAGAGAGAGAGAGAGAGAAGGGGGCAAATTAATTAGATGCATACATGTATTAAAAAACGTGATAGATGAACTGTTAAAATCAAGTTTAGAATCAAGTGCATATTGCACAAGGAGTGAAGTGATTGATGCACTATTACTAACAAAAGTTTAAGTAAATATGATGAATTCTGTAATTAAGGAGAGAAAACGGAGAGCTAAACAAGAGAGATAGAGAAGGGAGAGAAATAGAGAGAGAGAGAGAGAGAGAGGGGGGAGGGACACAGATCGAGAGGGGGAAAAAGAGCGTAGAAATTGTACAGAGGGAGTTAGAGGGTTAGAGATAGAGGGAGGGAGAGAGACTGCTTATGAATTAACATTAATTTTCCAGATTCTTTCAGTGATGTATTTGTACACTTTTTTCTTATGTATGTACATGTTCATAATTTTACACAATGTATAAGAAAAGAGCTTTAAAGAATATTAAAGGTACACTATGCAATAATGTTTTTTTTGACTAAAAATTCTTTTGTATAATACATGTATTTTTGTGGAATGTATGACCATTGGCATACTTTGGCTCGTTTTGTTATGTACATGTATATCATTTTATGAATTTTACATGTAATCTTTGTTTAATTTTATGTTTTTGGTTCATTATACTGTAATAAACTTTTTTTTTCTTTTTTTTCTTTCAATCCACGGTTATGCTCTGTTGACCATTTTTTGTTAAACCGAAAGTTTGTAAATAGTTGGATTAATCAGTCAAATATTCTTCCCATAACTTTTACAAGCTCCCACAAAGCAAATGGACGAGGATGAAGCAGCAAGAACAATCCAGAAGAACTTTAAGAAGTTTAAATCAAAGAAGAAAAAGAAAACACCAGGTTGGAAAGAGCACTAGCTGACTAATACCTAAAGCACTGTTAGATGACAGTCTTGTGATGATTACTGGAACTTTTCAGATCAGACTGCGCACAACTAACATATCTTTCCTTTGTCAGAAGGATTCCCTTATATCTAGGGTCTACATGTGCCTGTTTTGTGTGTTTACAATTATTTATGTTCAACATTTGTTTCACAATAAATAGTAGGTGTAGAATAAATTTTAAAATGTACATGTACTTGGTCCATCTCTATTTCTTGCCTGTATTATATTTTTTCTCCCAGTTTAACAATGTTTTTTATATTTTTTTATGATTGAACTGAATCTGGGATGAATTCAGTCAGTTCCATCGTAATTTGTGAAGGTGGGAGCTCCTACATGTATCTCTTTGAGTACCTGTATAGATTTGAAATATGAGATATCACATGAATATATGCACACACAAGTACACACGTGTGTATATACAGTATATACCTACATAGATTCACTCCAGTAAAAAGTCTTATTCACTCCTACATGTTCTCGTGTTCTAATCCTGATACTTCTGTTATCTCTCATTATGTCTGAATTTTCCATGGCTTCTACATTGTATATACAATTTATTTTCTATTAACTCTACCCGAGTTGATAATAAATAGTATACTATACTACTACAGTCAAACCTGCTTTAGTGACCACCTGTCTACAAAGACCACATCTTTTGTTTCCCTTGAAAATGATTTCTCATTGAAACATATCTAGGAACCTGTCTACAAAGACCACCTGTCTACAAAGACCACTTTTTGTGTTTCCCTTGGGTCGCTATAGACAGGTTTGACTGTACTACTACTGCTACTTATTTTTAATCCTGTACATGTATGTAAACTCTGCAATACTGTACATCTCTTTTAAAATTACTAATATTGTGATTTTCTGTTCCATATGTAAATCCCTTCTTTGCCAGCTAGGTGTACATTATTGCAATAAGTATAATTTTTTTCTCTTTCTACATGTTTGTACTTACACTGAGTAAAGATGCACTTACAGATAGACGTACAATATGTGTATACAATTATACATGTATGTACAGTCAAACCTGCTTTAGTGACCACCTGTCTACAAAGACCACCTGTCTACAAGGACCACATTTTTTGTTTCCCTTGAAAATGGTTTCTCATTGAAACATGTACTAAAGGAACCTGTCTACAAAGACCACCTGTCTACAAAGACCACATTTTTTGTTTCCCTTGAAAATGGTTTCTCATTGAAACATGTACTAAAGGAACCTGTCTACAAAGACCACCTGTCTACAAAGACCTCTTTTTGTGTTTCCCTTGGGCGGTCACTATAGACAGGTTTGACTGTACATGTATTGTGCATCTATGTAGATCTTTTAGGAGAAAAGTACATGATTATATAGTCATGACTTTGAGAAACTATTTACATAATACTGCTGTGTAATTTAACTGGTTTCTCAAATTATGCCATTACAATGTACAGTGTATCATCACATTCCATGAGTTCTATTCTTCTTTTTACAATTCAGAATCGGAAAGCAACCAGGTGAAAGATCCCAAGGCCGAATCGACCCTTGACACCATCCAGCTGACCTGGGTCAAACCTGAAGGAGAGGTCACAGGTTACAGGGTCGTGTGCCAGCCCAAGGGAGGGGAAAGGTCAGAGGTCAAGCTGGATGGAGGGGATGAGACGTCTCATGAGCTGACCGGTCTAGTGGCAGGGAGAGAACATGAGATGGAGATCTATACTGCGAATGGAGAGAAGGAATCAGAGCAAGTCACCATCAAGAAATTCACACGTACGTTCTCCTTTCAAATACAATATTTATCATTGAGCAAGTTCAAGTTTAAGTGCGTCGTATTATAAGTTATCAACTACAGTGTATATCAAAGATATAGTATAGATCTATTGATTGTACATGTATGGAGTTTACACCCCTATTGTGGATCATATGAAATATCAAGGATATAGTTTCATCTATGCTCCAACACCAATAATGTTCATTAATCCATTATACTTGGTAATGTTTTGGACACAAAACCAAATACCTATATGTACATCCATGTACCATAATTTGATATCTGTGAATTTTGTTGTCCCCGCTATTTTATCAACTCGTCCAGGTAAAGTCATTTTTAGCAATGCTTCAGTGCTTCATTATTATTGACAGTCATGTAATCCTGCCATATTAGATTAGTAACAGTTTTCATGACGTAGTTGTGATGTAGAAGCTTTAATCACTAAACATTTACTAGAAGGAAATAGAGTTGTACATGTAGTTTATGAAATATATTTAGTAGTAGATATTTATATGTTTTAGGATTAATGTACAGTGGAAGCTGCTTTAGCTACCACCTGTTTAGAGTATTAAGACCCGGTAGGATGCGACCGTCATTGTTGGTCAAACAGTTTTTGAGCGTCAAGTAACGCCTGACTGGAATGCTCCCCAGGGAGTGGAGATTGTGCACACAGTGTGTGCGGGCAAGCACTGAATCCAATGACCGGGGTAATAGTATATCTGTAAAGCGCTTAGAGTCATTGTATTAAGCGCTATATAAAAGCTGAATATTATTATTATTATTATTATTTTCGGTTTCCCTTGATTACCGGTAGTGTTAACCCATTGAAATATATAAAATGAACCTGTACATAAAGGCCACCTGCCAATAAATACTTTTCTTGTCTCAGTTGAGCAGTCTTTATGATACACATTTCAATGTATTTAGTATGTTCTTATATAGCATTCTTTTCTCCATCCCATTTTTTTCACCTCCACAGGGCCACACCCCGCTGTGGAACCAACGATTGAAGAGACTGGCTCCAACAAGCTCAAAGTTTGCTGGTCCCCACCCTCTGAAGGTGAACACACTGGTTACAGGGTAGAGTGGAAGTCTAAAGATGGAAGCAGCGAAGAGAAGGAGAAGAAGGATGAAGAGAAAGAAGAAGGTATGTCAGTGAAAATAATTTGAAAAATCAACTTAAATCAAATGCAATCAAAGTGATATTCACTTTCATTCTACACTTTCATTCTACACTTCTACACTTGTCACAGCCGTCCAAATACACTCGTTGATATCTCTTATCTTTTCAATGTCACTGCTTTACAGGCAAACACAAACTTTACAGCAATATTGTTTGAATGAAAGCAGGACAGTCACAGTATCGAGTATTGAGAAATATGATTAAGTATTTGGTATTTTAATGGAAGAAGTCTTTTTATACTAGAAAATCTTAGTTGTGTCTTTTCAAATTGACATATACATTCTGTGATCATGTCATTTGGGGGTTGTTACATGGGACTTCTGAGCGATTTAGCGCTGGAAAGCACAAAAAAGCGAGTGTTGGGGCAACTACATGTACATGTACTGTAAAAAGAGCTACATGGTTCTACAAAATCAGTGAAACATATAAGATTGTTGCAAGGAAATCAATTATTTCAATACCAAATCCATAAAGAGCCCCTGTGGCTTAAAAAGGAAAAAAAATAGTGATAAAAAACATTTTGTATGCAGTAAAATGGAAATCACGGTTGTTGTTTAAACTTTAATACTTACAATCAGTTTGATGATAATTTAGTAATTTGAGTTAACAGTATTCAATGACTGACAAAAGATCATGACTTTTCCTAACTTATCTGATATTTCTCAAGCATAAATGGTGTATATTACTTTGTTCCTAAACATTCTGTTTATGATCACTGCAACCTTTTTGTCAAAGTTATGCTTTCCTTTTACGACTGTCTCTGCCTTCTTCTATTATGCCTGCTTTCATCACTGATGAATATTTTCTATAAACCACACATGCAATCAGAAGAGATCGATATTGATTTGGATGATCCCGAAACTGAAAAAGCTGCTCTGAAAATACAGCATCAGTTTAAGAAGTTTAAGATGAAGAAGGGACCAGCGAAGTCAGGTACAGGTGGTGTGAATGAGTTAGACCAGAACAGAGCATTGTTTTAATTCAGTTTGTCATTAGCAATTCATTTGATTAATTGTGTTTCCATTTAGAATAACGGTGTGCTACATCACTATATCATACAAAGTACATCATAGGTTCATACATATTTCTATAAAGTACATTTTAACTTTTCTTTTAATACTCAATAGTCCATTTACGTAATGTAATCAAATTTAATGCATAAGTCTTTGCCATGCATCATGCATAAGTGCCATGTTACAAAATATTTCATTCACCTGTTATGAATTATTGCATTTCAATAGTCAGAATGCGAGTTGCATACATGACCTGTTGTTAGGTAGGACAAGCCATAATGTCCTTTCTAGCAACAATTGATGTACCGGTATGCAACTTGCATTATGACTATTGAAATAATTGATAACATGTACTTAACAAAGACTTATGCATTACATTTGATTACATTACGAAAATGGTCTATTGTCCCCTTTCTATTTTGAGAGCATCTTTATTTTTTCTTTATAACCATAGCTTTCTTAATGTTTTCTCAATTTTTTCCTTCTTTTCCTGTATATATTTAAAAAAAATATTTTAATATTTTAAAAATACTATTTGACCATCTGCCTGCATGTAAGATATACTGTACATTTATACGTACAGTAGGAAACTTAACATTTATTCTACTATAATATTCATCCATTCTTCTCTCAGTTATAACCAACTTTCATAAATGTTTGCTGTTTTACTAACATCATCCCTATTTATCAAATTATGTTTGAATTGAAAATACATTGCACATTACTTGCATTTATGCATGTTATCCATTTGTTTGCCTTCTAATCTTTCTGTATTTCCTACCTTTCTTGATTCCCTTTCTTTCATTTCCTTTTTCTTAAAAAAACTTAATCCATTACATATTTCCCCTTGTATTTGACTTTGTTTATAATAGAGACATTATGTTTCTGCTAGATTTCTCATTAATAGTTCCATTTGATTTTTCCACCATTTAATTTTTATGAGTTTACATTGTATTCCCCATTGGTTCCATGCTTTTCCATAATTACATCATTATAGACAACAGATTTTCATTTGCATGTAGATGGCCTTACAGGTAAATATCAAAAAGAAAGATGGTACATGTACATGCTAAAGTGAATTATACATACATCAGTTATCCTTTCTTCGTACAAGTGAAAGTTGTCAACTTGTCAACATACAGAAAATGCAGTAATCAAACAATTTTGCATGCCAATGTGTACTTGCATGCTAATGTGATATTGTGTATATACATTGTATACATGTACGTGTACATGTACATCATATGACAAATATGTAACGGAACAACAGCAAGTGTGTCCTCAGTGGGAAGGGGAGAGGGAAGGGGTGGGGGAAGGGGTAGTCTTATGAGTGTCATGTGTCCCCTGTACATACTGTAGATAGATACATGTAAAGTACATGAGCATGTAACATGACCTATGTTCACGTACATTTAAGAAAGCAGAAGAATGAAAATTCAGACATGTATGAATCTAAATGTTGCTTTTTTTCCTGGCAGACCCCAAGAAGAAGAAGGATGATAAAAAGAAGGAGGAGAAGAAGAAAGACGAGGGATCGAAGGAGGTTGGAGCTGATGAAACAAGTCTTGAAGTGACTGGTCTCAACCCTAGTCATCCCTATGACATCACCATTTTTGCTTTAGCCGGACCAGAGTGTAGTGAACCTGCTAAAACAGAAGCAACAACAAGTAAGTTTTATCCAAAAACATTGATTATATGATCTTAAATTTGTGAGATATTTGATTTGGTTTGGTTTGACTTGATTTGATATGAACTGGTTAATTCATTGAAAAACATACATTCTAAAAAGCAGTCAAAGGCTGAAACAAATTGAATTTGCAAAAGATTAAAAATTACCTTAAAATACAATACATTGAAAATGGTTAGATAAAGTACAGTAATATACACGGTAATATACAAACATTGCGCAACATAAATCAACAAGGAAATGGAAAAAGAGGGAAAAATTTAGGTGAAGTAATCAAAATAATTTAACACAGAACAGTATTATTACAGTGATAGTGAAATGGCATGTTGCCTCAGTGGTAGAGCAATGTACTCCCAACAACATGAACACGTACAGGTAGGAACTCCTGGGTTTGGAAACTTGTTGATGCTTAGGTCTGTGTTAGTAAGGCAGTAATCCTCATATTACCTAGTCACTCGGATAGGACGTACACTGTACTTCGGTCCCACAGGTTGCTTACCAACAAGCACAATTTTCTTAGTTCTTGATTCCTTTAAATATTTTGTTTGTTATTTTCTTAGTGCAAGTCATTATGTACAGTGTAAATCTCCATATCAAAGTCCCATACATCCATTAGAGAATTGTCTAAGACTTTGTTCTTAAAATCAGATAAAAGTTGACAGAATGAAACTTGTCCATTGTTTAGAGGTTGCACCATAGCTGAGGAATGAACATCCTCTGTCACTCCATTACATCATCAGCTAGTGAAGAGAAAAACATTCCAAACCAACTTGAAATCTTTTATAGTTCACTTAATTTGTAGCATATTTTACAAACAATCTTTTGACTTCGATTCTTTACTATTTTTGCCCCATGCAAATGTATTATTTTTCACATACATGCAGAGAGTGTTATAATTATTTTTACTATTAGTATTATCATCATTCTTCTTCTTCTTATTATTTATTTTTATTTTTATTTTTATTTTTCAATTGCAACCAAAACTTGAGATTGGATTTCCATTACAAATAAAAACACAAACAGATACATGTAGATAAAGATGGCAGAAAGAATGTACTCAAAGTCAAAGAAGCTGTAGAATCCGATACATACAGTGTAAATATATGAATACTAATGTGCTACAATCAAATCATTAAACATTATTAAATAAATTATGTAAGCTCAATAGTTTTATAGAAGCCAGTAGGGCATTCTCTTAATACAAATAATTGAGTTACCTTCTGGCTTCAAGGAGACCGTATGTGTAGTTTGTTAAGGCACTGTGAGTATCCCTTTAGATGTGTTTGTTTCTTATCATGTATATTTAAAATCATTCAGTATTTCTCCCTTGAAGAAATCCCATAACTGTATCGTTGACCTTATTGAACTATAATATTGCTGGATTGTTGTACTTTTGTAATACATGTACATGTTTGTCCACATATCATAACATGAATACACCTTCCATAATTTTTCCAAGCTCCCACAAAGCAAATGGACGAGGATGAAGCAGCAAGAACAATCCAGAAGAACTTTAAGAAGTTTAAATCAAAGAAGAAAAAGAAAACACCAGGTTGGAAAGAGCACTGACTAATTGCAAAACTAATCTTGCAACTTGTTTTTCTTTTGCTAACAAAAGAGATATTATTAACTGCCTATTTCAGTGCACACAGGTCTCTAGCATCCATGGCATTGTTCCATCATAAAGTTACATGTTCAAGTTCAATGACATCTCATTGAAACATATGTTGATTTTAATATCTGTGTTTTAATGGGATATTGCCACTTACAACAGTTTCTTGCAACGATGCCATATAACATATAACTTCTTTTAATTTAACTGCAACTTTTTATAGAACAGCATTGCCATTTCAACAGTCACCACAGTCATCAGAGTACATGTGTATTCAAGATTAACCCATGAAATGTAGATCCAAGCACAATCCAATCATTTCTTCATTAATACAAACCCTGTAATATATGATCCATTGGTGTGGTATGAGTGACTGACGCACAGGTTTCCATTTATGTGTAATATTCACTTCTAACAAATGCAATGAATGGTTTCATTAGCACCTAGCCCAGTTGTAGATCCGGAGATTGAGCCGACTCATGATGTCATCACACTGTCATGGCAACATCCTGATGGTCCGAGGACTGGCTACAGGGTCACCCTGACCAAGGTGGTTGTTGATGTCGACGATGACAAGGAGAACAATGAGGACCTTAATCCTCCTGCTAATGAGAGCGATGACGACCCTCATCCTCCTGCTAAGGAGAACGATGGCGACCCCAATCCTCCCGCTAAGGTGGACGATGACAACCCTCATCCACCGGCCAAGGAGGATGATGACTACCCTCCTCCTCCTGCTAAAGAGGACAGTGACAATCCTCCGACTGCTACGAAGGAGGGTATTCCTGAGCCAGAAATCAGAGAGGTAGAGGCAGAGGAGACTGGTATTACCTTCTCTGGGTTGGAGTCTGGGGTAGAGTACACTGCTATCATTGTGACTCTGGATGGAGAGAGGGAGAGTGAAGGGGTCACCATTGAAGGAAAAACAACAGTCTTGGATTGTAAGTTGATATGCAAATATGGATATGCACATGTGTAGATGTAACATTTTGTAAACGTTCCATTATCATAAATGGAAAATTACTTAAGTTTGAGTAAAGTACTGCGTTGGTATAAAATTTACTGCTTACTTATGTATCTAAAGCTGTCTTTAAAATGGACATGTACACGTACGTCTAAAGAACCATTCTGAACCGCAGGCACTTGCCAATAACCTGAAAAGTAGGTTGGCACATAGAGGCCTTTCAAGAAAGATTTTTTTCCAGTAAAGAGAAAATCAAGCACACAGACTTTTGTAACTCACTGTGCACATCTGGATGTTAGTGCCCTGTATAACCACGTCTTCAATGTTCTATTGTCTTTACAGATCCCAAACCTCCAGAGAATCTAAGCACCGAATGCTCTGTCAAATCAATTACAGTCTCGTGGACCAAACCAGAAGGTCCAGTCACTGGATACAAGATAACATGCACACCCCACGGGCAGTCACAGAACCAGACTGAAGAAGCATCAGGTGACCAAGAACAGTCAGGTGATCTCAAGGCTGACAGTGAGACCGGGGAGCAGGATGATGCAGAGAAAGAGGACAAGAGAAAGAAGAGCGAAGATGAGGATGAGATGAAGACCAATGGAGATGAGGAATCAAGTGATAAGTCAGGTGATCAGGGAGAGAAGTCAAGTGGTGAGGCAGAGAAGTCAGGTGACCAGGCTGATAACAAGGCCATTGAGGAAGCTCAAGAGGGCAGAGAAGGAGAAGCTAAGAAGAAGTCTGATGATGAAAAGAAGGACAAAACAGATGATCAGGGAAAAGACAGTGATGACAAGCTTGTCAATCAGGACAAGGAAGCAGACGATGATGCTGCTGATCACAAAGAAAAGTCTGATAACCCCGAAAAGGATTCTAAAGACAAAAGTTCAAAATCAGATGAGGAGAACAAGGAAGATAAAACACAGAAAAATGATTCAGCTGATCAGTCACATGACCCAAGAGCTGAATCAGGTGACACAGATGCCAAGGATGAAATGGAAGATGGAAAAGACCACAATGCAGAAGCGAACCACGCTTCTTCTGATTCGAACGACAGTGGTCAATCGGGAGACAGGTCAGGTGATGGGTCACATGATGGGTCACATGACCAGGTCAGTGTGTCTACTGTTGGTGATGAAGGTTACAGGTCAGGGTCAGATGAGGAAGAGGTCAGGATCATGGACGCAGAGAAGACGAGTTTGACTATCTCTGGTCTGAGGGCCAAGACTGCCTACACCATCACCATCACCACGCTCAACGGTCAGCTGGAGAGTGAACCGGCCACGTTGGAGGCGCAGACGTTGGAGCCGGAGAGTGAGTCAAAGATTGCATGCAACTGTCAGGATCTTCACTTCACTTTTTGTTCATGTCATTCTTCTCTCATCTATACATGTGTATTTTTCTGGGGCACGTACTGTCTCGCTTTCTTGGATTTCATGGCAATATTGTATACACATCTGCACATGTCCTGAAAATATGCGCTCTTCGGTTGTTTCTTGTAGAGTACTAGGTGTGCAAGGCAGTAGTTTTCAAAGAAGAAGAACTCACCGGTAGATTCTGTTCAGTCTTTGTCTTTCACTTTCCTTGTTGGGCTTATAATTGTATTTTTTTTCTTTTATTGTATCTTTACTGGTGTAAAACTCTTTATGAGTATGTGTTCTTCAGGTACCGGTACATTGTACATTATTCTTGTACATTCTTATCTCTTATTGAGACTTGAATCAAATGTACACACTTTACTTTATGTATGTTTGTTTCTAATTTCCTCCAAAACTTTTCCTTATGCCTTCATATACTTGAAAATATACTCTTGATTGTTTTTGCTTTTTTTAATCTGCATAGGTTTTATTTTTTTACTTTCAGTTCCAGTTTTTAGTCCAATGCATTTTCATATTTCATATCCAATGTATCATAAACATTGCTTCAATGTACAATGTTTAAGATTTCATGTTCCCTCCTTCATTTTGAAATGAACAATTCTCTGTATTCTCTTTTCACCCATCCTTTTTTTTATAGCTTTACATCCGATCAACATGTTTTGAAATCATTCATTTTTTTCTTTTCAGAAAAAGCAATTAAACTTGCTCTGTCCCTCCAGCAGACATGTAGTTCACACATGATATTCTTCTCTTTTGTTTTTTCCACTTTATGTTTTGTTGTTTTCTATCACTCTAGCATTTTCTGATATACATGTAAACAACTTTATTATAATCACTTGCACTTTTTTTCCAAAGACAGTTGTTGTGTAGTTTGATAGATGTAGATTAAACATGTGCATCAAAGAATAAAGAGAGTGCCAAGCTGGCTGATAGATATTTGAGGAGAAAGCAATGAATAATGAAAACAACAGTGAGAGAAAGATGATATATGAATTTTTGGCTACATGCTGTATAAGCCCTTTTCAAGTAATTATTTATTGCTTTCTTCTTAGATTGTTTTCACGTGTGCGTGTGTAGTTTGTTTTCACTCTAACTCAAGTACACTTTCTCTTTGCATGCTCTTTTCAATGAATAGACACTTACAGTTACTATTGAATATCATGACTTTTGTCTGTTTGTAAATCTAAAGAATCATTCACAACTGATATCATAATTTTGTCTGGTTTAATTGATTATTAAGTTGATATTTCTACTGTACTAGAATGAGACCAAATGGCAGGAAAACAAGGAAAATGGCTCATTTTATGTTGATTTTTTGTTGATTTTTTGTTGATTTTTCATCATTCTTGGTGATATTAAAGAGCAAATGACCTCATGCACATGCCAAAATTATACATGTACATGTATGATAAAAGTATGAAACCCCCAAAGAGCAAAATAATTTTGTTATTTTTTTTAGTTTATCCTGAATAAAATGTCAATTACTATCAATTTGTTTAAGATTTCCTATCAACTTCCAGAACTTTTTTTTTTTTTGGGGGGAATACCATGACAACCAGATATATGTACCGCAATTTTCTTTGTGTTCATGATAGTTTCATTTTATATTCTGCTGCCTCATACAAAAGAAGAAGATCAACTGCAAGTTTTAAATGTATTCACATTCTCGGGCCCCACCCAGAAGCCAAGTAAGAACAGTAAAAATAGACAGAGGACAATCAGTATCAAATCCAAAAATTTTCAGAGCAAAACAAAGCTTAGTGACTGTTCCTCTATATAATTTTAACAATTATCAATTTAATAAAAAATTTGACTGTATCCACATTCTAGGGCCCCATCCTGTGGATGAAGCCAAATTAGAATTAGTGAATATTGACAGAGGATAGTCAGTGTCCGACCCCAAACATACAGAGCAAAACAAAGTTCAGTGATTGGTATTCTATTAAATGTTTATAATAACTGATTCACCCAAAACTTCAACATCCACTGACATTACTTACTACTGTATTCACATTCGAGGGCCCCACCCTGTGGTCAAAGTCAAGCTAGAATTTTGAGACTAAAACCAATGCTGATAATGTGAATATACATGTAGATACACATGTAGGATATCAGCATCGAAGCCAAACATACAAGTACATGTACAGAGCAAAAGATATTTTGGTCATAAGTCCCCTATGAATGAATTCTAGGAAATTTATCATCAACTTGCATTACTCACTTTCTAAACTCAATTCACATTCCAGGGCCCCACCCGGTGGTTGAAGCCAAGCTAGATTGTGAAGCAACAACCATTACCGTCAGCTGGAAGAAACCTGAAGAAGGAACGATGACCGGATACAGGGTGACATGTCTCACAAAGGAAGAGGTGGAAAAGGAGAAGGGGAATAAGGAGAAAGAAGGTAAAAAAAAGAAGAGAATAATATGATGTCTGTTTTATCATGTTGGTGTTTTATGAGAAAGTTCAAAATTTACCGGCCAAAAACCATAGCAGTTACCAAGTCATATAGAAAGGACAATTATTAGACATGTAAAACT
Organism: Mesocentrotus franciscanus; assembly: GCA_037976565.1. Classification (NCBI taxonomy): domain Eukaryota; kingdom Metazoa; phylum Echinodermata; class Echinoidea; order Camarodonta; family Strongylocentrotidae; genus Mesocentrotus; species Mesocentrotus franciscanus. The sequence goes on from CP137678.1 coordinate 7,723,780, forward strand.
AGAGTCTTCCAGATGGTCAAATTTCTCTTCGGAATGGTGGTGAAATTATGTTTTTATGTAAACCTTATTTGTTTTTAGTTTATATCAAAGAAGAAATACATTTCTCCCCCTTTTACTCTGCATTGTATTCTGCAACTGCATCAAAGTTACTGTGTATCATGATAATGAATGTATTATGATCTTGATGCACTTGTTCATGTTTGTCTGAGCATTTACATGTCCTTATAAAAGAGTTGTGATTGACTAATAATAATTTGCAATTGATATCAATCGCATCTCTGTACTAAAGAAATGTGATTGATATCATTTGCAAATTATTTGTAATCTATCGCAACTCTGTTATAAGACAAGTGCCCAGGGACCCGTTTCACAAAGCCTTTTTGCAATGACAAATGTCAAAAATCAGTGACAAATCTGCTGATAACCAATCAGAAGCAAGGATTTCAGTAGCTTATAACAAAAACTGTCATTTGTCACTGATGACAAGTTTTGTGAAACGCCCCCCAGAACTAAACAAGAAGTGCACGCATGTACATGTATTTTTTCACACGTATATTAAACTGTGACTCCCGTTTTCCAGGAACTGACCAATCAGAGAAAGAGATAGAAAACGAGGATGACCCAGCAGCCAACCAACCACTAGGGGTCACCAAGGAGGTCAGAGCAGATGTCTTCACAGCAAAGTTCTTTGACCTCGACCCAGAGATGGATCACATGGTTAGGATCTGGACTTTATCGGATGGTGTAGAGAGTGAGGTGGTGGAGCTAACAGACAAGACTAGTGAGTAGAGATAGGGTTAGGGTAAAGATCTTTGACCTCGACACAGAATCGGATCACGTAGTTGGGATCTGGACCTTACTCTATGATGCAGACAAGACTAGTGAGTGGAGATAGGGTTAGGGTACAGTTCTTTGACCTCGACCCAGAGACGGATCAGGTAGTTAGGATCTGGACCTTACTGGATGGTGCAGAGAGTGAGATGGTGGAGGTAATGGACAAGACTAGTGAGTAGAGATAGGGTTATAGGGTTATTGACAGGGTTAGAGTAAAGTTCTGTTACCTGGACCCAAAGATGGAGCATGCCTTTCAAATAACTAAATGAACATGGATATTCTGTTCGTAGCACTGCAGGGAATTAAGTAAGGTTTGATTATGTGCAGTATATTTCTCTGCTAGCATTTCCTTATATTTAAAGTGATGATTTTTACTTTGTATGAAATTGAGTGCCCCACTATGCAAGGAAAGTTCTTTTATCCGTCACAAATGTCTTTATTTATTTTTTCTCTCTCTCTTTCCCTTTTTAAATTGTGATTTCAGAACCTGATATCAAGGAAACTGGTAAGTAAACATTTGTGGGTATTTATGCCGACAGAATACCCTAAGGACTTCAGTATTGTGATTTTGCCATCTATTTTATCCATGACAATTTTATTTTGAATGATCGGCTGTTGAATCCAGTTTACAGTACATATAGTTCAAGATTTCTTGCCTGAAGAAACATGTTGAATAGCCATCCACACTTTAGAAAAAATTCATGATTCGAAATTGTGATTAGCTTCTTTTGTGAAATGATGATATACATGCACACTTATGTAGACAACACGTTTTATTTGATATAACCATTTGAAAACATTCTTATGCAAGTGATACATCACAATAGGAAGAGTTTACTATACATGTATGCAGCTTTTTCTACTACATGTATATAACTTAAAGTAAAGGAAAGCAGATTAATCTGAATTAAAATGTTCTTGCAATGTTTAACAGAGGGTGAGTGGACGGTAACGGTCGTTACTCATGAGGATTCTAAGCCTTCCCACAATGCCTTGGTGGAGCTGGTGGTTTATGGGAAGGATGGCAAGTCTGATCCTCTCCTACTCAACAAGGAGAGGAAAGAGGATGGATGCTTTGAGCCAGGCAAGACAGAGAGTTTTGATGTAAGTTAACATGATTATATTGTTCTTTGCTCTTTCTCCTTTCCTTCTTCTTCTCCTTCTCCTTCTTATTCTTTTTCTTCTTTTTCTTTTTCTTCTTCTTCTGTTTCTTCTCCTTCTTCTTCTCCTTCTCCTTCTTCTCCTTCTCCTTCTTCTTCTCCTTCTTCTTCTTCTTTTTCTTCTTCTTTTTCTTCTTTTTCTTCTCCTTCTTCTTCATCTTCTGTTTCTTCTCCTTCTTCTTCTTCTCCTTCTTCTTCTTCTTCTTCTTCTTCTTCTTCTGTTTCTTCTCCTTCTTCCCTTTCTTCTCTATTTTCTTCTTCACCTTCTTCCCCTCCTTCTCTTTCTTCTCTCCTTCTTCTTTTTCTCCTCCTTTTTTTCTTCTTGTACTTACCCTTCTCCTTCTCCTTTCCTTGTTCTTCTTTTTTATTGTAGTAGTTATTATTATTAGTATTACACATGTTTCATTTATTGTTTATTATTGTTTCGTCAATTACATTAAGTTGTATATACATGTACTTTTACAAAGGAGAAAAATATCATATGGATTGTTTGGAGGATACATGTAGACCTGAGCCTATATTCATCAAACCTTATTAAGTTAGATGTCAACTAATTACATAGGCTATAGCACATAGGCTATAGCACATAGTTGACAATTAGGTTTAGTAAGGTTTTATGAATATGGGACATGGCCATTTGATTTCTGTGTTTCAATGTGGAGAGTTTACATTCAGTTTGATTACTAATATTGAAATCCTCTGAGCTATCTATTCAATTTGACATGCCTTCTATCACTGTATACCTGCAGATCCAAGTGGGCTACATTGGAGACATCTACAAGATTCGTATCGGATATCATGATGATGCATTGTGGGAAGGTTGGCATCTGAAAGAGGTACATACATTCTTTTGTAATTTTATACCATAAAATTTCCAAGAATGTTGTACAATTTGGCAGAACTTCATTATTGTCCAATTTGAATTGTAATTGGAAGGGAGATCATTGTTAACAATTGTGAACCTGAAATTCCAGTGCTTAAAATCATTACTCTGTACAATTTTGATATTTGATTTTGTGTAATACAGACTATAAAACCGTTTTCATTCTTACTTGCAAAAATATTAAACAGTGCCTCTTAAACACCATCTACTGAATTATTTCCTTTCTGTATTCAAGGTCCACATGGAGGACAAGCACACCAAACAGAAACTGGACTTTGCTTTTGACCGATGGATGGACAGAGGTCAAGATGACCAAGATATCTTCAGAGAGCTACCTGTCAAGAGAGATGACCAGGAACCTCTACCAGGTATTCAAAACATTTACATTTACTCGTGGGGACTTGGACACCGATCTAGGCCCTGTTTTATAAAACATGTTATCTATAACAAGTTACAATAACTGTTATAAGCTACTGAAATCATGGCATTTGATTGGCTGAGAGCAATTTTGGCACAGAAATTTGGCATCTGTTATTGATAACAAGTTTTATGAAACAGGCCCCTGTGGATCTAGGATACGCGATTCGAGTCCCGCCACGGCACTAATGTCCTTTGGCAAGATATTAATCTACATTTGCCACTCTCCACCCAGGTGTTATATGGGTACCAGTAGGAAGGAATTCCTTGAATGCTGTGAGCGCCGAAATCAGCTGCTTAGCCGAGCCGGGGTGTTATATGGGTACCGGTAGTAAGGAATTCCTTGAATGCTGTGAGCGCCGAAATCAGCTGCTTAGCCGAGCCGGGGTGTTATATGGGTACCGGTAGTAAGGAATTCCTTGAATGCTGTGAGCGCCGAAATCAGCTGCTTAGCCGAGCCGGGGTAATAGTTGGAGCGCCTTGAGCACCATGCATGGTGGATAAGTGTGCTGTATAAATATCCAATATTATTATCATTATTATTCACATGACAACGTCAGAGTTCCCAGTGAATTTGTATGGCCCTAAGTAAAGTAGTCAGTCTGTGACATTTTGCTATGTGTTCATACAGCTATAGTAGCTAAAGTAGCCCTTAGTGTGTAAAATTCCTCTTCTTTTCCTGTGCTGTATTCTATGTTTACACTAAAACATTCCTGTAACAACTGTTCCTTTCAAGACATTTTAAAGTGGACAGAAGTTGAAATAATGATCATGAAATTTAAAACTCCATCAGAGTAATATATTTTACCTCTGTGAATAACAAGTCTTGGTTACCACCCAAACTTTACGATTTTCTGTGGCCTGGGAGGCAAATTTTCACACTAATTCTCCTCCCGCACCAGTGTGGATGCTCTCTGATGTTTAATAGCCCATCTCCTGAGAAATCCTGAATAGGATGATGTTCCACCAGCTTGGATAGGAGTTTGCTGATTACAAGTGAATGAACTATGGCATCTTTATTCTTTGACCAGTTTCATGTCATAGGCACCATTCTGGCTCCAAACAGACAATTTTTCCTATTCATCCTATGTATCTTTCTCTCTCCCTCCATCTGTCTCTGTCTGTATCTCTTTCTCTGTCTCTCCATCTCTTCTTGTCTAACTCTCTTTCATTGTGTCTCTGTCATCTATTTCAGTTGAGGTGTACTACATCTCTGTTCATACTGGTGACCGATGGGCGGCCTATACCGACGCCCCTCTTTGGGTGATCCTACATGGAGAGAATGGAGACACTGGTAAAAGGGTTCTCTATGACTCACAGGATAAGGAGGACAAATTCCTTCAGAATCAGGTGAGATACAAGGATTTAGTACATTGAAGCCTGTATAGAAAGACCACTTACTGGAGACAAGAATGTGGTCTTTATGTACAGGTGCAAATGCTCCACATTTGGTTGAAAATTCTATGAATAGTTTGAGTGCTTTTAGTTGTAATTTAAAAATGAATAGCTGTAAACATGATACCAACCATGTTCTGTAATTCTTCTTGCTACTTTAGGTGGATACTTTCAAGGTAGAAGCAGTATCTTTAGGTGAGGTCACCACGATGGAGATAGGCCATGATGCAAAGGGTTATGGTAAGCTGATTTGTTTCTCCCTTGCTCTCATGTTAAACCCATAGACCTGCAATTACTTATACAATGGTTATGGGATAGCCCCACCCATTTCACATCACCCTCCTTTGTAATATTTCACTTGATTGCAACAGTTTAGTATCACAGTGATATCGCATCATTTATTAATGTCACATGCATCTCCATAAATGCTCTACCTAGATCCGATTTGGATTGATATTCTTATGATTCTTCATTCTGTTCATAGCTGATTCTGTTACCCGAAAACATTTCTAGTTTATACTTATACTTTTCAAAAGACTTCAAAGTCTTGTTATAAATGTTTATAAATGATATAGCACCGCAACATCATTCAAAAAACATACAAGTATGTTAAGATATGAAGCTTGCTCTTTGAAAAATATTGGATTAAAGTATTCTTCCTTTGAATGTTCACATGCATATTTTCACCAAGTTTTAATAATTCATCTTGGCTTGCGATAGTCCACAGGAGTGGATGAAAGCTTGGCTGCCAAATTTTAGGGTTGGTAGAAGCTTGAACTACATGTTATAATTACCCCAACCAATGAAGTTTTCTGTATCAAGAATTCATCTGTTTTCTTTTTTTTCTTCTGGTAAATGTCAGGTGCTGGAATATACCTAGATCATGTGACGATGAGAGAAGGAGAGGAATCAGAGACCGAATATCTCTTCCCTGTTAATAACTGGCTAGATGATCACATCGGTGATAAGAAGACACACAGACAACTCAAACCTATTGGTGAGAAGTCAATGATCTGATATCTAATGTATGCGCCATCAACATCTGCTATTTGCTTCAGGCTTTTTTTCGTCAAAGGGGCAGAATTTTGATTGCGAATGTGTTTAGGTTACTGGGGTTGAAACTGTGTTTAGGTTGTTACGGTTGCAGTTGGGTGTGCATTACATGGACATATGAATTCGTAAAAACAATTCTTTTGGAACAATTGTTTTTGGAAAATATGTCATGCAATCCAGAAATCTGTTATTTTTAGCTTTGTCAGATGAAGTTTGAACATTTCCTAAATCCTGTCTATATACATGTATGTCATTTATTCAAAACATATCCTTCCCATCGGTCATATCTCTGATCTCATCAGTTTGCAAATAAGAATTTTATATTAACAATATGCTCCATTTTTAACAGTTTTCCAAGAAGTTTGACATTAATCTTCTTTCTTCTTTCTCATGCAGGCAAGCAATCAACTAAAGAAAGCGATAAGACACAGGAGGATGCCAAGCCAGAATCACGTAAGTACTCGCCTTGGATAATGTTGTTAGGGTAGTGTATGGGTAGTGGCATGTCTCTTACTTTTTTTGTTGTTGTACCATCTTCAACACTCATTTGCATGTACATGTATCTAAGATTAAAATCATAAAATTATGGTTTATGTTGAGAAAGAAGGGAGGCGAGTTGGCTCAGTCGGTAAAGCATCTGCCTGTCGAACCAAAGATCCCGGGTTCGAATCCCACCCAGGCGGATGACTGAAGCATGCGTTGTGTGTTAATGTGCCCCTTCCGTTGTTCATAGACGCAGGCTATGTTAAGTGGAAAACACTCCGTCCCTCGGATAGGACGTTAAATGAAGGCCCCGTGTAGAGAAGAGTCACTACCTTTGCGTTAAGAACCCACTGCACTATTCGTATAAGAGTAGGGGGAAACCCCGGTGTAGTGGTCCAACTGCACACACCCCAGTATAGTACGATAATACTCTGTAAAGAGGTATGTACTCAAAATGGAAGAAGAAAGAAGAAAAAGAAGAGGGTTAAAAGACGAATGGGCTATCATGTTGACACACAGCTGTGCATTTATGAAAAGCATTTACATTTGTTCATGTACATGTACTTCTAACTAAAAGTGCCATATTCTTGAGAGAATTTGTTTATGTTATGTTTATTGTTCTTGGTCATTGGCTGTTTCCATAAAAAAAAAGAAAATCTGTTTTTATGTCATAGCCCTCAGAAGTGTTATACATATTCCTTTTCTCACTAAAACTTGTGTCTGCTTTTCCAGAGGGTAACTGGACAGCGTTCGTGAAGGTCAGTGAAGATTCTCCGACCTCCTTCAAAGCCAATCTCTACCTGACCGTCTATGATGCTATCACAGCATCAAGACCGCATCAGATCGCTCTAGATGATGACTTCACTCCAGGACAAGAAATAGAGAGCTCAGTAAGATCAATTATTTCAACAGTTTTATGCACTGTTTCTACTTGTGTTGAACCCCCTATTAATTCCTTCATTTATAATTTGTCAGTTTGTATTCTGAATACCATCACATGAAGTTACAAAAACACTAAAATGAGTATTCTATATAACAAAAATGCAACGGTTGATTGATCTTGTGACCTTCTCAATTACATTATGACTATGTGAAAACCTGCAGATATTTGCAACATGAAACTTTCACAAATTGTTAATGATGACTGTCATTCTCCTGCCAAAATATTTATGCAAGTTCGTAAAATTTAAGTGTTGTGAATACATGTAATTATTTGTGAGTGGACTATTCTAAGTATGAAACTTTCACGAACCCAGACCAGTTTCCAAATTTATGAAAGTAAATCGTTGTAATAGCTATAAACAGGTCTAAAACAAAGTGAAAAATCCTTCAGTTACCATCAGTTTTGATAGAATTTGGGAACAAAAAATCAATTACTGCTATTTCTTTAAGTAACCCTACCAAGTTGCCAACCTTGTTTTTCTCTGTTGCGTTACCTCCTTTCAGATGAAGTTGGAAAATATCAAGAGCATCTCTAAGATCAGACTGGAGCATGATAACTCTGGAGGAGGACAGCTCATTTACATAGATACAGTGAGTACTATGGAGACACAGGTCATCAACATCTTTACAAAAACATAAACATATGCATATTAAAGACAAATTTTACATTGTAAAATTGATAGCCATTTTCATTACATCTATATCCTTGATTAATGCCATTTGATTTTTCGGATGAAAATAATGCAATAAACCTCTCAGCTATGGGATATAAAAGAATAGAGTCAATGAAAGATAAAGACCCAGGGAGAAAAAATGGAGAGCTGTGTAGGATACACAATTATTCACTTATTTTCAGGTCACATTTATTTTTAGGGACAAGCATGCACTAGCAATATCAAACTTAGTCTTATAACTTATAAAACACAACAGGTCTTGATATAAAACACTGACACTAAGGCTGACATGCAGTGATATTGGTTGAATATTTACTTTTACCTTTACCCAAGTTTCTGGAAGAATGCTGTCATCTTATAGTCAGGCTACCAGCTCTAGTTAATATGTAATATATTTCTATTATGCAGTGATATAGACTGAAATCTGCTGAAAATCAGGTGAGCTATAATGAGAACTGACATCAGCGAATGTTACTGGTGTAAATAAATCTTCTTCTTTTTTCTCCATTTGGACTTTTATTCACACTGTGTTGTGTATTACCAGCGCTTTCAGGCCTTTGATTTTAATGTTGGTTCCCCCTTTTCACAGATCCGTTTGGTAGACAAAGACACTGGTGAGGAGCTCATATACAGGTTAGATTGCAGGCTAGGAGAGGATGAGAAGACTGGTGCATCATCATTAGTCAAGGAGGTTCCCACATTGAAAGATGGTCAACAACCATTACCAGGTATGCATGTAAAACAGGTCACCATTCTGAATGTCTTAAACATGAGTGAATCGTTTCAAAATTTCAAAATATAATAATTTTATTGTCCAGCTCAAAACAATGCATACGCTAATACTTTGCAAATTGATTGGTGAAAACATTTTTTTTTTCTGTTACATGCTCAAACATTCTCATTACAATGTATACACATACTGTAAAATTAAATTATTTGCAATATGAAAATTGAGTGATTTGCTTGTGGTAGCCAACTTTTCAAACCCTCAAAATTTTGTGGTATGATTCAACTCTTTTCCAGAAACTTGCATGATATTTTTTCTGGTAGGGCTTACTTTCTTCTTGGGATTCCATGACCACACGCCAGGTGTCATTTGTTTCACGTAGTTTTATTCTTAAACTAGATGCCCTAAATGACAGAAGAGAAAAAGAAAACTTGCAAATTCATGAAAGTTTCTTGCTCATGAAATTATGATTGTTTTTCTTGATCAGTTCTTGAATATGAGGTGAAGACGAAAACCAAAGATGAGGCAGGATCTTGGAGCAATGCTAACGTGCACATCAGGCTAGTGGGTGATGCAGGAGATACCGGTGTAAGACATCTATGGAAACCTGACGTAGAGAATGCCTTTCAACAGGGACAGGTAAGGTTACCATAGTGAGGGGAGTGAGGAGGAGAAGGAGGAGGTGGATGTTGCTGTTGTCTACTTTGATGTTGATGTTTATGTAGATGGAGATATAAATAAATTGTATTAAGAACAAAACAAAAATATACAAAAGTTATTTTTGTTGGGGAGGAGAGGGAGGGTATTTGTTTTTTAGGAGGAGGCAGAGGGGGTTTTAGGTGGAATTTTAAGTTTGATTTGAAACATATGAGCTTGTTTTTGTATTATCTATAAAAATGTAAATTTTTTCTATGAATTTGTTGAATGGTAGCACAAAAAATGATATAAATTTAAAAAATGCAAAAAAAAATGGTGAGGGATAGGGTGAGGTAGAGATTGAGGGTAAGGGTGATGGTGTGGGTGAGGGTTAGGGTAAGTGTGATAGTGAAGGTGAGGATGGTGGTGAGCGTTGGGGTGAGAATGATGGTGAGCATTAAGGTGAGGGTTAGGGTGAGGGTTAGAGTGAGAGTGAGGGCTAAGGTTAGGGTGAGGGTGAGGGTTAAGGTTAGAGTGAGGGTTAGAGTGAGAGTGAGGGCTAAGGTGAGGGTGAGGGTGAAGGTTAGGGTGAGAGTGAGGGTGAGAGTTAGGGTTATAGGGTTAGGGTGAGAGTGAGGGTGAGGGTGAGGGTGAGACTTAGAGTAAGTGCGATGGTGAGGGTGACGATGATGGTGAGCGTTAGGGTGAGAATGATGGTGAGCGTTAAGGTGAGGGTGAGGGTTAGAGTTAGGGTTAGGGTGAATGTGAAGGTTAGGGTGAGGGTGAGATTGAGGGTAAGTGTGAGGGTGAGGGTAAGGGTAAGTGTGAGGATGAGGGTGAGAGTGAGGGTGAGGGTTAGGGTTAGGGTGAAGGTGAAGGTTAGGGTGAGATTGAAGGTAAGTGTGATGGTAAGGGTAAGTGTGGGGGTGAGAGTGAGGATGAGGGTTAGGGTGAGGATTAGGGTTAGGGTGAGGATTAGGGTGAGAGTTAGGGTGAGGCTGAGGGTTAGGATTAGGATGAGGGCTAGAGTGAGGATGTGGGTTAGGGTGAGGGTGAGGGTGTGGGTTAGGGTGAGCGATAGGACGAGGGTGATGGTTAGGGAGAGGGTGTGGGTGATGGTGAGGGTGAAGATTAGGCTTAGGGTGAGGGTGAGGGATAGAACGAGGGTGATGGTTAGGGAGAGGGTAAGTGAGTGGGTGTGAGTGAGGGTGAGGATAAAGGTCAGGGTTAGGGTGAGGGTGAGGGTAAGGATGATGGTGAGCATTAGGGTGAGGGTGAAGGTCAGGGTGAGGGTTAGGGGGAGGGTGAGAGTAAGGGTGAGAGTTAGGGTTATAGTGTAAGGGTGAAAATGAGGGTGAGGGTGAAATTGAGGGTAAGTGCGTTGGTGAGGGTAAGGATGATGCTAAGCGTTATGGTGAGAATGATGATGAGCATTAAGGTGAGGGTGAGGGTTAGGGTGAGGGTAAGGGTAAAGGTTAGGGTGAGGGTGAAATTGAGGCTAAGTTTGATGGTGAGGGTGAGGATGATGGTGAGTGGTAATGTGGGGATGAGGGTTAGGGTGAGGGTTAGAGTGAGATTGAGGGTGAGGGTTAGGGTTAGGGCAAGGGTGAAGGTTAGGGTAAGGGTGAGAGTGAGATTGAGGGCAAATGTGATGATAAGGGTGAGGATGATGGTGAGCATTAGGGTTAGGGGGAGGGTGATGGTGAGGTTAGGATAAGGGTGAAGGTTAGGGCGAACATTAGGGTAAGAGTGAGGGTTAGGTTTAGGGTGAGGGTGAGGGTTAGGGTGAGGGTGAGGGTGAAGGTTGGGGTGGGGGTTAAGGTGAGCGTTACGGGGAGAAGGATGGTAAGCATTAAGGTGAGGGTGAGGGTGAGATTGAGGGCAAATGTGATGATAAGGGTGAGGATGATGGTGAGCATTAGGGTTAGGGGGAGGGTGATGGTGAGGTTAGGATAAGGGTGAAGGTTAGGGCGAACATTAGGGTAAGAGTGAGGGTTAGGTTTAGGGTGAGGGTGAGGGTTAGGGTGAGGGTGAGGGTGAAGGTTGGGGTGGGGGTTAAGGTGAGCGTTACGGGGAGAAGGATGGTAAGCATTAAGGTGAGGGTGAGGGTGAGATTGAGGGTAAGTGTGATGGTGAAGGTGAGGGTGAGGATTAGGGTTAGGGTTAGGGTGAGGGTGAAGGTTAGGGTTAGGCTAAGGGTGAGGGGGAGATTGAGGGTAAGGGTAATGGTGAGGGTGAGGTTAGGATTAGGGTGAAGGTTAGGTTTGAAGATTAGGGTTAGAGTGAGGGTAAGGGTGAGGGTAAGGGTTCGGGTTCGGGTTAGGATGATGGTGAGGGTGAGGGTTTGGGCGAGGGTGAGGGATAGGACGAGGGTGGTGGTTAGGGAGAGGGTGTGGGTGTGGGTGATGGTGAGGGTTAAGGTTAGGATGAGGATGATGGTGAGAGTTAGGGTGATGATTAGGGTGAGGGTTAGGATGAGGGTTAGGGTTAGGGTGTGGGTTAGGATGAGGGTGAGGGTTAGGAAGAGGGTGATGATGAGGGTGAGGGTTAGGAAGAGGGTGATGATGAGGGTGAGGGTTAGGATGAGGATAATGGCAAGGGTTAGGGTGTCGGTGAGGGCAAGAGTGAAGGTAAAGTTGTTGGTGATGATAATAATGATGATGCATGTTGATAATAGTCATGATAATGTTGATATTTTTTGGAGTGACAAAATATGATGACATGTATATATGTACTGTTGTAAGACATCTATGAAAGCCTGGCCTGGAGAAAGAGCGACAGGTATGGTAACATACATGAGTGTTAAGAGTAAATGTAATTATGAGGAGAACTTTGGTGATGATGTTTGTAAAAAATTAGATGCAACCAGATGTAAGTGTGTGAGAGGCACAGTAGGCTACATGTTCATTTATGATTGCCAAGACCATAAGTTTCCTGAGGAGGATAAGGAGAAGGAGGAGGGTGATATTCTTACATGTGAGTGAAAAGTATATCAAGTATTCTTGATTCACCAATCACGAATCTTCAAGAGTTCTTGGACTTACATCTAAATTCTCATAAGACTTGTACTCATGATCTCGTTAATCAATCTCAAGGAGTTAAATAGTGCCACAGGTCAATCATGTTTATCTCATCCTCCTCTCCTTCTTTACCTCCAGGAGGATACCTTTATCCTAGAAGCAGTAGACGTTGGTGTCCTCCAGAGAGTTCTCCTCTCTCTGGAGTCAGATGAACAAGATGATGCCTGGCTACCAGAGACCGTGACCGTCTCAGCGACCAACTCGCCCAAGAAGTATGAGCTTCCCTGCAACATGTGGATCGGGATGACGGCAGATGCCAGTCAAGAAAGAGAGCTGTTGGTGGATGGTGAGTGTTCGGAGTGCAGGAAATGAGATTGCTCTTTGAATCAAGTGCAGTGGTCTAGTAGATTGTTAATGGACTATGAATCAAACGGTCTGACTTAGATTCTCATCCTTTAGTCTACGGCGGCCTAGCAAAACGTAGTGACCAATATAATTTTGCATTTTTAAGAGAACACTGCATTTGGCCATTCACTAATCAACTTTTACTTACAGTGTATCTGAGATCGAGCTAAATTTGTGAGGGGCCAAAGGGTATTAAGTCTTGTAGTTGACACCATTCTGATTGTCAACGGATTTGGACTCTGATGCATGCCTGATTCTGTTTTAATATTGGAAAGAGGAATGTTGATTGACCAGATATGTTCCTTTGTTTAATGAGGCACTACATTTTACTGTTCTACATGTACACTGTACCTAAAATTGTTTTGGCAAGATGTCAATTTATATTTGCCACTCTTTGCCCTCGTGCAGTGAGTACCTGTTTTCATCATCTAATATGCATCTGAATCTTCCTTCTTTTTCAAACAGCTAATCAATTGCCTGCGTCAAATGAGGAAGGAGAATCTGGTTCTAAAGGGTCTTGGACTCTCTGGCTCACCCCCGGATCTGAGGATGGAATGGGCTGCAACTCTTTACTCTTTTTGATGGCCTATGGGAGCCAAGGAACCAGCAGGGTTCTATCACTTGAGAATGGGGAAGATGTGGGATCAAGTAAAGAGGAGGGAGAAGGAGAGAAATTGATGTACCCACATGGAATAACCAAGAAATTTGATGTAAGTGAATCCATCCTTTTGGTGAAAGCATTCCTACAGATTCAATTTCCTTAATCCATTTTCTACTAATATTCCTTTTAATATTTATGCATAGCAAATTGTATTTTAACTTGTTTTGTCTGCACTTTGTATGTATTCATTAAATTCCATGAATTGGGCTCTTGAGCTGCAATGCAGTTATTCGGTTCAATACAAATCAGTTCAATTCATTTCAATTTAATCAATTCATTTCAATTTAATTTAGTTCAAATAAATTCCATTCAATTCATTTGGTTCAATTCAATTCAGTTCAATTCAATTCAATTCATCGTCAATCCTGGCATTCCAATAGTCCTACAATAAGGACCCCTAGTTCCAGTAGGCATTGGGTTAGGTTTTTAAAAAAATGTTGTATTGAATAATAGCTTACTCTTAGCATATCAGTCATATTCAAGAAAGGAAGGACTTTCATCATTATGATGTATTGGAATTGGAATAGGATTTGTAACTGAAATTGAAATATGTAAACATATAAATTGAATGTCATTGAATTTGGAACAGTGTCTCTTGGAAACTGATCTTTGTCATAATCTATGTGTGAAAAACAATCCTTTTTCTATTGCAAGAAAAATTAAGCACAATATTTCTCCTACATTTCTTTTGCTCTTCCGTTGCAGATTGATCTTGGTGAGATAGGTTCCATCTACAAGATACGACTCTCTTTGGATGACAAAGACACAACTCAACCACAACTGTACCTCAAGAAGGTAAGGAAGGTCACATGTGCTGTTCTCCTGATTTATGCGTTCGTATTATCTGTCTTTAATGTTTTGGCCTATTTTTAGCTCCTCATGATTTCCTCTCGGCTATTACAATACTGATGAGTGCAAGATTTAGCACAGTTCTTGACACTCATGCAAAGAGCATTATGCATTGTACATGTGTGCGTGAAGAACATGACATGTTTTATGCATAAATCATCTAGAGTGTACTCGTAACATTTTTTGTAATGATATTAAAAAAAGAAGTAAAGTACCAACTTTACAGTTAAAGAACATGTAATATCAGATATTACTGATGTAAAGAGGACAATCTGAACACTTTTATGTGAACAATATTTGGAATTACATGTATACAGTAGTTTAATGCACACTACTCAGGGTCCCCATGGTCATTCATGGAAAGACCTGGAAAGTCATGGAAAAGTAAATTCTTCTGGAAAGTCATGGGAAGTCATGGAAAATGAAGGAAAAAATCTCTCAAATTTATTGAAAGTCATGGAAAATGTGAGAGAAGGTGGAGGCCATCACAAACATGAAATAAAATATATCACTTCCTCGTATTTGTAGGCCACTTTGATGCTGGAACCATACTATAATGGTACTCATTTGGTCATGGAAATTCATGGAAAGTCATGGAATTTCGTTCTCAAATTTTTGTCAGAGCCGTGTCAACTAGTCTACTTTACACTTATATCTACATGTACTTACAAATAAACACACAATGATTGAATTCAATTGTGTTTTGAACATGGGAGAAGTAGGATTTTAATGTATACACTTTGCCTCTTCTTTCTGTGTATTTCATTAGATGAAAATGAAAGACAAAGACACAAATCAGGAGTTCCATTTCTTTGTGGACCAATGGCTGAGATCGACTCCAAATGTAGAGAAAGAGAAGAAGGAAGGAGAAGCAGATGAAGAGAAGAAGAAAGGAGAAGAAGATACAAAGGAAGAAAAGAAGAAAGGAGAAGAAGATGGGAAGGAAGAGAAGAAGGAAGGAGAAAAGGATGAAAAGGAAGAGAAGAAGGAAGGAGAAGAAGATGGAAAGGGAGAGAAGGAAGGAGAAGAAGATGGAAAGGGAGAGAAGAAGGAAGGAGAAGAAGATGGAAAGGAAGAGAAGAAGGAAGGAGAAGAGGATGTGAAGGAAGATAAGAGGATGGAGGCTTTATACCTTGAACTGCCAGCTATCAGACCTGATATGCCACCCGACCCAGGTATGATCATCATGTTTTTGATTTGGCTTACCTTTTCTTAAATTCTTTAAAATTTTTTTGAGTGCACTGGGTTGCAAATCTTGGCAACATGTTGAGGATGTTCAATGTACATCATTTGTTTGGACTCCAATCATCTGTGAAGTAAAACAAGGTACATGTGTACCTACTCTGCTCTGAAACTCCATATTTGAATTTGATACAGTTTTAATACCTAGTGGTACAATGAACTGAGAACAGACCACCAATGTGACATTTGAAAATTTTGGTAGAGCTAGAAATCTGTTTTCAATACAATATAATACATGTACATGTACTTTGTAGATACAGGTCTTTTGTCATTCTCATCTTTTCCATTTTCCCATACTTAAAGGCATCGTTTAACAATGTTAAATCTGAGATGCACGGCTCTACGTGTTATCAGTGTCTGTGATATGGTGCAATATTGAAGCCCTAAAATAAATCGCGCTTCAAAATGATCAAGAAGTGCCTCAAAAAAATAAAAATTTTTGAGTGACCAGTTTTACCATACTCGTTTTCCCCAGTAGACTGTAGTGTTATGAAAACCGTTAGGAAAACGCAAAATTTGGTTTCGATTTTCAATCATAAATATCTTGATAATTAGACAGGCGATCAGCTTGTAAAGTCATGGGGTTCCTGACTGACCTAAAGGTTAATAATTATCATTGCAGCATGAGCTAAATCCAGGATTTTGTTTCAGAATCTGAGACAAAGTTACCGGATCCCTTTAACCCAAAGAAATTTGTTTATTCAGAACTTAAGCAATATATTTTGTAGTTGTACATTGTATATGTATTAGTGAATTGCATTCAAGTTAAGTTGTTCATGTTCATGTACTGTTTTGAACCACAGTGTTCTCCACTTCCAACATCCTAAATAAAATGAGAATAGTTAGATGGTCTCCATTCAGTTCAACCCATTTTTGTTTTCCTCTTCACGTTATCAGTTGTAAAGTACCAGATAGCAGTTCAGACAGGTGAGCAGGACGATGGTGATACCTCCAGTCAGGCATATGTGAAGCTGATCGGTAGCCATGGCGATACAGGAAAACGGCAGCTCATCTGGGAGGAGGATGTTAAGAAGACCTTTGAGAAAGGAACCGTAAGTTTTCCCAAGATTGTTGGATACGTGAGGGAAGAAAATAACGGGACATGGGGTGTAATATTGACATGAAAGTTGTACCTTATCACAACAAATCAATTGCCATCTCAAATTTAGTAGTATTTTATCTGTCTCGATCATTTGATATGCCGATATGATTACAAATATGCATGGTTCATAGGTTATGTATACAGATACATGTACATGTAGTTCACAAATTAAGACATCTGTGAATTAGCTTTCTTGTGTTACCTGTAGATTTTCACCATCCCTAATAAATTTTGTATGGTTCTTTCCTTTGCTATCGTAATATATAGAGTGTACTGCTATTTTCTGTGTAGATATATATATATATATATATATATATATATATATATATATATATACATTGATGAGTTTTCATTAGACCTGACATGTCTCTAACTCTGTTTTATTGTTTCAGGTAAATACATTCTGCATAGAGGCTGTTTGCATGGGGGAAATAACACAATGCATTGTTGGACACCAGGGCAAAGAACCAGGTATTTTATTTGATATCATGTCCTTTTCGTTTTGATGAAAAAAAATACATTTGAATTCAATCACATGAGTTTGACAGGAATGAAATGGTTTAAGAAGTACTTATAATTGTATCTCAGTAGATTTGCTTGGATAAACACTGTACTGGACATCCCGTTTTGTAGGCTGCGTTTAATCATGGCACTCGTAGATTTTAAACTCCATTTGTAGTTTTCCACAATCTTGTAATCTACTGGTGCAACATATTTGGACAGCAATGAGTTATAGAACTGTAAAGTGCCTACACAACAGACACTTTTTTATACATGTAATAGTTTAAAAACCTATATATGTAGTAAGAAATATACTGCATTTTATACAATGAATCATGGAGTTGCCAGTGGTTCTCATGCACTTTTAAACAAATTTCATTACCCGCATACAAATTTAGATGTACTAAAATTATATTATTTACTAGATTTCAACGTCCTTGTATGAGTAGATATTGTGTATTTAATTGAGAATTCAATGGAAGTACAATGTGAGTTGATCCAATGCTTAGTGAACCCCCATACTGTCATCTCTAACTCTATATTTGTTTCAATATTTTCTTCAATACAACTCAAAGATCGGGATAATAATAATAATAATAATAATAGCTCTATTTATATAGCGCAGCTACTATATGAATATACTCTACTGCGCTTAATACAAAGTATCATATTATAGTAGCTGAGCCGTCATAATAAGGCGCTAAGCATTAAAGGAAATGTCTTCCTAACCGGTACCCATTTAACACCTGGGTGGAGAGTGGCACATGTAGATTAATGTCTTGCCAAAGGACATTAGTGCCGCGGCGGGACTCGAATCGTGAACCATGTGATCCACAGTCTGGTGACATGTCCACTAGACCACTTCTACATGGTACATGTGTGTAGAGAGGATAACCTGTACAATGTATAGCACTGGATTTCAATTGCAAATTCAATTGCGATTCCAGTGTGATTTTTATTTTTTTAATTTGATTTAATTCTAGATTCGGGATGGTATGTAGAGAAGGTGACAGTGACAGAGAAGAGTTCTGAGTCTAATCCCGAGAGTCAAACTGACAACAAAATGTGGTCCTTTACTTGCCAAAGGTTTGTACTCACTTTTTCTTACCCTCAAAATATGCGGACTTACAATGTACATGTAGCTAGAAGGGTGAGAGGAAAAACAAGGAGATCTACAGGTACTCAGATATTGGTAAACGTAATTTAAAAAAAAGTATTTACATGTATACAAGCTCTTCGGTTTCACATTAGTTTATTCCGTACATGCATTTTACAGCTCTTGGGTTATTATTCCTTTGCTCTTTAAAGGTCAACATATGGTAGGGAGAAACACACAATTTCTTTCAGTTTTATTTGCACACAGACACAAATTGTATCTGTATGGAATAAACATTTCTTTTAGCATTGGTTCTGATTACAGGAGGAATTTTGCCATGACAACCTTTTCTTAATAATGACTTAATGGTAGTAGTAGTAGTAGTACTAGTAGTTGTAGTAGTAGTAGGAGTAGCAGCCGGTGTAGTAGTAATAGCATAGTAGTAGTAGTAGTAGCAGCAGCAGTAGTAGTAGAAGTAGTAGTAGAAGTAGTATTATTATTAATACCCAGGAAAGCCTCATCAGCACCAGTGCAGTTATTCCTGAGGGCCCTGCAATTTTAAAGCCACCAATTTCCAGGAATCCATTTACATATACCTGGGTGAAGAGTAGCAGATTTGGATTAATGTCTTGCCAAAAGATTTTAGTGCTGTAGAATAGACACCAGATTAAATTACAGGCTTTAAATTTACCTTTTCACTCCTTGCAGGTGGTTAGCGGTCGATAAGGAGGATAACCAGACAGAAGTTTCCCTTGATGTAGACCCGCCCACTCTACCAGAAGCCCCTTCCTCTGGTGAGGTCACTCCCCCTAACAACGATGAGCCTAGCAACCAGGAGGAGGAACCTGCTGAGGACACGCCCAAAGCCGATGATGAGGACATGCCAAAAGATGAGGATAAATCGAATGAGGAAAAACCAGAAGAGGAGGAAGAGAAGAAGGATGATGAAGAGAACAAGGAAAAGTAAACTATTAAGAGTAAACCGCCATGGTTTGTGTGTGTGTGAAGTGGGGGTGAAAAAATTAGGCTTTGTACAACAGAGGTCCTACATACTAACTGACACTGACGTCTATGTGTTATAAGATACAAAATGTGAAGCATTGTACACTGAAAACACCTCCATGGTTTTTTTTGAATAACCAAAGCTGTTTAACATGGCATTTATGAATGAGCCTGGAATAAGGGATGCCATAACCAAAGATACATAGAGATGTTGTACATTTTAACTTCTATTTACATCTTGGCGAGAGTACTTAATGTCATATTATCTGCTTAGAGCAAGATGAGTGTTAACTGCATACTTTGACACTTGGTGTGGTCAGAAGTAGTTGAAATACAATATATATCAATTAGCATTTTATGTCGAAAATCAAGGGATGCTGGAATTAACCGGTAATCTCACCCATAAATGTAGTCCTAAGCAAAAGTGCATCATTCAATGTAGAGACAAAGTTCTATTTTGCATGTATTTGTCCTCCAGTACCAGACTTCGAGTGCAAATGGAGAAAAAAATACAAGATTCAGGAAATGGAATCATAATGCTTCATGATATCAAATGATAGATTAAATTGCATGACGATATTTACATTTAAGTTGGTGTACTGTGCAATATGTAAACGATACTAAAGATCTGAATATTTTGATAAACAGTTGTGCATAATGTGAATTGTATTTAAAATTGACACCTAAATGACAATGCTAGCTGGCTAATCCACAAACTGTAATATGCACTCACTCATTTAACAGAGGTCATCTTGTATATTTGTTTAAGATGTATTATGTTCGCATGTGTTAGATGTGCCTATATTAGATGTGCCTACTTGTGGATTCAAGAGTGATGAATGGGTGTGATGAATTGTTCGCTTTGTTGTACATCTAGATTTACTTTGATTTTAGACGCAAAGGTTTTTTAACAAATGCCTTAGAGACAATGATAATAAAATGCCTACACAGTTCCCATGTATATACAATCAAATTATTCATACTTGTATATTCTATGTTTACATTCACACGTACTTGCAATGTAATTTTGTAAATTTTGAATGGCATTAAAATTGAACAAAAGCAAATTTATTTAATTTGATAAATGTATGTACAGAAATGTAGATTTGTAAAGAAAGAGATATATTTTAGAATGTTTTGTGGTTATTTTGCTTGAAGTGATATATTTGCTTTCTAGAGATAGCAGTATTATGTATTTGATGGAGATGATGTCAATGCAACTAAATATTTATTTCAATGTTATATGATATTCATGATTAACATGGTGAAAAAGATTTTATGAACAAGGATTATGTATTCACATTCATGTATTGCCCAAGCAGGCGTTCTTTAAAACGGTGAGCAATTATTTCACTGAACACGTACATTTTGATAGACGGCCGATTCTTCACTTTGCCAATGCAGTTATACATGTACATGATTTTAAAACATGTACAAGGTGTGTAGAAAAAAAAATGAAGGAGGAGTAATTCTATATTATGTTATGTGAATGCTGTTGTATCTTGTACAAGGTGTGTACAAAAAGAGAAGTGATTCTAAATAATTACATGTATGTTGTGAGAATGCTGATATTCTATCCTGAATAGGTTTATGATGAGGTGCATTTGAGCCAATAGTGCCCTTATATCTAAGCATTTATGGATGAATCGCACCATTGCTTTCATGTTATGTGCAAAACTCAAAATGTTTGGCTGATTTCAAGAGGAGTGAGGACAACCATGACTTGCACACATTTTTGTATGCACATTGTAGAAATGCTTTTCTTTCACCCAACACCTCTCTTGGTACTCACAGTCTGTCAATAAAAGCCTTGCACAATACATTTACTTCTACTTTTAAAGAAGATTCTGATGTTTATTAGTAGATTTATTTTGATACACCCTGTAGCTTTCCCTCTTTTAACCCATTACTTAGAGGTGGTGTGTCCCTTTTGCAGGCTGAAAATATAAAATTATGTAAATCCTATGGTAAACGAGATAATACCAACTAAAAACTCCTCTTAAAAGATTAGAACTGGTAATTGTCTCTATGTGGAATTATATCGACTGTTAGGAATTTTCAAAACATGTTGTGAAAAATACGCCTAGAAGGTAGTCCGATTTTCAGACCCTTGTACTGCATAGTTGTACGTTTGGTGCTGAGTAAAGCTCGATATGTTTAATTTTGGTCATTATTAGAAACGGGTCATTGATGTGTACAAATGATAATGTACTCTTTACAGCTAATTATATCTATGTTATAAACAAATTAAAATAAGTTAGTCGGTCACTCAACAGTGTCTGACAGTGAAGTCTAGAGAGTAAACGGTTTCCCTTGCATAACTAGGTCACTGCTAACCGTTAAAACGTTTAAATTTCACAGATAGGACATACGTGACATACTCATGATTCCTGCAAAGTTCTACAAAATTTGATGTTGGCTGCAAAAGGGATACACTACCTTTAAAAAGTTATTTAGAGGAAATATTAATGCTGTGTGTTACAGACAAATAACTAAAAATGTTTTTGTAGTTAATCACCTGTGGAACAAGAAAGGGTTGTATTTTGTTTACGACATCCCACTTCAGGCAGAGCCTGCTAACCTGATTCGAAATGAAAATTTTGTTTAAAGTGAAAATAGAACTGTTTAATCTCTTTTTAGTGGAAATACAGAACAGGATATTCAGAGGAAGTGCATGGACTTAACACTTTCAAAATACATATACATGTACATTGACTTAAAAATGCATGGAAAAGATTGCATGTACAGATTCTTATTTCTGTCAGTACTTCTTTTTTTTGCATAGGTAATGATTTAAAGATACAAACTGCAAGCATGTTTTTAAAGAAATCCCAAGTACTCAAAGATATTTTAGTTTGAAAGATTATATAAATTTGGAACATTATCAGAAAAAATGAAGGAATACAGGATAAATAATCAAATAAAAAAGAATTTAAATGATTGTTGAGAATAAATGTATCTTTGCTCATCTAGATTTATTTTAAAGTGATTTTATTAAAGTAAATTGGTATTTTCATTTAATAATTTGTGATTATTTAAAGTAGAATCTTCACTAACAGGAATTGCATAAAGTAACTACAGGTACAGTTAGCAATTTATGTTTCTTGTCCCTATTTATGTTTTTATGCCTCCGCTACAACGTAGCTGGAGGCATTATGTTTTCTGGTTGTCCGTCCGTCCGTACGTACGTCCCGTTCTCGTGATCGCGTTATCTCAAGAACCAATTGATGGATTACTGCCAAACTCGGGTCATGTATGTATCTTGCAGAGCTAATGAAGTGATTAGATTTTGGGGTCACGAGGTCCAAGGTCAAAGGTCACAAGGCTCATTATGTATGCAAAAATAGCTCGTGATCGCGTTATCTCAAGAACCGATTGATGGATTACCGCCAAACTTGAGTCATGGATGTATCTTGCAGAGCTAATGAACTGATTAGATTTTGGGGTCACGAGGTCAAAGGTCAAAGGTCACAGGGCTCATTGTGTATGCAAAAATAGCTTGTGATCGCGTTATCTCAAGAACCCATTGATGGATTACCGCCAAACTTGGGTCATGTATGTATCTTGCAGAGCTAATGAACTGATTAGATTTTGGGGTCACGAGGTCAAAGGTCAAAGGTCACAGGGCTCATTATGTATGCAAAAATAGCTCGTGATCGCGTTATCTCAAGAACCGATTGATGGATTACCGCCAAACTTGGGTCATGTATGTATCTTGCAGAGCTAATGAACTGATTAGATTTTGGGGTCACGAGGTCAAAGGTCAAAGGTCACAGGGCTCATTATGTATGCAAAAATAGCTTGTGATCGCGTTATCTCAAGAACCGATTGATGGATTACCGCCAAACTTGGGTCATGTATGTATCTTGCAGAGCTAATGAACTGATTAGATTTTGGGGTCACGAGGTCAAAGGTCAAAGGTCACAGGGCTCATTATGTATGCAAAAATAGCTCGTGATCGTGTTATCTCAAGAACCGATTGATGGATTACCGCCAAACTTGGGTTATGTATGTATCTTGCAGAGCTAATCAACTGGTTAGACTTTGGGGTCACGAGGTCAAAGGTCACAGGGCTCGTTATGTATGCAAAATAGCTTGTGATCACATTATCTCAAGAACCGATTGATGGATTACCGCCAAACTTGGGTCATGTATGTATCTTGCAGAGCCAATGAACTGATTAGATTTGGGGTCACGAGGTCAAAGGTCACAGGGCTCATTATGTATCCTAAAATAGCTCGTGATCGCATTATCATTAGAACCAACAGATGGATTACAATCAAACTTGAATTTTAAAAATTGCTTCCATTTTGGTTTGTAAAATTGCTCTATGGCGGAGGCATCATCGACTGCGCGCAGTTGAAGTTCCATCTAGTTTTGAAAATGTGACGAATTAATGCTTACATCTAAAAGTATTAAAAAAAGACCGTAATTCAACCAGTCCACCATTCATTCTTGAGTAAAAAAAAAAAAAATCACAAGGGATATGAATAATTTATTTGTTCAAGCTAATCTTGAGCTCTGGTATGGGCATCGCATGTCGAGAGAACATGACTTTAATTCATTCTGGATTGTTTATCCTGCAGTAGATTGATTGTTTGAACCAGTAAATTAAAAAACAAACTCACAAAAACTTGCTGGAAATCATCTTCAGTAAAAACCACAACTCTCATAGGGACCTGTGTTAAGCACATTGTGTCGGGTCTACTTACCTCGATTTCCTTATCTTTCTATGCTCATTACCCAGCTCCTATACATTGTCTATGAAAATCGTTTTGCACATGTCATTTATTTGTAATCTTGAACATTCAGTGTAACTTTTGTTGGATTCTGTGAGAATTTATTTTCTATCATTACCAGAACTCAAGCTTTTCTTTAACTGTACTGTCCAATAGAATTTAGATGCAAGAATTTTTTCTGTCAATAGTTCTGCTAATCAGGCATACAGTTATACACCAAAGATTGTAGTTGTAAGCATTATATACAGAAAATAATGTTTTTGTTTCTTAGAATTAAAGTATATTTGCAAGAAAAAAAATGGACCCAAATTTTATTTGATATTATACATGTATGTTAAGATTGTTTATGATTATTTGCAAATAAAAAGAGACAATTTATCATATATTTACTATACAGTTTATAATGTGAATGCATCTGAAAAATTATACAAATTAAACAAATTGATCATGACAGGAATAATAAATTAATGGTAAAAGGAAACCAGATATGGTGTAAATGCTAGTCATGTCTGGCCCTAGGTTTAAGAGTTGCTTAAGATAAATGCATAGTTGTATATTCTTACAGAATGAGGAGAAATGTAATTGTGTATCAGTAGTTTGATGAAATTACTGAAGAGGAAATCATATTTTCTGGTGCTATTTGCCAGCTTATAAAGAAAACTGTAAAGAAGTTCTGTTAGCATGAATGAATTAGTCCGGTAGTCTCTTTGAGCATCACAAAATGTCATAAATTCATTTAAAACAAGCGTGATCATTTATGAAGATAAAATTTTCCTTGCCGGTGTCGTTATTGTTCAAGTAACTCCCACACTGTTAGGATATGAAATTAAAGTTCAGAAGTTGTGCCTGCAATATTTTTAAATGTGACAATATTCAGGCAAAACAGTTTACAAACAGTTACTTTGTTCAATATATTATATTGCTACATACTATTCTAGTTTGTTTGAATATTCATCTGTATTCTAGAGGTACATGACTTTTTTTTGTATGAATATAATTATTGGTTGTATTTGTATAGAAAATGTGTGCAATTATAATTTTCCGTCCTGCAGAGTAATTTAAACTTAAGCCCTGTTTGACACCTTGACTTTATTTATTAAAAATATACAGATTTATTTCTATTCCTTTCATGACCAGAAAAGTGATGAAAACAGTGGTTGTGATGGGTGGCAGAAACATAGAATTCTGGGTCAGTAGAAAAATAAGTCTGTGGTAAGTTAAAGATATGGAGTGAATATTTTATCACCACCTCATGTATCAGTAGATCTGTCTTGTTTGTTATAATTTAGAAAACATGAATGACAGTATGTGGGATCACACAGATGGGCAAATGTCAATTTATGCAGTGCCTGCATACAGCTATAAGATGGAACCCAGTTGCCAAAATGTATATAAAATCATATTACAGTTAATATCCCCCCTTATGTTGACCAAAGAGAATGCATTACCACTTCCATGTGGACATTTATTGATATTACCATGTGTACATGGATCATATGTAGATATTACAACACTTGCCATTGATATACATGTAGTAACACCCATATCAACATATGATATATAATAAAGAATGATTGTCTTGGGGAAGAGGTATGTTACATGTCTTTGAGAAAGAACAAAAATACAACAGATCTAGGAATTGTTGTAATGTTTTCATCAGCAGCATTTACTTTTTGCAACAATGTAAAAAGAACACCTTGTCCTAATAATTTAGTTTTTGCCCTATAAATGGAAAGAACAACTAATGCACCGTGTTCTTCTTTAATGTCAGCGGTCGACTCTTACTGCCTGTTACACATTCACATGAAATACTTAAGATTACAAAGAACAAAGATATACAAACAGGCATTTATGTTTCATTCTTCCCTATGTACTTCAGTTTAGGTGATATTCTTTAAATCAAATACACACCTTAACTATATGAAGATTACTGTCAGCCATTATCTAATGATTTATGTAAGGTTACAAATATTTTACTTGCGTAGTATTAAAATTCACAGACATATCATTGTTATTGTTTACACATCAATTGGAATTTGTTGTATATAAGACATTAGTAATCAATCGTATTTGTTCTGAGAATGCACAAGATAAATGTGATATGAAAAATTAAGTTTCACCGAAGCGTACAATTGTGATTAAAAAGAAGCAAACTAATTGTTATGTCACCTTGAATGTCATTAAATATCACACAAAATGCAACATTTGCAAACTAGAGTTTACATTGGTCTTTTCTTTTTTTTTATTGTATACATGTATTTATTTTTACAAAGATTGATTGATATTGGTAACTGATAAGTGCCTAAAAATAGACCGGTTAACCAACATATTCAAATTTTAAGCATACTTTTTAAAGAAAGGTCGTTCTTGACAAACTGAAGGCTTTTCAGGGGATTGCCTGATAAAGCAACAAGTAATGTATGCAGAATGGACTCCAAATATTGTAGTTCATTCATTAATAACAAGTTAATAGAGTGGTGAAGTGTGACGTCATCAAAAAACTATTTTTAGGATTTCTCAACTTGAACTTCATTTTCTGAAAGAGCATCAAAAATAATGTCCAAATGTCGAATACCAATTGAAAATGTTCAGTATTGGCTGAGATATGACCATCTGAATAAATAGATTTCCTATAGGAATTCAGTGTTATTTTGCTCTGGTTCATAACATTACGAGCCAGAGCAAAATAACACCGAGTTCCTATAGGAAATCTATTTATTCAGATGGTCATATCTCAGCCAATACTTAGGATATTAAATTGGTTTTCGATATTTAGACATTATTTTTGATGCTCTTTCGGAAAATGAAGTTCAAATCGAGAAATTCTAAAAATAAATTGTTATGACGTCAAAGCTTCGGTACTCTATGGATTACTCGTCACTAGGTCCCCAAGAAAAAAACATCCATAAATTTGAATATGTTAGTAAACCGGTCTATTGCCTCACTGGCTCTCTCAAGAAGCATTATACAAAAGTGATATTGTGATGAGAGCTCTAAAGTAAGAAGTTCTGTTATTTAAGACCCCGTTCTCACTCACTTCCTGGACCGATCCAGGCTAGTTCGGTCTAACTGTGAGTGTGAACAGACAACAGTGCCAGGAAGCGACCTTCTGGACCTATCCAGAAGATCGCTTCGCGATGTGGTCTTCTGGACCGGTTCACTTCCTAGACCGCTCCAGACCGATCTAGCGTGCAGTGTGAACCCAAACCGTGCCAGGAAGCGAACTTCAATCGGAAGTGAGTGTGTTTTGGCGGGAAAGTAATGAAAGAGAGAAAAAGATTACAGTATAAGAATAAAAATAGAGAATAATATAAGGTTAGAAAGAGAGAAAATGATAGAATGATAAAAATAAAGAATAACATATGAGAAGGTGATAGAAGGAAAAAACGAAGAATAACATAAGGAAAGAGAGAAAGAGAAAGTAATAAGATAATAAAAGAAAGAAATTAAAAGAATATTATAAGAAAAGGCGATAGAAGGAAAAAAAAATAGCGCAAGGAAAGATAGGAAGAGAAAAAAATAGAATGATAAAAACAAATAATAACATAAGAAACAAAGGATAGCATAAGGAAAGATAGGAAGATAAAATAATAAGATGATAAAAACAAATGATAACGCAAGGAAAGGTTATAGAAGGAAGAAATATAGAATAACATAAGAAAAGCAAGAAACAAAGGACAAAATAAGGAAAGGTTATAGAAGCAAGAAACAAAGGAAAACATAAGAAAAGGTTATAGAAGGAAAAAAAAAGGATAACATGAGAAAAGGTTTTAAAAGGAAGAATCAAAGAATAACATAAAGAATGGTTATTGAAGGAAGAAACAAAGAATAACATAAGGAAAGATAATAGAAGGAAGAAACAAAGGATAACTTAAGAATAGACGGAAAGAGAAAATGATAGAATGATAAAAACAAAGAATAACATAAGAAAAAGGTAATAGAAAGAAGAAACAAATGATAGCGTAAGGAAAGATAGGAAGATAAAATAATATAATGATAAAAACAAAGAATAAGACAAGAGAAGGTGATAGAAGGTTATAAAATAAACACAGGCAATCATCACAAATGTTAATAACTTTACGGCTTATTGCCAAAATTGTGGGATTTATTTTTATTTTTATAAAACAGGAACATAAACACAATACATGTGAAAACAAACAAACCCCAAAAGATTGTATTTTCAGTTCATATGTATAAAATACATCTTTTTAATTCTTACTTATTTATTCGATGTTAAAAGTCACGACCACCCGGAAGCATATGGCACCCAGCAGGAAACCCTTCACAACCAGCGCGAAACCGATGAGGACCACCACGAACACAACGATGATGTTGACGATGATGTCGAAGATGGTTTCGAAGAGGTCATCGTCTTCACCATCATCCCCGCCCGTGCCCACTGAACCATCTGTGTCTGTGCCCAGTGTATACGTAATAGGTAATGAAGTAATTTTATGATTTATTCTAATACCCGTAAAGCATGACACTTAATTATGTTTATTCATCTAGACGCAATGTTCCCGGAACCACCGGTAGGTGGCGCACCACACGACTAGGGCTTTAACGGAACACTCTTAATTACTTTCGTAGTAAAATACCAGGTAATGACCTAAAATGCCCCAGATATGTATGTTGTAGCCAACATTTTGACATTGTATCGCATGGAACGCCTTAGAATGGTTTCAAGAGGGTTAAAACGCTGAAAAACATACGAAACAGTATATATCTGAGCCAAAAGTGAATTTTATTATTTTATTTAGTAGACCTGTGACGTCACACAGAACGTCATCTTCGGCATCATAGGTCTTGGAAGCAACGTCTTCGGAAGCATTCGGATGCTCGGAAATGTCACCCAAACAAAGTTGAAAGTTCGGTTATCCTATACTTTAGTGTGTTTTATTATTTTGGGTTTCTAACTTCAGTTAACAGCTCTACATGCATATAATACATACGTTGTGTCATACGGCCGTGCACATGGGCGAGTTCGGTTATCCTATACTTTAGTGTGTTTTATTATTTTGGGTTTCTAACTTCAGTTAACAGCTCTACATGCATATAATACATACGTTGTGTCATACGGCCGTGCACATGGGCGCGCACAGGCGGATTTTAAAGTGACACACTGGTTATTGAATCTAAGGGTTTTTTATTATTAATGAACAGAGGGCAGTATTGTTTAAGGGTGATGAAAAGAGGGAAGGCATAGTCATGTAGCCTGGATGATTAGGGGCTAGAGTGGTGGGGGTGGTGGGGGAGGTGTCCGGGAAGGGGCGTTAAGGGGATAAAAAGGAGTGTTTATTACCTACTTCGTTTTAAGGGGTTTAATTAATAAGGAACAGTGGGCAAGATTGGGGGTTGGGCGTAGTGATGTAGTCTGGATGATTAGGGGCTCGGGAGGGGGTCGGGGTAAGGGATATAAAGGAGTGTATATTACCTACTTGTTTTAAGGGTTTTATTATTAATGAACAGAGGGCAGTATTGTTTAAGGGTGATGAAAAGAGGGAAGGCATAGTCATGTAGCCTGGAAGATTAGGGGCTAGGGGTGGGGAGGGGTCCAGGAAGGGGGGTTAAGGGGATACAAAAGGAGTGTTTATTACCTACTTCGTTTTAAGGGATTTAATTAATAAGGAACAGTGGGCAAGATTGGGGGGTTGGGCGTAGTGATATAGTCTGGTTCAAAAAACAGCTGGATGTAGACGTACGTTGCTATCTGCAGATAATAGGGACTTTTAGAATTGCACGTCGACATAGTGGACTGCCGCGTGTGACAGTGTGTTAAGGCACTGGGCCGTGCCCCGGCAGTCCCTTAAAAGGACGTCACATTACCTTAAAAGGATGTCACCGTAGCAGTACACGTTCTCGTCGTGTAAAATTTAAAAGTCCCTAATAATTCAAGCCCTCACCCCAAACAAGACATTACAGAAGGGAAAAAAAATCATTGAATTTATGGGATTCTTTTTATGATTTCGTCTTTCTTTTTCCCCCTTTTTTGTAGGATTGCCTGTTTCATCTGTGATAGTGGCGTTCATGCTAAGTTGGAGTGTCAACGGCATCGTCCTCATTGTCCTCATTGTCCTCCTCGTTCAACTCGTTCAACTTCTCGTTTTCATGAAACGGAAGAAAGAAAGGTGAGTCGTTAAGATGAAAATGCACCGTAATATATTGGTGAAGGCTCTTAGCTCTCATACGAGAGGTCCTGGGTTCGATACTTGCTCGGTGTTTACATCCTTGGACAAGGTTTTTTGTTTTGATTGGATTGTTTTCCTCACACTTGTTCCTCTCTACCTAGGTGTATTTAAAAATGGGTACCTGGCAATGCTGGGGAGATAATATCACTGATAAAAAAATTAAAAAATGATAATAATAATATTAATAATGACAATAACAATAATGATAACAATAATATTAATAATAATGATAATTATAATAATGTTAATAACAACAAAAAAAAACACAATAATAATAACAAAAATTTAATTGATTTGCTGATTTTTAGCTAATACGACATAGGCCTAAGATTTCCTTCAACCACAATGCCTTCGACTCGGGCAATGTGATTAGTCTCTTAATACCGGTCAATATTATATAAATATTACTTTTTTGTTTTCTTCATATCTTCAGGAAAGATGCAGCAATGAACTCCAGGACAGCCAACATTCAGAATCGCCAAACCAATCAGACAGAAGATGACCAACAAAATGACAATATACCAGCATATCATGTTACAACTGTGAAACGTGAATATAATGTCACCGCTGCCGCCGTGGATGATCGCATCTCGCATTGCTACGCGGAGATTCCTGACGGACACGAGCCATATGTTCCACTGAGATTGTGGCAAGTGAAGTTTTACAGATCAGAGGATGAATGACTAAACTAGCGAATTATGCGAGATCTTTTGAAATGATCTAGTGATAGCCTTAACATTTATGAAGACAGAAAAGCCTATAGGTGGGGTGTGGGACACATTATATATCAGATTTTATTGGAGGTGCCTAGGTACTCAAAATTTTTCTCTGACAAGCGAAATTCCGAAACAGCACTCTGGCAAGCAAAAAATCTTCATAAATAAACGAATAATGATGATGATTATAATAATAACAACAAGAACATTAAAATCAATAATACTACATGTACTACTATTACTACTACTAATGCTACTCATAATAATAACAAAACAAAAAAAGAAAGAAAAAAAACTAACTAATAATGACAAAAATTATAATATTGGCAATACCAACATTTTAATGACATTAATTATAGAATAATAATAATATTGATAATAATAATTATAATAACAATAATAATAATAATAATAATAACTATGAAAGGTGTTCGGACGATCATTATTTTGAGTTGGTGTTCATTGCTGTCAACGAAAATTAGTTTTACTGAGTCTGTCTGTATACTCTTGATTTGATTTGATTTAATTTTTTATAGTTAAACGATCAAGTTACGTTATGGTGTCTTCAGGTTTTACTGAACTATACGCATGTACATCCATACAATTGTTTTTTTTATATAGCGCAAAATCTAATAAAGTATTGCTCATTGCACTTTAAATGTCAAAGTAATGCTAAACAGACAACCAACGATAATAACAGCACAAGAAATTTAAATAAACATTCAGTTCTTGAAGACGTGTGTCCTTAGGTTCTTCTTTAAAGAGTCAATCGAAATGGAAGTGCGGACAAAAGAAGGAAGAGTGTTCCATATATTTGGGCACTAGGTTAATGAAAGAAACTATATACACTCCCCCGATTTCGAGTTGACACTAGGTAATTGGAGGAGACTCGGACCATTTGAAGAGCGGAGTTAATATTGTGATCAGGTAACTCAGGTTAATATGTTCAATAGATAATTTGGTGCACAGTTATTTAGGCATTTGTAGACTACCAGTGAAACTTTATATTAGATACGCTTTTTGTAAGGTAACCAGTGCAATTGTCTGAGCAAGGGAGATGCATATTCTTGCCTCCTATAGTGCTGGTATTATATCGAAGTCGTCTTTATCTACTGATTGGTAGAGAATGTTCACCACCATTTCTTTGGGTCCATAATCGCCGTTCGACGCTTGGTCGCTTTGTTGAACTGGATTAACACCTACAATTTAAAGAGAAGGTTAACTCCAGGTGAAGTGAAAAAAACAATTGTAAACTCTATCATTATCTCTATTCCCTTGTGAAATAAAATGACGGAAGGAATGTTTTCAGAAAAGGAGCCATTCCTGAGGTGCTCTCAACAGATATGACTAGCAATCATTATTAACTATAGACCATAATAACATTTTTACCTATACATGAATTAATATCTTTGTAACTCCAATATTAATGTTCAAACTACTTAAGAATATGCTTCCTGAAGTTTTCAATAATTATTTCACTTGCCTCCTTAAGCATTTGGTATCATATCGAAGTCATCTTTATCTACTGATTGGTAGAGAATGTTCACCACCATTTCCTCGGTTCCATTATCACCGTTCGACGCTTGGTCGCTCTGTTGAACTGGATTAACACCTACAATTTAAAGAGAAGGTAGACTCCCGGTGAAAGTGAAAAATAATTGTCAACTCTATCATTATCTCTATTCCCTTGTGAAAGAATTGATAGAAGAAATGTCCTCAGAAAAGGAGCCACTCCTAAGGTGCTATCAACAAATGTGACTAGAAATCCTTATAAACTATAGACCATTGTGAGGATAATTTTTGACGAGCCATTTATGTGCTTTTCGTGACCTCCCACTTCAGATATCCTATTATACATGTTTGTATTTTGAAGATTATATAATATTGTTTTTATCTTTACGTGGAAGTAAATAAATGAAATGAAATAAACTTTAGACCATTGCGATACCATATATGTTTGTGTAGTTCCATTTCCTTACATCTGTGTCCAGTACGTTTCATTATTGTAACTTCAGCAAAATTAAGTCTCTATTTTTTAAATTTGGTGGTTCTGGAACCTCGCGATACTCAATTATTACTATGTGCCACGTAATTAACCAGCAGCATCAGTAATTCATCAATATAGCGTCGTTCAGATAGGAGTTAGGAACAAAACACATTTGTGTACTGTTGTACACGGGTAAAGCCCACCGCACACTAAAAACGATCGTCTTGCGATCCGATTGTCGAAGAAATGGCAATGTCGCACTACTGGTCTGACATCATTGCGATTCTGAGCCGATTTTAATTAGCTTTTCATCGTCCAGCATGAAATCGTTTGAAATTTAGATTATCTTAATCATATGACAATTCAGATCCTCAGTTAATAAGAGAGTACATGTTTGGACCAAATTCTATCGCAAATTCTTCCAAAAATCGCATCGTTGTCGGGTCGTATAGTGTGCGGTGGGCTTAAGAGATACTAGTAGCGAGTTTAGTATACAAATAATACACAGCAGTGAGGGCATTAGTAATAATTACCTACACAAGCTACCTTTGGAAAAGTCTAACACGCCCGAGGCGATAGCCGAGGGTGTTTGGACTGCTTCGAGTGTGGGCAATTTTACTAATGCCCGAACAAAATGATGTGCATTATTTATTTTATAAGATGATGTTTTATTTGTTTTATTAAATGATGTTTTATAATATGATTTTACTAATGACCGGTCATTAGTAAAGTTACGTGTTAGGCAAAATAAATGCCTGGTCACGTGTACGCTCTCAAGCAATCGTTTGATTAGGATCCGCTTCATCTTCTAAAGGGAGATATGGGCCTCAAGTTTCCTTAAAAATCCCTTATTATTATAAATGAATTAAAGTAAGGCACGTGTAGAAAAGTGCCAACAAAACTCCAAGTCTCCAGCCCAGCCCAATTACCCAAACCCCCCCCAAAAAATAGATATATATTATCCTAGAACCGTGCCTGAGGCATACAGCAAGAATATTGCGATTGGAAGATAAAAAGGGTATGGTCGAACCTTCATATATTGTGTCATAGGTACTAGACATCGCCGTTTGATTGTCGATCTCGTAGTCAGTCTCCAGCTTATGATTCAGCGACCTCGACATTGTAATCTCTTGACCCTCACGGTTGACCTTTGACCTTCTCCTTTAACACCAGAAATGTCAAATGTTTTATAAAGTCAGTTTATTAGCGCAATACTGATCAATAAAGAAAAAAACTCGAAGGACAAACAAGTATATAACTGAAAATGCAAATTTGCACATCACGTAAAAAAGGGATTGAGATCGAGATGACGAAAAAGATATAAATAACTAACAGGGAAACCAATCCGCATTGAAATGTAAAACCAAACAGGAATTTCCTCTTCCATCCTCTTCCATACCATCGGCGGCCAAAATAGGATAAAGCCCCTGATACCGATATGTTATATATGTATGCCGATATATTGTTATTCAGTGGCGTAGCGTATGTAAAACCATTTGCTCTGGAACGATGGGCGTGAGGGAGCCGGGCACCGTCTTGGTCGGATATAAAATGTGAATTTACAAGGCTACTGGTTGGAGGGGGTACGGGAGGTGGTTCATTTATCTTCTTTTCTCGTCCTTTCCTCCTTCTCACTTTCCTTTATCTATTTTCTTTCCTTTTCTGTGCCCACCGTGCCCATTGTAGCTACACCGCTGTTGTCATTGATAACAATGTTTTTATAAAATGAAACAGGGACCAAGATCTTCAAATAAAAAGTTAGAGCTTACCTGGATTTTCTTCGTTTGATGAACACGGCGAATAGGACGATGACTAGGACTATGACTACGATAGTCAGACTCACAGCGACGACTGTCCTCGAACTCGTCTTCGCTTCTGATTGATTAAAAGCATGAAAATGGATTAAACAGATTAGTTTGGGTCTTGCATTTCGATAAAACGACATTACGAACAGACCAACTGCCAACAGGATCGACAAAAGAAAGAAAGATATACAATGAGAAAGTTGTGAAATTGGCACTTCCAAAGGACCACGAGACTGACAGACCGATAAAACAAGGAAATGCAGAAATATCGGCCTCATGGGCTGTCAGTCTCACTGGCCCGTCGGTCTACTGCACTCTAAAGGCATGTTCAGATATGGCGCGATAAACCGCCGCAAAAGAGCGCCGCTGTCCTTTTTTCAACATGTTGTTTCATTTGTTGTTGTTTCATTTCATTTCATTTTTATTTTTTTCAGTTCTGAATACATAATAAAATAAGTATACCTTAAAACATAAATGGAGAAAGATAAACTTAGTTTAAACAGAACTAGTTCAGTTCTGAATACATAATAAAGTCTGTCCGTCTACCTTACAACATACATGGACAAATGTAAACTTATTTCAAACAGAACTGGCCAGGGCTCCAAGATAAGCGTAGCCTGATGCCTTGTAAGCCCTGACAATTAAGTACAAGCAAAATACATAAGTTAGGGGGTTCCTGGTGATGCAAAAGTACAACAAAGAGAAGAGAATGGATGTTATCCGGGCTGCGTTATTATTTATTCATTAATATGAAATACTTAGATGTAAAATACATGTAAAATATAGAGAAAATTAATAATAATAATAAGAATAATCGGTTCTTGTATAGCGTATCACATTATATCGTCTCTATGCGCTTCCAAAGAGCTTTGGAAATTATTACCCCGGCTTTAGCATGGCTGCCATTACGGTGCTCTAAAAAGTAGAGACTGAAGAGTAATTGAGAGAGAGAGAAAGAGAGAGAAAGAGAGAGAGAGAAAGATAGAGAGAGAGAGAGAGAGAAGAGGGGGGGGGAGGGTTGAAGATGATGAAGAACATAAAACCAAATACAATACCACACATTTACCTGAAGTCATAACCATTTTAAAGTGGTGTATTAATATTCATGCACAATCCAATGTACGATAGACATGCAGTATTATACTAGTTACCGGCTACCTAATCGGATGGGAATTGAGACCAGGGCCCTGTCTTACAAAGAGTTGCGATTGATCCAAATCAATCGCAAGTCCTGTAATCATTCGCAAGTTTGCAATCTCCTATCTCTTATGTACATAGTTGCGTTTGATATCAATCGCAAATAAGTTGCGATTAATATCAACTCTTTGTAAGACAGGACCCAGGGGTTCAGTGAAAGTGATATCCACCATGGCAGTATTTGTTGAATCACTACCTGTTGATCGTAATATAGACCGTGTCCACTCCGATGTCGTCACGGTGGTCGTCGTGTGATCCGTGGTGTTCGTTGTCCGGTTCGTACTGGTAGACGATTTGAAAGTGGATGTTGTTGTTGTTGCTTTAGTAGTTGTAGTTTTGTAATGAGACAGGAATGATTCAAGATAGTACAAATACGTATCGAGCGTATAGTGATTCAACAGCATCAAAGATTATTATAATAATACAACTCAGAATAATCAAAATACAATTCAAAAGTATTATTCTAAACATCAATTGCTAAACAAAACAACTCTTTCATACATTTCCTTATTCGTTTAAAACAATAATAGTAATAATAATAATGATAAAATACTTAGTCACATCTCCGTGGTCATTTCATGTTCATTTTGTGCTTCTTTGAAGAAAAAAACGAATATTTGTTGAATTAAAAAAAAAAAAAAAAATGCTTGTACATGAAATATTACAGTCTGTCAAAATATTGTTTAAAAAGTACTACCTCTCAAAAGAGACAAACTCCCCCAAAGAGAGGGATAAAGATAAAAAACAACCAAAAAACAACCAAAAACAACCCCCCCCCAAAAAAACCAAACAAACAACAACAACAACAAACAAACAAACAAAACAAAAACAAACAAATATAAACATAAAGCAAAGAAATACTGCTGGAATGGAGGGTTGGGAAGTTGCTTTTTTAAAAGTTAATTAATATTACACAAAACTTTCCAAGGTCTCCCATTTTTTAAAGTGAATTGAAAGAGTATCCCTTTCCATTGCAAGTTTTTTTCCTCTTTCCTATTTTCGAGAATTTTATCTTTTACTTCATCTACATTTGGAGGCTTCCCCTTCTCTCTACTATTAAAAATCATCAATTTAATAAAAATCAGAATGTGTTTAAGTAATTGCTCCGATTTCATATTACTCCCATTTATTCCAATATGAATTTCTTTCCACGACAGTTTCTTTAGAATTGGTAAATTGAGTTTATAAGCACATTTTTCCCAGAATATTTTTATTATATTACATTAAAAAAATACATGTTGATAGGTTTCCTCCAAAATATTGCAATACGAACACAAACCGTTTGTACGAAATTTAAATCTATGCAAATGATGGTTTGTATAAACTATTCTATGCAAAAGTTTAAACTGAAATTCTCTCAGTTTACTGTTTAATGTGCACAACTTTGGTTGAACAAAAAAAAAATCCACTTCTTTAGTTGTAATATTATAAAGTTCCATTAAGATATGAAATGCTGAGCTGATTTCTGCATTCTTCTTGATTTGAATTTTATACACCATCTCTGCAGTTATTTCTTCAAATTTAAAAACCTTCTTTGCAATATTAATTCTAAACTAAGGCCACAGTGGATGTACTTTCTTGCAGGCTGAACATTCTGTTTCCATTCGTGAGGAATTATTGAATAGATTTTGTTAACTTTTGTAATTTCTTCCTTACTTAAACCAATGGCAATAAAATATGCATCTTTTTTTAATAACCCTTGTTCATCGCATATGTGATGAAGTCGATATATATTTTTTTAAAACAAATTTTCCTCAAATAAAGTTTGACCTTCTAGTTGAATAAAATTATTATTATACAATATTTCAATTCCTCTGTATCTCTCTTCTGTTTTAACATATTCTTTCATATCTATCCATGCTTTCAGAAGATTCTGATAAAAGAAGGTAACATGAGTTTCACTGTATCTCTCCAATAGTTGCAATAAAATATTAAATTCCCGCCCATTGGTCTCATTAAATATTTAAAGTAATGTTTCCATTTGATAGCTTGAGTTACTGTTACAAGCCTTTTATCCACATTATTCTCTGTGCCTTTACAAACAGTCGGAAATTCATCATTTTGAGCCCACCCTGCGGATAGTTTAAAAACATGATGCTCTTTTAATTTTGCCTTTGCTTCTCCACAAAAAATTCAAAACATATTTCTTCAATTTCGCTATACACCCATTCAGGAACCGGCATCAATGATGATAAATATATAAATTTAGAATAGCCATATACTTTCATTAATTGAATTTTCCCCATTAATGTTAAATCACGCTGCTTCCACCACGTAAAACGTTTTTTAATCTTGCTCAATATTTCTTTATAATTCATTTGTTCTTTGATATCTTCGTGTATTGAAAAATAAATTCCTAGTATTTTAACAATGTCTACTTGCTTCCCAAACGGAAATGTATGAGTGGATAATTGTGGACCTAAGGGCAAAATGAATGTCTTGTCCTTGTTTAACTTTAAGCCTGATATTTTATAAAAACATTCAAAAATATGTTTAATTTCCTTAAATGAATTCGAATCTTTAATGAAAAGCGTTATATCGTCTGCGTACAGAGAGAGAGAGAGGATCTCCTGCCTTACTCCTCTTTCAACCTTGAAATAACCTGTTGATGTATATCCATTTATAACACAACTTTCTGCTTTAGTATAAAAATTATTAACCCATTTACAAAACCCTGGTCCAAAATTAAATGATTGAAAACCTTATATAAAAATAAATGTGAAACAGAATCAAATGCTTTTTCAAAATCAATGGCCACCAGAAAAGCGTGTTCTCTGTAAAAAGAAGTATGAGAGATCATGTCGTCATTATTCGTATTGCTTCTCCAATGTTCCTATCCTATATCCCAACTGATCAAAACTAACAATTTCAGGTAAAACTTCTTGTATTCTCTTTGAAAGTATCTTAGATAGGATTTTATAATCTACGTTTAGGAACGAAATCGGTCTGTAATTCTTAATAAGCTCCGGATCTTTGCCATCTTTATGTATCAAGATAATAACTGCTTGACTTTGAGAGCCTGATAATTCCCCTTGTTGAAGAGCTTCATTAAAAGATGCAAGAACTAGATCTCCAATTACTGGCCACAATTTCTGATAAAATTCTGCACTTAAACCATCATTTCCAGGAGATTTGTTAAGTTACATATCTTTTAGTATTTCTATGCATTCCCTTTCTACGATCGTTTCCTCACATGAATCTCGTGATATATTATTCCATTTTGGCAGGTTATTAGGAAAGAAGTCCAAAGTGTCATCTTGTATAGAATTTATTTTGCTATATAGCTGCCCATAAAATGATTTTATTCCTTCAATAATTTCTTTTTCGTTAGAAGTGGTATTTCCATTTCCATTTAATTTCTTTATTATACTTTTTTCTATTTGATTCCATTAACTGTTTGAAGAATGCTGTATTCTTTTCTCCACATTCATACCATGAGGATCTTGACCGTACTTTTAAACCTTCATTGATGTAATCGTGGAGTAAACTTAGTTGTTGTTTCTTAGTTTTCAAATTTTCAGAAATATCTTTGTGATGTCCAATCGACAATACATCCTCTTCTAAGTCTTTAATCTCTTTTACCAATTTTCCGATTTTTTTCTTTCTTTCCTTTCCTCCGCCCTTTTTCTTGATAGTTTAATTGTAAACTTCCGTGTTTCCATTTTCATGAAATCCCATAGTACTCTCTTATCTTTAATTTCAACATACAGTTTCTCTTTAAAGTATTTATTTCTTCTCTAATCTTCTTAATGTATTCCTTGTCACTTAATAGACTATTATAAAACTTCCAATAAGATCTTTTATTTTTATTTTTGTCGATGACCTATTATGGATTACCAGATTAACTGCTGAATGGTCAGGCGCTATAGAGGAACAATGTCACATTTGGATGTTATTTGCTCTAAATTCTCTGATATGATCCAATAATCTAAGCGACTTTGCATAAAAGGATTTCGTTGTTTATACGTGTATTGCTTTTTATCTTTATTTTTACTTCTCCATACATCACGTAATCTATAACTATCCATGAACTCTTCAAATTTTTACTAAACTTTGTTTGCTTCTTTGACACTTGTCCAAAATAATCTAAATTCGTGTCTCTAATAACATTGAAGTCACCCCAAGTGCTACTGGGTTTCCTTCTGTATTATTCCTATTGAGTTGAGTTGCGATCGGAAAGATCGAGTGCGGTCGAGAAGTGGTCGAGAAGTGCTCGGGATGTCATCGAGAAGCAGTCGAGAAGTGAGCGAGTTCGGTCGAGTGACTGTTTAGGGCAGACATGTATCGATCGTCAAGCGGTTGAGTTGTTGATCGAGTTGATCGGGAACCAATCGTGTAGAAGTTGTGTATAAATCGAGATGATCGGGTAGTGATCGGCGGAAAAAATCCACCGCGACCAAACTAGATCTCTATACGATCGATTCCCGATCAGCTCGACCTCTACTCGACCAATACACGATCGCTGTACGATCGCTTGCCTTCTCGACCCCTACACGATATTTTTTGACAAGCCAAAAATTGTCGTGTAGGAAGCCAGATCGATACCGATCAAGGTAGACCGACCCCGATTGCCCTTGCCGACCGAGCCCGACCAGGCCAAAATAGCTTGATCGGGCTTGGTCGGGTTGGTTTGATCGGCAGTGGGAACCCACCATCCCCTTTTTTAATCAAATGCTAAAGGTGCACTAGTGCAAAAGATAACAAATATACACAAAAGTACTAATTGGGTAGGATAAAATATCATGAAAGAGAAAGAGGAAGAAAAGAGACAATGAATTATAAGCCAAATCAAACAGATAATGTAGAGGTATCGTAGTCGAGTGGTTTAAACCCTTCAATGTAGATGCTGAGATCTTGGGTTTGAGACCCGGCGCGGCACTAGTGTCCTTTGGTGAGCCAGTAATTTTCATTTGCCACTCTCCACCCAGGTGTTAAATGGGTAGGCCTACCGGTAGAAAGGAATTACTTGAATACTGTAAGCACCGAATATCGGTAGCCTAGCTATAGCTTGAGCTGGGGTATTACTGGAGCGCCTTGAGCATCTTTATGTTCGCTTTTCAAATATCCAATATATTATATCAATATATTTATCATTATTATTGTTGTTTTGATTAGTGTTGTTGTTGTAGTTGATGTTATTATTATTTTAATTATTATTATAACTATTATTATTATTATTATTATTTGTTTGTTTG
Organism: Mesocentrotus franciscanus; assembly: GCA_037976565.1. NCBI lineage: Eukaryota > Metazoa > Echinodermata > Echinoidea > Camarodonta > Strongylocentrotidae > Mesocentrotus > Mesocentrotus franciscanus. The sequence goes on from CP137678.1 coordinate 7,764,689, forward strand.
TTTGATTGGTTTTATTTCTGCGTTCACAAAAATACAAATTCAAACTCAAATTACAAAAATTCGAACAATAACAAATACAATGAATAACATGTTTACAAAAGTAATTAAATAGAAGGTCATGTACAATTATATCATACAATAAACATGTACGAAGCATACACAAAAGATAACAAATACATAGTAAACATTTTTCAATAAATTAGAGAGGTAATTTAGAACGCAGGAGACCACCATCGCGAGCGGTTAGGCTGGAGATGGATGGTGGCCTCATAAAAAAAAATAAGAAAAAAAATTGGCGACATAACTCTCTTGGGAAAACTGAGTGATCAAGTGGGTGCAGTGCAAGTGCAAGTGTGGGTGCAGAAAGCAGTTGCATGCTAAAGTATAAAATAAGTCACGGATTTATACTAATTTAAAGAGTGGGGAGCGTATGATTGTATTATTTGTCGCTTAAGTGTAGCTTTTAAGGAGTAGATGGTTGAACAGGACTTTATGTTGTCGGAAAATTATTCCAAATGTCCGGACCAGAATGTCTAATAGATTTGTGATTTATTGATAATTTGGGATTTGTAAGGTGGAAGTTTCCAGATATGCGAGTAGGGTACGAATGAACTAAACTATTAAACCTAAACATCTTATCAAAGGATGGTGGAAGTTGATTATTAATGTACTTTAACATAATGACTGCTACTTGAATAGTTTTCAAATCGAAAATTTTCAGTGTTTTAAGTTTGTTTAATAAAGGATCCGTGTGAGCTAAGAAATGCGAACCTGTACAAATACGTATGGCCTTCTTTTGCAGTTTGAAAATAGAATTAATTTTTGTCGAACCACAATTTGCCCATACATTATTACAATATGTTATATACGGGAGAACTAGCGTATTATAAAGTAGAAATAAGGTTGCATGGGGTAGAAGAAACTTTAGCTTGGAGATTATTCCAATACTTTTGGAAATGGACATTGTAACGTGGTGTAAATGCTCATTCCAAGTCAAAGTTTCATCTATAAGTACTCCCAAAAACTTGGACTTAGTTTTCTTCTCTAGCAGCATATCATCGATTTTAATATATATCGGTGTATCTGTATTATGAGAATGATGTTTAAAATACATGAAATGGGTCTTTTTTGTATTAAGAGAAAGTTTATTGGACTTAAACCAGTTTGATATTTTGTTAATTTCATAATTCAAAATATTGTTTAAAGAATTAAGGCCTTTATGAGAATAAAATATATTTGTGTCATCGGCAAATAAGATAAAAGAAAGAAGGTGGGATGTATTGATAATATCATTTACATAAAGAAGTATTAATAGTGGACCTAAGATGGAGCCTTGAGGAACACCGCATTGAATCAAAAGAGGATCAGAATCATAACTCTTGAATGTAACATATTGTTTTCTGTTTGTTAAATAATCTTTAAACCATAAGAATGGCTGACCCCGAATTCCATAATGACTGAGTTTGGAGAGTAGAATAGTGTGATTGAGCGTATCGAATGCTTTACTCAAGTCACAGAATATACCTATAACATGTTCTTTGTTAGCTATGGCACTTGTAATTTTGTCATAAATTTGAATTAATGCTAGGTCAGTTGAGTAATTTTTCCTGAAGCCATATTGATTTGAATTGAGTATTTTGTGTTTAGTGATGCATTTATGTAGCCTATTATGAACGATTTTTTCTAAGACTTTGGATATACTTGGAAGTAGGGAAATTGGACGATAGTTACTAATGTAATTATCATCATTATCATTATCATTGGTTTTTTGTTGTTGCAACAATGAATTAAACCGAAAAGTAGAAATGAGAGGTATGAGAGATTATTATACTGTAGAAATACATTACACGTACAGTGTATTTTTAATATAAATAATATTCTTTGAGCGAGGATCCTGGTTTGCAGCTCTTTTCCTGTTCAGTCGTGCGTTGCACAATTTCCTGTAACGTCCTCGGAAATGATTGTGGTTAGTATCATACACATTTACCTAATTGTGCAGTCAATTTCTACAACATAGTAGGCCTATAAAATACACGTATCAGGCAAGTTTGTATTTAGGTGTTTTATTTTCTACAGATTCATACTCATTACTACATACTTGGTGGTGAAGTTGACACGACCCGGATGTTATCCATGGCTACGCGACCGGAGGACATACTCCATACTGCATTGAAGGTTACCTTCGAAGGAGAGGAATTAATTGATAAAACGTTATTTTGAGAAAATTAAAATTATTCATAAAATCTACGGGAGTGATAAAGATGACACCAAATTAACTTCGAACTTATGTTTAGACATAAAAGAAACACACATGATCGGTTGAAAATGGTAGCTGAAATAAAAATCAAGTTAGCCTATTACATTAAAAAAAAAAGTTTAATGATGATGCAAAAAACCACACAAACGACTTGATAGATTGAATTTTATTATAGGATTTCCTGGCCAAATTCGCGAGTTTGTCATTAAAATTAATTTGTCTTGCGTTCAAATTCGACGGTTTTAGTGCTGTCAGGTATATCTCGGGTTTATATTCCTTTTTCAAGTTTTCAAATCTATATACTTAACAAAATGACACCAATTTAATTTCGAATTAATGTTTAATAGAAACATACATGATCGGTTGAAAATGGTAGCTGAAATATTATCAAGTTTAATAGCCTATTACTTTTTATGTTTAATGATGATGCAAAAAGAACGAACAAATGACTTGATAGATTGGATCAAAACTGAACTCTATAGTTAAGAAGTAACATTTTTTCTTGAGCAAGTGAATAAAATGAGAATTCATTTCTAGTGTGAAAACTGATCCCCCCCTTCCTAGTATGGTTACTTCGTTTCACCGGTTTTGAATAATTTGACAAAAATCAAATACTGGGGAAATGATCTTTGATGCAAAAAAACGAACACATGACTTGATAGATTAGATCAAAACTGAACATCATGGTTAAGAAGTAACATTTTTTCTTGAGCAAGGGAATGAAATGAGAAATAATTTCTAGTGTATAAACTGATTTTCCCCCTTCCTATAGTATGGTTGCTTCGTTTCACCGGTTTGAATAATTTGACAAAAATCAAATACTTGGGAAATGATCTTTGAACTTTTAAGGATAACGTGCACAAGAGAATTCCCCTGTTTGTGTATAAACCCATTAACATCAAGTGAAGAAGAATAAGTCATACATACGTATTTGTTTATTTATTTGTTTATTTACCTTGAATTTTACAGCTTGATTCCATGTCATAAGACACGGAAATACATTCCAGGCCACACGCTTCGTATGTATCGACTGATATTAGTTTGTTAAGCGGCATACGAAAATTTAGTTTCTTTCTAATATCCTTTAAAAATATTTTCTTGCCTATTATGTCCAGCCATTGCCTAGCAAGTTGTTTTACCTATCTTTTTCCATTTTCTGTGTACACATTTTGAAAATACTTCATGTGAGAGGAATAACACCTCATAAAAAATATGTTATATATTATTTACAGAGGTGTTGTGGTCTCGTGGATAAGTCTCGAACTGTGAACCACAAGGTACAGGGTTCGAATCCCTGCCACAACACTAACTCCTTTGGCAATGCGTTAATTTACATTAGTCACACTCCGCACAGGTGAGGTAAAAGGGTCTCTGGTAGGATCATTCCTTGAAATTCACTGAGTGCTGATAACATCTGCAGGAGCTAAAGCCGGGGTAATACTCTCCGAAGCTCTTCGGAAGTGCATAGGGACGTTTTATCGTTATGTTATTATCACAATTATCATTAGTATCATTTTTACTATTATTGTTATTATTATTATTATTATTATTATTATTATTATTAATTATTATTATTATTATTATTATTAATGTCATCGTCATCATCATAAATGTATGCCTACCGTAGGTTTGCGTCCATTGCAGTAGATTCTGATATTTCTCGCGATCTCCCATCTGCCATTAGACTGTAGGGTGACATCATGTATCATCGAATCACAGACAGAAATCGTCAGGGTGCTCTCACCAGGATCATAAAACTTGTATTGGAAGGAGAGTAATCCAGAGTTTTGAGTAAGATTGAGATTTGGTAGTTGGAATATTGCTTGGATCTGCATGTTTTCTCCCTCACCTGTCGTAAGTAGGAACCCATCTATACAAATAGAGAAAGGGGAAAAATGCACTATTTGAACTTGAGACAATCTGAGTGAAGACATATTTGAAAATGCTGGTCTCAACATTCATCAGAATCGGTTAAAGGCCAAGAGTGGAGGATGATCAACCATTGACCGTGAGACCATAGCACACCTGTATTGGCGTCAGGGCTTTGGGGGATTATAGGCTTACGTGTGTGAGTAGGGGCGCATCATCTCTGGGTTCTTTTCAATTTTCATTTCATTTTATTCATTTCCACAATAACAGCAAATAAATTTACAAAGACTTTCATTTTAAAAATCATTATGAGCATAGAAAAAACTAACAATCAATAATAATCAAAAATTTGCTCGGTTCATATTTTTCACCTAAATGATAAGTAAATAAAGGCTTGCTGTATTATAGAGGATACCATAGAAAGCAAAGCTTGCAGTCCAGGCTCCCTAACATAAATATCCCAGTATTATTGAATAATAATTTTTAAACAGACATAAAGGATATAAAACTGACCGTACGCATCAAATAAAATCAAAAACATATTCTGCCAATTTTCCCCTCTCAAAACACAATTTTTGTTGTATTTATTGTAAATTTGATTATAATCATTGAGAATATGGAAAAGGGTAGAAATTGGGAGAATCAACTTGACAACAGAGCTTGTGTTATTGGGGGACAAAAGAGAATACAAACCATTCCAGCCTTCTGATGGTGGATAGCCATGGCTGCCCCAGCTACTGACCGTTCCCCAGGCAGGTGGTGAGCTGGCCTGTGTAATACCACATTCGGTCAACCCAGCCCATGTATTCCTTTTCCCGAAATTACAGATGAAGTCTACAAAGCAAAAGATTCTTTTTTTTAAATGTGCTATTCTTCTCTTAATTCACTTACGTCTGCATCAGGGCAACTTTCAACGTTTTGATACATAATTAATTATCTTAACCTGTACATCAGAAATTGAGCTGTCTCTGTCTCTCTTTTAGCCTTTTTATAAATTAGTAAGAGACTTTCATGGTAAATGTTCTTTTATCGGCGAATCATCAATAAAGACGTATTATTTTTTACCCTATCTTGACATTACTGGTTCAATTTAATTCAATTTGATTCAATAAAAGATTTATGAAAACAAGCAAATACAAACAATATACAAAAAGTATTGGGAGATAAAATGCATCGCGATTGATGGTAAATCAACGCAATTGTAATGACAAAGGCAAATGAGAAAAAGAATAAGAACAAGGGAAGAAAAGAAAAAAAAAAGAAAAAAAAGGAAAGGCAGAAATGAAATTACTCACCCGCATATGAACGATGTAACGTAGCACTTATCATTATTGTCAGTACACACTGAATACGATACACAGACCATGAAATCATGACGGTTTTTGCTGTTGATTTGATATTATCTCACAAAACTCTGCCTCCATCAACCAAAGACGAAGTATTGATTTGTATTCTCTCATGAAATGCAAAACACCGATCTTTATTAACAATGTCTGAATAAAAATACTCGAGCAAGGAAGAACTAGTCACGAATAATATTCACTTGGTTCTACTTGAACAAAAAGAGTGAAATAATTATCTTTTTGGTGCGCTAGCTGAGCGAACTTTTGTGCAAAGCTTCCTCAATCGTAAAGGATTTTCGGTTTCGATGTATATCACGAGTTATTCCCAATCAAAACCATATTTAGGCATAATACACAATGATAATGGTTACAGTTGTATTGTATAGCGCTTACTGCTACGTTTATAACCACTTTCAATGTAATTACCATTGCCCCGTTAATTGGATTCAATTGCTATTCCTCATATGAAGTGCTAACACTCCGCTCCCTGAGGATTATTCCTGCCAGGCTCCATTCTACAAACGTACATCACGTGCTAATAAAACCGCATAGACTTTCGTATCCAATACTAATAGGGTACCCATTCATAAGGCATGGATGGAGAGGAGCAATAAAGATAAAATGGCTCGCTTAAGGACATAAGTGCCGTTTTAGGGAGCGAACCCACGGTCGACTTTGCATCATCGCCGAAGTGTTCAAACCCCGTGGACTTTGACACCTACACGTATTTAATATGACAATGACGTCATATTGTAATAATTACCTAATATTGCTCTTGAACGAAAAAGGCGTAAACCGTGTGTCTGTGTTTGTTTATTTTTTATACGATGATATACCTTGAAATACCATATAGACATACTATTACCACCCTATTTCCATCCTGATCGATCTTCCTGTTTCATACCATGGAAATCCATGGTCAAGAAATCAATTCGGATAAGAGTTCAACAGGATGTCTCTAATGCCATAACATCCAAACCAAACCTCTTCATCTGGAAACACCTCCACCATCTCCCGTCACCAAAATTTATCTTCCCGGAAGGATTATCCCCGCACCTTCGTAAGGCTCAGGCAGGGGCGGATCCAGCCGGCGGCAAGGGAGCTAGGGGCCTAAAAAGGGGCCCACTTCGTGCGAAAATTTGAAAATCGTGCCGGTCGATTTTTCGCTCAGTGGGGTAGTGAGCAAAAAAAAATTCCTCCGGGAAGGGTAATTTTTTCCACCACCACCCCTTGGGCGCCAGGGGTAGTGAGCACAATTTTTTTTTTTTGGCACCCGTAAATTTTTTTTCCCTACGGGAAGGGTTATTTTTTTTTCCACCGCCACCCCCCCTTGGGCGCCAGGGGAGGGAGTCCAACTTCTTTTTTTTTCAAAAAAAGGGTGTTTTTACCTGTTTTTTTTTCTAGGGAGGGGCCCGGGGGGCCCGGGTCTCCCCCCCCTGGATCCGCCACTGGGCTCAGGTTGTCAGAGTTCAGCTACTTACTCAAATGAACATACACCTTCAGAAACGCCTCTTCAACATCGGCTAATCCCACACAGCCACAGAGCCACTTGCCAAATCCACTGCCTGGACTGTTTCCATGTTTTTTTCCGCCCTCCCAATCAGCTGAGACAATAAGACGCCCTCAACGCTAAATCGGAGACAGTCATATTTTGGGGGTTGCGCCATCTGTGTGGAATGCGTGTAAGGGAGGAGGACATAGATGATTGAAGAATTAACAAAATATATAAACGGACAGAATCTGGACTACCACTTGCCCTTCATGTAAAATAGACAAAGAAGACGTATCCCACTTCATTTCCTCCTGACGACACCTGCAGCCACAATGGTCCACCTTCATAAGGAATGCCAACCAGAAGCTCCCAGAAAATAGACATTCTACATACCCTAGACAGAGACAACCCACCAGCTTTTAACACAACTAATCCTTCTACCCAACCCAGACGTAACATTTACCACAAATAAATCTTCCACTTCATACTGTAAAGTGTCACATGTTTATTAATGTTATTATACGCCAAATTATGCCATGCATTTAATCACCATGCAGCAAAGGTATTTTATTATATCAATGTTAGAACTATAGTAAAGATTAGGTTATAATTTTTTTTAAATGAAAACCATGATACAGGATACAGGGCAACGTTTCACGGAACCGTCATAAGTACAACTTCATCGACATGCCAATAAACACATATATTGTAATTAAAATGCCTTTCAATTTGATGTCGGTGAACTTGTACTTATGACGATTTCGTGAAACGGTGCCCGGATTGTTCCTCCATTGATAAAAATACACACAAGACTGGAAAAGGAAGGATGTGTCATGTGTGTTTTATATTGTAGGTGTAGACTTAAAGGGGGAGTCTACCCTGATATTTAACTATTTTTAATAAAGGCAGGAAAAGGAAAGACAGATCAAAGAAAGTTTGAGGAAAGTTTGAGAGAAAGTTTGAGGAAAATCCGATTGCAAAAATAAGAAAGGTTTTTCAAATTGCAATCAAACGTAAATTGGCGATTCCCATTTGCTCTACCCTAAACAAAATATGAATTTTGTAGTGATATGTTTTCTGTAGTGAAGAATATATTAATTACTACATGCATCCCGAATATAAATATTACACAGATGTTTTATACAACCCCCTTTTGAAGTATAAATCGAATCCTTTATCGAAAAACCCAAGAAAATCAAAACTTATGCAAATATCGGTAGAGCTACTGAGCAATTGGAAGATATGTTCGGATTTTATGTCACACAGTTTCCATTTGTGTTAATAATTATAACTTCAATTTTTTAAAACTTTCTTGGTGAAAACGCTAGTCATGTCCGGTCCTAGGTTTAAGAGTTGCTTTAGATTAATGCATAGTTGTATATTCTTACAGAATGAGGAGAAATGTAAATGTGTATCAATATTTTGATGCACTTAGAGGATGAGGAAATCTTTTTTTCCCGGTGCTATTTGCTAGCTTATGAAGAAAGTCTGTTAAGAAGTTATGTTAACAAGAATGAATATGTGGTCTCTTTGAGCATCATAACATGTCATAAATTCATTTAAAACAAGCGTGATCATTTATGAAGAGAACATTTTCCTTGCTGGTGTTTATATTGTTAAAGTTTTTACAAAGATTGATTGATATTGGTGGCTGATGAGCGCCTAATAATAGACCGGTTAACTGACATATTCAAAGTTTAAGCATAATTTTTAAAGAAAGGTTGTTCTTGACAACCTGAAAGCTTTTCCGGTGCTTGCCTGACATGGCAACAAGTAAAGTATGCAGAATGGATTCCAAGTATTGCAGTGCATTCATTAATATCAAGTTAATGGAATAACTTGTCATAAAGTCCCCAGGAAAGAAACATCCATACATTTGATATGTTATGCCTAGATTACATTTGGCCTGCGATTAGTCTACGGAGCCCGTATCCTGCCCGTATCCCCTTTTCCGTGCGGCCTCCGTGCGGAGGCAGGAGGCGGTCGTAATATTTTCGTACGGTTTCACGGGCTTCGCGGCCTCTACGATTTTGTTTCGTGAGAAGTTATACAAATTTGAAAAATCGTAAGCCCGTAGCCCGTAGACATGTCGTAGGTGGCATTGCACAATCCCCACACGGGCATCGCGCGAAGGCCTCATGCTGATCGTGCAGAAAACGCATGATTTTTCGGTGAACATGGGGGCAAAAACAACCTCTCAAAACGGCACGGCGGCTGCACGGTCACAGCGCCTTCTCCGCGCAACCTATCCAAGGAAGCTGCACGGGTTCCGTACAATCTCCGGGCAGCCCATCTACGGATTTGCCACGGCCTGCCCCCGAGGGCCAATGCAAGAAATGGCACGATGCTCGTAGATAATGTAAACACAAACATAGTGGACCTCTCCATTTCCTCAATTTTAGTATACAAAAAATAATAGATAAAAATAAAACAACTTTAAGAATCATAATATTTACTTTCCATGTTAACTCTGTATTTTTTAATAATCCAAATTATGAATAATGTTTTAGTCATTGATTAGTATTTTCGTCACGCTTGATTTGATTCTTTTGCATTGCTTACTGTATATTGATTTGTATATTCATGTTGTATACTATACAATTATTGTTTACTGCATATTGAATTGTATTGTGTTTGCAATGATGCTAGAAAAAATGGAAATGAAATAAACTAAACTGAAAACTGAAACTGAAATCGTAGCCCGTAGCCTCCTACGATGCCCTAAAAATCGCACGAAAAATTGTAGACCAATTTATCGTACGGCGCCCGGGCCAAATGTAATCTGGGCATAAGTAAACCGATCTACGGTCTCACTGACTCTCTCAAGAGGCATTATACAAAAGTGATATTGTAATGAGAGCTCTAAAGTAAGAGGTTCTGTTATTTTTTAATGCCCTTAGTTACAGATTTAGGGGAACAACCGGCCCTCTCCCCCCTTTTGAAACCCAAGTGACATACCTTCACTACAAAAGGGCCAAATTGTGCCTACACCCCCTATTTTGCGGTAATGACTTCTTTTCTTCTTTTTTATACTAAAAATAACCTGCAAAATCCTAATTACCCTTTTTTTCTTCCATTCTTTCTTTTGCTTATCAGCAAAATGTTAGCAATGTGTGCCCCTTCTTCTATCATTTATTTTTCATCATTATTTATTAGATTTGTTGTACATATCAATTGCATGTGAATGAAAGACATAATCTTGTACATGATGTGTGCCAGACATAATCTGAAAATGAAAGTGTAAAGATGGAAAGTGATATGTAGTATATATTGGCATGTGACTCAGACTTAAGACAGAAACACAAACTAAATATTCCGTTTGTCATGGAGGGGAAATGATATGAACCTTTTAAAATGAAAGTGATTGTAGCAACTTAAATTAATTGTTTGGCTCGAAATTCATGACTTGCAAAATCGCCAAGTTCCTTTAATTTGTTTCTTCTCCTTGTGAAGTTTAGACAACGGCCTTTGCTTTGCATCTTGATTTTCTCTGCCATGGTATGATGAGATTGGACGAGAATCTGTGGACGGTTCCCTACATACTGTATGCAAGTTCGAATTTCCTTGCTATAGGTCAGTATATTGTGTTTTTAAGTATTTTCACCTTGATTGTAAGACAGAAGTATACATACACCCCCTTCTAAATCAGTAACTCAAAAATGAAAGGTAGACTGGTTGAAGTAGGGCTTCTATTGAATACGTTTGGATGGAAGCTTTAATATGTCACATTCTCTAGAAACTAAAATAGGGACAAATCAATTTTTCACGTATTTCAAAAATTACAAAACTCGGTAAGCGTATGAATAATTTAGTTGTTAACTGTACACCGGACTACCTAGATGCCTTTGGAATAAACAATTTTAGTTGTTTTTTCCGGGGAGGGGTATGTGCCTCTGTGTCCCCATGGATCAATCACTGCCGAAATTTGGCTGAATATTTTCTCTTTTTTCCCCCATAGATTTTAGAGTTCGAATGTGAGTTTGGGAGGAAGTATACACCGGACTACCTAGATACTAGTCCAGCCTCTGGCCTATTTAATTTTTAACTCCACCAAACCAACGCTACCTCCCGCTACTTACTTGTTACCAGCCAATGATGGCGTGATCATTAAATTAGGACGCCCGGCGAAAAGGCTGGGCTGGTGAGAGTTTGTTGATAACGCCATCTTCGGCGGCTAGAGTCAAGTGTGTAGGGAATATAATTATAAAGGACCGAGCAGATTCTGGACTACCTAGATGCTTGCGATATTACTGTGTTCACACAACAACAGTGGCGCCGGAAGTGGGGGGGGGGGCGGGCACCCCCAAACGCATTTTCGCCCCCAAAGCCCCCCCCCCTCCCCGAAAAAAATCAGTAGTAAAGGAGTAAAAATGGTTTGTATTTTTAACCAAAATTAAATAAAAGATGAATTGATCACAATCACAATTATATTCCATTCAAAGAAAGGGAGAGTAAACAGGAATTAAACTTCCTAAACATTCCGCATGCCCTTTATTTATCAATTAATGGGGGATTTATAATAGCGATACGCGCGTATCTTGGAAATATTGTCAGAGGATGGGAAAGCGTGTGTGTTTTTTATGATAGGGGTGAGAAGACATAAGCCCCGGAACATAACGGAAGACTTAAAAGACGTATGAAAAGTAACATAATTATATCATCTATAAATTCGAGCGAGCGTAGCGAGCGAGTTTGGGGGGAAATTGCTCTTACTCTTAGTCGCTTGAAATTAGGGGCGTACGTGTTTAATGATGAAGGGAAAAGGAGACACTTATCAGAAAAGAAAAGGAGCACGTGTCCAAGTACAAAGGGCACTTATGAGAATAGGAAATGGTCATTTGTCGACGGAAATGGGGCACCCGTCAGATTTTGATAGGGGCATTTATAAGAGGTGAAAAGGGGCATTTATTAAAAGGGGATAGGAAAAGGGGCACGTATCATTGTTAAAAAGGGAAATTACCAGAGGTAAAAAGGGACACTTATCGCACCTAAAAAGGGGAACTGCCCAAATATGAAAAGGGGCACTTACGAGAATGAAAAAGGGGCATTTATCGGAGGTGAACTGGGCACTTATCTGAAGTGAAAAGGAGTAACTTCTCGTACCTGAAAAGGGTCATTTACCAGAGATGAAAAGGGGCATTTTTGAGAAGGGGAATGGGCTCTTTTTTAGTGGGGGCACTTATCATTAGGAAAAGGGGCACTTATTAGGAAGGAAAATGGGCACATGTGAAAATATAAGGTACGCTTATCCGAGTTTAAAAGGGGGTAGTTATTAAAAGGGGAAGGAGCACTTCTTACAAAGGACAAAGGGGCACTTGTCAAAGTAAAAGGGGCACCTCTCAGATTTGAATAGGTCCATTATCAGGGGTGAAGGGGGCATTTATCAAAAGTGAAAAGGGGCACTTCTCGTACCTGAAATGGGGCACTTACTAGAGAAGGGCAAAGGGCACTTATGAGAATGGAAAATGAACACTTATTGGAAAGGAAAATGGAAACTTGTCGAAGGAAAAGAGGCACGTGTCAAAATAAAAGGGGCACCTTTCAGAGGTGAAAAGTGGAAGGGGCACTTTTACAAATTAATTGGGGCACTTTTAAAATTAAAATGGGTATTTTCCTATGTAAAATGGGGCACTTCTTACGAGGTTAAAGGTTTGCGAAAGGCAGTTGGCGACTATTATCGACTGTAAGCACATGTTAGCGACAGTTTTTGCGAAGATTAGCAACTATTTGCCAATCCTTTGCCACTATTTGTGAATGTTTGGGACCTTTTGCTAACTCCTGGTACTCAATGGGTCGATTTTGTTATAGGAACCATATGGTACGTGACCGTTAGCATTGGCGATTCAAAAAGAACTTCAGCGACACCGTGTTACAGCCGTTTGCAAAGGCTTATATACGACTGTTTTGCAAACGCTTAAAGGTATTAAAAGTTTTGGTATGGGGTCATGAATTTGGTTCAATTGAACATATTGGAAGCATATGCGATTTTACAATATTCAATGGTCGTTGTCACGGTTGAAATCGAGTCTAAAGTGATGAAATTGTAAATAATAAACTATTTATGTTGTATAGCGCCCTCTCAAGACTGATATTACTTCAGCTTTAAAACAATATTTCTTGACTACAATCGACTGATTTGCTATTCCTGTTTGGAAATTATATATCGGAACTGTATATAATGAGATTTTCATGGTCGCAGCTACCATGGAATGGCTTTAGGCCCTATTTGAAATATTTGAAATTTACCGGGAGCACCGGTAAATTTTGATTATTCAATTTGCTCGAAAGCAGAAGTGTTTTAGGGGCTAACATTTTAAGTGCTTATAATACATCGACAGGGGCATCCAAATATATCAAAAATTAAAAGAATTACTATCCATCCAATTTCAAAATCTCCCAAAACTTTGCATTACCTTCAAAACTGTTTGCGGAAAAATAAATTCGCAAAGAAATTTTGAACATGTTCAAAATTTCTTTGCGACAAGAAAAACTGTTTACGACAATGACAACTGTTTGCGAACTTTCGTGCAACCTTTAACGAACCTTCTGCAACCCTTTACGAACCCTGGCTAAACCCCAGATTCGCTACGTTCGCAAGCATTCGCCGCTCAGTTAGATACACCCTTTACACGTCGGATCTTTTGACAATCACATCCATGAGACCGACAGACGACCACCAACAGACCGAACAAACACTAAGACACATCGGTCGGTTTAAAATCGCTCTGGAGTTGATTTAGCAGGATGACTGAGCCACTGAGGTATTACTGGGGTTTCAAACATCACGTCGTGAACAAGCGCGGTTCTAAAATAATATTTCTCATGCAGCGGGAGGGGGTGGGGCTTGGGGCTTGCTAGCGGGAGCTTAGGGTTCTTGTATTAATTTTCTACATGTGCTTTGTTGATATTAATTTCTAATCAAGATTTTTTGTGGGTAGGGGGGTGCGGGGTCTTGAGCACCATAGGCCCCTCTTCCCCGCTACGTTTACGTTGTTTTGTATCGCCTAGGTTGAATTCATCGCTGACAACAGTCAGTTGAATGGTCACATAGCGGTAGACAACATCCAGGTCGCTTCAACTCAACCTCCAAGTACGTACGATTGAGTTATTTTGCATCACATCATAAGATAAATTAGGTTCACACCCTCAAAAAAAAAGGGGGGGGGGTGTCATGTAATGTGGTTGGGTAACTGGTTTATATTTGCTGGATAAAACTTAAACCAATTTACCAAACTCCCTGTGTTTCTGAGTGTTTTCATAGTACAAGCTCTCAATGCAATAATGTACGATGATTCATTGTCTGTTAACTGTGAAAATAGCTATAAGCATATAAATTATTAATATTGGGTTAAAAAGCCGTCCATATGGGGGGGGGGGAAACCTGTTTCCGATTAACTTTGGGCAAATTATTTGTCAACCAATTGTTCAATTCATAATTTAAAAAGATCTAGTTAGAGCAATTACATTACACTATTTGGGCATATAATTGTCCTCATGTCGCGCCAAGTTTTATCTAGTATAGAAGCATCTATTGCAATGATATAAAACAGGCATTCGAATAGTGATATATATGGACACGGGATGTAGAATGAAGAAAGATTCAATCAAATCCCTTTATAAAATAAACACAGGCAATCATCACAAATGTTAATAACTTTACGGCTTATTGCCAAAATTGTGGGATTCATTTTTATTTTTATAAAATCGGAACATAAACGCAATACATGTGAAAACAAACAAACCCCAAAAGATTGTATTTTCAGTTCATATCTATAAAAATACATCTTTTTAATTCGTACTTATTTATTCGATGTGAAAATATAAGGTACGACCACCCAGAAGCATATGGCACCCAGCAGGAAACCCTTCACAACCAGCGCGAAACCGATGAGGACCACCACGAACACAACGATGATGTTGACGATGATGTCGAAGATGGTTTCGAAGAGGTCATCGTCTTCACCATCATCCCCGCCCATGCCCACTGAACCATCTGTGTCTGTGCCCAGTGTATACGTAATAGGTAATGAAGTAATTTTATGATTTATTGTAATACCCGTAAAGCATGACACTTAATTATGTTTATTCATCTAGATGTAGACGTTGCTATCTGCAGATAATAGGGACTTTTAGAATTGCACGTCGACATAGTGGACTGCCGCGTGTGACATTGTGTTAAGGCACTGCAGTCCCTTAAAAGGACGTCACATTACCTTAAAAGGATGTCACCGTAGCAGTCCACGTTCTCGTCGTGTAAAATCTAAAAGTCCCCAATAATTCAAGCCCTCAACCCAAACAAGACATTATAGAAGGAAAAAAAAAAATCATTGAATTTATGGGATTCTTTTTATAATTTCGTCTTTCTTTTTTCCCCTTTTTTGTAGGATTGCCTGTTTCATCTGTGATAGTGGTGTTCATGCTAAGTTGGAGTGTCAACGGCATCGTCCTCATTGTCCTCATTGTCCTCCTCGTTCAACTTCTCGTTTTCATGAAACGGAAGAAAGAAAAGTGAGTCGTTAAGATGAAAATGCACCGTAATATATTGGTGAAGGCTCTTAGCTCTCATACGAGAGGTCCTGGGTTCGATACTTGCTCGGTGTTTACATCCTTGGACAAGTTTTTTTCTTCACACTTGTTCCCCTCTACCTAGGTGTATTTAAAAATGGGTACCTGGCGATGTTGGGGAGATTATATCACTGATCATAATACAAATGATAATAATAATATTACTAATGATAATGACAATAGTGATAATAACAATATTAATAATAATGATAATTTTAATAATGTTAACAACAATAATAATAACAATAATTAAATCGATTGGCTGATTTATTTTTGGCTAATATGAGATTGGCCTAATATTTCCGAAGCTCTTTGGAAGCGCATAGAGACTAAGTATTATGCGCTATACAAGAACGGACTATTATTATTATTATTATTTGCTTCAACCACAATGCCTTCGACTCGGGCAATGTGGTTAGTATCTTAATACTCTGAAAGCCGGTCAATATTACATAAATATTACTTTTTTGTTTTCTTTATATCTTCAGGAAAGATGCAGCAATGAACTCCAGGACAACCATGCAACAGTCGGAATCGCCAAACCAATCAGACAGAAGATGATCAACAAAATGACAATATACCAGAATATCATGTTACATCCGTGAAACATGAACATTATGATGTCACCGCTGCCGCCGTAGATGATCGCATCTCGCATTGCTACGCGGAGATTCCTGACGGACACGAGCAATATGTTCCACTGAGATTGTCGCAAGTGAAGTTTTACAGATCAGAGGAAGATGACCAAACTAGCGAATTATGCGAGATCTTTTGAAATGATCTAGTGATAGCCTTAACATTTATGAAGACAGAAAAGCCTAGGTGGGGTGTGGGACACATTTTATATCAGATTTTATTGGAGGTGCCTAGGTACTCAAAATTTTTCTCTGACAAGCGAAATTCTGAAACAGCACTCTGGCAAGCAAAAAATATTCATAAATAAACGAATAATGATGATGATTATAATAATAACAACAAGAACAATAAAATCAATAATACTACATGTACTACTATTACTACTACTACTGCTACTTTTAATAATAACCAAAAAAAAGAAAGAAAAAAACTAACCAATAATGACAAAAATTATAATATTGACAATACCAACATTTTAATGACATTAATTATAGAATAATAATGATATTGATAATAACAATTATAATAACAATAATAATAATAATAATAATAATAACAATGAAAGGTGTTCGGACGATCATTTTTTGGAGTTGGTGTTCATTGCTGTCAACGAAAATTAGTTTTACTGAGTCTGTCTGTATACTCTTGATTTGATTTGATTTAATTTTTATAGTTAAACGATCAAGTTACGTTATGGTGTCCTCAGTTTTTACTGAACTATACGCATGTACATCCATACAATTGTTTTTTTTTATATAGCGCAAAATCTAATAAAGTATTGCTCAATGCACTTTAGATGTCAAAGTAATGCTAAACAGACAACCAACGATAATAACAGCACAAGAAATTTAAATAAACATTCAGTTCTTGAAGACGAGTGTCCTTAGGTTCTTCTTTAAAGAGTCAATCGAAGTGGAAGTGCCGACAAAAGAAGGAAGAGTGTTCCATATATTTGGGCACTAGGTTAATGAAAGAAACTACACTCCCCCGATTTCGAGTTGACACTAGGTAATTGGAGGAGACTCGGACCATTTGAAGAGCGGAGTTAATATTGTGTTCAGGTAGCTCAGGTTAATATGTTCAATAGATAATTTGGTGCACAGTTATTTAGGCATTTGTAGACTACCAGTGAAACTTTATATTAGATACGCTTTTGTAAGGTAACCAGTGCAATTGTCTGAGCAAGGGAGATGCAGATTCTTGCCTCCTATAGCGCTGGTATTATATCGAAGTCGTCTTTATCTACTGATTGGTAGAGAATGTTCACCACCATTCCTTCGGGTCCATAATCGCCGTCCGATGCTTGGTCGCTTTGTTGAACTGGATTAACATCTACAATTTAAAGAGAAGGTTAACTCCAGGTGAAGTGAAAAAAACAATTGTAAACTCTATCATTATCTCTATTCCATTGTGAAATAAAATGACAGAAGGAATGTTTTCAGAAAAGGAGCCATTCCTGAGGTGCTCTCAACAGATATGACTAGCAATCATTATTAACTATAGACCATAATACAAATTTTACCTATACATGAATTAATATCTTGTGTAACTCCAATATTAATGTTCAAACTACTTAAGAATATGCTTCCTGAAGTTTTCAATAATTATTTCACTTGCCTCCTATAGCGCTTGGTATCATATCGAAGTCATCTTTATCTACTGATTGGTAGAGAATGTTCACCACCATTTCTTCGGTTCCATAATCGCCGTTCGACGCTTGGTCGCTTTGTTGAACTGGATTAACACCTACAATTTAAAGAGAAGGAAGACTCCTGGTGAAAGTGAAAAATAATTGTAAACTCTATCATTATCTTTATTTCCTTGTGATAAAATTGATAGAAGAAATGTCCTCAGAAAGGAGCCACTCCTGAGGTGCTATCAACAAATGTGACTAGAAATCATTATAAACTATAGACCATTGTGAGGATCATTTTTGACGAGCCATTTATGTGCTTTTCGTGATCCTCCCACTTCAGATATCCTATTATACATGTTTGTATTTTGAAGATTATATAATATTGTTTTTATCTTGACGTGGAAGTAAATAAATGAAATGAAATAAACTTTAGACCATTGCGATACCATAGTCATGTTTGTGTAGTTCCATTTCCTTATATCTGTGTCCAGTACGTTTCATTATTGTAACTTCAGCAAAATTAAGTCTCTATTTTTTTCAATTTGGTGGTTCTGGAACCTCGCGATACTCAATTATTACTATGTGCCACGTAATTAACCAGCAGCATCAGTAATTCATCAATATAGCGTCGTTCAGATAGGAGTTAGGAACAAAACACATTTGTGTACTGTTGTACACGGGTAAAGCCCACCGCACACTAAAAACGATCGTCTTGCGATCCGATTGTCGAAGAAATGGCAATGTCGCACTACTGGTCTGACATCATTGCGATTCTGAGCCGATTTTAATTAGCTTTTCATCGTCCAGCATGAAATAGTTTGAAATTTAGATTATCTTAATCATATGACAATTCAGATCCTCAGTTAATAAGAGTGTACATGTTTGGACCAAATTCTATCGCAAATTCTTCCAAAAATCGCATCGTTGTCGGGTCGTATAGTGTGCGGTGGGCTTAAGAGATACCAGTAGCGAGTTTAGTATACAAAAAATACACAGCAGTGAGGGCATTAGTAATAATTACCTACACAAGGTACCTTTGGAAAAGTCTAACACGCCCGAGGCGATAGCCGAGGGTGTTTGGACTGCTTCGAGTGTGGGTAATTTTACTAATGCCCGAACAAAATGATGTGCATTATTTGTTTTATAAGATGATGTTTTTTGCTTTATTAAATGATGTTTTATAATATGATTTTACTAATGACCGGTCATTAGTAAAGTTACGTGTTAGGCAAAATAAATGCCTGGTCACGTGTACGCTCTCAAGCAATCGTTTGATTAGGATCCGCTTCATCATCTTATAAAGGGAGATATGGGGCTCAAGTCCCCTTAAAAAGCCCTTATTATTATAAATGAATTTAAGTAAGGCACGTGTAGAAAAGTGACAACAAAACTCCAAGTCTCCAGCCCAGCCCAATCACCCCAACCCCCCAAAAAATAGATATATATTATCCTAGAACCGTGCCTGAGGCATACAGTAAGAATATTGCGATTGGATGATAAAAAGGGTATGGTCGAACCTTCATGTATTGTGTCATAGGTACTAGACATCGCCGTTTGATTGTCGATCTCGTAGTCAGTCTCCAGCTTACGATTCAGCGACCTCGACATTGTAATCTCTTGACCCTCACGGTTGACCTTTGACCTTCTCCTTTAACACCCGAAATGTCAAATGTTTTATAAAGTCAGTTTATTAGCGCAATACTGATCAATAAAGAAAAAAACTCGAAGGACAAACAAGTATATAATTGAAAATGCAAATTTACACATCACGTAAAAAAGGGATTGAGATCGAGATGACGAAAAAGATATAAATAACTAACAGGGAAACCAATCCGCATTGAAATGTAAAACCAAACAGGAATTTCCTCTTCCATCCTCTTCCATACCATCGGCGGCCAAAATAGGATAAAGCCCCTGATACCGATATGTTATGTATGCCGATATACTGTTATTCAGTGGCGTAGCGTATGTAAAACCATTGGCTCTGGAACGATGGGCGTGAGGGAGCCGGGCACCGTCTTGGTCGGATATGAAATGTGAATTTACAAGGCTACTGGTTGGAGGGGGTACGGGAGGTGGTTCATTTATCTTCTTTTCTCGTCCTTTCCCCTTCTCACTTTCCTTTATCTATTTTCTTTCCTTTTCTGTGCCCACCGTGCCCATTGTAGCTACACCGCTGTTGTCATTGATAACAATGTTTTTAAAAAATGAAACAGGGACCAAGATCTTCAAATAAAAAGGGGGAGCTTACCTGGATTTTCTTCGTTTGATGAACACGGCGAATATAAAGACGATGACTAGGACTATGACTACGATAGTCAGACTCACAGCGACGACTGTCCTCGAACTCTTCTTCGCTTTTGATTGATTAAAAGCATGAAAATGGATTAAACAGATTACTTTGGGTCTTGCATTTCGATAAAACGACATTACGAACAGACCAACTGCCAACAAGATCGACAAAAGAAAGAAAGATATACAATGAGAAAGTTGTGAAATTGGCATTTCCAAAGGACCACGAGACTGACAGACCGATAAAACAAGGAAATGCAGAAATATCGGCCTCATGGGCTGTCAGTTTCACTGGCCCGTCGGTCTACTGCACTCTAAAGGCATGTTCAGATATGGCGCGGTAAACCGCCGCAAAAATGCCGCCGCGGTTCTTTTATTAACGTGTAACCGAATGAAAACTGCGCGCAACAAAAGACTTGCGTGAATACACTGAGCTCTGCGTTATCAGATACAGACATGTGAAGCGTACACATTTTACGTCATCATACAGAATAAAATTAAGAAAACTGCCGCGGTTATGCCGCGACATGTGTGAACGAGCTTTAAGAAAGGGTCAGAAGGTCCACAAGATCGACATTGTCGATATAGTGGATTGTCGGTTTTGGGGCTGTCTGTCTTGCCATGCCGATCATAACATTTTGATTGAATATGTTAATACTACTTCCGACTCATCTACGGTGATGTTTCATTTCATTTCATTTTATTTTGTATTTCTTCAGGTCTGAATACGTAATAGAATCAGTATACATTAATTCATACATGAAGAAATATAAACTTAGTTTAAACAGAACTACTTCAGTTCTGAATACATAATACAGTCAGTATAAATTAAAACATACATGGACAAATGTAAACCTATAAACAAAGTACAACAAAGAGAAGAGAACAATGATAGATTGACACTGAAGAGTGATCGGGAGAGAGAGAGAGAGAAAGAGAGAAAGAGTGAAAGAGAGAGGGAGAGAGAGAAAGAGGGAAAGAATGAGAGAGAGATAGACAGAGGAGGGGGTCGAAGATGATGAAGAACATAAAACCAAATAAAATACTTCACATTTACCTGAAACCATAACCATTTTAAAGTGGTTTATTAATATTCATGCACAATCCAATGTACGATAGGCATGCGGTATTATAGTAGTTACCGGCTACCTAATCGGATGGGGATTGAGACCAGGGGTTCAGTGAAAGTGATATCCACCATGGCAGTCGTTGTTGAATCACTACCTGTTGATCGTGGTGAAGACCTTGTCCACTCTGATGTCGTCACGGTGGTCGTCGTGTGCTCCGTGGTGTTCGTACGGTGTTTCGTCGTGGTGTTCATTGTCCGCTTCGTGCTGGTAGACAATTTGAAAGTGGTTGTTGTTGTTGCTTTAGTAGTTGTAGCTTTGTAATGAGACAGGGATGATTCAAGATAATACAACTGCGTATCAAGCGTATAGTGATTCAAAGATTATTATAATGATGATAGATAACAATAGGCCCAGCTAAGATTTGTAAGGCGCCTAATCCTTTTTTTTTTAATCAAATGCTCAAGGCGCACTAGTGCAAAAGATAAAAAATACACACGAAAGTAATATTTGAGTAGGGTAAAATATCATAAAAGAGAAAGAGGAAGAAAAGAGACAATGAATTATAAGCCAAATCAAACAGATAATGTAGAGGTATCGTAGTTGAGTGGTTTAAACCCTTCAATGTAATGCTGAGATCTAGGATTCGAGACCCGGCGCGGCACTAGTGTCCTTTGGCGAGACAGTAATCTTCGTTTGCCACTCTCCACCCAGGTATTAAATGTATTATTATTATTATTATTATCATTGTTATTGTTATTGTTAATGTAATTATCATCATTATCATTGATTTCGTTGTTGTTGCGACAATGAATTAAAGCGAAAAGTAGAAATGAGAGCATAGATATGAAAGATGATAATACTATAGGAATACATTACACGTACAGTGTATTTTTAACATAAATATTATTCTTTGAGCGAGGATCCTGGTTTGCAGCTCTTTCCTGTTCATTTTATAAAGTCGTGCGTTGCACAATTTCCTGTACGTTCACGGAAATAAGTGTAGTCATTATCATACACATTGGCCTTATTATTATGCAGTCAATTTCTACAACAGAGTGGGCCTATAAAATACATGTATAAGGCAAGTTTGTATTAGGTGGGTTTTTCCTACAGATTCATACTCATCAGTACATACTTGGTGGTGAAGTTGACAAGACCCGGATGTTATCCACGGCTACACGACCGGAGGACGAACTCCGTTCTGCGATAAAAATTACCTACGAAGGAGAGGAATATGATTTATTAAACGTAAATTTGAGCAAATGAAAATTATTCATAAATCCACGGGAGAGATAACAATGACACCAAATTGACTTCGAATTTATGTTTAAAAAAAAAGAAACACACATGATCGGTTGAAAATGGTAGCTGAAATAAAATCAAGTTAGCCTATTACTTTTTATGTTTAATGATGATGCAAAAAACACGCAAATGACTTGATAGATTGAATCTAAACTGAAGATTATAGCAAGAAGTAACATTTTCTCTTGAGCAAGGGAATAAAATGAGAAATCATTTTTAGACTGATTTTGTTCTCCCTTTCCTAGTATGGTTACTTCGTTTCACTGGTTTTGAATAATTTGACAAAAATCAAATACTGGGGAAATGATCTTTGAACTTTTAAGGATAACGTGCACAAGGGAATTCCCCTGTTTGTGTATCAGGGGCGGATCCAGCCGGCGGCAAGGGAGGGGGCCTAAAAGGGGCCCACTTCGTGCGAAAATTTGAAAATCGTGCCGGTCGATTTTTCGCTCAGTGGGGTAGTGAGCAAAAAAAAATGTTGGCACCCGAAAAAAGGCTTATTTTTTCAACCGCCACCCCTTGAGCGCCAGGAGGGGCCCAACTTCTTTTTTTCTAGGGAGGGCCCCTGGATCCGCCACTGTTGTGTATAAACCCATAAACATTAAGTGAAGACCTTAACTATTACAGCTTGATTCCGTGTCATGAGACTCAGAATTACATTCCAGGCCACACTCTTCGATTGTATCGACTGTTATTAGTTTTCTAAAGCGGCATACGATAATATAATTTTTTTCTAATATGCTAAATAAATATTTTATTTAGGTGAATATTGTCTTGCCTATTATGTCCAGCAATTGTTCTACCTTACTTTTCGAAGTTTCCATGTATAGATTTTTAAAATACTTCATGTGAGAGGAATAACATCTCGCAAAAACATGTTAAATATTATTTACAAAGGTGTTGTGGTCTAGTGGATAAATCTACGAACTGTGAACCACAAGGTACAGGGTTCCAATCCCTGCCACAGCACTAACTCTTTTGGCAAGGCGTTAATCTACATTAGTCACACTCCACCCAGATGAGGTTAATGGGTATCTGTTTTTTTTCTTAAAATGCACAGTGCGCAGATAATAGCTGCAGGAGTTAAAGCCGGGGTAATATTCTCCAAAGAGGATGCGATAGCTCAGTTGGTAGAGCAGTGGTCTCGTAATCCGGTGACCCGGGTTCGAAACCAAGTCGATGCGCTATTGCCCTTTGGTAAGGCATTAATCCTCGCTACCAGGTCCCTCGGAGAGGACCTAAAGCCGTCGTCCGTCTGGTTGCTTACTTACAAGCATTTATGCTTTCTTAGCAGTGACAGGTAAAATAACCATCACAATCACAATTATTATTATTATCTTTAAAAGTGCATAGTCACTTTATATTATAATGTGATAATCGCTCTACAAGAATGGATTTTTAAATGTTATTATAATCATTATTATCTTAATTATTATAATTATTATTATTAATATTATCATTATTATTATTGTTATCATTCTTATTCTTCTTCTTATTATTATTATTATTATTACCACTATCAATATTGCTATTAATATTGTGATTATTATTATTATTATCATTAATTTTATTTACTATTATTATTTTCATCATTATCATTATTATTATTAATGTCATCGTCATCATCATAAATTTATGCCTACCGTAGGTTTGCGTCCATTGCAGTAGATTCTGATGCCTTTCGCGATCTCCCAGTTGCCATTAGACTGAGACTGTTGGGTGACATCATGTAGTGTCGAACCACAGACAGAAATCGTCAGGGTGCTCTCACCAGGATTAAAGAACTTGTAGTGGAAGGAGAGTAGTCCAGAGTTTTGTGGTAGAGCGAGATTTGGTAGTTGGAACGTTGCTCGGATCTGCGTGTCTTTTCGTCCAGCTGTCGTTATTAGGTACCCATCTATTAAAGAGAGAAAGGATATAAATATCTGCGATATTTGGAGGTGAATGATTTAACTAGACAGAAATCTTATTATTTAGTTTTAGTTATAGCTTAGTTTGTCTTTTTTTTTTACAACACTTCCTGACATATACATTATGATAAATGATACAATTCATATACACAAAGTGAAGGAACACAATAATTATGTAATATATATCTTTAAAAGTTGATGACAATACATCATAAAAATACAGGGTTAGATAGGTAAATTTGACAAAATTGGAAATGAGATAATGAGCGAATCTAGTGAAAAGCATGGCTTCGATGGGTAGATTCCCTTGGGTGAATATAGAATGCACTATTTGAACTTGAGACAATCAGAGTGAAGAAATATTTTTAAATGCTGGTCAACATTCATCAGAATCGGTTATAGGCCAAGAGTGGAAGTTGATAAATCGTTGAAAGTGAGATAGACCATAGCACACCTCTATTGGTGATCAGGGGTGGGGGAGGGTGGTTATAGGCTTACGTGTGTGAGTAGGGGGAGCATCAACTCTGGGTTCATTTCAATTTTCATTTCATTTTATTTATTTCCACAATAACAGCAAATAAATTTACAAAGACCTTCACTTTACAAATCATTGAGAACATAGAAAAACTATCAATTAATAATGAAGATAAAATTTGCTCAGTTAATATTTTTCACTTAAATGGTAATTAAATAAATGATTGCTGTATTGTGAAGGAAACTATAAAAAGCAACACTTGTAATTTAGGTAAATATCACAGAAGTATCTAATAATAATTTTGTTAAAGACCTAAAAGGATATAAAACCCGATGGACGCATCTGTAAGAACATACTCTGCCGATATTATCCCCTCTCAAATCACAAAGAAAGTTATTGTAAATTTGATTACAAACATTGAGAATATGGAAACATGGTAGAAATTGGGAGAATCAACCTGGCAATAGGGCTTGTA
Organism: Mesocentrotus franciscanus; assembly: GCA_037976565.1. Lineage (NCBI taxonomy): Eukaryota > Metazoa > Echinodermata > Echinoidea > Camarodonta > Strongylocentrotidae > Mesocentrotus > Mesocentrotus franciscanus. The sequence continues at coordinate 7,790,011 of CP137678.1, forward strand.
TTATATCGGGGGACAAAAAAGAGCATACAAACCATTTATGCCTCCATGTGGTGCATAGCCCTTCCAGCTCCAACCACTGATTGTTCCCCAGGCAGGGGGTGAGCGGGGCTGTGTAATACGACATTTTTTCAACCCAGCCCTTGTCATCCTTTTCCCGAAATCACAGATAAAGTCTACACAGCAAAAGAAAAAGATTTAAATGTGCTTTTCTTCTCTCAATTCACTAACGTCTGCATCAGAATATCCTAATGGAATGTCAACGCTTTTGATACATAATGAATTATCTTAACCTGTAAACACTAAGAAATTGAGCTGTCCATGTCTCTCTTTTAGTCTTTTTATAAACTAGTAAGAGACTCTCATGGCAAATGTCCTTCTATCAGCGAATCATCCATAAAACATGAATTATTTCTACCTTTATCTTGACATTACTTAATTACTTAATGATAATAAGATGGAGGTATTGCATGTGTCGTCACGTTTTAAGCAACGTCAAGAACTGGGTACTATTACATCTGGTGGCAGTCAAGTTGGACCATCCCCATCTCTACGCGATCTTGGTGTAATCCTTGACAGTCACTTGACTATGCAGCAGCATGTCAACAATACTTGCAAAAAAGCATCTTTGGCCCTTAGAAGAATAGGTCGTGTCCGCCAATATCTAAATAGCAGGACAACTGAGATATTGGTCCACGCCTTTGTAACATCTTTGCTTGACAGCTGCAACTGCCTTCTTCTGGGAGCTCCAGAGAGAACTCTGTAAGTTGCAGAGGATTCAGAACTCTGCAGCTCGCTTAGTGTCAAGAGCGAAGAGGTCTCAACACATAACACCTATCTTGAGAGATCTACACTGGTTGCCAGTTCAGTTACGGATCCGCTACAAGGTCAATCTAATTATCTTTAAAGCTCTCCATGGCACGTGTCCAGAGTGCATCTCAGATTTGCTCACACCGTACATCCCACCAAGGCGTCTGCGGTCATCTTCCCAACACCTTCTCACCATCAATCATGGGGCCACAAAAATCTATGGTGACAGGGCATTTGCATGTGGTGGACCAAAACTTTGGAACGCTCTCCCAGTGTCGCTACGCTCCATGACTGATGTTGAAGTTTTTAAGAGAGCGCTGAAAACTCACCTTTTTGAGGAATGTTTCCAGTAATTATGTAAACATTGTACATTGTAAAGCGCTTTGAGAGGGCCTGCGGTCCTGAAATGCGCTATAAAAGAACGAACTATTATTATTATTATTATTACTGATTCAATTCAATTCATTTTAATTCAATAAAAGATTTATGAAAACAAGTAAATACAAATAATATACACAAATATTGGGAGATAAAATGTTTCGCGTCTGATGGTCAATCAACGCAGTTGTAATGACAAAAGGCAAAAAAAAGAAGAAAGGAATAAGAACAAGGGAAGAAAAGGAAACAAAAGTTAAAAAAGGAAGGACAGAAATGAAATCACTCACCAGCATATGAACGAGGAGAGGTTATTATCACTATTGTCAGTACACATTGAACACGAAGCATAGACCGTAAAATCATGATAGTTTTTGCTGTGGATTTGAAATTATCTCACAAAACTCTGCCTGCATCAACCAAAGACGAAGTATTGACTTGTATTCTATTATGAAAGGCAAAACACGGATCTATATGGACAATGTCTGGATAAAAAATACTCGAACAAGGAAGAACTAGTCACAAATAAATCCACTTGAGCATACTTGAACTAAGTATTATCAATATCACGAGTCCGAAACCATATTTAGGAATAACACACAATGACTAATTCATACTGCAAATCCATACACTACTCTCAACGGTATCCCAGGAGTAAGCCCTCATATGCAATACAATAACAACAGCCTTTCTCACCACCGATATCTCTGCAGAAACTGACTGCTGATCTCTAACTCCAACTCGGAGAGAAGAAGAAGAAGAAGACTAAATCGGATCGCAGTCTTATTATGTACGACATCGTGATACACAAAACATTTTTTTAATTGAATGCCAGTATGTTAGAATTCAATTTATAACACATTGAGAACAATTAAAGACTTATAAGACAAATTAGATTATTTTCTATGAGTGTGTCAAGTGTTTTTAAATTATATTATACGCCAATTTTACCGTGCATTTAATCACCACATTGCAAATTTGTGAAAATATTTCAACATAAAGATATGGTTATAATTTTTTGAAATAAAATAATACCCAATTATTATCTCTCATGATATATTACGCTCAACCATAATACACAATGCAAGGCAGCGTTTCACGAAACCGTCATACGTACAACTTCACCGACATGCCATTGAACACGTATATTGTAATCAATCAATACGTTTCAATGGGATGTCGGTGAACTTGTACGATGCCCGGATCGTTCTTCAATAAAAAGAAATATACACACACGACAGGAAAAGGAAGGATGTGTAATGTGTGTTTTATACTGTAGGTGTAGACTTAAAGGGGAGTCTATCCTGGTATTATAGAAATAATACATGTTTGCGAGTGCATTAGTAAATATACACTGCACGCAGGTTAAGTCACAGTAGGATAATGAACGAGATTTGTCGAGTTCATTGTCCGTCTCATTGTGACTTAACCAAGCAGTGCATAATATTACTAATGCACGAGCTAAAACATGTATTATTTGTTTTATATTAAAGTTGGGTCTACAATATGCGTATAAAGGCGAGAAATTGACGGTTCTCATCACCAAAATGCACTCCCCGTTCATATGGTAAAAATCAATGCACGCACACGTGATCCATTTCGACGCTTCTCATTGGCTACATTCTTGAACCCATTTTATAATTAATTCTTTGTAATAAAAGCAGGCAAAATAAAAAACAGTTCAGAGAAGATTTGAGGAAAATCCTATTGAAAAATAAAGTTTTTCAAATTGCAATCAAACATAAATTGGCGATTACCAGACAACCCTTTCAAACACCATTCCCATTTGCTCTACCTTAAACACTAATATAAATTAACATTTTTTTGTAGTGAAGAATATATTCATTACTACACGCAACCCGGATATAATTATTACACAGATGTTAGAAGATAGGTACCCCTGTATAGGAAGTGTTAATTGGCATTTCCGGTTAATTAGTTAATCCTTCCGGTTAATTAGTTAATCCTTCCGGTGACTTCCGGTAAACAATAGGGGGGTGTTAATGAGTTAATTGGGGTGTCCTTCCGGCGGAAGTTACGTAATGAGGGTACAGAGTGACTGAATGGGGAGGGTACAATGATATGGCTGGCATGACTTTTAACCCTTTGCTACATTTGAACTTTGTATTTCAAAGTGAGGACAGCCATTTGAACTTTGCTACATTTGAACTTTGTATTTCAAAGTGAGGACAGCCATTTGAACTTTGCTACATTTGAACTTTGTCTTTCGAAGTGAGCACAGCAATTTGAACTTTTGTCTTTAAAGTGAGCACAGCCATTTTTACCATGATTACTACAGTAGAATTAATGAGGCGGCTACAGGCCTGCACCAGCCTAGCTGGAAGAAGTTACTAACCTTCGCGATGAGCATTGTGACGACTTAGATTCAGAACAGCATGCTTTGATTTTTGCGAGAACAAGTTACTTTTTGAACATGGAACCGGAGAACAATGAACAGGTCCATCCAGATTTCGAAGATGGTAAGTGCCTAAGCATTATTATGATTATTGAGAAGAGTGAAATTTGTTAGGTATGCATTTTTGAAGAAAAAAAATCAATCAATAAATATATTATTATTTTAAGAGATGGAAATATGCTCTGATGATGATGGTTGGATATTATTAGTGTATTGCGAGCAGGGTAAGAGGGTAGTTGTCTATGTATTTTAGTTATTGTTATTATGAAATTTATACCACATTTTGTATACGAAAGAAATGGAAAATTTTTGTAGTTGTTTTTTTACGATGATGTAGAGCATACATAGTTTAAGATGAATGAATAATAATGTATATGTTTGGTAGAAAACACGGAACAATAATGCACTTGCATTTTTTTTTTTAAATATCTCCCAGAAATCAGCGAAGAAGATCTTTGTAATCAGTCCACAATCGCTGAAATGGATCAAGAGCTTCCAAGACCCTTATTATACCCACTGCACATTGACAGCAGGCTATCTTGTTCATCACCGTTCACACCAGAAGTCCTGTTCATTGGACATTCTCCTCCGAGAGCAACGTTTGTCCGCCGAATGTGGAGGCAGAATGCAATCACAGAGGGAGTGACGACGCCAAGGGGAACAAGCAGACCTCCATCTCCATCAGCCTCCTCGGTTTTAGATGGAGGTAGACGTACCTGAAAAGGTCCTCCGGACTCCCAGAAACTTCGCAGAAAGCTTAACTACGAGGAAGAGGTGGAGGTGGCTGTGGAGGATGAGGACCGTCTAGACACAGATGTCGGTATGCAGGAGGTGGAGACGGTGACGATGGAGGCGAAAGACGACATACATCTTCCTGTAGCACCTGTCCTCATGGCATTCAAGGCACTTTCGGGGTCTTATAAACGAGGCGGTGCATCGGTCGTGCACAGGATGCAGACTCAACTATCCCAGCCAGAAAGACCACGAGGACTGTATGTTGCTGGAGCGGCCAGACAGGGTAAGCAAATATTACGATAAGGCCATCACCAAGCTCACCGAGGAGCGATACTTTCGCTTCGTAAACATGATGTACATCGTGAATGAAATGTTTGAAGAGGAGCTGGACGCTTGCGTGGAAGAAGCCACAATCTTATTTTTTTACAACGAACTGAAAAAGAAGGACGTTTAGTCATTCATCATGAGCTAACTAAAAGATCTATAACCGGAAATTTTAAAAGTGAATTTTATATACCTATTTGAAGTATGTATCCACGTTGTTTTGTTTTGTTTTGTTTTTAAACAACAACAAAAATCTTTATAATGTATAGTTTGAATAAAAGTAGCAATGACGTTTGCGTATGAAAAAATAGAACATTACTTTTGTTGTATTCTCATATTTTCGTGCGAATAGTTTTCCCGCTTATAACCAGATTGAAGTGTACATGCTGAATGTCATCAGTGATGTGCACGTGGTTACTTGTGAATGTAGAGCGTGACGATTGAGTAATGGAAAAATACTTGGGAAAGATATACTTTGAGCCGAAGCATGAAGCTGGTTTTGGTGGTGGTGAGAAACTATTTCGATTTGTCAAGAAAGAGGGTGTGTTAGAGTTGTCGAGAAAGAGGGTGTGTTAGAGTTGTCGAGAAAACAAATCAAGTAATGGCTGGAAGGGAATGATTCCTATACTATTCATCGTCCGTTGTGAGACGAAAATTTACGAGAAGTAGAGTCTTGGCGTATGGGATGGTTGATGTATGGCAGATGGACTTGGCGGATTTGCCATTTGAAATGACATATGTAAGGGTAGCAATAGGAAAACTTATTTAATTTCGATTGGACGATATTATTTTGACAAGTACACACTGTGAGTTATGTCTTCGCGTAACGTCTCTTTTAATTATGCGATTATTTTACCAACTTGAGACTACATGATCAGCAGTCTGACTTTTTTATAAGCAGTTGACACAAATTAGTTCTCTCTTTTATTTACGCTATGGCGTCATTGGTTTCTTTAAGACACGTAAATATAATTGTCGCCTGTAATGTCTAATCAGTGTAGACACAAAAAAACGTATTGATTAAAAAAAAAATGATAACAATTACCGATTGAGAAGAAATACATGTTATAACAGGTTTTGGAATCGCTAACTGCAAATGTTTTTTTATTTTTTAATTGACACAGAAATGATGTCTACGACAACCGATAGAGCATGTTTTTTTTGTTTATAGACGTTATGATATTCTTGTGACACACTAATATTTATTTACGTCTTGCTTAACGTCTCGCCTTATAAAGAAGTTTCAAACTAAGTCTTTTAAGACTCGATGCAAAAAGTATTAAAGCCTCTACACTTTCTTCATTTATTTTAAATTTATATTTGATTTTTCTTGTTTTGGTTTTGGGGTTGTTGTTGTTTTTTTCGTATTTTTGTTGTTGTTGTTTTGTTTTCTGTTTTTATTTTCTGTCAAGATGTAATTGTTTTTTTTTCTTTTATAATTTTATTTTTTAGATCATTTTGCACGAATCGATCATTTTTCCCCCGTTAAAGACTTGATGCAAAAAGTTTTAACGCCTGTACACTTTCTTAATTTAATTATTATTATTATTATTATTTTTTTAGTGTTTTAATTTCTGTATAGACCTTATTTTTTTTCTTCTAAAAATTTTTATAATTTTTTTTTTTTGTAGATCATTTTGCACGAATCGATTTTTTTTTTTCCCTTCGAAGACTTAATGCAAGAAGTATTTACGCCTTTACACTTTCTTAACTTATTTTTTATTTATATTTGTTTTGTCATGTTTTTTTGTGTGTGTGTTTTATTTTGGTTTTGGGGTTTTGGTTTTTGTTTTCTTTTTTACTTTTTGTCAAGATCTGTAATTGTTTTTTCTTTAAAAAAAGTTTGATATATATTTTTTTTTTAAAGATCATTTTGCACGAATCGATCATTTTTTTTTCCCTTTAAAGACTTGATGAAAAAAGTATTAACGCCTGTGCACTTTCTTTATTTATTTTTTTAATTTTATTTATTTTCTTAAATTTCTGTCAAGAAGTTATTTTTTTTTCTTTAAAAAGTTTTATATTGCTTTTTCCACTTTGAAGACTTGATGCCAAAAAGTATTAACGCCGGTACACTTTTTCATTTTTATTTTTTCAAATTTTTTTTCAAACTTTCTGTCATTACGTTATTCTTTTCTTTAAAAGTTTTATAATTTTTTGGATCATTTTGCACGAATCAATATTTTTACCCCCTTCAAAGACTTGATGCAAAAGTATTAATTCCTGTACACTTTCTTAATTTATTTTTAGTTTTTTACTTTCTGTCAAGACGTTATTTTTGTTTTCTTTAAAGACTCGACACAAATTTGTCCTTCGTAATAATTTACAAGTTCCGACAAGAGTGGGAACTACTTTATATGGTTGCATGTTTAAAGGTATAGACCAGTTTTGGAAACGCCCCCTCTCAAAAAATGAAAATGGAAGCTCTCATTACCAATCATGTGAAAGAATATGTTTTGACTAATACGTGATGATACAAATTTTGCCGGAAACCACCTACTAATGGATATATTTGGTAAATTATTATATCTATTTGGATATTTAGATATTTAGATATCGCGCACGTGTCGCGCATGTGTCGCGTAGTCCCATGTGTACAGTGCTTGTAACTTTACCAAGACTGGGCCAAATTTCTTATCATTTTGATGATTCCAGAACCTTGCAGTACACACCAATACTTATATGATAGATGATCAACCTTTTCTGATCGAATCCACGTTTCTTTCACAATGCAATCGCATGACCAGAACTGCATGGTCTTTATCTTTAAGAAACGAATTGAATTTATTTATTTATTTGGATCTTTTGTTTTTTTCTTGTTTTTTAATAGAGAAATGCCCTTTCAATATCGAATGATGATCGTCCAAGAGGCCCCTGTCTTTACATTTTAAAATGCATTAAAAAAAACATATTATATAAAGTATAATACAATACAAACAACAGCAAAATACAAAAATATTTAAAACTAAGATTTAGAACAATAAAATAGCATAACTCTAAAAACAGGTTTACCAAATCTGACAATGCAGTCATACAATAGCAATATTATTAGGAATCAAAAGACAGAAATCGTTTCTCAGAGGGGCATTCACAATACGTATCTCTTTATATTACATCTTCAATGATAATAAAGATAATGTACGGTACTTGTACGTAAATCATGAGTGATCCTTGGTAGTGAAGGGATCTTGTGAAACAATCAGTTCTAGGTCTTGCGATAAAGAGCAGGGAGTGTGCCGCATGTCTCGTATAAATGAAAATTGATATAAATTTCGGAATAATAATTGTTTTCAGCTCCAAATGTATAAATTGTTGTTGGATTGTATGCATAGATAGACAAATTTGGTACTTCATTCTTTGAAAAACCGATTGCCAGGAAATTTCAGATAACATAGTAACATGAGGTGTAGAAATCTGCGTTTAATATAGGTCTTGCATATTTAGTTGGGTTTGTAATTTTGAACTCTGGTAATGTTACATATTGCACCCGGCACCTCATCACAGTATTATATTACAGTAGTCAATGTACAATATTTAAAAAAAAAATGTTAAAAAAATTAAATTAAAAAAATAAAAATTATTATAAGTCATTAATAAAACATGTTTGGGACAAGAGATATCGATTGCGTCTGATAAAAACCAATAGTTATTGGCAATGTATTACATAATATATAAATGCGACATTTCCAAAGTAGGCAAGAGTTAATGATCAATACAAGGTACTTACATTCATGTTTAACTTGCTCGAGAAATGGTGATATTACTCCTTCAAAGGCTGTAAAATCAGATCCATTCGATATTCTAG
>CP137678.1:7798972-8080584 GCA_037976565.1 Mesocentrotus franciscanus
AAAAATTCTCGAGCAAGGAAGAACTAGTCACGAATTATATTCACTTGGTTCTACTTGAATAAAAAGAGTGAAATAATTATCTTTTTGGTGCGCTAGCTGAGCGAACTTTTGTGCAAAGCTTCCTCAATCGTAAAGGATATTCGGTTTCGATGTATATCACGAGTCTTTATTCCCAATCAAAACCATATTTAGGCATAATACACAATGATAATGTTTACAGTTGTATTGTATAGCGCTTACTGCTACGTTTATAACCACTTTCAATGTAATTACCATTGCCCCGTTAATTGGATTCAATTGCTATTCCTCATATGAAGTGCTAACACTCCGCTCCCTGAGGATTATTCCTGCCAGGCTCCATTCTACAAACGTACATCACGTGCTTATAAAACCGCATAGACTTTCGTATCCAATACTAATAGGGTACCCATTCATAAGGCATGGATGGAGAGGAGCAATAAAGATAAAATGGCTTGCTTAAGGACATAATTGCCGTTTTAGGGAGCGAACCCACGGTCGACTTTGCATCATCGCCGAAGTGTTCAAACCCCGTGGACTTTGACACCTACACGTATATGGCGCGTAGTTTGACCAATAATTCAGATAAACACTGTTTATCGTCAAAAAACAGTGTTTATCGACCGATAAACACTGTTTATCGAGAGAAACTATGTTTATCAACTGAAAAACACAGTTTCTCTCGATAAACAGTGTTTATCGCCGATAAACACTGTTTATCAAGCGATAAACACTGTTTATCAAGCGATAAACACTGTTTATCGCCGATAAACACTGTTTATCGCCGATAAACACTGTTTATCGAGAGAAACTGTGTTTATCAGTCGAAAAACATAGTTTCTCTCGATAAACAGTGTTTATCGGCGATAAACAGTGTTTATCGGCGATAAACATTGTTTATCAAGCGATAAACACTGTTTATCGAGAGAAACTATGTCGCCGATAAACACTGTTTATCGAGAGAAACTGTGTTTTTCAGTCGATAAACATAGTTTCTCTCGATAAACAGTGTTTATCGCTTGATAAACAGTGTTTATCGGTCGATAAACAGTGTTTTTCGACGATAAACAATGTTTATCGGCGATAAACAGTGTTTATCTGAATTATTGGTCAAACGGCGCGCCATACACGTATATAATATGACAATGATGTCATATTGTAATAACTACCTAATATTCCATATCTAGAACGAAGAAGGCGTAGACTGTGGAAATGTATGTGTTTAATTATTTTTTATACGATGATATACCTTGAAATACCATATAGACGTACTATTTCCACCCTATTTCATACGATTTCCTGTTTCATACGGTGGAAATCCATGGTCAAGAAATCCATTCGGATAAGAGTTCAATAGGATGTCTCTGATGACATAACATCCAAGCCAACCCTCTTCATCTGGAAACACCTCCACCATCTCCCATCACCAAAATTGCTTTCCCGGAAGGATTATCCTCGCCCTTTAGTAAAGCTCAGATTGTCAGAGCTCAGCTACTTACTCAAATTAACATACCCATTCAGAAACGCCTCTTCAAAATCGGCAAATCCCACAGGACTGTTTCCGTGCGCGTGTCGCGCGCCCAATCAGCTGAGAAAATAAGACGCACTCAACGCTCATATGGAGACAGTCCTATTGTCGGGGGTCGCGCGATCTGTGTAGTGTCCCCTTTTCCTGTCATCATTAAACGCGCCCCTAATTTCAAGCGACAAAGAGCAATTTCCCCCAAAGCTCGCTCGCTACGCTCGCACGCATTTATAGATGATATATACTTATGTTTCTGATCAAAGGTCTGTGTGTGTGTGTGTAATTGGTTTTTTTACAGACGTGTATCAATCAGATATGATTATTTACGTCTGGGGACCGACCTTTAACGTCATCATCCGAGAGACGTGACTCAGTTTCGAACTTGCGTCCTCGGCTGAATCAGTTTGTAACTTCCATTGTTAGCTGGATTACAGGCGTACGCCACAACGCCCAGTGGCCCCCCCCCCTCTTTATAAGACGTAATTTTTCGCACTGCGACCTCAAAAAGCTTAAAAATTTGCCTCGCTCGCTTCGCTCGCTCACAAATAATTTTTTAGACCATCACACCCAACTGCAAAGTATGATGCTTAAGCAATATATTGTATGGTGTATAAAGGGAAAAAATATCGAAATCATCCTTGATAATGTAATTACAATGTAGGGGTATATACCAATGTCTAAAAAATTGTATATTTCCCCTTGTAGGTGCCCCTTTTCCAGAAAGTGCCCTTTTTTCTTGGTGCCCCCACTTTGGAAGTTACTAGGCCGCCAGCTCGGTGTTCAGCTTTTACGGGGCAAGCACGTAGTATTCTAATTTAATGTCGTGTACTACGTATCGCTCACTTTCTAGGTTTGTTTACTCTGTGTTTACAACGTACAGCTTTGAGCATCATCGTTAATCGGCAGCTGCCTTTCAGCTCAGCTTTACACCTCAGTAGTTGTGACAATCATTCCAATGAGACCGACACACGGCCAACAACAGACCGAACAGACACTAAGAAACATCGGTCAGTTTAGAATCGGTCTGGAGTTAATTTAGCAGTATAACTGGGGTATTACTGGGGTTTCAAACATCACATCATGAGCAGGCGTGGTTCTAAAATAATATTTCGTGGCGGGCGAGGGGCTTGGAGGCTTGCTAGCGGGAGCTTGTGGTTCTTATATTTATTTTCTGCATGTGCTTTGTTGATATTATTTTACAATCAAGCTTTTTGTTATGGGGGGCTTGAGCCCCAGGTCGAAAAACCAGTTGAAACCAGTAGCCAACTGGTCAACTGGTACCAGTTCAAACCAGTAGTCAACTGGTACCAGTTCAAACCAGTATATTCAACTGGTTTTTAATATGGAAATTGAGACAACGCTATCAGTTGACCAGTTGACAAACCAGTTGAAAACCAGTAGATTGACCAGTTGATATACCAGTTTATTTCCAGTTGATTTACCAGTTGAAAACCAGTAGATTTACCAGTTGATATACCAGTTGATATTTCCAGTTGATTTACCAGTTGAGACCAGTAATCAACAGATATTGTGATAATCAATAATCAATATTGGCATCTGGCCACCAACAGGGCCATAATATATAAACTCTTGCAATTACCCCATCACAGAGATCATTTGAGGTCGATTACAGATAAGTCTCAGTCCATTTTAGAAATTTGGAGCTCGTACATAGATATATACAAAATTATACATTTTGTTTCCTGGTTAGTAATTACATGTATCAATATATCTATTTTTACGTCTTAAATTAGATGAAAAACATAATCAAACATATATAATATATTTGTCAATGATTGACTAAGAAAATAACAATCACAAAATTGATGTGCATTGTCACATTTGCTTGATAGATCATGATAATTATATTTTCTGTGAAAATATGCAAATTAATCATGAATATGCACAAGATATAATGAACTGGTTTTTGAACTGGTAAAGCAACTGGTATTCTACTGGTCAACTGGTAAATCAACTGGTAATCATCTACTGGTTTTCAACTGGTAAATCAACTGGTAAATCAACTGGTAATCATCTAATGGTTTTCAATTGGTAAATCAACTGGTTTTCAACTGGTAATCATCTACTGGTTTTCAACTGGTAAATCAACTGGTAAATCAACTGGTAATATCAACTGGTCTCAGATGTCAACTGGTATTTCTACTGGTTTTCAACTGGTAAATCAACTGGTAATCATCTACTGGTTTTCAGCTGGTAAATCAACTGGTAATATCAACTGGTCTCAGATGTCAACTGGTATTTCTACTGGTTTTCAACTGGTAAATCAACTGGTAATCATCTACTGGTAAATCAACTGGTGTCAGATGTCAACTGGTATTTCTACTGGTTTTCAACTGGTAAATCAACTGGTAAATCAACTGGTAATATCAACTGGTCTCAGATGTCAACTGGTAAATCAACTGGTAATCATCTACTGGTTTTCAACTGGAAAATCAACTGGTAAATCAACTGGTCTCAGATGTCAACTGGTATTTCTACTGGTTTCCAAATTGTATCAACTGGTATTAACTGGTACCAGTTGAGACCAGTTGAGACCAGTTCAAACCAGTAGATACCAGTTGGAAATCCTTACTGGTTTCAACTGGTATCAACTGGAATTTCGACCTGGGGGCCATAAGCCCCTCTTCCCCCGGCCCAGAACCACTACTGCACATGAGTTCACTGAATGAGTCAATGGGTGGAAAGGGGTCGTGATATCTTCTTTGTACGTGTCTTTGTCTCATCTATATTGAATTCGTCACTGATTAGAGTCAGTTGAATGGTCGCGTAGCGGTAGACAACATCCGTGTCGTTTCAACTCTACATCCAAGTACGTATAATTGAGTTATTTAGCATCACACCATAAGGTGAAGTAGATTCACACCCTCAAAAAAAGGGGGGGGGGCGGAGGTGTGTCATGTAATGTGGTTGGGTAACTGGTTTATATTTGTTGGGTAAAACTTAAACCAATTTTACCAAACTCCCTGTGTTTCTGAGTGTTTTCACAGTACAAGCTCTCAATGCAATAATGGACGATGATTCATTGTCTGTAAACTGTAAAAATTGCTTTAAACATATATATAATTAATATTGGGTATTAAAAAATAGTCCATATGTGGGAAATAAGTGTTTCTGATTAACTTTGGGCAATTTATTTGCCATCCCATTTGCTCAATTCGTAATTAAACCGTGATTTATCTTGAGCAAACACATTACCCTATTTTGTCCTCATGTTGTGCCAAGTTTTATCTAGTATAGAAGCATCTATTACAATGGCATAAAACAAGCATTTGAATAGTAATATATATGGACACGGAATGTAGAATAAAGAAACATTCAATTACATCACTATAAAAATAAACACAGGAAATCATCACAATTGTTAATAAGTTTACGGCTTATTGCCAAATTTCTGAGATTTATTTATATTTTCACAATATGGGAACATAAACAAAAGAGAGGTAGAAACAAACTATCCGAAAAAGGTCGTATTTACAGTTAATATGTATAAAATATATCTTTTTAATTCTTACTCATTTATTCGATGTTAAAAAGTCACGACCACCCGGAAGCCTATGGCAACCACCAGGAAACCCTTTACAACCAGCACTAAACCGATGACGACCAACACGAAGGCCACAATAATGTTTACGAGGATGTTGAAGATGGTTTTGAAGAGGTCATCGTCTTCAACATCATCCCGACCCACGCCCACTGAACCATCTGCGTATGTGCCCAGTGAAATGGGTAATGAAGAAAGTTTATGATTTATTGTAATAACCGTAAAGTATGACACTTAATTTGGTATATTCATTTAGATGTAGACCCTGCTATCTACAGATGATAATTTAAGCCCTCACCCCAAACAAGACATTGTAGATACACAAATCATTGAACTTATGAGATTTTAAAAAATTATTTCGTCTTATTTTTTGGTTGTTGGTAGGATTGCCTGTTTCAACTTTGATAGTGGTGATCATGATAATTTTGAGTTTCATCGGCATCGTTATCATTGTCCTCCTCCTCGTCGTTTTCATCAAACAAAAGAAAGAAGGGTGAGTCGTTAAGATAAAAAAGGCATCGTAATATATTGGTGAAGGCTCTTGGATCTCATACGAGAGGTCCTGGGTTCGATACTTGCTTGTGTTTACATCCTTGGACAAGGTGTTTTCCTCACACTTGTTCCTCTCACCCAGGTGAGCCGGATATTTTAAAATGCGTACCCGGCGATGATGGGGGCTATAATATAACTGATAAAAAAAAATTAATAATAAACATGATAATAATAATGATAATGATAATAATAATAATGATAATAGTGATAATAATAATAATAATAATAATAATAATAATAATAATAGTAATAAAATAATAGTAATAATAATAGCAACGACACAAATTATAACAATAATGAAAATTGATTTTGCTTATTTTTCTGCTAATATGAGATAGGCCTAATATTTCCTTCAACTACAATGCCTTCGACTCGGGCAATTTGATTAGTCTCTTATTACTCTCAAAGCCGGTCAATATTACATAAATATTACTTTTTCCCCCTTATATCTGAAGGAAAGATGCAGCAATGAACTCCAGGACAGCCAACAGTCAGAATCGCCAAACCAATCAGACAGAAGATGACAATATACCAGAATATTATATTACATCCGTGAAACATGAATACTATGATGCCACTTCCGCCGTAGATTTTTAAAAAATGTATATTTATAAATAAACAATTATCATGATAATTATGTTAATAACGATAATAACATTAACGATAATAATACCAATACTACTAATACTACGTCATCTACTAATAGTAACGATATTAATAACAAAAAACATCAGCAATAATAATGAGGCTAATAATAATGATAATAATAATAATAATAATAATAATATTATTCATATCAATTTTCATAACATTGACAATAACAACATTTTAATAACAATATTAACAGAATATTTATGATAATAATAATGAGGATAATAATGAAAAGTGTTCGGACGATCATTATTTGAGTTGGTGTTCATTGCTGTCAACGAAAATTAGTTATACTGAGTCTTGAGTAGAGTAGTCTATAGAATGAAAAAAAACGTTTTGGAGATTAGTTCGTCTGTATACTCTTGACTTGATTTTATTTAATTTCATATTCAGACGATCAAGTTACGTTATGGTGTCTTCAGTTTTTACTGAACTATACACATGTACATCCATATAATAGTCTTTTATATAGCGCAAAATCCTATAGAATATTACTAAAAGCGCTTTACATGACAAATTAATACTAAACAGACAACTAACGATGATAACGGCGAAAGAAATTTAAATAAACATTCAGTTATTGAAGAGGTGTGTCCTTAGGTTCTTTATTTAAAGAGTCAATCGAAGTGGAAGTGCGGACAAAAGAAGGGAGAGTGTTCCATATATTTGGGCAGTAATGAAAGAAACTTTACTCCCCCGATTTCGAGTTGACACTAGATAAATCAGAGGAGAGTCGCACCTGTTGAATAGCGGTGTTGGTATTGTGATCAGGTTAATCATGTGTTCAAAAGAATGGATAGATAATTTGGTGCACAGTTATTTAGGCATGTGTATACTACCAGTGAAATTTTATATTTGATACGCTTTTCCAAGGGTAACCAGTGCAATTTTCTGAGCAAGGGTGATGCAGATTCTTGCCTCATATAGCGCTTGGTATCATATCGAAGTCATCTTTATCTACTGAATGGTAGAGAATGTTCACCACCATTTGTTGGGTTCCATACTCGCCGTCCGACGCTAGGTCGCTTTGTTGAACTGGATTATCACCTACAATTTAAAGAAAAGGTAAACTATTATTATTTTATAAATTATTATTATTATTTATTCGGCAAAGACAAAGAAAAATTAGTGAATACAAAAGAAGAGTACATTTAGAAGCGAGTCACATGGATGCCGGGAAAAGAAAACGATTAACTTAATAACTATAACCCGAAGATCTTCTAGGTGAAAGTGAAAAAATAATTGTAAACTCTATCATTATTTTTTATTCCATTGTGAATAAAATTCTAGAAGATAATGTCCACGGAAAAGGAGCCACTTCTGAGGTGCTCTCAACAAATGTGACTAGAAATCATTATTAACTATATACCATTATGAAAATGTTACCTATCCATGAATCAATATATTTTCTTACTGCAATATTAATGCTTAAACTACTTAACAATATGCTCCTGAAGTTGGCAATAATTATTTCACTTGCCTCCTATAGCGCTTGGTATCATATCGAATTCATCCTTATCTACCGTTTGGTAGAGAATGTTCACCACCATTTCTTCGGTTCCATAATCGCCGTCCGACGCTTGGTCGCTTGGTTGAACTGGATTAACACCTACAATTTAAAGAGAAGGTTAACTCCAGGTGAAAGTGAAACAAATAATTGTAAACTCTATCATTATTTCTATTCCCTTGTGAAATAAAATGACAGAAGAAATGTCCTCAGAAAAGGTGCCACTCCTGAGGTGCTCTCAACAAATGTGACTAGAAATCATTATAAACTATAGACCATTGTGAGGATCATTTTTGACGAGTCATTTATGTGCTTTTCCTGATCCTCCCACTTCAGATATGCTATTATACATGTTTGTATTTTAAAGATTATATAATATTTTCTGTTATCTTGACGTGGAAGTAAATAATTGAATTGAATTTAGACCATTGCGATACCATAGTCATGTTTGTGTAGTTCTATTTCCCTATATCTGTGTCCAGTACGGTTCATTGTTGTAACTTCAGCAAAATTAAGTCTCTATTTTTTCAATTTGGTGGTTCTGGAACCTCGCGGTACTCAATTGTTACTATGTTCAACGTCATTAACCAGCAGCATCAGTAATTCATCTTTATAGCATCGTTCAGATAGGATTTGGGAACAAAACACGTTTGTGTACTGTTTTACACGAGTAAAGCCCACCGCACACTATACACGATAGTCTTGCGATCCGATTTGTCGAAGAAATGGTAATTTCACACTACGTACTGGTCTGACATCATTACGATTCTGAGCCGATTTCGTTTTTCCTCGTCCAAGGAAGCATGAATTCCTTTGACATGTAGGTTTTCTTAATCATGAATATTCAGATCCTCGGTCATTAAAATTGTACACATTTGGATGTTCGTATCAAATTCTATAGCAAGTCCTTCCAAAATTGGATCGTTGTCGGATCGTATAGTGTGCGGTGGGCTTAAGAAATACCAGTAGCGAGTCTAGAGGGAGATATAGGGGCTCAAGGCCCCTTAAAAGCCCTTATTATAAACGAATTTAAAAAAAGGCACGTGTAGAAACATGTCAAAAAAACTCCAAGTCCCAAGCCAACCCCAATCATCCCCCCCCAAAAAAAAGAGTATATTATTCTAGAACCGTGCCTGAGGCATACAGCAAGAATATTGCGATTGGAAGATAAAAAGGGTTTGGTCGAACCTTCATGTATTGTGTCATAGGTACTAGGCATCGCCGTTTGATTGTCGATCTCGTAGCCATTATCCAGGTTATGATTCAGCGACCTCGACATTGTAATCTCTTGACCCTCACGGTTGACCTTTGACCTACTCCTTTAACAACAGAAACGTGAAATGTTTTATAAAGCCAGTTATTAGCGCAATATTGATCAATAAAGAAAAAACTCGAAGGATAAACAAGTATATAATTGAAAATGCAAATTTGCATATCACGTAAAGAAAGGATTGAGATCGAAATGACGAAATAAATATAAATAAATCACCGGGAAACCAATCCGCATTGAAATATAAAACAAAACAGGAATTTCCTCTTCCGTTTTGTTTGTTAATTGTTTAGAAATTGAGACCGTTCATTTCCACAGAACCCTGCTTTTCCAATAGCGCTTAATACAGAAAACTAAGTTGTTAAAAGTTTTTAAAAATGCTTACACTTCATTAACTACCTAAAACAGGGAAGGCACTGTGTTTTTTAACACTTTGAAAAACGTGTTTTAAATCGCCTTTCTTTTTGTATTAACAAACAGATTTAAAACATCCAATAGGAATGTGTGCTTTATTTGCATGTGTTTCTCAATGTGTTATTATTTTTTTGCTTGAATTACTTGGTTTTGCATTTATTCTATCATTTTCATGATTCCATAGTTGCTTATTACATTAAAAGTGAAGTAGTAAAATAAGTAAACGTAAAATCTTTCTCCACCCTATCTCTCTCGTCTTTGGGTCTTCTGAAAAGTTACCTGAGGGTTCTAGTGATCAACAGTACATGAAACCGTTGGCCCAAGAGGATAAAGCCCCTGATACCGATATGTTATATATATATATATATACCGATTTACTGTAATTCAGTGGCGTAGCGTGAGTAAAACCATTGGCTCTGGCACGATGGGCGTGGGGGAGGCGGCACCGGTCTTGCTCGGATATGAAATGCTAATTTACAAGGCTACTGGTTTGAGGGGTACGGGAGTTGGTTCATTTATCTCCTTTTCTCGACCTTTCCCCCTTCTCACTTTCACTTTCTCTCTTTTTTTCTTTTTCTTTGCCTACCGTGCCCCCTGTAGCTACGCCGCTGTTGTCATTGACATGTTTTTTTTAAATGAAACAGTGACCCAGATCTTCAAATAAAAAGGGGGAAGCTTACCTGGATTTTCTTCGTTTGATGATCACGGCGAGTAGGACGATGACTATGACTATGACCACGATAGTCAGACTCACAGCGACCGCTGTCCTCGACCTCTTCTTCGCTGCTGATTGATTAAAAGCATGAAAATGGATTACAAAGATTAGTTTGGGTCTTTCGATAAAATGAAATTACGAACAGACCAACTGCCAACAAGATCGACAAAAGAAAGAAAGATATACAATGAGAAAGTTGTGAAATTGGCATTTCCAAAGGACCACGAGACTGACAGACCGATAAAACAAGTAAATGCGGAAGAAATATCGGGCTCATGGGCTGTCAGTTTCACTGGCCCGTCGGTCTACTGCACTCTATAAAGGCATGTTCAGATATATGGCGCGGTAAACCGCCGCAAAAAAGCCGCCGCGGTTCTTTTATTAACGTGTAACCGAATGAAAACTGCACGCAACAAAGACTTGCGTGAATACACTGAGCTCTGCGTTATCAGATACAGACATGTAAGCGTATACATTTTACGTCATCATACAGAATAAAATAAAACTGCCGCGGTTTTGCCGCGACATGTCTGAACGAGCTTTAAGAAATCGTCAGAAGGTCCACGAGACCGACATTGTCGATATAGTGGATTGTCGGTTTTGGGGCTGTCTGTCTTGCCATGCCGATCATAACATTTTGATTGAATATGTTAATACTACTTCCGACTCATCTACGGTGATGTTTCATTTCATTTTGTATTTCTTCAGGTCTGAATACGTAATAGAATCAGTATACATTAATTCATACATGAAGAAATATAAACTTAGTTTAAACAGAACTACTTCAGTTCTGAATACATAATACAGTCAGTATAGATTAAAACATACATGGACAAATGTAAACCTATAAACAAAGTACAACAAAGAGAAGAGAACAATGATAGGTTGACACTGAAGAGTGATCGGAGAGAGAGAGAGAGAAAGAGAGAAAGAGTGAAAGAGAGAGGGAGAAGAGAAAGAGGGAAAGAATGAGAGAGAGATAGACAGAGGAGGGGGTCGAAGATGCGTTAACCTGAATCCACAAACCACTTTAAAGTGGTGTATTAATATTCATGCACAATCCAATGTACGATAGGCATGCATATTATAGTAGTTACCGGCTACCTAATCGGATGGGAATTGAGACCAGCAGGGGTTCAGTGAAAGTGATATCCACCATGGCAGTCGTTGTTGAATCACTACCTGTTGATCGTGGTGAAGACCTTGTCCACTCCGATGTCGTCAGGGTGGTCGTCGTGTGCTCCGTGGTGTTCGTACGGTATTTCGTCGTGGTGTTCATTGTCCGCTTCGTGCTGGTAGACGATTTGAAATTGGTTGTTGTTGTTGCTTTAGTGGTTGTAGCTTTGTAATGAGACAGGGATGATTCAAGATAATACAACTGCGTATCAAGCGTATAGTGATTCAACAGCATCAAAGATTATTATAATGATGATAGATAACAATAGGCCCAGATAAGATTTGTAAGGCGCCTAATCCTTTTTTTTAAATCAAATGCTCCAGGCGCACTAGTGCAAAATATAACAAATATACACGAAAGTACTATTTGAGTAAGAAAAAATATCATGAAACAGAAAGAGGAAGAAAAGGGACAATGAATTATAAGCCAATTCAAACAGATAATGTAGAGGTATCGTAGTCGAGTGGTTTAAACCCTTCAATGTAGATGCTGAGATCTAGGATTCGAGACCCGGCGCGGCACTAGTGTCCTTTGGCGAGACAGTAATCTTCGTTTGCCACTCTCCACCCAGGTGTTAAATGTATTATTACTATTATTATCATTGTTATTGTTATTGTTAATGTAATTATCATCATTATCATTGATTTCGTTGTTGTTGCGACAATGAATTAAAGCGAAAAGTAGAAATGAGAGCATAGATATGAAATATGATAATACTATAGGAATACATTACACGTACAGTGTATTTTTAACATAAATATTATTCTTTGAGCGAGGATCCTGGTTTGCAGCTCTTTCCTGTTCATTTTATGAAGTCGTGCGTTGCACAATTTCCTGTACGTTCACGGAAATAAGTGTAGTCATTATCATACACATTGGCCTTATTATTATGCAGTCAATTTCTACAACATAGTAGGCCTGTAAAATACATGTATCAGGCAAGTTTGTATTAGGTGTTTTTTCTACAGATGTATACTCATCACTACATACTTGGTGGTGAAGTTGACACGACCCGGATGTTATCCACGGCTACGCGACCGGAGGACAGGCTCCACAATGCAGTGAAGGTTACCTACGAAGGAGAGGAATTAATTCATGAAACGTGAATTATAGCGAATGAAAAATGTTCATAAAACCTAGGGGAGGGACAAAAACGACGTCGGTTTAACTTCAAATTAATGTATAATAGAAACTTACATGATCGGTTGAAAATGGTTGTTGAATTAAAATCAAGTTATTACTTTTGTATGTTTAATGATGATGCAAAAAACACGCAAATGACTTGATAGATTGAATCTAAACTGAAAAGTATATTAAAGAAGTAACATTTTCTCTTGAGCAAGGGAATAAAATGAGAAATCATTTTTAGACTGATTTGTTCTCCCCTTCCTAGTATCGTTACTTCGTTTCACTGGTTTTGAATAATTTGACAAAAATCAAATACTGGGGAAATGATCTTTGAACTTTTAAGGATAACGTGCACAAGGGAATTCCCCTGTTTGTGTATAAACCCATAAACATTAAGTGAAGACCTTAAATATTACAGCTTGATTCCGTGTCATGAGACTCAGAATTACATTCCAGGCCACACTCTTCGATTGTATCGACTGTTATTAGTTTTCTAAAGCGGCATACGATAATATAATTTTCTTTCTAATATACTAAATAAATATTTTATTTAGGTGAATATTGTCTTGCCTATTATGTCCAGCAATTGTTCTACCCTACTTTTCGAAGTTTCCATGTATAGATTTTTAAAATACATGTGAGAGGAATAACATCTCGCAAAAACATGTTAAATATCATTTACAAAGGTGTTGTGGTCTAGTGGATAAATCTACGAACTGTGAACCACAAGGTTCAGGGTTCCAATCCCTGCCACAGCACTAACTCTTTTGGCAAGGCGTTAATCTACATTAATCACACTCCATCCAGATGAGGTTAATGGGTATCTGTTTTTTTCTTAAAATGCACAGTGCGCAGATAACAGCTGCAGGAGTTAAAGCCGGGGTAATATTCTCCAAAGCTCTTTGGAGGAGGATGCGATAGCTCAGTTGGTAGAGCAGTGGTCTCGTAATCCGGTGACCCGGGTTCGAAACCAAGTCGATGCGCTATTGCCCTTTGGTAAGGCATTAATCCTCACTACCAGGTCCCTCGGAGAGGACCTAAAGCCGTCGTCCGTCTGGTTGCTTACTTACAAGCATTTATGCTTTCTTAGCAGTGACAGGTAAAATAACCATCACAATTATTATTATTATCTTTAGAAGTGCATAGGCACTTTATATTATAATGTGATAATCGCTCTACAAGAACGTATTTTTAAATGTTATTATAATCGTTATTATCTTAATTATTATAATTATTATTATTAATATTATCATTATTATTATTGTTATCATTCTTATTATTATTATTATTATTATTACCACTATCAATATTGCTATTAATATTGTGATTATTATTATTATTATCATTAATTTTATTTACTATTATTATTTTCATCATTATCATTATTATTATTAATGTCATCGTCATCATCATAAATTTATGCCTACCGTAGGTAGACGTTCATTGCAGTAGATTCTGATATTTCTCACGATCTCCCATCTGCCATTAGACTGTTGGGTGATATCATGTAGTGTCGAACCACAGACAGAAATCGCCAGGGTGCTCTCTCCAGGATTAAAGAACTTGTAGCGGAAGGAGAGTAGTCCAGAGTTTTGTGCAAGATTGAAATTTGGTAGTTGGAATGTTGCTCGGATCTGCGTGTCTTTTCGTCCAGCTGTCGTTATTAGGTACCCATCTATTAAAGAGAGAAAGGATAGAAATATCTGCGATATTTGGAGGTGAATGATTTAACTAGACAGAAATCTTACTAAACCTATTAGTTTTTAGTTTTAGCTCAGTTTGTCTTTCTTATTTCACAACACTTCATAACATATCATACATTATAATAAATAATACAAGTCATATATACAAAGTGAATGAAAACAATAATCATGTAAGATATATCTTTAAACGTTGATGACAATACATCATAATAAGAAAGAGAGGGGAATAAATCAGTACAGGATCAGATAGGTATATTTGACAAAATTGGAGATGAGATATGAGGGAATCTAGTGAAAAGCATGGCTTCGATGAATAGATTTCCTTGGGTGAATATAGAATGCACTATTTGAACTTGAGACAATCTGAGTGAAGAAATATTTGAAAATGCTGGCCAATAATCATAAGAATCGGTTTATAGGGCATGAGTGGAAGTTAATCAATCGTTGGAAGTGAGATAGACCATAGAACACCTCTATTGGCGGTCAGGGGTGGGGGTGGGGTGGGGTATATGCCTACGGGTATGAGTAGGGGCGCATCAACTCTGGGTTCATTCAATTTTCATTTCATTTTATTTATTTCCACAAGAACAGCAAATGAATAAATAAATTCAGAAAGACTTTCACTTTACAAATCTTTGTGAGCATAGAAAAACTAGCAATTAATAATGATACAAAATTTGCTTAGTTCATATTTTTCACTTAAATGGTAAGTAAATAAATGCTTGCTGTATTGTGGAGAAAATCATAGAAAACAAAGCTTTTAGTTGAGGTTCCCTAACATAAATATCACAGTGTTATTTAATGATAAAAGGATATAAACCCGACGGACGCATATGTAAGAACAGACTCTGCAAATATTACCCTTTCAAAACACAAAGAATTTTTTTGTAAATTTGATTACACTCATTGAGAATATGGAAACATGGCAGAAATTGGGAGAATCAACCTGGCAATAGGGCTTGTATTATATCGGGGGGGGGGGGACAAAAAGTGCATACAAACCATTTATGCCTCCATGTGGTGCATAGCCCTTCAAGCTCCAGCCACTGATTGTTCTCCAGGCAGGTGGTGAGCGGGGCTGTGTAATACCACATTTTTTCAACCCACCCCATCCAAATACCCTCGTTTTCCCGAAATCACAGATGAAGTCTACAAAGCAAAAGAAAAAGAAAAAGATTTAAATTTGCTTTTCTTCTCTCACTTCTCTTAGGTCTGCATCAGGGTATCCTAATGGACTTTCAACGATTTTGATACCTAATGAATTATCTTAACCTGTACATCACTAAGAAATTGAGCCGTTTCTGTCTCTCGTTTTTGTAAATTAGTAAGAGACTCTCATGGCAAATGTCCTTCTATCAGCGAATCCTCCATAAAACATGAATTATTTCTACCTTATCTTGACATTACTGATTCAATTCAATTCATTTTAATTCAATAAAAGATTTATGAAAACAAGCAAATACAAATAATATACACAAATATTGGGAGATAAAATACATCGCGTCTGATGGTCAATCAACGCAGTTGTAATGACAAAAGGCCAAAACAAAAAGAATAAGAACAAGGGAAGAAAAGGAAACAAAAGTTAAAAAGGGAGGACAGAAATGAAAGCACTCACCAGCATATGAACGATGAGAGGTTATTATCACTATTGTCAGTACACATTGAATACGATACATAGACCATAAAATCATTACGGTTTTTGCTGTGGATTTGAAAATTAGCTCACAAAACTCTGCCTGCATCAACCAAAGACGAAGTATTGACTTATATTATATTATGAAATGCAAAAACGGATCTTTATTGCCAATGTCTGAATAAAAATGCTCGAACAAGGAAGAACTAGTCGCGAATAAATCCACTTGAGCATACTTGAACTAAGTATTATCAATATCACGAGTCCAATCAAAACCATATTTAGGAATAATACACAATGACTAATTCATTTTTTTGATTGGTTTTTCTGATTTTTCTGGTTCTATTGAAAGTAAGTTATTTTTGGAGTGAACTTGGGCTTTAAAGGGATAGTTGAGTTTTGTTGCAGAGGGCGCTACACAAAATATTTTTTTGTGAGATAATGAAAAACTAAGTGTCAAATTTGAAAGAATATACAATTTAAATGACAAAATCATCTTTGTTTGATCAAAATTGGTTCATAGACTGCTGAAATATCCATGAATATTACCATTTCTAATATTTGTGGTGCCCCACAAATATTCGGTAATTTTTAACCAGCCGTTGAAAAACGAGATAGCGCCTTATAAGTTTTATTCTAGCAAATGCCAATATTGGCTTTTTGTTGGCTTTTTCGTGTTGGTTATAATACGCACAACCAGCCGGCCCGTGTATTGTTATTATTTATTAATTAATTAACGGTCACCGTATTTTTGGAAAGTGGGGCTTAATTGGAATGATCTTATTCAATCTAAATTCACACATATTTGGTCTAAAATTACCTTCTTAGCAATTTTAGGTTCTAAAAGGGCACTAGTCATAAATAAGAATAAGAGCAATAACCATGCACTTTGAAGGCATTTGCGGTCTTAAACAAGAACTCATCTATCCCTTTAAGTCTAATGGACCGGTCAAAAGATATAAAATTTTGAAAACACCAATTCCAGCCACGATTCAGTCCTAGTTTTCTGATATGGTCAGGGATTTAGAACAGTCGGTAAAATTTTATATATGAGTTCGTTGATAACGCCATCTTCGGCGGCTTGAATCAATCGTAGAGAATATGAGGAACCGGCCAGATTCTGGACTAGTCTGTAACTCTGTACCCTACCCAACCCAGACCTAACCTTTACCACAATACAATTCTTACCGACCTTTGTCCTCCACTTATTTACACTGCAAATCCATACACTACTCTCATCGGTATCCAAGGAGTAAGCACTCATATACAAGACAATAACGACAGCCTTTCTCACCACCGATATCTCTGCAGAAACTGACTGCTGATCTCCAACTCCAACGACGGGAAAAGAAGAAGAAGAAGACTAAATCGGATCGCAGTCTTATTATGTACGACATCGTGATACACAAAACAATTTTTTTAATTGAATGCCAGTATGTTAGAATTCAATTTCTAACACATTGAGAACAATTAAAAGACTTATAAGACAAATTAGATTATTTTCTATGAGTATCAAATGTGTTTAAATTCTATTATACGCCAATTTTACCGTGCATTTAATCACCACACTGCAAATTTGTGAAAATATTTTAATATAAAGATATGGTTATAATTTTTTTAAATAAAATGATACACAATTATTATCTCTCATGATATATTACGCTTAACCATATTACACAATCTTATGGGCAATTGGTATTATACGTCAAGGTACTTAAAGTATAATATTTAGAACAGTGGCATATCCAGACTTTGGCCTCAGGAGGGGTAAATATTCTCAACTTATATAGTTCAGTGAGGAAAACATTTTATGGATATAAACATATATATGTGTGTGTGTGCGTGTGTGTGCGCGCGCGCACGTGTATGATTTCATTTTTGTTTCCATCAATCGTACAATCTATGTTGTGAAAATGTTTTGAATTCATGTCAAGAAAAAACAACTGTATTTTATGTCTAAGATTGATTTGTATTATTTGGAATCAATAAAAAAAACTATAGAAAAAAAAGTGTGTGTAAAATGCACCCCTTCCTCCACGGGTATACACTGTGCTCTGAGTAAACCGTGTAACAAGACAACTTTTATACAATTATCAATACCTATACTGTCGTTACTTTTGTATTCGACCGACCAACTTACAGAATACGTTTTGACACTTTAACGGTACACTAGATATAGAATCACAACAGCATAGGCAGGTTTAGGGCCTATAATATACTTCGTTATAAAACAAATAAGGAAACGAAATTATGTTATATACATGTATTGTTTAGCCTGGAATCAAAAAAACAAGCGCAACTATGCAATAATACTTTGTTATGTTATGCCCCGATTCTGGGTGTACGAAAGGTTATATCCGACACTGGTATATCAGGCACTGCCACTGGTATAACCAGACTTGTTAAACAGGGGAGGGGCATGGCTCAGTGGTAGGGGTGACACACACTCAAAAGAAATCGCAGAGTCACATAAAGTCAAACTTGTCTATTAAGGTCACCCACATGAAACAAAAAAGTGGTCACTATAGACGGACAAGTGGTCTATCTAGACAGGTTCTTCGGAATACATTTCCTTCCAAAGGAAGACAATAATAGATGACCACTATGGATAGGTGGTCTTTAAAATGAGGTGGCCACTAAGACAGGTTTGAGTTTAGTTTATACAATTGGGTAAGGGTGGGGGTAATATCCTAACCCCTCTATTCCTCGGATTTTTTGTGTGGAGCATGCATGACCCCACTTGTGCCCCCTGGCAGTGCTTATGACATCCGGCATCCCCTGTTTTGAAGTTTTATCAAGTAGGATGTAGGACACTTTGCACAATTTAATATTAAATTGATAACTGTAACAAGAACCTTTAGCACGGTGCTTAGTAAAGAATGTTTGATTTTGTTTCTGTGATGGCAATTGGACCGGCTAAGGAGGAACAGAGGTACAATTTCAGCCTAAGCATTGAAAGGACGGACAAACGATATTTATCAGCTCTGCCCTTTTTGCAAAATTGCCATGTCACTAACATAATTTTATGTCGAAAGAACTCACGATCAGGAACTATGCTCGAGAAACATCGTACGTGTAATACTGTCATCGAATGTTAAAATTCGGTATCAAATACAAATTTCTCGCCCAGCCGTTTTCTTAATTTTGATGAACTATGCCCAAGGTTTACACCATTTGGACCTACAAAATACATATGATAATGAAGTAAATTCTGACTACGCCTTTTCCACTGTGTTTTGATTGATATTTATAAATTATATAAATAAACATAACATTTTGCCATGATTTTATCGGGAACGAATTGTATTAATTTTAGGTTGAAATAATAACACAATATTATAGGTTTCCTGGCCAATTTCGTCAAAGCAGCGATCAATTTCACTAACGTGCATTCATGTTCGAACGAATTTTCTCCACTCGTTGCTCCCCTGTTTCATTTTTAAACTATGTGCATTCAATTTCGTTTCGAGTCACCGAATTTTCTAAACATGCGCATTCAAATTATAGCTTGGTTCAGTCAATTTGGAAATGCGTAAGCGTCATTTAATTTCGCCAATGTTGAGTGGGAGGAGAATTCTTTGGCGAATTGCGGTTTCATTTTCGTCTATGGGCAACCTCTTTCGCAATCGGGTCATTCAAATTAAAACTAGACCTCATAATCATTGTATGAGGCTTGATGTTTATTCGGATATTCACTTTTTCATGTTCATGTATTTATTCTTTTTCTCTATGATCTTTTCTGACATGATTTCACATTACACAATTTTCTTATTTGTATGATACATTTATATTGCATTTAATGTTTTCTCTTTCTTTCGATCTTTATTTTTGTTGAAACATTCTTTACGCATGTCTTCATTTTTTTAAATTATAAATGCGGTTATTTTTTGAATGGTTTGTTTTGATCTATCTTGATTGAGTAGGTCATCTTTCTTTATTTTCATTTACATCTTTTTCTTTATATATCATTGTATTTTGTTTCCATCATGTCCATGTCTATTAAAGCTCAACTCTACCGCTGTCCAGGATCTGTGTATATAAAGCTTGTGCTTAGAAGACAAGTCACATATTGTGCACCTTCTCTGGGGACAGTTACCCGTGTAATGACAGATATCTGCTAACGAATACGCATGTCATTCCTACAAGTAAACTTAGCATTAAATTATTCAAACAAAGGTGACAAATTTACATCAAATGAAAAGCAATGGACAAATGTCACATATGTATGCCTAATCACGAAATTGAATGCTGGAATACATACCACCGTATGTCCGGCGCGAAATTGAATGCTCTTTGCACACTTTTCTAAATTGAATGCTCGTTTTGCATGTCTCCGTGACAAGAGTATGAAATCGCATGCTACTAAATCAAATTGAACGACCCAATTAGCTTTTTGAATGTTGATCTACATAGTCATTCAATTTCGCACGAACTTGAATGAATATAACGTTAATTCGGATGCTAAGTTTACGAAGTTGGGCGGGAAAACCTATATTTCCTTCCCTGAGACTCAGTCATTAAAATATCCCAACATACTCATTTTTTTCTCCCTCTCTCTTTCCCACTCAACCACTCTCTCTTTCAATTTCTCCCTCTTTTGTTAATTTACCTCATTCTTTCTCTTTCTCACTCTCCATTTGCTTTCCACGTTATCTTGATACCCCCCCTCTCTCTCTCTCTCTCTCTCACACCCTCTCTTTCTTCCTCTTTTTTTCTCTCCCTCTTTCTCGTCCCTCCTCTTTCCCTCACGGTCCCTTTTCCCATCTCCCTTTTAAACATGACAGAACATTCAGATCACTATATCGAAGAAACTAAAACACATCGATATGTTATATGCACCCGCGTCTCTAATCTTTATTTCAAGGTCTTGTACATGAATATTAGGGGGATCAAATTCAATTCGGGTTTATTGTAAATAAAAACATAATGAATAAAAAGTCCGGAGACTCATACAATTCAGATTTAATTACAAATTATATATACATACAGGAATATAAGAAATCAAAACTTTTAGCAATCTTCATATTAATTACTGATTCTAATTAACTAAAACAACTAATATCAAATAATCGTAGAATAATGCATGTTGTAATTATTCAGCTATTACATTTTAGAGGTTTAATATGTTCTCACCATTTTTCTAAATGTCATATTCATACACTTTCAAATGATTTTTTTTTTAGAAACATATTTCTATATGGATGATTCTCACAAGAAATATGATAATACAAGCTATTAAAATAATGATTACTTACAGAGTAGTCCTATCAGTATACTATGGAATCGGATTAAATCTGGTTAATTGGCATGACAAGAAACTAATCACATCTTGATCCAGACATCTGAACATTATATGGTCATAAAATGAGGTAAACATAACTACAGATTTGAATTTAAGATTCAGGTGACGTGGGGAAAGGAGATTGCCTGTAACGCAATCTGAGATCAGCATGGATTTGGCAAACTTTTCACAAAGAACAGAGCCAGTCTGACAACACCCAGCGACTGCAGAAGTTGAGCATAAGACATTGTGTCGGGAAAGGTATCAGTAATAATACCCAATGCTCTCCTCTGCAGCCGCTCAATGCTGTTTGCTTGGACAACAGTTAAACTCGATGACCAAATGGATACACCAAATTCAAGGCATGGACGAATGTACATCATGTATATCAATACCAAGTCCTGAGTGTTGACACCGTTCCTTTTCAGTTTACTCAGTACAAATAGTTTGCGTGATGCGTTTTTGACGATGGTTTTAATGTGTTGATCCCATTCAAAATTATCTTGGATTGTTATACCAAGTAATTTCATATGGGAAACCACTTCAAGTTGAGCACCTTTGATCTCCAACTGAGGAGCGGCGGTGCATTGTGCAAGAATGAGATCAGCATGGTCAGATGGTTTTGCTTTGTTGGATTGGGCCTCATGTCGTTTGTGTCACACCAGTCAACAAGAGAATCAATGTGTGTTTGTAACTGCGGAGGGTCCGACTTCTTGACAACCTCTAGAATGCTTAGATCATCAACATATTTCCAGCAGTTTTCTGTAGACAACGCGGCATCATTAACCATTATCAGGAAGATAACGGGTCCTAGCTTAGTTCCCTGAGGAACACCACAAGTAAGGTAGAACAGATTTGATGTAACTCCGCGATAACGTACAGTTTGCGTTCTTTGAATTAGGAAACTACAAATAGTCGGAAGTATTGAACGGTTAACTCCTATGTCAATCATTTTTCTGATGGTTGTGACATGGTTGATATGATCGAAAGCTTTGCTGAAATCGTTCATGCATAACTTAACAATTATGATATTGTTGCCCAACAGATAAAACATAATAACAGGAATACTCACTTTGTATGATCTCCGATATAAAGGGGCTGGTGTAATAATGATAAGATGGTTCGTTTAACATGCCCAGAGGTTATTATTACTGAAGTTTGCTTCATGAAACTCTTTTTTAAATAAAAGGTTATTTTCTGGTCTTAAACAAATCTATCGAAATGGAAGTAATTTGTTTATCATTACTCGCTATCTTTTGAATGCTAAATGGATGTATTAATAAAAAAGGCCTTTCATAAGATTATACCTTATGACAGGATAATAAATATAAATTCAAGGTTTGATGAAACATAGCCACTCACAATAACGATGGCGTCATTGTTATGGGGAAACAAGGGTTATACAAATCGTGACAAAGCTCATGAAAAAATACCATCAATACTTTCAAAAAACCACCTCAACCTTTTGTCAACGGTAATTTCACTACCTGATTGTATGTCCCATATAAATCATTGATTGCCATTGACCTGTACCCATATTTCAAAAAGGTATTTACAAGGGCTATTGGAATTGCGATTACGTCAGCAATATTTCTTTATCATAACCTAAATAACACTATCGCAACTACTTTCGAAAAATCAACTCGCGGGCAATTTAAATACCCTGTTGTATATCCTAAGGAAATCATGTTCGGATTACGTAATACATCTTTGTAACGTTCATACATTCTAGGTGACGTACAATGACAGCCACTGACATTGCCGCAGCTTGATGTTTTTCGAAAGTGGTAGCGATCGTGTTCATTGCAAACTTTTCGAATTGTTCAAGAATATCAATCAGCTTAGATGCGAGAAAGGGTAAAACAAGTTTTCTGAGGAACCTCGGCATCTCTGGAATTAGGCCCAGCAGTCTAAGGGGTAGTTGCTGCCGGGATTGAAGAATTCCGCAGTACACTGGCCACAATTGTACATTCTGCAGAGCTTGGTACGCTGATGTGCATCGGGATAATTTAGACAGCTGGTCGTGGCGCACTTTTCCTCACATGTCACGGCGTCATTGAAGGGAAAATCATCTGAGAAAAAGATATTAAAGGGATGGAAACCTTGTATGGTAGCCATAGCAATTCTTTTTGAGAAATATCGTATGGAGATGGCAGTGCATGGTGGAAGTGACAAGGACAAACATTGCGATGAAGTTGTTGTTGGTGGTGATGCTGATGATGAGGATGATGAGGAGGCTGAGGAAGAGGAGGTGGAAGAGGCAGATGATAATAATAACGAGGATGGTGATGATGATAAAAATGATAATGATGACTTGACGTACAGAAAGAGTGATGCATGCAGCAGGCCTAATTGCTTAAGCAGTGGTATAGAGTCTAGAGATGAAATGTTATTGATGCTTTTGAGCGTACACTTTAAATATATCGTGATAGACTACATAGACCTTGGATGATTATAAATAGAAGAAGATTTACAAAAAATTAGTGAAGAAAATTAAATAACAAGACAATATAATGAAATGACATCATTTGGTGTTGAGAATGCAGTGAATTAAAGATTAAAGAACCGAGATAAGGACAAATTTATTAGAAGGGGCTGAGGGGCAGGTGATTACGTTAAAATTAAAATGATTGTGCTGATGATGGTGATTATAATAATGATACAAACAACAACAATACCAACAACAATAATGATAATACAAATTGGAGAATAATAATAAGAAGAAGAAGACTAGGAGAGCATCTTTTTTTAAACCAAAATAGACTACCTCGTCCTCATCATACCATGTAGTGTCCCCTCTGCAATAATCGATCCGACATTCCGCTTCTGGGTAAGCCCGACAGATGGCGTTCTTGCACGGATCTTCGTAGCAGTTTTTCCCCGCTGTGAGTGTTCCATAAACACGATAAGTATAAGTACTTGTATATAATTAACCCGTTGACAACTGAATACTTATATTCCGCATGAAGGTAATACAGGAACCATCCGGTTCCAGTTGAGAATGGGTTTATTGTCCATATCAGGAAATTGGTCTCCAACTGGTTGATACGAATAATACGATATAAACATACACATAATGAGTGGTAAGAGTAATGATTAAAAAAAAGGAAATATGCATAAACAAAGGTATTCCAAAAATGCACACGAGAATTACATGAGATTTCATTTACACAATAAAATTGAGTGATATCGTCATTCTTATAATCGATTGCATCAGAAACTTTAAACAAAAAATAGATTGTTATAATAGTGATAATTCATTCGTTGTTTTTTCCTTTTTTACTTATACATTGTTTCATATAACAGGATAACAAGAACAGTTGCCTGCAGTTTTCACCAATCACAGGCGTAGAATCTTTTTATGCGGTATGTAATATAGAATGATGACGTGGCCTCATCAAATGACAGCATGTTTGAACGGTTTGAAATGACTTTGAGATTGAATTATTGTAGATCCGTAAAATTAGGGATAAGGATAACTCACTGAAATGCCAAGGGTCTTCGTTACCATTATTTTCTTGAAACAAATACTACAGACAATGTTCAACATAAGCATTATCATTCACCCTTCGAAATAGTCTAAAAAATTGCTTTTAATAATCTGGAGTGTCGGACTGTTGCAAATACAGTCAACCCTGTCTATTAAGGCCACCCAAGGGAAACATAATAAGTAGTTGTTCTAGAGGGATGGTTTGGGTGGCAGCTCAAGTCCCCCTTAAAATAATTAATAGGGATAATCTTTATTTTGAATGATTTCAAGCAACTGGAGGCATGAATGTAGAAAATGCTAACAAGAACCCTCAAGCCCCCGCCCCCAGCCGTCAAAGCCCCCAAAGCAGGCGCGGATCCAGGGGGGAGGCCGAGCGGGCCTTGGCCCCCCCCCCAAAAAAAAAGAAGAAAAAAAATAGAGAGAGAGAAGGAAAAGAAGAGAAAGAAGGAAGAAGAAAAGGGGGAAAAGAAGGAGGTCGGGGGAGGGGCCGAAAGGGCCTTGCCTCCTAGGCTGTTGCCTCCCCCTCCACATAAGTAAAAAAATAAGAGAGAAGGAAGGAAAGGGAAAGAAAAAAGGAAAAGAGGAGATAAAGGGAAGGAAAAAAGAGGAAGAAGAAAAGAAAAGAAGGGGATATCAGTTGCAATTTTCCCGCCAAGTTGTGGATCGGGGGCTTGCCTCTAACCCCCCCCTCCCCAAAAAGAGAGAAGGAAGGGAAAGGGAACAAAAAGACGAAGAAGAAAAGAAAAGGGTGAAAAGAAGGGAGATCAGTTGCGATTAATTCCGCCAACAACGTGTGGATCGGGGAGGGGAGTCTAAAGGCCCCTGCCCCCTACAGCAAACCTAAAAGAGAGAGAAGGGAAAGGGACACTTGCTGAAATGACACAATTTTCCGAGTTTTTCCTCACTTTTTAGTAAATTATATTTTTATGCGTTTGTTGGAAAATGACAAATTCCTAAATTTACAGTCAAGCAAGAAATTTCCGAGTTTTTTCCTCACTTTTAGTAAATTATACTCTTTTATGCGTTTGTTGGAAAATGACAAATTCCTAAATTTACAGTCAAGCAAGATATTTCCGAGTTTTTTCTTCACTTTTTAGTAAATTATACTTTTTATGCGTTTGTTGGAAAATAATAAATTCCTAAATTTACAGTCAGGCAAGAAATATGCTTATTTAGAGGCCTATATGTCAGGGCCCGCGCAACTGCGGGGATCGAGGGCCTCGAGCTCCCCAACTTTTTTTGAAAAAGTATATTAAAGAAAATTAGAAAGAAAGAATAGTGACCTGCCAGTGTCACAAAATAATGGGGTATAAAAATATGCTCATCTGACCGTGATTAAATGCCTATAACCCTGAGCTTCCGGGGCTCTGCCCCTTGATTCCACCTAGGGATCTAAGGCGGGCCCCTGGATGCTCATCTGACGGTAATTTAATGCCTAAAACCCCTGAGCTTCTGGGGACTCCGCCCCCTGGACCCCACACCAATTATTGTCTTGCCAGTGTCACAATTAAGGTATCAAAATAGGCTCATCTGACAGTAATTAAACGCCTAAAACACCTGAGCTTCTGGGCCTCCGCCCCCTGGACCCGACGCTAAATAGTGTCCTGCTTCTGTCAATAAGGTATAACAAAAATGCTCATCTGACCGTAATTAAACGCATAAAACCCCTGTGCTTCCGGGGGCTCTGCCCTGGACCCAACCAAGGGCCCCAAGGCGGGCCCCTGGATACTCACCTGACTGTAATTTAATGCCTAAAACCCTTGAGCTTCCGGGGGCTTCGCCCCCTGGACCCCTCGCCATTTAGTGACCTGCGAGTGTCACAAATAAGGTATCAAAATATGTTCATCTGACCGTAATCTAACAAATGAAACGCTCTCGGCGGTCTCGCCTGCATTACGCAATTCGATATGATGAAAAATTGAAGTAGGGACATTATTGATAGGCAGGTTTGCCCATTAGCAGGCCCCCCAAAATGAAATCCTCTGAATCTAATCAGCATTTTGAAGTGAATATTGACTAAGAATATGCAGACCTGAAATGACATTTGACCTTGACTTTGTCACCTAAAAGACTAATCACATGATTGGTGATACTTGATAACCCTTACGTTCAAGTTTCATGGAATAGGAATGTATACTTTCAAAATTACGATAAAAATTCAAGATCTTAACGTGATGCCACAACATAGTCTAAGTTTGATGACTGGAAATGACCTTTGACCTTGACTTAGTGACCTGAAATTCAACTCACATGATTGGGGATACTTGATATGCCTTTAGTCTAAGTTTCATTGAATAATAACTTATACTTTCAAAATTATATTAAAAATTCAAAAACTTAACCTCAGGTTAAGTTTTTGATGATGATGCCACAACATGGTCTAAGTTTGTTGACCTTAAATGACCTTTGACCTTGACTTTGTGACCTGAAATTCTCCTCACATGATAAGGGATACTTGATAACCCTTTAGTCCAAGTTTCATTGAATAAGAACTTATACTTTCAAAATTATATTAAAAATTCTAAAACTTAACCTTGGTTAAGTTTTTGATGTTGACGCCGCCGCCGTCGCCGCCGCCGCCACCGGAAAAGCGGCGCCTATGTCTCGCTTTTGCTACGCAGGCGAGACAAAAACCCCTGAGCTTCCGGGGGCTCCGCCCTTTCGACTCCACAAGGGGTCCTGAGGCGGCCCTGAATACTTAACTGACAGTTATAAAATGCCTAAAACCCCTGAGCTTCTGGGCCCCCCCCCCCTGGACAACACGCCAATGAGTGACCTGCCAGTGTCATGAATTAAGGTATCAAAATATGCTCATCTGGCCGTAATTAAATGCCCATATCCCTGAGCTTCCAGGGCCTCCGCCCTTTGATCTCCGCCGGCGCTTTGCCCCTAGACCCCACGCCAATTTATGCTACGCTCTACTTGATCACAAATACTTTAGCGTCCCCACCCACTTTGAAAAACGTTCAGTGGGGCCTGGAGGTGAGTGGGGAGATGCAGATTTTTGTCTGCCCCCAAAAAAAAACCGTTTTTGCTCATTACGCCACTGCTGGTCACCATTACGTACAAATATTTGGCTCGCATAATTTCAAATTTGGGCCGCCCCCCCCCCTAAGAAATCCTGGATCCGCGCCTGCCTGATGCAAGTCAGTTGGATCATGTGGTCTAAAAACGAAACCAGAGGAAAATACACATAATTAGAGAACTAGAGCTAATCATGATCTCATCATCGTTATCCTTTTTTCCGCTCTAGTTAGCTCGATCTTTAGAAAAAACATGTTACAATTATTTTGCTTTTGTCCCCTTTTAGTCTTCCTCTGCTAAATTACGCGCAAGATTTCTCGCCACATTGCCTGCATGTTTTTTCTTTTGTATTCGCTTAACAGAACTCAACAGCGAGGTGAGGTGAAAAAACACCTCTTCATGAATAGATCTTTGTTCAATGGTTTTTCTTTTTTCCGCCCTAGTTAGCTCGATCTTTAGAAAAAAGAAAACGTCATGATTTTTTTTTTGTCCCCCACTGTTATTCTTTCCTTTAAAAAAATGCGTTTCATAATCTCGATACAGTTCCTGTTGTCTCTTTTAAAAGGTGTTTTCTTTTCAGTCCTTTTTATCCTTCTTCTCCGTAGTCCGTCAAACGTTCAATATATCCATACAAACTACTTTACTTTATCGTTCGCCTTTTAAAAAGATCTATTAGAATTTGCCGTTTTATAAAGAATAAGAATCAAAACATGATTGATATGTTTTTCGTATTTCCGATGGTGAGAAAAGGGTTCAGTAATGTTTCTGAAAATGGAATAGGGTGCGTCATTGCGAAAACGAGAAAGGGTTCATAAGTCCAAATTAAAATGTAAAACGTTTATGACTGACTGTAATGTACCAATGCTGTGTAAACGTTTACAAGATTTTAAACAATCTTGCTCCTTTGTTTTTAAATACATTTGTATCCAGACGTCCAGCACAGTACCCTACAAGATATGCCCTGAATAGCCCATTATTCTTACCCAAACCACGAACTGATTTTAAAAAACGCTCGTTTTCTTACTTTGCATGTTCACAGTTTAATAAACTACCAATCTCTGTTCAATTATCATCATCTTTGCAAGTTTTCAAGAATCAAACCCGACACTATCAGTCTCTTCTTTAAAACAATGTATATATAGTGGATTTCACTACTTTCAACGAGGGCTGGCACATTGTGTTTGTTCTTTTGCTTGTTTGATTGTATAACTTTCTTTTAGTCTCGTTAACCTATCCATTGTGTGCTTATTCTGTCTTTCGTTTGACACATTGTGTTTGTTCTTTTGCTTGTTTGATTGTATATCTTTTAGTCTCGTTAAACTTTCCACTGTGTGCTTATACTGTCTTTCTTTTGTGCAATCCACTTTAATCTGTCGTTTTCTTTTCTTTTTAGCCACACTTTTCTTTAAACTCTTCAGGCTGACTTGAAATTTTCTTATCTTTTAGTGTGTTTTAAATTTTGTTTGATTTTATCGTACCAGTGCAAGTATATCAACTTAAGTGAACTTGTCTTGTTTAATTTATAAATATAATTATATTCCCTTGCTTTATTTGGCTCATTTAAATCCAAGCATGAATTTTATGTAGGTTGTCTTTTCAAACTAAAACGTGCTTTGTGTTAACGTACCTAACATATCTAGTAGTAAATAACTGTGTATTATGTATTGTGTATATGTTTTTATCTGTTGTTGTTGTAATTTTACCATGTACTTTGTCACTCGCCTACAGGGCTCCTTTGAAAAGCAGGCCTTGTGGCTCTGAAGGGACTACCCTGTATTTTAAAGAAGACTGAATAAATAAACAAATAAATAAATAATAAAAATTTAATGCCTAAAACCCTTGAGCTTCCGGGGGCTTCGCCCCTTGGACCCCTCGCCATTTAGTGACCTGCGAGTGTCACAAATACGGTATCAAAATATGTTCATCTGACCGTAATTAAATGTCTAAAAACCCCTGAGCTTCCGGGGCTCCGCCCTTTCGACTCCACCAGGGGTCCTGAGGCGGCCCTGAATACTTAACTGACCGTTATAAAATGGCTAAAACCCCTGAGCTTCTGGGGGCTCCCCTTGGACACCACACCAATTAGTGACCTGCGAGTGTCACAAATAAGGTATCTAGATATGCTCATCTGACCGTAATTAAGTGTCTAAAACCCTAAGCTTCTGGGGTCCGCCCTTCGACCCCACCAGGGGTCTAAGGCAGGCCCCTGAATGCTTATCTGACCGTTATAAAATGCCTTAAATCCCTGAGTTTCAGGGGGCTCAGCCCCCTGGACCCCACGCCAATGAGTGACCTGCCAGTGTCATGAATTAAGGTATCAAAATATGCTCATCTGGCCGTAATTAAATGCCCATATCCCCTGAGCTTCCAGGGCCTCCGCCCTTTGATCCCCGCCGGCGTTTGCCCCTAGACCCCACGCCAATTTGCGCTACGCTCTACTTGATCACAAATACTTTAGCGTCCCCACCCACTTTGAAAAACGTTCAGTGGGGCCTGGAGGTAAAGTGGGGAGATGCAGATTTTTGTCTGCCCCCCAAAAAAACCGTTTTTGCTCATTACGCCACTGCTGGTCACCATTACGTACCAATATTTGGCTCGCATAATTTCAAATTTGGGCCTCCCCCCCTAAGAAATCCTGGATCCGCGCCTGCTCGCAGCTGAACAATTTAAGAAGTATATTATCTACCTTGACTGGAAACATATTCTTACCCAAATGTACCCATACTGAATGTTCTTGTATATCTCATGTATTTAATTAATTTATTTGTTTATTTGCTTATCTCTTGTATATTTCATGTATTTAATTGTTTATTTCTTTGCTTGTTTGTTGATATGATTTGTAACTGTTTTTAGATGTGTGTGGACCCTTTGAAAATCAACTTAAGTTGAAAGGGTAATCCACCCCACATGTGGAAATAAATAAATAAAATAAAAATAAAATGAGTATGTATGACCCTATAAAGACATAGGAAGACATTCTGATTCGATTTTGTGGTAAATAGTTGAAAGGTCTAAGTTCAAATTTAATTGAAACTTTTATCAGTTTGCTACTCTGATTTTTCTGCTTTCTTTTAGAGTAGTTGTCTATTTGGGTTGAATTTCCCTTTAAGCTTCTACCAACCTTAAAATTTAGTAGGCAAGCTGTCGTACACTCCCGTGGAATTTCTCAAGCCAAGAGATTGTTCATACAGGTTCTTGCTGTCTGCTGCCTCGAGATAACTGGAGCGAAAATAGGTAACATAGCCAGAGTGAAGGATTAATCCTTTTTATAACATGCACTGATTGGGACAATTCGTATATGTTGGATAAACAGGGAGAACACTGGAGGATCGAGTGTAAGGGCACAAAAAGCCCTTAGATTGATCAATCCATGCCATTCAGCAGTGGCAGAGAACACGCCCTTATTACTGGACACAACAGTGGATGGGATTATGTCCATATTATTGCCTTTGAAACACACTTCTGGTCAAGAAAGGTGTAACAATCCACCTGGACAAAATAATAGGAGAAAAATATAGTAAAACATAAGGACAGAAGGAGGTGACAGAAGACAGTATAAAACAAAGAATATAAGAAAAGATAGTAGGAGTAGGTGATAGAAGGATGAAAACAAAGGATAACATAGGAAGAGATGTTTAGAGTAGGATAAAAATAATAACATGATATATAGAATGATAGAAAGAGAAGATAAAAGAAAACACAGATAAAGAAATACTTAGTAAATAATAGAAGATTCACTAGTATTGTAAGTAACTGTGGAATTGTGGATATATGCCCCAACAAATACAAACCAAGTGATTTAAGATTTAAAAAACAACAACAACAAAAACGGGCGATTTAAAACGCGTGCCAACCCTGCATTACAGAATTCATATTCATTCCTCCATATTAAGTAATGTAGTGTAGGGAAGTATCTTGGACATGTTTTCTTGACGTAATGTGACAAAAGAATGGAGAAAGAAAAAAAAATGCTGGAATTGACAAATTATTGGACATGACAAAATGTTGGACGCGACAAAATATCAACATGATGGGACAAATTATTGTGTTTCACCAGCTATTGATTGTCATGGAATGTTATGGATAGGACCTAAGAACGGTGATAATGAAACGCTGATCAGACGATAAGTAAAATAATACAACGAATATTAGTTCGCAAATTTATTGGAAATGTTTGATCTTGTGCCCAATTAAATGGAACATACCGTTGGAGAACAAAATATGAGCGATACAAATTGGACAGTTAATGAAAGCGAATGGAAACCACATGTCGACAGGATAACGAATAAAGAACTGAGCGAAACAGAAAGTGACATGAGATGGTACTTGAATCATATGGTTGAACATGAAAGCCATACTTAACAGAATGAACATATTGGACTTTGCATCAGAGAATAATCATATCAGACTGTGCGTCAGTGAACTATTGATGGACCTAGAAAATGGACAATGGAAAATACCATAGTGTTTCATTTAATAATAGTTCTGTGTAATTATGTATCGTAGAAGCACATTTATAAGGTGACAAAGAAAATAAATATAATAATCATAATAATGATAAATGATACATATACTTCATTTAATGATTAATAATTCTGTGTGGTAAAGTAGCTTAGACGAAACAATGGTTCGAGGTTTAACTTCGAGAGGGGGGGGGGCACAGAAGGTTATTGCTTAAAAACATTGATCTTTGTAATTCTGTACATTACTTGACCTGTACCTGATGTTGTAATTTCTTTTGTTTTTCCTGAATTTTATGGAAGGATATTCCTCTGTGAAAAAGGATATAAGTGCTAAAATTGGAACGAAGAAAAGTCAAAATTCTTACCGTGATGAGTATCTTAAAGAAAAAAAACAACAAAAAAACAGAAAAGAACCCCCCAAAAAAAAAAAAAATGATTATTTCATTCAAAATGGAAGTATAACTCCATATGGAAGTCTAGACTCATGTTATAATTGTGTATCAGTAGTTTTTTTTAATAAATCATCCCTTGATGTGAAAAGATGTACATATTTATGTTAAATAACCAATAAGCAATGTAGAACAACAAATTTGTGTACATGAAGAATAATCAATCAGAGAGAAATTGATGTGGCTATGTTCATAAACGTATGTTTCCTGAATTTACCGATATGCAACTATGTTGTTGAAATTTTAGCGCTACAAAGTAGAAAATATAAATATTATCTCAGTGAAAGAAAAAAAAAAAAAAAGAAGAAAAGCAAGTTTTAAAAAATGTATATATATAATTTAGAAAGAAAAACAAAATACAATGTATGTAAAGATTTGGCGATACATGTGGACAAAAGTGGTATTTAATTTGGAGATTGATGACATTGATATAATAATATATTTGATATTAATTTTTCTCTGAACGTACAGTATAGTTTATATGATTTCTCTTGAGGAATGAAGGAATGAAGGAATTAGATACGACAAAATATGATATTGAATTTACAGAAGAACCAATAAAACATTTAGGTGTTTACGTTGGTAAAAATGATAAATATGTTAGCAATATGAACTGGGAGGGGAAAGTTGAAAAAATTAATAATATTCTTAAGGCGTGGAAAATGAGACGACTGACGTGTTATGGAAAAATAATAATTAAAAAATGTTTGATAATTCCTCAGCTCGTCGATGTAGGCACAGCTGTCTCAATGCCTACTCATATATGCAAGGCTTTACATAGGACTATATATACATTTATATGGAATTCTATTCGTGAAAAAGTAAAACGGAATGTTTGTATCAAGACAGAAAGAGAAGGGGGGCTTGGTATGGTTGATTTGATTTTGAAAGCTAATTCACTTAGATTATCTTGGATATATAAGTTTTATAATGCAGATGATGCAATGTGGAAGACATTATTTTCATTTTGGACTGAAAGAGTTGGCGGGATGCTGTTATGTTTACAGTATAATTGTCATATTAAACACATGAAAATGATATGTAAAAAGAAATTTACCAATGTTTTATATGGATTTGCTTTGCACATGGTCAGAAATTCGATACGTAAATAAATTTGAAGTAAAAAATATTCACAATGAAATACTTTGGAATAATAGTAATATTATAATTGATAAAAAAAAACCTCTGTATTTCCCGTCGTGGATAAAAGAAGAATTTTTTTAAATTAAACATGTTATGAATCAAGGTACATGGATAGATAACTCTCTATTCAATAAACAATTTGATGTAAAGAATCTGTTGTTTTTATTCAAAATGTCAAAATTAATAAAAACATTCCCAAAATATTGGTCACAAAATTTACGTTTAAACAAAGCTTCAAGTCTCAATGAAACAATCTACATTGAGACAACTTTAGACGTTATAAACGTTGAATGTACTAAAGCGAAAAGTTACTATAATTTAATGCTAGAAAAGAAAAAAGATAAAGTTGGTTTCCATTTTTGGCAAAATATTTTAGGCCTACCAGAAACATTTGTTTGGAAAGATATATTTCAGTTCAAATTTACTAAGATAAGAGACAATAATATTAAACAATGTAATTTCAAATTAATTCATAGGATATTGCCCTCTAAAGACAATCTCTTTACATGGAAAATCGTACAGTCTAACGAATGTGAAATTTGTCGTGAAAAAGAAACTATTGAGCATTTTATATTTCGTTGCAAGAAGTTAAGAGTTTTCTGGAAAATTATCTCAAGAATTATGTATTTCATCTTTAAAATAGAAATAGAAATTGATATGAAAATGTTATTGATTGGATATAAAATAAATAACAGAAAATTTACTTTAATTAATTTCTTAATAAATTATGCACAACTGGTAATATACAAAGATTACGTAAAGCGGAACTTTGGGGAAGTACCAACCAATCCAAAGAAGTTAATAAATAATTTTATTTCATCATTAAAATTTTATTTGAAATACAAAGAAAATATAAGATACTTCGATAATGAAGAAGTTAAGAAAGTAATAGAAATGTTATAATGATCATTTTAAGAAATTATGTTGATCTTGGATATAATTCATATGTTTCATTTTACTCGTTTTGTAAATAGTCTATATGTATTTTGAAATTGATTAATAAAGTCTCTCTGAAGAGGTAAAGAGAAAAAAAATATATGATTCCTCTTGAGAAAAAAAATTCTAGTGGACTAGCGCTTAACAATACAGCTATAACAAAATACGTACAAAGTCATGCTTACAGATTTGTACAGATTAATTCATATTAGCAAAAAAATAATGACTTATAATATGACATTAATTACATGAAGTCAAATAGTAGCGTCACGTAATTTCTAAGCGTAAACATTAAAATAAAAGTAATAAAAATATTCTAATAATTACAAAATCTAACTACAAGAATGAACAAAAAGTTACTCATTCATCGGGAATTGGAAATCCAGAGACAGTATAAGTACACGAGTTTGTCCACCATTGATCCCAGTCGTTTACCAAAGGTTTCTTTTCTCTGTTTCCTTTTTGATCACGCTCAGTTTCCTCATCTTTTAAAACCCGACGAATAACACTGTCGCAAAGGCTCTGGGGTTCCAAGTTTGAGAACTGTATATGTGACGTCACAGACCCTTCCTTCTTCCATTCAAAATACTGATTATACAGATCATCGTTTTCACTGAGCTCCACCAAGTAAGCTGCAAGTTTCGCTATAGATGGAAAGTCTGGAACAAATATGAACGAATTCGGTGGCGCAACTTTGAGATAATCCTCCTTTGGAGCTCCAAACACGATGGGTACCAAACCCAGAGTAAGCGAATTGTACCAAAATTTTTCCGTGATATAATCCTCACATTCGGAATTTTCGAGGGCTAGATAAAACCTGTATTTCTGCAGACCACAGGTACCCAAGTCCTTACAAGGCCGCGAACCGCATGGGCCATACTTGTCGACGCTAACATATCGCGACAAGGCGTTCACAAATCCTGTACGATCATAGGACAGCGTAGAAGGGTGACAGTTGGTAGATACCCAAGCGACCATTCGGGTTTTATCTGCCGCCCAGTTCCCGGTGTCATTCTTTTGGACCAAAGGTGTTATCCTATCAAAATGACCATATCCACCCTCAGACAGATAGGCATCTTTGTTAGTTGCCCCCTTCCGATATGTCATGATGTAATCATACGTTGTATTGGTATATTCTGGTAGAGGGATTACACGATGGTGGGTGTGCCGTGGGCTCTCCGATGTCCAGAAAACCCATTTCTGCCTTTCCGATCGATGCTTCAGCAGTTCGTGCCAATCCCAGTCGGACTTGTAAAACAGAAACACGACATCACTAGCAGCAAGTTTAGCCAAGTTTCGTCCATGTTCAATCTGTACACCGCAACAGAGGCCGGGGCAGCGAAACTGACCAACTTGCTTGAAGATGAGATTGACATGAAAGGTATCACGTTCAT
Organism: Mesocentrotus franciscanus; assembly: GCA_037976565.1. NCBI lineage: Eukaryota > Metazoa > Echinodermata > Echinoidea > Camarodonta > Strongylocentrotidae > Mesocentrotus > Mesocentrotus franciscanus. The sequence goes on from CP137678.1 coordinate 7,835,011, forward strand.
CTAACCAAATATAAACCACTTTATAGCACGGTGGATTAGTTCCTACCTCAGACTTGTTAGTTGTATTATCTGCTCTCCTTATAAGGCTATGAATCACTCCATCGTCGTGATTGGAACAATAATTAACCAGGTTTGACACAGGAACCGACTTGACCCGAGTATACGGCAGTAAAGTGGCAATCCATATCGCCTGAACACACAGGAATATTAAGATTAAGAAACATAGTTTCCCCGTTATCTGCATCGCCATTAATTACACAGTAATATTTGTTGAAAAAGTACCACTAAAATCAACATAATGAGAGATACAACTTCCGTTAAAATATGTTATGCAAGTGCCGACGATCACTTGTAATATTATGTCCCTTAATTATCGCTCTAGTGCATGAGACGCTCGGAATATTACTATCGCGAATGAAACTATCGTTTGTAATCGTTCTTGATTTCCTCCTTCATTTCCTTCTCTTTTTTCTACGTATTACCCAGTGGGTAAGCACTATATAGGCACCAATCCTGCAGCCGTTTATGAATATTCATTAATCTGACCGCCGCGCGCGCTCGCGCTGCATCCGTACGTCCGCATGCAGGTTTGGTGCCCATTCTAATGCTGGATTGGTGCCATATTGGGTTATTGTTGTAAGATCAGTTATCCTGTGATATTTTAAATGCTTACATAATTGTGAAGGGCTGAAATTAAAGACATGCAGGTTTGGTGCTCATCTAATACTGGATTGGTGCCATATTGGGTTATTGTTGTAAGATCTGTTAGCCTGTGATATTTCAATTGCTTTACATAATTCTGGACGGCTGAAATTGATGACATGCAGGTTTGGTGCCCATCCAATGCTGGATTGGTGCCATATTAGGTTATTGATATAGGATCTTCTATATAGGATTTATTATCCTGTGATATTTCAATTGCTTACATAATTGTGAAGGGCTGAAATCAGGGCGTCAATCCTGGGGGACGGGAGACACGACCCCACGAATTTTCAGGTGGTGAAATGTCCCCCCTCACGATTTGGGGTTAAAATCTGTTTTATTAAAATATAAAAATAATTAAAATGCATTGTTTTGTTTTGAGGGTGATATAAGTTCATTTTTGATGATTCATCATAGGATGTAATAATATAACTGTTGACTAGTTCAATCATAAAATTTGAATGGAACAGCATATATGGTGTAATGTTGTTGTTGTTATTTATTTATTTATTTATTGCAAAAAATATGATCAGTGATCAATCATGTCAAATGCTTGGGCGAAGTATAGAAATATACCAAGTGTCGTCACTTGCCTATCATAAACACTATCAAAGTCACGAATGAGTGTTTGTTTTTTAGCCTTTTCTGAATCCTTACAGGTGTTCAAAGAGATTAAGAGAACATTATTTTCTGTGTTTCTCTGAATTAAGATAATCCATGCCGTCAAACCCCCTTTTGGCAGAATAATGTTATAAACGATGTACGAGAGGGATAGATAAAGAGATAGAAAGAGAGATATATAAAGAGAGAGTTTATAGAGAAAGAGGGAGAGAGATAGAGGGAGAGATAAAGTGACAGATAGAGATAGAGGGAGATAAAGAGAGCGAGAGAGAGAGAGAGATACAGATTTAGAGAGACGGAGAGATAGATGGATAGAATACAGAGAAAGAGAGATATAGGGGAGACGTCCACTCCGTTCGCGTTCACCACAGTTGTAACCAGGCGCGGATCCAGGATTTCTTAGGGGGCCCAAATTTGAAATTATGCGAGCCAAATATTGGTACGTAATGGTGACCAGCAATGGCGTAAGAACTGTTTTTTTTGGGGGGTAGACAAAAAACTGCATCACCCCACACTTAAATGCAGGCCCCGCTGAACATTTTAAAGCGGGTGGGGGGAGGCCAAAGTATTTACGATCAGGTAGAGCGTAGCGTAAATTGACGTGGGGTTGAGTGGGCAAAGCACCGACATGGGGTCAAGGGGCAGAGCCCCCGGAAGATCAAGGGTTATAGGCATTTAATCACGGTCAGATGAGCATAATTTGATACCTCATTATTTTGTGACACTGGCAGGTCACTATAATTCTTTTTTTTCTATCTCTCTTTCTTTCTATTTCTCTTTAATATACTTTTTCAAAAAAAGTGTGGGGAGGGCTAAGTAGGCCTCTAAATTAGCACATTTCTTGCCTGGCTGTAAATTTAGGCATTTGTCATTTTCCAACAAACTCGTCAATTATGGCATTTCAGCAACATTTGTAAATCACAGGTATCGAATTAGGAATAAACCACGTTTGAATTTTATTTGGGAGAAGGCAACTGCCCCAAGCCCCCATCAGTACGCTGGTGCCCCACCCCACCCCCGATCTACACCTTGTTGGCGGGAAAAATCGCAACTGATCTCCCTATCTTTCTTCTTTCTCTTTTGTTCTTCTTTCCCTTTCTTTCCTCTTTCCCTTTCCCTTCCCTTCCTTCTCTCTCTTTTAGGTTTGCTGGGGAGGAGGGGTGCAAGGGCTTTTCGCCCGCCCCCCGATCCACACGTTGTTGGCGGGATTAGTCGCAACTGATCTCCCCTTCTTTTCACCCTTTTCTTCTTCCTATTTTTTGTTCCCTTTTAGCTCTCCTCTTTCACTTTCCCTTCTTCTCTCTTTTTGTTTTGGCTGGGGCGGGGGCAAGGGCCTTTGCCCCCTCCCGATCCACAACTCGTTGGCGGAAAAATTGCAACTGATATCCCCCATCTTTTCTTTTCTTCTTCCTGTTTTTTCCTTCCCTTTATCTCCTCTTTCCTTTTTCTTTCCCTTTCTTTCCTTCTCTCTTATTTTTGTTGATGGCGGGGGACAACAGCCTGGGAGGCAAGGCCCTTTCGGACCCCCTCGATCTCCTTCTTCCCCCTTTCTTTTCTTCTTCCTCTTCTTTCTTTCCCTTTCTCTCCTCTTTCCCTTTCCCTTCGTTTCCTTTTCTCTCTCTCTCTCTCTCTCTTTTTTGTGCAGGGGCAAGGCCCGCTCGGCCCCCCCCTGGATCCGCGCCTGGTTGTAACCCGTTTGGCATCTTTTTTTTCAGAATGTAGTGATGAGAACGACTGAACGAGTCTGGTGTGATGGGGGCTTTATGAAACCAAGATGAGCGCGCCATTGCGGTCCTTGCCCCTCACTTTTTCCCCTATAGATCTAAGGGTTTCTAAATTATTGAGATATGGAAATTCTGTTAAAGTAAGTTATATATTATGGAACATTTTCGCTTTTTAGGAAAAAATGCAAACATTAAACCTTTCGTTTATTATTTTGTTATATTCAGTCTATATATTTCACTGTTTCTGATACTAAATTTATATTGGGAGGGGGTGTTAACCCTTATGCCACACCATACCCTGCAAACACCGCATTCTATGTCCTCCGACCCCTCCCTAATCCTCACTGAACTTGTGTCCCCCACGTCTAATTCGGATTGACGCCCCTGGCTGAAATTGATGACATGCAGGTTTGGTGCCCATCTAATGCTGGATTGGTGCCATATTGGGTTATTGTTATAGGATCTATATAGGATGTATTACTGTGATATTTTAAATGCTTACGTAATTGTGAAGGGCTGAAATTGATGACATGCAGGTTTGGTGCCCATCTAATGCTAGATTGGTGCCATATTAGGTTATTGTTATAGGATCTATATAGGATGTATTATACTGTGATATTTTAAATGCTTACGTAATTGTGAAGGGCTGAAATTGATGACATACAGGTTTGGTGCCCATCTAATGCTGGATTGGTGCCATATTAGGTTATTGTTATAGGATCTATATAGGATTTATTATACTGTGATATTTTAAATGCTTACATAATTATTATGAAGGGCTGAAATTGATGACATGCAGGTTTGGTGCCCATCCAATGCTGGATTGGTGCCATATTGGGTTATTGTTGTAAGATCAGTTATACTGTGATATTTTAAATGCTTACATAATTGTGAAGGGCTGAAATCGATGACATGCAGGTTTGGTACTCATCTAATGCTGGATTGGTGCCATATATTAGGTTATTGTTGTAAGATCTGTTATCCTGTAAAAAATTGTTTATACACGTTTGTGAATGGTTGAAATTGAAGACATATCAACATCATAATGCATTTTTATGTAATAAAGAATTTTTTGGAACTGTTTCCGTCTCTTTCACTGATGGTGCTGTTTCATTTACTTTTTAATGTCATTTCTTATGTTTCTCCTGTATTATTTACATATCTATCGATGTATGTGGGAGTGTATCTGTGTGTTTCTCATGAGCCGCATATATTGGGGGGTGGAAATGAAAAATTCAAGAAAAAGAAAATTAATTACACTCAGGAGGAGAGGTAGGTCACATATGACATCCTATCCCCCCTCAAAAAAAAAAAGCGGTAAGCAAAAAAAAAGGGGGGCATGAACAAATGAAATGAAATCAATTCAAATTCATTTAAATAGACTGACATGAAAGGATTATCAAAGAAAAACAAATAATTTAAGCATGACAAAATATAACAGAACAAATGCAGAAATGACAGAACAAAATAAACAAGACACGGTTAAAGCATATTTACATACATGACAGAAAAATAATGATGCTTAATACAGATATGAAACGGATTTACTTAAAGAATACAAATCTACAAAACTTAGACAAAATAATGTACAGCGAAATACATGTATTGACAGCATGCTAGCTATAGCAGCGCTAGCGACAAGCGCTGCACGCGCGGTGAATGAATATTCATGAGCTCAGGGCTGCAGGATTGGTGCCTATATAGTGCTTACCGTATCGGTGCATGTGTAAGTGCTTTTTGAAGCGAACTGTACAGTATACTATGGTGGCTCCTAAGGGACACGCAAACGCAAAAATTTGACGTATACGTATGCAACAAATTTTTCGTTTTTTACGTCCAAGACGTGAAAATCAAAAAAATTGACGTAAACCTATGCAACAAATTTCTTGTCTTTTACGTCCAAGACGTGAAAATCAAAAAAATTGACGTATACCTATGCAACAAATTTCTTGTCTTTTACGTCCAAGACGTGAAAATCAAAAAATTGACGTATACCTATGCAACAAATTTCTTGTCTTTTACGTCCAAGACGTGAAAATCAAAAAAATTGACGTATACCTTTGTTTGGTAATTTTTTCATTTTTCTGTACTCAATGGCCCTGAAGGGACACGCAGACGTGAAAATCGGCTGGAAAATCTGCGTCAAATATTCACGTCTGCGTCTCACACGCAGACGTGAATATTTGACGTGAATTTTTTTTCAGTAAGCTGAGCACCTACGTACATGCATAGTGCCTAACATTTCTGTACCAACATTTCTGGCGCTCATTGAAACTGGCGACCATTAAGCCCGCGACCAATAAGGAGGAGATTAGCCACCAACAATGGGGCCTATAGTGTCTCTAAATCGTACAATCGAAAAGGAAAAAGAAAAATTTGCACGTGTCGGCTGACGGTAACGGCAAAAGAATTAGTAAGAGAATAGATTTGGATGTTATAAAAACTATCGTATGACATTTTAAAGGAATAATGGCCTACACCATTTTTAAGGTGATATCTTACTCTTTACTCTCATAATATGTCACATGCCGAAGCAAGTTGTTTGGGACTACCTGTTTCAGATTGAATTTAGAGCTGAAAGCGGCATGTACGGGGTTTATCCGGGCATTTCGAGTGTATAATTGGACAAAAATCATTTTCTACTTTCATGGCTTTTAAAACTATCGTATGACATTTTAACTGAATAATGGCCTACACCAATTTAAAGCTGAGACGTTATTCTTTACTCTCATATATGTCACATGCCGAAGCAAGTTGTTTGGGTCTTACTGTTTCAGATTGAATTTAGAGCTGAAAGCGGCATGTACGGGGTTTATCCGGGCATTTCGAATGTATTGGACAAAAATCATTTTCTACTTTGATGGCTTTTAAAACTATCGTATGACATTTTAACTGAATAATGGCTTACACCAATTTAAAGCTGAGATGGTATTCTTTACTCTCATATATGTCACATGCCGAAGCAAGTTGTTTGGGTCTTACTGTTTCAGATTGAATTTAGAGCTGAAACCGGCATTTACAGGGTTTATCCGCACTATACAGAAAATAATTGGACAAAATGCGTTATATACTTTGACGGCTTTTAAAATTATCGTATGACATTTTAACTGAATAATGGCCTACACCAATTTAAAGCTGAGATGTTATTCTTTACTCTCATATATGTCACATGACGAAGCAAGTTGTTTGGGTCTTACTGTTTCAGATTGAATTTAGAGCTGAAACTGGGAAATACGGGGTTTATCCGCACTATACAGAAAATAATTGGACAAAATGCGTTATATACTTTGACGGCTTTTAAAACTATCGTATGACATTTTAACTAAATAATGGCCTACACCAATTTAAAGCTGAGACGTTATTCTTTACTCTCATATATGTCACATGCCGAAGCAAGTTGTTTGGGTCTTACTGTTTCAGATTGAATTTAGAGCTGAAAGCGGCATGTACGGGGTTTATCCGGGCATTTCGAGTGTATAATTGGACAAAAATCATTTTCTACTTTCATGGCTTTTAAAACTATCGTATGACATTTTAACTGAATAATGGCCTACACCAATTTAAAGCTGAGATGTTATTCTTTACTCTCATATATGTCACATGCCGAAGCAAGTTGTTTGGGCCTTACTGTTTCAGATTGAATTTAGAGCTGAAACCGGCATTTACAGGGTTTATCCGCACTATACAGAAAATAATTGGACAAAATGCGTTATATACTTTGACGGCTTTTAAAACTATCGTATGACATTTTAACTGAATAATGGCCTACACCAATTTAAAGCTGAGACGTTATTCTTTACTCTCATATATGTCACATGCCGAAGCAAGTTGTTTGGGTCTTACTGTTTCAGATTGAATTTAGAGCTGAAAGCGGCATGTACGGGGTTTATCCGGGCATTTCGAGTGTATTGGACAAAAATCATTTTCTACTTTGATGGCTTTTAAAACTATCGTATGACATTTTAACTGAATAATGGCTAACACCAATTTAAAGCTGAGACATTATTCTTTACTCTCATATATGTCACATGCCGAAGCAAGTTGTTTGGGTCTTACTGTTTCAGATTGAATTTAGAGTTGAAACCGGGAAATACGGGGTTTATCCGCACTATACAGAAAATAATTGGACAAATGCGTTTTATACTTTGACGGCTCTTCAGCTCTAAATTCAATCTGAAACAGTAAGACCCAAACAACTTGCTTCGGCATGTGACATATATGAGAGTAAAGAGTAAGATATCACATTTAAATTGGTGTAGGCCATTATTCAGTTAAAATGTCATACGATAGTTTTAAAAGCCGTCAAAGTATATAACGCATTTTGTCCAATTATTTTCTGTATAGTGCGGATAAACCCTGTAAATGCCGGTTTCAGCTCTAAATTCAATCTGAAACAGTAAGCCCAAACAACTTGCTTCGGCATGTGACATATATGAGAGTAAAGAATAACATCTCAGCTTTAAATTGGTGTAGGCCATTATTCAGTTAAAATGTCATACGATAGTTTTAAAAGCCATCAAAGTAGAAAAGATTTTTGTCCAATTATACACTAATGCGGATAAACCCGTACATGCCGCTTTCAGCTCTAAATTCAATCTGAAACAGTAAGACCCAAACAACTTGCTTCGGCATGTGACATATATGAGAGTAAAGAATAACATCTCAGCTTTAAATTGGTGTAGGCCATTATTCAGTTAAAATGTCATACGATAGTTTTAAAAGCCATCAAAGTATAAAACGCATTTTGTCCAATTATTTTCTGTATAGTGCGGATAAACCCCATACATGACGGTTTCAGCTCTAAATTCAATCTGAAACAGTAAGACCCAAACAACTTGCTTCGGCATGTGACATATATGAGAGTAAAGAATAACATCTCAGCTTTAAATTGGTGTAGGCCATTATTCAGTTAAAATGTCATACGATAGATTTAAAAGCCATCAAAGTGAAAATGATTTTTGTCCAATTGTACTCTCGAAATGCCCGGATAAACCCCATACATGACGGTTTCAGGTCTAAATTCAATCTGAAACAGTAAGACCCAGACAAGTTGCTTCGACACATATGAGAGTAAAGAATAAGATCTCACCTTTCAAATGGTGGCAATCATTATTCAGTTGAAATGTCATACGATAGTTTTAAAACATCCAAATCTATTCTCTTACTTCTTTTACGTTACCGTCCGCCGACACGTGCAAAATTTTCTTTTTCAAACTAAAGTATTTAGTATTTTGTTTAGTTCAATCTCAATTAATTTATTTAACAATTGTCTTAACATGCTAAAAGTTACGTACATCTAATCGTTTGATAAACTAAACTCCGTAGAATTGCGTGTTCCTAAAGGGGTGTATCATAATCTCAACTTGAAATTGAAATTAGACGTTTTCAACGCTTGAAATGTACCAGTTTATAAGGTATTTGTTCTGCTATAATTATGCCACGTTTTATTTTTACATTCGAGACTCTTGTACAAGCTTTTATCTAATTTATCTTCTCTTTATCACCCATGTTACACATTCATTTTTCGTTTTTCTTTTTGAAGACACCATAGCGCGAATTCTATTGTTTTCCGGGCTAACTTCACCCGAATCCTTAATGGTCGCGGTTATTGGTCGCCAAAAGTAGCCCAATCATTTCTGGCCTGCCGCCGCAGATGTGATGCGAACGTAGACTTTTTAAATGTCAACAAAATGCCTTCTTGTGCAGCCATCAAATGCACAAATCGACTCGTGAAAGGCTCCTTGAAAACATTTCACAAGTAAGTGATCATTTCATTTAGATATTACAAAATTAGCGTTTAAAGACTGGTTTCATATGATAATCTAATCGTCGCGACATTGTACTATTTGTAGTCTAGTTTTCGCTTGTAGTCCCATCTGCTTGTTTTTATGACTATGTGTGAATATTTGTAACTTGGCTGGGCCTGGCCTGGACTGGGGAAGGGGAAAGCCACAAAACATAAGTCATAAAGTCATAAACTGAATCCAATCAAGTGGGGATATGTGTTGGTACTTGGTTAGGTGTGAAAAGAAGAAAAGATAGGCAAACACATAAATATTTAGTCATTTTAGTGCTACTTCTAGCTCGAGAGCCTAGTAAAAAACAATGTTAGACTAGGTCTAGTTTGTTGACACTGACAGCTTGCTCTCTATGTCAGTCAGTATGTTGGTGAAGCCTGAAACTGAAAGTGAAACAAGTACTGAGTTAGGGTCTAATAATTCAGTCATAACAATTAAATCTAAATAACAAGAAGTCATTGGTTATATGTCTGCGCGTAGCCATAGCATAGGCATAGCGACGTTGTGTGTGCTATACTTGTAGTTGTAATTGTATAGATCTAGACCCCCTACTTTTAATTTTTTAAGAGAAATATTTTGATATAGATTCTAGAGGTCAAGACTCTAGATCTTATGACACGCAATTTCAATTTGTTTTGACAATTAATATAGATCTACCTTTCACTAATAAGCAGAGGGCCAAAGTCAAATATCATGCTCAGTTTTTGAGTTGCCTGCCACTACCGCATAAACTAAGCACACCTTGTTTATTTGAAAGATTTTATCATAATACACAATATTTCAGAGGTGTTTTTTTAACTTGTTGCGAACAATCCTAAATCGGAGGGGCGTCCAAAAAAGCGGCCCTTTTGACAAAAAATAGTATTTTGTAAATTATATTTTAAGGGAACCTTAAACCACCATGAGTTTGGTGTCATATGAAAGAGAATTAAATTATCTAAATTTTGATACCAATTTCAATGAACTTGGGATTAATTAACATTGCAAATTTAAGTAAAAAACATGATTTTGTGATTTTTTTCCAAATATTGAATTTTATCAATAATCGTTATTTTACATTACATATATCAAAATTGGAGAAATGCATTTTTTGTAACTTTTCAGGAATTTGCCCATATACAAGGATATTATTCTGTGAAAAGGAAAAGTGTATATGTCTCTTCAATAAAAAGTTATAGCAACCCAAAGTTATTGATTCGATTTCCACAAAAACAACATTTTTGCCCACATGTGTATTAACTGTATGCATATTAGTGTATTGAGGACCTGTTTGGCGTGTTTACATCGAGTTTTAAAGATAACTTTTGAGTAAAACCTCTAATCACCATGGATTTGGTGTCAAAAGATGGATAATTGAAATATCTTCAAGTTGATAACAATTTCATTGAATTATGTAGTGTGTGAAATGTAAATTTTGAGCCAAAAAAGTGTTTTTTTGTAGATATTTTTTCCCCTCTAATTTTGGCCAGTATTTCGGTATATTAACTGGACAACAGTGATTGGACATATTTTAGTAGTGCAGAAAGTTCAAGGGATTTGGAGCGCTGACTGCAATTGATGAGTACTTCTTCTGTACTCCGGGATGTTTCAGGAAATGTGGGCATTAGCAGTCCCCCCTCCCACCCCGCCCCTTCCAGCCGCTTGACATAATCTTGCCCATGACCTAGACAAGTTAGTGCATCTATCAACATGAATATAATATAGTATCGCCATGTTTGGTTTGATGGTTTATTTTGCCTGACTACTAAGAAAACATGTGTATGCTTGTAAGAAACTAGGGTACCCACATTCGTAAGTCCTCTCTGAGGAATTTTGGAATAATGCCTTGCCAAAGGGCACTAGCGAGTAGTGAATCCACTTCACATGGTCTCGCCTCCTCACTCCTGAACAAACCTCCTGGCATTGTGATTGATCCTATGTTCTATGTCCTGACAAGATATTGGCATTATCCTGGCTGTCCAGAACGCCAGCCAAAAAGGGAGTCGAGGCTGGTACATGGATAGATTTTGTTTAATTATCTACCTTATCTAGACTTGCTATGATGCACACCATGTTATAACGTTAAGAGTAATTAGAAGGATACTCAGAGAATGAAGGGGATGCTGAGAACATTGTTTTTTAAATTTTTATTCAGAAAATCCAATTCTCATTTAAATCAGCCAATGACCTAAATAAAATTTTGAAGAAAATGGAAAGAAGGCCCAGCTTACAGGAATACAGGCCTATTGTGACAATGGGAACGGTGTGGGGTTTTTTTTTTTATCCAGGCAAATAATGATGCATTTTTCCTTTTGAAAAAAAATGTTGGATATATCAAAAATACATGTAGGTTAGGAAAAGAGTCCTTTCCAACATCATAAAAAGTCTGAGATTTTAATCACCAAGACATGATTATAATGCAAAGAAGTTCTTAATTTTGAAGAAAATGATGGATAAATGCAGCATTATGCATGTATTATGGGGGTGAGTGTGGAAGAAATCTTGGAATTATTAATTCCTTAGTTTTGGTAACGTGTACATCCTGGAACATCCTGGAGATGGGTTTAAGAACGTTTCACCAACCCCGCCACCCCAATTTGAAATAGTAATGAGATTTAAAACTACCAAGATGTGTTTAGAATGCAAACTAGTTCTGAATTTTGAAATAAATTAAGGCATAAGACATGAAGACAATGTTTATAATGGAAATGGGTGTGGGATGAATGTTTGAGAATTGAATCACCATGTATGGTAAATAATAAAAATGCATTTATGTAAATAAGAAAATGACATAGTTATTCATACAAACAAATCCCTAGAATTAGAATTTCCTGACCAGATTGAAGAATATTCAAGAAAAAATGGCTCATTAGATTTTAAAGATTTTTCGTTATATGCTAGGATACAATGTTTATCAAACTATTGAGTTGACGTGGTGTCAACCCTCACCCCCTCTCTCTTCTCTCTCTCTCAATCGACGCATGTGCTTTACTTTTTACAAGGGGCTTCTGCTGACAACTGCCAGTGACAAATTTATCATTTTGGGTAGATAAAAGATACACGTATCCTATAAGGAAAGATCCAGAGACAGATTGGCCGTGGGAGTTTGGGGAATTTTCACCACGAGCAGCTCTTTATTTTTGGTTGGATCAAGGTCCAGTCGATTTGTGGTCTGAGGGCCACTTGATATATATGCATCTTACATATTCAGTGGGCAGGTCGCATAACACTTTAAAAACCAATGTTCAGTCCCAGTCTGCCCCTGGAAACATCAAATAAGTTTTGTGTCAAAGACATGATGTAGAAAAATAAAAAGGCCTGTCTAAATGTTGTAGTCCTGTTGTTATCTGGTTATTCGATCTTTCGACAAAGCTGTAAAAGTTTTAGTTGCTTAAGGACATATAGTGGATATGAATTTTAAAACAAATAATTAATTTTACCACATTGAAACGGCATCCAAAGATATATTAAATTCATGTTGATAGTGAAGTTGTGCTAGTGTGATCGGAAGACGTCCAAATTTAGAAAGAAAGGCGAGTTAAGGCAATTTCATAATGTCGCTCCTTTCTGCTTAGGCGAATCCAAGGTGAATAATGAAATATATATTAAAACAATTTAAGGGTAAAACACTGATGTGCGAACCCTTCCTTTTCAGAACCACAAGAAGGCCTGAGTGACTCCCGTGCGGGAAATATTCAGAAATGAAAATAGGAAATTCATTCCCCACGCCCACCCCTTCGGAGCAATACCCTAAGCCTTAGTTATGAGTCTTTTACCCTCCGAAAAATGGACCTTTTTTAAATACGAGTACCCCAGGCCAGAAAATCTATATACACGTTGCTTTTTGTACATACATGTATATTTATGAAGCAAATAAATATCAATGCAATAAACTGTATTCTAATGCTTGTAAATTAAGTAATGTTTTCTATATTAACGCAAATAAAAGTATTTATATGTGTTTTCTTCAATAATAAAAATAAAAAAATGTTTGGCTCAGACTTGATATCCACATGTATTGAAAAGAATTTACAGCACATTAACGCTTCGGCTTTATGCATGGTCTTCTGAAAAATTACTTGAGGATTCACAAGACCGCCATGTCAGTTTTATGGGTATCCCAACAATTTTTCTGAGGGTTCATTTCAAGAGACCTACATTGTTGGTCTCGTGGGCTGTTTATATAATCCCAGCTAAATCACAAGCATGATTTTTTTTAAATGATCTGTCTTTGATTATGTTCAAATATTTGTCTTTACCATGACAAGATTGTACTAAGCGGTCAGATGACAGATGGAAGGGGTGGTGTCAAATAATAGTTAATTGTGTGTGGGGAGGGGATGAGGCACCTGCCCATGCCCCCATTTTCTAAAACATCACAGAGTATAGAAATACTTATCAATTGCACTAAGCACTCTCCTGGCCTAATCCTTTTAACTGTCTGGACTGTCTGCATTACTTTGTTCGTGTTCATGGACTAACTTGTCTTGGTCATGGGCAAGATTATGAAAAGAGGCTGGAAGGGGCGGGGGGGGGAGCAACTGTCAATGCCCACATTTCCTGAAACATCTCAGAGTACAGAAGAAATACTTATCATTTGCAGTCAGCACTCCAAATCACTTGAACTTTCTGCAATACTAAATTTCCAGTCACATTTGTCCAGTTACTATACCAAGATACTGGCCAAAATTAGAGGGGAAAAAAATATCTACAAAAAAGCACCTTTTGGCTCAAAATTTACATTTCACACTCTACATAATTCAATGAAATTGATATCAACTTGAAGGTATTTCAATTATTCATCTTTTGACACCAAATCCATGGTGATTAAAGGTTTACTCAAAGTTATCTTTAAAACTCGATGTAAACACACCAAACAGGTCCTCAATACACTAATATGCATACAGTTAATACACATGTGGGCAAAAATGTTGTTTTTGTGGAAATCGAATCAATAATTTTGGGTTGCTATAACTTTTTATTGAAAAGAGATATAAACCTTTCCTTTTCACAGTATATTGTCATTGTATAAGGGCAAATTCCTGGAAAGTTACAAAAAATGCATTTCTCCAATTTTGATATATATGTAAAATAACGATTATTGATAAAATTCAATATTTGGAAAAAATCACAAAAATCATGTTTTTTACTTAAATTTGCAATGTTAATTAATCCCAATTTCATTGAAATTGGTATCAAAATTTAGATGATTTAATTCTCTTTCATATGACACCAAACTCATGGTGGTTTAAGGTTCCCTTAAAATATAATTCACAAAATACTATTTTTCGTCAAAGGGCCGCTTTTTGGACCCCTCCGATTTAGGATTGTTCGCAACAAATTAAAAAAACACCTCTGAAATATTGTGTATTATGATAAAATCTTTCAAATAAACAAGGTGTGCTTATTTTATGCGGTAGTGGCAGGCAAACCCCTCTTTTCTGACTTTGGCCCTCCGCGGCCCCAGATCTTTGCCATATTTTTGGACATCTGCATCGACTAGCCTATCTGCATGCTGCAAATAACCTTGCATTAGTTGCATACAATACATGTCATGATGTGAGTGACATGCATACGCATCCATTAGCATTGACTACTATGCTTTGCTGGAGTGAATGACATGTAGCTTTGGCTTTTGCTTTTGAAATGCTTTGCTTTGTAAAATTGATCTGGACAGGTTCATGCAAACTGTCACTATGCTGTGATGTTAACAAGATTATGTATTGCAAATGTTAAAAGAATGCTTGATGGGGTACGTGTTTATTTTTTGAAATAAAATCAAACAGCAAAAATTGACCAGTTAATTTTTGTTATCATTGTCTGGACACACATCCCCCATGCTATCATGCATACAAATAGGACAAAGGCAAATGCAATATAAAAGGCAAATGAAATGAAGATGTTCTCAGCATCCCACTTATCCTCCATTATCTTGTTTTCTATTAATTTCCAGGTTTCCCAAAGCTGGTCCAGCCCTTTTGAAAGAATGGCTTGTCAAGATGAGGAGGGACAAGTGGACACCAAGCCAGTAGTCCACCGTGTGCTCGGACCACTTTGAAGCAGAGTGTTTTGACCGCATTGGCCAGACAACCAGACTTCGCCAAGGTGCTATTCCAACCATTTTCCTCTTCCCTGATCATCTGCAGAAGGTAAACACCAAATGAATGCTAAATTCTCTTGTGGTAATGATTAAAGATGAAACTTGTTAAATTTGATAGATTATTTGAATGTTTCCTTTATTTAAGAAAATATTGTATGGTGAGAGCTAGAAGGGTGTTAACTCATATATTTTAACACAGAGTTAATTCCCTTCTGGCTCTCAACAGATGATTATAATTGTTCCAGTAGTTAATTAATTTAAGTTCAATTCAACTTTCAATTCATTTCCAGATGAGTGGTTTGAATCATAGAAAAGTTCTTCTAAAAGAGTTTGCATTTCAAATCTTAAATGCATATTTTACTCATATATTTTGGGAATGTAAACTGATCTGGTCCAAAGTATGTATCCCTTTCCAAAAGAAACCAGTAACACCAATTTAAAAATGCAATTTCAATTTCATAAATATAAGACAACATTTGAAGGCATGATGTTTCTGCTGTATATTGGCATATCCATGAGAAGGAACAGAACATTAAAAAAGAAATATGTCTTTATGAATATCATTTGCTTTACTTCTGTCAAGTAGTATGCAGGTTTATGTTGTCCATTTGCACATAAATGAACATCTTTGTTTATATTTAAAAATCTATCTGAAATGAAAATATAACCTGAGTTACTATAGAAATGCCAATATAATGGCTGTTATATTTTAAGGACAATGATTAGTGAAATCTGTGAATTTTCGGAGAATTAACCATTTCTTTTTCCAAACTATTTTCATCTTTGTCCCTTATAGACTGTTAAGAAACGCAAGCCTCCAACAAAGCCTAGAAGCAGTGAAGACATGACTAGTCTTCCTAGCACATCAACAACTCCACCACTCCTCATGGCTCACAGGGGCGGATCTAGATTTTTGCTAAGGGGGTTTGATGACGCGGAGATGTTTTCCGGCATCTACTAACACAATGGAGACCATAAAAAGCAGTGCATGATAACGTCTTTTAAATCAAGTAACAGTTTAATACACAGTTATATCCAGAGTTATCATGTGTTTGGTTAAGTTACCAGGGGGGTTGACCCAATGACGATGCGGATACTGTGTGGGTCTGGACACATGATGGCGTTTTTCTATGCACGTGATGGCGTTTTTCTATGCACATCACATTTTCACTTGGCAGCCCAAGGGTTTAAACCGTCCACGAGTCCGAGCAACGTAGCGGCTGATGTTTTCCTGGCATCTACTAACACAATGGAGACCATAAAAGCATTGCATGATAACGTCTTTTAAATCAAGTAACAGTTTAATACACAGTTATATCCAGAGTTATATGGTTAAGTTACCAGGGGTTGACCCAATGACGATGCGGATACTGTGTGGGTCTGGACACATGGCATTCTTCTATGCACATCACATTTTCACTTGGGAGCCCAAGGGTTTAAACCGCCTAACTAACCCCACGTAGATCCGCCACTGGGCTGGTACATTACATTTTACAATACATTTTACATATTTATTGGTTTGCATGAAATCTAAATGCAAGATATTGTCTACTCAATGTGAGAGAAACAAAATTATATTTTATTCCATTTCATTTGGACACTAAGAAAAGTTAAGAAAGTAATTAATTTGTGTTGTGATGTTCTTTTTACACCTGTATGAAACCCTGAAAGTAGAACTATACTATATGTTAATTCAACTGTTTTGTTTAGTTTTCCAATTCTTCAAATTATGCTGACAATTTACCTGTATACATGTACTGGAATTATGATGTATAGTGATATTACTGTTTAGATCTCGACTAGTGTTTGAAAAAGGACAACATTTTGTTAATTATTTCATGTGATATTCAACATTTGTTTATAGTAACACAACTGTAAAGTGGTCTTCAATGAGCTGAACTAAATGCATTTTTGTTGTTGTTTTGTTATGGATTTTGAATCCCAAAGTGATGTATGAAATTGTGTTAAACAATCAGAGAATCAATATCATTTTTTCTTTTCACTGTATAGTATTAATTAAAAATTAAAAATGTATAACATAATCTTTATGAAAAACGGTTTATAAATATTTAACTACATGTATGTAATTTTGTAAGTCAACTTGGGATGTATTTCAGTAGCAATTGAAGAAAGTAAACATTAATAAATTATAAAACAATTCTTTACATTTCGTGAAAACAAATGGTAATAATAATTTTTCCATTGTGTCATGACTTGCATGCTTGGAAATGGATTTATTGTGGTAAATGCCGAGAAATTTCGAATACACATAGTACAGAGAGAAGGGGAAGGGAGGGAGGATAGGAGAGAGAGAGAAGAAGAGAGGGGAGAGACAGATTGGGAGAGAGAAAGGAGAAAGAGGAGAGAGAAAGGGAGAGAGAAGGGAGAGGGGAGGCAGATTGGGAGAAAGGAGAAGAGAAAGGGAGAGGGGAGGCAGATTAGGAGAAAGAGGAGAGAGAAATAGGGACATTGGGAGACAGAATTGGGATAGAAAGAGAGAGAGGGGAGAAAGGAGCTAGAAAAGATCGAGAGAAAGGGAGAGAGAGAGTGGTGAGACATTAAGAGAAAGGGGAGAGAGAGAAAGAAAGAAATAGAGGAAAAGGGTGTGATAGGAGGGGGCAAATGGCAACAAGATGCACAAAAGAAGTAATTGCTTGGTACAGGCAAAATATGTTTACAAATATCAAAGCGTAATGTATCTAGGCCTATGTATCTATATGTCAATTTTAGACCATAAAATATAATGAAGTGGTGTACAATCAGGAAGCTGTATTCCTGGTACAATTAATGTCGAGATAAAGCTGTTTAAAAACATAGCAAAACAAACCAAGATACACTTATCTTCCTGCATGGTGCTCAGCTTACTGAAAAAAAATTCACGTCAAATATTCACGTCTGCGTGAGACGCAGACGTGAATATTGGACGCAGATTTTCCAGCCAAAAAAATCTGCGTCCAATATTCACGTCTGCGTGTCCCTTTCGGGAGGCGCAGACGTGAATATTTGACGCAGATTTTCCAGCCGATTTTCACGTCTGCGTGTCCCTTCAGGGCCATTGAGTACAGAAAATGAAAAATTACCAAACAAAGGTATACGTCAATTTTTTTGATTTTCACGTCTTGGACGTAAAAGACAAGAAATTTGTTGCATACGTATACGTCAATTTTTTGATTTTCACGTCTTGGACGTAAAAGACAAGAAATTTGTTGCATAGGTATACGTCAATTTTTTTGATTTTCACGTCTTGGACGTAAAAGACAAGAAATTTGTTGCATAGGTATACGTCAATTTTTTTGATTTTCACGTCTTGGACGTAAAAAACGAAAAATTTGTTGCATACGTATACGTCAAATTTTTGCGTTTGCGTGTCCCTTAGGAGCCACCATACTATACGTACCGATCCGCGTGACGCTCGAATGCGTACCGTGCCAAGTGTTTCGTTTTGCGAGCGTCTATAGGACACCGAATTATTATATTAGGGACTTTTAGATTTTACACGACGAGAACGTGGACTGCCACGGTGACATCCTTTTAAGGTAATGTCCTTTTAAGGCACTGCCGGGCACGGGCCAGTGCCTTGAAAGAATGGCACACGTTGCAGTCCACTACGTCGACGTGCAAATCTAAAAGTCCCTATTATCATAGGCTTAGGAAGATTTTCAGGATTGGGGGGCTCCATCATTTGTTTTTGACCCGCCGTTTGAAGATTTTTTTCCCCCCGACTGCCGCCCCGCCCCGCTGTCACCATTTTAGACAGTCCAAAATTGTTAAGCCTTCCTTTTTCTTCTCTCTTTGCTCTACCCCATTTTTAGACCACCACTAGGGAGGGGGTAGGGTGATTACCTGGAAACACAGTATTTTTTGCCTTTTGGGTCTAAATTATATACCCAATAGGCAATAAAATCATGCGAGTGCATAGCGCGAGCTGATTTTTTTTTCTCTCTCTCGAAAAAGTGACCTGAAATCACTGCATTCTAAACCCTTATTTTAAATAAATCCCCTGAAATAATCATTTTAACATGGGTTAAATAGATTAAACAAATATGGCGTCGGAGGTTCTAGGACGTTAATCACGTTCGGAATTCCGTATGCAGTTAAACCATGCGAGCACAAAGCGCGAGCCGAAAATTTTCGATATAATGACTTGATAATGTAGAGTGGCCTGATACTTATGGAAGGCCGTTCGTAAGGAAGGCCGTTCGTGCCATTATTCGTTTGGGGCATACGTATGGAACGCGGCATACGTATGCATCTATGGAAGGCCGTCCGTGCCATTATTCGTTTGGGTCATACGTATGGAACGACGCATACGTATGCTAAAAAAATTAGCAAACGTATGCTAATTGACCAATCAGCGCCTGTTATTTAGCAAACGTTTGCACAGTGCGATAGCATACGTATGCAAGTTTATTAGCAAACGTATGCCCGTTTCCATACGTATGTTGTTTACTGCGCATACATCAGGGGCGGATCCAGCCGGCGGCAAGGGAGGGGGCCTAAAAAGGGGCCCACTTCGTGCGAAAATTTGAAAATCGTGCTGGTCGATTTTTGGCTCAGTGGGGTTAGTGAGCAAAAAAAATAAAAAATTTGGCACCCGAAACATTTTTTTCCCTCCGGGAAGGGTAATTTTTTTCCACCACCACCCCCCCTTGGGCGCCAGGGGTAGTGAGCACAATTTTTTTTTTTTTAGCATCCGAAAAATTTTTTTCCCTCCGGGAAGGATTAATTTTTTTTTTCCACCGCCACCCCCTTGGGCGCCAGGAGGGGCCCAACTTTATTTTTTCAAAAAAGGGTGTTTTACCTGTTTTTTTCTAGGAGGGGCGGGCCCCCTGGATCCGCCACTGGCATACATATGTAATTGATCGACCAATCAGGTTCCTTGTATGTATGGAAGGCCGTTCGTGCCATTATTCGTTTGGGGCATACGTATGGAACGCGGCATACGTATGCATCTGCCTTAGAAAACGTATGCTAATTGACCAATCGCCGCCTGTTATTTAGCAAACGTATGCACAGTGCGATAGCATTCGTATGCAAGTTTATTAGCAAACGTATGCCCGTTTCCATACGTATGCGCAGTATGCTAGTAAATTGATTTTCAAGGCAACCAATCAAGTCCGCTGTTACAAAGCTGCTCAGCTCAGTACGTACGGGGTGCGTATTTTTTATTTACACGCTATCGAGGGGAATTTCTCGATTAATTCCAATGAAACCGCTCGCGAAGAGTCTAGACTGGATAGGAGAGCTCATACGCTAGTGTGAATTTACATCGAGGACAAAGTTTGCTTAACTTTTTCTTGAAACACTTGAATGGTTATGGAATCTGTTTGTGTTTCTAATCTTCAAATATTAATATTATTCTGCATCAAATATAAAATATTGATTTCTACTGTGGTATGTAAAGGCATGAACTTACGTTAATACATGTACAGTACGTACAAATATATTTTTTTAACCAAGAAGGTGCACCATGGTAATACATTTTAACAAACACATCAACATATTACCTAGACATCTCATCACCATAGCCATTTTAAAACCATATATTAATGATACATGTAAAATATAGATTGAAGCAATTCTAGTCCATTGGCTGTACCCTGAGTGTGATTTATATAATGAATTTTGAGTAATATTTGCATCTACCTGTAGTTGAAGAATAGATATAGTGCATAAACTAGAATATATGGAGATGTGGAGAAATCAAGTTGGAGCTCAATTGGAAGGAAGTAACGAGAAATATTAAAGCAAGAGAAACTGAGAGATGAGGAAAGCAAGAAGTTATTGAAATTGAGAGATGACTCGCGAGATAGCCTTGCATTAATGAATCCTTTATATAATGTTGTCTTGAGAGGAAGTAGACGTTTTTTAAATTGGAGATTAGTGTAAGTATTAGAACAAAACGGAAATAGAATTAATGAGAAAGTTTTTTTTAAATCCTAAATCGAGATCAATACATGTAATTAGACAGGAATCTGCAACTGGCATTTATGTGCGATGTCACACCAACGCGTAACGCATGTCACACACACACAAAATGGAAAAGAGACAATAATGTAAAAGAGAAGAAGATAGAGGATAGAGGAAAAGGAGAGACAGAGAGAGAGAGAGAGGAGAGAAAGAAAGAAAGAAAAAAGGAAGAACATGAAACTTAAATTTACACTTAGGCCTACAGATTACATTTCCGACTGCGAGTGAGTTGGCTTGACATATTATGTGCCTAAGAAGTCTGCGGACGAAAGTACAACAATACGAAAACAGAAGTTATATAAAATTGTCTTTAAAGAGAAAGACAAGTTATTTCTAGAAAGAAATGAAAGGGGCTATGTGACTTTCAAGGAGGAAATTACAATTTCTATCGCTCGTAACGACTATTTTAAATTTCCTATTTTTTTATTCAAGAACTTCCTGGGGCTCCGCCCCAAGACTCCCGGCAAAGGCAAATTATTTACACAATTTCTTGCTGTCTGCTGCCTCGAGATCACTGGACTCTGACTGGAGCGAAGAAAGGTAACAATATAGCAAGGAAGGATTTATCCTTTTTATTATTAAAGACTCCCGGCAAAGGCTCTCCCCCTGCACCCCATCCGTAAAGATAGAAATGGTTCCCAAGACAACCTTTTGTTGTATAAAATTGGAGAGAGCGTGATTTTTTTTGTAGTTTAAGCTTCTAACAACCACTCCCGTGGACCTTTTATTATTCACACGTCTTGCTGTCTGCTGCCTCGAGATCACTGGAGCGAAGAAAGGTAACAATGTATAGCAAGAATCCCTATTCAGTGAAGGATTTATCCTTTTTATGCAGATACATTCTTCTACCATTCTTGACCAGAAGTGCGTTTCAAACTCAATGATGTGCTGCTATTTAATTGGTGCCTAATCTGAGGGCTTAAAAAGAGCATACAATAGGGGCAGTGCAATTTAAAGGGATGGATTAGAGTTTATTTCTAAAATGAAATGAAGGGGCTATTTGACTTTCAAGAGTGATAAAACTCTAATCCATCCCTTAAATTTAAATTGCACTGCCCCATTGTGTGCTATTTTCAAAGAGCACATAAAGCCTTCAGATTGAACATTCCATCCCATAAAATTGTCTATAAGAGAGAAAGAAATAACCTCTTTTTTCTCCTAAAGACAATTTCTCTCTTGAAAGTCAAATAATCTCAAGAGCATCCTGGGGCTCTGCCAGGCCCTCAAGCTCTGCCATGTACGGATCTATTAGAAAGCAAAATAAGCCCACTAAATAATTAATATATATTCAAACGTCATAGCGATTCATCCAAATAAAATATCCACGCAAGAGGCATTTTGAAAGTTTTAAGAAAATTCCTTCAAATTCCAGGAAATTGGGTGTTCTTTTCGGAAACTCTATTTAAACGAGTGGAAGCACTGGCGGCTCTGTTTTTTAAACTGTAACAATTCTCCTTGGATCAGATATAGACCAAAAACAAGCCTCATTATCTTCAGTATACAAGTGTCATTTCGACCTTACAGCTTTCATAGAAATCACTTCTGGACCGTCAAAGAAAAGAAAAGAAACCCCTGGCCTACGCATTATAAACATCAGGACAAACTTGACAAGGAGAAAGTTATCGATCTCGAGTGTCAATTTTCATGACTTTCTTCTTTGTTCGATTTCTATAATCTCCCCCGGATTTGTCTGTTTCCACTAAGACCAACTTTTTTTTACAAGGGGTGCCAATAAGTACGCGTGAAAGGGAGAGAGACGGAGAGAGAGAACGATAGAGGGATGCAAATATAAGGTCAAGAAAGAGACTAGAGAAAAAACGGGAAAAGGTGAACTAAAGAGAACATTTTGCCAAACACATAGAGAAGGAAATGAAGAAAGACATCAAAAGGAAAACAAAGCAAAAGAAGAAAATAAAACAGATTGGGAAATAAAGACATGCACGTTAAAGCTTTGTGCTCAGGGCGGCACTCGCGAGGGGGAGCCTTTTCATTAATTACTCTATTTCCTTCTGATAAAGGGCCCTTTCCCCTTTTTTTTATAACAGCCCCTTCCCCTTTTCATAAATACTCCTTTTCACCTATGATAAATGCCCCTATTAAAATCTGATAGGTGCCCCTTTTTCTTCGACAGATGCCCCTTTTCCTTTCTCATAAGTACCTTTTTCATCTCTGGTGAGTGGCCCTTTTCAGGTTCGAGGTTTATTATGACATGTGCCCCTTTTCTTTTCTAATAAAATTTCTGATTGTCCTTTTTCTTTCTGAAAATATCCCTTTTCCTTTCTCCATAACATACGCCCCTATAGAGCGACTTAGAGCAACTTTTTCATTTATTTCCCAAAGCTCGCTCGCATTTATATTTGGTATAATCGTGTTACTTATGATATGTATTTTCAGCCTTTCATGATTAAATTGTGCTTAGAACCCATCAGGATTTGTTGTTGTTTTTCTCATTATGAAACTTTTTGCCCTCGACGTCAGAAATCTTAAAATTTTCTTAATATTCAGACCATCACACCCAACTGCAAAGTATGATTCTTAAACAGTATATTGGACCAAAGTAAAGAGAGAAACAAATATTGAAATCATCCCTGATAATGTAATCACAATCATAAAACTGTAGGGGTATATAGGCCTACCAATGTCTAAATATGGTAGATTTACATTTTGATGGTTCCATTTGTAGGTGCCCCTTATATTCCAGAAAGTACCCTATTTTGATGGTGACCCCTCCCCCCTTTTGGAAAATGCTCCACCGCGCCTGTTTGTGCTTAAACTTTTTGTTCAACTCATACTCCTGACCGTCTATCGTCGAGTCAAAAGACTGAAAGGTCCTTTATATTTAACGACATGTAACGATTTTGGTTTACGGTTTATTAAATACTGAACCTGGCAGCCCGTAGGCTGAATTACATTAAATTTACATGATAAAAACAACTGAACTTGCACATCAATGTTGTAACAATTATCATAAAATGTGAGAACATTAAAACATTAAAACAATACGGCAATCAAAATAATTAAGACAGTATTCTTAAAACAGGATCAAGCTATGTTCACATATTACACCGAGAGATATAGCAAAAAAGGAGAGTAGAAGGAAAGTGGGAGAAAAGGAGAGTTAGAGAAGAGCTAGGAATCGAGAGGTGGATAGTAGAAAGAACGAAGTAAAAGGGAAGAAACAGGTAACCGTTAGAGACTGAGAAGAGGGCGGGAAAAAGAGGAAGAGAGAGAATTAGAGGAAGTATAATGACTGTGTATGGAAAATTACAGTTCATAGTGCCACGTTTAATGTCATTCATACAGATTAAAACAGTTAAAATACAATAAATGAAGTTATACTTTTAAGGGAATGATAATGCGCATGCGGAAATTGTGAGTAATGCGTAAACTATCAAAATATCACACTAAAGATTTAAACATACTATATTTCAAAACCAGACTTTGAACATGTATTGTGTGAACTTCAATAATGGTATCTTACTGAAGAAGGTGAAAGATAAATTCAATCAGACATGGGAGGAGTCGAAATGAAAAAAAAAAGGCAAGGGAGAGAGGGGAGAGAGGAGAAAGAGAGAGAGAGAGGGGGGATAAGGAGGACAGAAAGAGTAGGTAGATAGGCGTATGAGAGAGAGAGAGAGAGAGAGAGTGATGAAAGAGTTATGAGGGAGAGAAGAGAAAGAGCGAGAGAGAGAGAGAGAGAGAGAGAGAGAGAAAGAGAGAGAGAGAGAGAAGGAGAGAGAGAGATGAAAGAGTTATGACGGAGAGAAATAGAAAGAGCGAGAGAGAGAGAGAGAGAGAAGGATGATGGAAGTCCTGTGGAAAAGGCGGGTTGAAACAAGTTATTAAAATTGATACCACGTCAACCATTTGAACACAACACAAGATTCCGAGCAGTTACAGATATTAAACAAATATATTGGGATTTATTTTGCAATTGCTGTTGAATATGAGAGCAGAAATCAGCACAGCGAGCGTGAACATACACACACATGTACACACAACATCCATCGACAAAACAATTTCAGTACATTATCATTATCAGTACAGTACGTACATAAAAGTTTAAAATACAGTTTAGGCTCTCCGCGAGCGGTTTCATTGGAATTAATCGAGAAATTCCCCTCACTAGCGTGTAAATAAAAATACGCGTACGGGGTATGCTCATGGAACTTCCAAACCGGAATGATCACTATTAATAAAACGAAAAGGGGATCACTTTTCATAAAGAAATAAGGACCGTTATTCTTAAGGACCGCTTTTCATAATGTGAGATGAGGGTTGCTATTCATAATTCACATTGAGGGTCTCTATTCATAAAAATAAATAAGCAATAAAACAAAATGCTAATAACAAAGGGAAATATTAGATGGGGACACCCTCGATTGTGGCGTAGCTGCGGGGGGCGACACATGGCCCCGAATATTTGTAAATGTTACCATTTATCTTTGATAATTATATAGAGACACCCCCGCTCCCGTGGTGACGAAAAAAAGAAGTAAAATATAACACACATATAATCCAGTCACACAGTCGTAGCCTGCGCAGTTCCACAGATAAATTATTGTTTCAGATTCCCCATGGCAAAACTAAAGTAACTCTCGGGGACCGCGCTTTTGCTATTGCAGCCCCCAAACTATGGAATAGCTTGCCAATAGAAATACGAAGCACCCCATCTCTCAATGTCTTCAAATCCAAATTAAAAACATATTTGTTCAATTGAGAGATTCTATTTTGTAGAATTTAGTAAAAAGGAGCTCTGAACCAGCGCAGCTGAATATATTTTGTATAAAAGCTGCGCTATATAAATTTATTATTATCATTATTATTAATCCTATCGTAATTTGTCCTCCTTGCGGGAAGTCTTGCCCCACCACCCTGCCCCGACTAAGCTCATTATTCAGGCTACGCCACTGAGACATTAAGTAGACCAAGCATCCCCATAATCATAGTTATTTAAGGACTGAGTTTGCTAATTCAGAAACTAGTAATTGCATAATACTGGTGAAATCACTAACGCCCTAAAATAAATTATTTCGTTTTTATGTAGCTTCGTCATTCAGCCTCTGATGAATATTCTGATTAAAAATTCAGACCCTCTTGTACCTTGTTGATATTGGCTTAAGGAATCAGAGAATCAGAAAAATGCCATGGCTATAGGTTTTGATTGTTTAACATCTCTCTTATTAATTAGAAAGCGTGCGGAAACGGTAAGATTGTAGTCATATCCGAATTCGGATACTTTGCGCGAACGATTTTCACTTTCATTTATGTTATAATATCACCCATCATTCAGAAGAATCGAGCGATGATATTGCTGTATGACTGACATCTCAAATACGCATTATTTTGTAAGAATCTTATATGGATTACTGTGATTGGAATAAATAAAATGACGAAATAATTATAATCATTCCACATCATGAATTGCTATGAGGTCTACCCCCCAACCCCCATAAATAAAAACAAAAACAAATTTCATGTATTTTTTGTGTTAGCTTTGAATTGATTATGTCTCGGATTAATTAATGTTCCACTTTTTCTGAACCTCCATGCATATTTATGTTTACATTCCGTATTTTCCTGTGTTTGTTCTGTATTTATCATTATATCCTGTCCCCTTGTTGCTACGAGGGCTAGATATTGCACCCAAAAAAAGAAACAAAACCAAATTTCTCACGGCATTTTTTATTTTGTTGCACTATAGACCTTGTCAGTCCTCCTTACCCATTACATCCATCACACAACCCACCCCCAACAAAAAAGACAATAAATGTTTGGCTCATATCAGTTCAGTTCATTTAAAACAGTTCAGTTTATTTTATTTTTGCACGGCACCAATTTCAGCCAGAGGCTGTTCTTCCGCAGGTCCAAAGATGGGCCCCCTCCCCTGGCGCTCAAGGGGGAGGTGGTGGTGAAAAATGTTTTTCAATTTTTGAAGGCAAAAAAATTGTGCTCACTACCTCCCCTATCCCCACTGAGCGGAAAATCGGCCGGCACGGTTTTCAAATTTTCGCACGAAGTGGGCCCCTTTTTCGGCCCCCTCCCTTGCCGCCGGCTGGATCCGCCCCTACCCCTATCCCCAACAAAACACAATTTAAAGGACCCCCCCTATACACCCCTCTCCGGGCAGTAACTAGGCTCATGGTCCGGTGCTACTCCGTTTGTTTTCGGAGTTGGGGAAGTTTCAGGAAATGAAGATTGTAGATAAATCAAGTTAGGTTAATTAATATGCCGAGTATCCTGAGGTTATGATAATTCATGGAAAAAACGAAAATCTTAAAACTATTTATTGGCTGAAATTGAAGAGCTTCTGGGTGCCTTGATATGGCTAAGGCTATATAATTTGTAGGTCCATACTTGCGCGGATCCAGGGGCCAGAGGGCCTTGCCCCCGCCCCCAAAAAAGAGAGAGAGAGAGAGAGAGAGAGAAGGAAAAGAAGGGAAAGGGAAAGAGGAGAGAAAGGGAAAGAAAGAAGAGGAAGCAGAAAGGAAAAGGGGGAAAGAAGGAGATCGGGGGCCGAAAGGGCCTTGCCTCCAAGGCTGTTGCCTCCCCTCCCCAGCAAAAAAAAAAGGGGGAGGAAGGAAAGGAAAGAAAAATAGGAAAAGAGGAGATAAAGGGAAGGAAATAAAGAGGAAGAAGAAAAGAAAAGAAGGGGGATATCAGTTGCAATTTTCCCGCCAACAAGTTGTGGATCGGGGAGGGGTCAAAAGGCCCTTGCCTCTCCCCCCCCTTCGCCCCGCCCCCTCCCCCGCCAAAAATAGGGGGAAGGGAAAGGGAAAGAGGAGAGCTAAAAGGGAACAAATAAGAGGATGAAGAAAAGGATGAAAAGAAGGGGAGATCTGTTGCGATTAATTCGGCCAACAACGTGTGGATCAGGGAGACCGAAAGGCCCTCCCCAGCAAACGTAAAGAGAGAGAAGGAAGGGAAGGAAAAGGGAAAGAGGAGAGAAAGGGAAAGAAAATATAGAGGAAGAAGAAAAGGGGGAAAATAAGGAAAGATCAGTTGCGATTTTTATCACTTCTTCTATCATCATTGTACAACTATCATTGTACAAATGTATTTATTTATTTATTTATTTATTCCTGTTTGATAAAAATATTATGAATATAAACTCATAACAGCAATTTTACAGGTACAAAGAAACGCAAAAATGATCATGCATTTGCATGTAAGTGAATCATTAGAATTATTCATATTGTTTTATCATGTAAAATAGTATGCATTTAAGCTTTCGGAATTTTTTGTGTTTATGTATGAAAGAAAGCGTTTGGAACTTATAATGCGCATGATGCAATTTCAGGTGCAATTTACTGCAGTTGCCCCAAATAGAGTTTAAGCATGGTTTATTTCTAATTCGAAACTAGTGATTTACAAATTTTGTTGAAAATGACATTTTGACACTTTTCGGGATTTTCCTCACTTTTGAGTAAATTGGAAAATGACAAATTCCCAAATTTACAGTCAGGCAAGAAATATGCTTATTAAGAGGCCTACATGTCAGGACCCGCGGAACGGCGGGGCTCGGGGGTCTCGAGCTCCCCCTTTTTGAAAAAGTATATTGGAAAGAAAGAGAGAAAAGAAAAATAGTGACCTGCCAGTGTCACAAAATAATAAGGTATCAAAATATGCTCATCTGACAGTAGTTAAATGCCTAAAACCCCTGAGCTTCCGGGGCTCTGCCCTGGACCCCACCTAGGGCCCTAAGGCGGGCCCCTGGATGCTCATCTGACGGCACTTTAACGCCTAAAACTCCTGAGCTTCTGGGGGCTCCACCCCCTGTACACCAAGCAAATTAGTGTCCTGCCAGTGTCACAAAAAGGTATTAAAATATGCTCATCTGACTGTAATTAAATGCCCATACGCCCTGAGCTTCCAGGGCTCAGCCCTTGACCCCGCCGGGGCTTTGCCCCTAGACCCCACGCCGATTTACGTTACGCTCTAGCTGATCGTAAATACTTTAGCCTCCCCCCCCCACCCACTTTCAAAAACGTTTAGCAGGGCCTGCATGTAAGAGTGGTGGTGATGCGGATTTTTTTTTTTCTGCCCCCAAACGATTTTCCTCATTACGCCACTGCTTTAGTGGTCACCATTACGTACCAATGTTTGGCTCGCACAATTTCAAATTTGGCCCCCTAAGAAATCCTGGATCCGCGCCTGCCCCAAAGCCCCCCCCCCTCCTGACCCATAACAAAAAAAAATGAATTCAAAAACCTCTCCTACTAACGCCCATACCATACTTACTAAATATTTGTCTATTGCCAAATTCAC
Organism: Mesocentrotus franciscanus; assembly: GCA_037976565.1. NCBI lineage: Eukaryota > Metazoa > Echinodermata > Echinoidea > Camarodonta > Strongylocentrotidae > Mesocentrotus > Mesocentrotus franciscanus. The sequence goes on from CP137678.1 coordinate 7,864,173, forward strand.
CTTCTGCTGCTACAGCCAAGCCAACACACATCAGAGCAACGACAACAGCCTTCAAGATGATTGTAGATGTACATTATACTAATCTGGCATACAGCTCGAATTATTTTGATCTCTTTGCTATTGCTTAGCTTGCTTGTATAGGTTTAGGACACACAGTTGCTGTCCTTTTTAACCTGGTATTAACACTTATTATTCAATTTAGGCAACATTTATCAATATCTCATTAACCTAGATGATTCGTATTCGGTACCAGATCAATGTATTTTATAATGACAAAGAAATGCTGGTATGATTCCGAAAGAGAGAGAGAGAGAGAATAATTACAGTTTTCCTTTCGACATTGGCTTTTTAGTCATCTAAATATAAATGGTGCTTGAGCGAGCGCCGATTTCCAATATAAATGATTCAAACATACGCAATCACTTTATTTATTACGAGATAATATTATTAGAATCCAACACCAACACAAAAATCAAGTGTTATCAACCTGCGATGTAAAAACAAAATTGAGATCGTTTGTCTCCTGCATTGATTTCGGAGATAATCAGAATTTATGAAAAGGGCACTAGCTGTGATTTTAACCTAGAAAAGGACTGAAACATAATAGTTTGATTTAGTGTGATTTTAATAATTTCTTCCTTTTTTTTTTGGCTTTTTGTACTTTTATCTTAAAAATAATTTAAGATAATGACAACTGTTAATAATAATAATAATATAGAGTATTTGTATGCGCCAACTCCACGTGACTAATGTGTTCGAGGCGCAATGGAAAAGAAAAATTACAAGTACACGAAAATACACAAAAATGGAACAACAACAATGTGAAAGTAAATCTACTGGAAAGCCGCTTTGATCAAATGAGTTTTGAGGGCATTTTTAAAGCAATCTCCACTTGAAATATAACGAATATCTTGTGGCAATTGATTCATAGGTAAGGTCCAGCATGTGCAAATGACCGATTCCCCCATAATTTCTTAGTTTTCGGAACAACAAGCAATTTAGAATCGGAAGATCTTTTTACAAACAGCCGGGATCTGAACAGCCATGGACATTGTAGAATAAAATAAAACCCCAAGATTTCTACATGATTTAGACGGAGTAATAAAAACATCATCAACCTTAATAAAGGGAAGGCTGACCTTTTCTAATAACGTTTTAGAACCGATAAACAACAGCTCCGATTTCTCTTGATTTAATTTTAAGGAATTAGAGCTCATTCATTTCTTGATATCATGACCACAAGCCTCAAGTTTTTTAATGGTATCAATTGTTGTCATTTGAAACTACAAAAGGCATTATTCTGCCTGACTTTGTTTAAGATCATAAGTAGTAGTTTTGAGTTATTTTATCACAAAAGTTACTGGTATGAATTTTAGATATCTAAATCAAATTCATAATTATTGGAACCAACATAATATTCACTCTCAGCTGCTCGAATTCGTGTGAATTAGTTTTTTAATGGTTGTCATTTATTTTACATAGAAAAGGTTGAAAAAGGAAAACTTCATTGTATTTTTATTCCGTAATTAAAAAATATAGTGGAAAATTTTTTTAACTAGTATCTTTGACAACGTACATTCAGAATACTTTGATATCAATTTTAATGTGCAATAATTCAAGAATGGCTGAGCAACAGAAAACAAACTTATTTTGTATTGAAATGGTGTATTTTATTTTTATTTGTCACTTCACGGTACAATTTACAAATTTGACAAATGATTCACATACCAGTGAAAATGAACATTTGATTACATAATGCAGTGAACATTATACAGCTTATTAACATAGCAAACATCTTTCTTCACTTATCTAACAGTGGATATCCACTGGGCCATGCCCTGCCACCTGCTGTCATGGGCAGCTTTTTATCGTTATGTATAGCAATGTATCTTTCCATTTTGTACGATTCGATTAATAAGGAAATAATGTCAGAAATATATGGCTTTGCTAATTTGCATCTATTTAGATAATTTTTTTTTTCTTGCTATTATTAATATATGGTTAAAAAGAATATAATTTTTCGACAATATACCAAGAATTGCCGTTTTTCGGTTAACATCGCGAAATCAAACATAGTCAACTCTTTTCCAAGCTGATTCCAAACATCTTGTATTATTGTACATTTCCAAAAAATATGTTCAATCGTTTCATTTTTTAAATCACAGAAAGAACATAATGGGGAACTAATGACCTTCATTTTATACAATTTATAACTCAAGTTCAGAATATTAGTTAACACCTTGAACTGAAATTCTCTGTAATGTACATCAATTGTAGTAGAAATGATGCATGAACGAGCCAGTGACGATTCTTTATCTGAAACATCATATCTATTCTTTAGTCTAAACAGATCATAAAATTGTTTGCTTTTAATTCTGTTCAAAATTATCAACTCAGGGGGTAAAATAATATTCGAAGTAACATCGTTTTTGAATGGGTTTGTATATACTATTTTAGGGATATTTATCTTTGATAACGAAGAGTAAACTCCCTGTAGCCTAAAGTAATCATTTGCATCTAGTTCAAATAACCTTTCATGTCATCCTGTTGCTCTAAATGACGCCCTTCTGTAAGGATGTCATTAAAAAACACCATTTTTTTAATGAAAAGTTTTCGAAAGAAGATCATATCTGAATTTACTTGTGATTGTCTATTGTTCCAAATAATCTGGAATTTCGTACTGTCCTCTCTGTTTCTCACATTGAGAGAATTCCATCGTTCTAAAAAAGCTCGATAGAACTTAGGAATGTTTTGTCTGTCATTTTATGACCATTGTTACAGTTAAACAGGAACAAACCACCGTTTTTTCAGGTAATATTGAAGAATTTGAAACTATCCTTGTTTATCGGCTTCTTTTATTCTTTGAGTCCAGTACAATTGTTGTGCGCTGGCAGATGACTGAACATTTATCATCTTTATTCCTCCATTTGACAAATCGAAGTCCTTGAATGTTACGTCCTATAATAAACCTTTTCAATTGACAAACATTTAAATGAAATATATCCACCAACATATATTTCTTTTTAAATAAAGGCCTACACCAAGAACAGGTCGACAATGCAAAATTTTCCTCATGCCTCTTGTACACAATGCCTCGCATTTAACGACGAGGACTATAAAGACGCTGTATTCGGCGTATTTACCTGTGCTCGTTTTCCGACGTTGTGTCTGACGGTCATAACACAAGTCGTCATATGGTGGGTTCCCACTGCCGATCAAACCAACCCGACCAAGCCCAATCAAGCCCGATCACCCATTTTCCCCCGACCAATCCCGACCACATGCCTAAACACAAGCTCTTCCCGACCGCTATTCGACCATTGACGACTCACATTCAACCATTCACGACTCCTGCACGACGTATAGTCGACCACAACTTCGATCTCTTCTCGATCATTCCGATCTACATACAATCCCAACGCGATCCCTACTAGACCAACTAGACGTACACGATCTCTACACAATCTCGACCCGAGCAGATCGACCTGTTCGAACAGGGATCCAAGATGACTCGTGAACTGAGTGGTTGCACAAAATATTATCGTCAGCTGATGGTACAGTACTCATTTTTATTATTATACAATATTTCATTCCCTCTGTATCTCTCTTCTGTTTTAACATATTCTTTCATATCTATCCATGCTTTCAGAAGATTCTGATAAAAAGAAGGTAACATGAGTTTCACTGTATCTCTCCAATAGTTGCAATAAAATATTAAATTCCCGCCCATTGGTCTCATTAAATATTTAAAGTATTGTTTCCATTTGATAGCTTGAGTTCCTGTTAAAAGCCTTTTATCCACATTATTCTCTGTGCCTTTACAAACAGTCGGAAATACATCATTTTGAGCCCACCCTGCGGAAGGTCTAAAACATGATGCTCTTTTAATTTTGCCTTTACTTCTCCACAAAAAATCAAAACATATTTATTCAATTTCGCTTTACACCCATTCTGGAACCGGCATCAATTATGATAAATATATAAATTTAGAATAGCCATATACTTTCATTCATTGAATTTTCCCCATTAATGTTAAATCACGCTGCTTCCACCACGTAAAACGTTTTTTTAATCTTGCTCAATATTTCTTTATAAATCATTTGTTCTTTGATATCTTCGTGTATTGAAAAATAAATTCCTAGTATTTTAACAATGTCTACTTGCTTCCCAAGCGGAAATGTATGAGTGGATAATTGTGGACCTAAGGGCAAAATGAATGTCTTGTCCTTGTTTAACTTTAAGCCTGATATTTTTTAAAAACATTCAAAAATATGTTTAATTTCCTTAAATGAATTCGAATCTTTAATGAAAAGCGTTATATCGTCTGCGTACAGAACTTGCTTTATTTCTGTATTTCCAAAACTGATTCCTTTTATCTGATGATTATTTCTTATCATATGAGCTAAAATTTCAATACACAGAACGAATACATATGGAGAGAGGGGATCTCCCTGCCTTACTCCTCTTTCAACCTTGAAATAACCTGTTGATGTATATCCATTTATAACACAACTTTCTGCTTAAGTATAAAAAAAATATTAACCCATTTACAAAACCTTGGTCCAAAATTAAATGATTGTAAAACCTCATATAAAAATAAATGTGAAACAGAATCAAATGCTTTTTCAAAACCAATGGCCACCAAAAAAGCGTGTTCTCTGTAAAAAGAAGTATAAAAGATCATTCGTATTGCTTCTCCAATGTTCCTATCCTTAACATATCCCAACTGATCAAAACCAACAATTTCAGGTAAAACTTTTTGTATTCTCTTTGAAAGGATTTTATAATCTACGTTTAGCAACGAAATCGGTCTGTAATTCTTAATAAGCTCCGGATCTTTGCCATCTTTATGTATCAAGATAATAAGTGCTTGCCTTTGAGAGCCTGATAATTCCCTTGTTGAAGAGCTTCATTAAAAGATGCAAGAACTAGATCTCTAATTACTGGCCAAAATTTCTGATAAAATTCTGCATTTAAACCATCATTTCCTGGAGATTTGTTGAGTTTCATATCTTTTAGTATTTCTATGCATTCCCTTTCTACGATCGTTTCCTCACATGAATCTCGTGATATATTATTATTCAATTTTGGCAGGTTATTAGGAAAGAAGTCCAAAGTGTCATCTTGTATAGAATTTATTTTGCTATATAGCTGCCCATAAAATGATTTTATTCCTTCAATAATTTCTTTTCGTTAGAAGTGGTATTTCCATTTCCATTTTATTTCTTTATTATACCTTTTTTCTATTTGATTCCATTAACTGTTTGAAGAATGCTGTATTCTTTTCTCCACATTCATACCATGAGGATCTTGACCGTACTTTCAAACCTTCATTGATGTAATCGTGGAGTAAACTAAGTTGTTGTTTCTTAGTTTTCAAATTTTCAAAAATATCTTTGTCATGTCCATTGCCAATCGACAATAAATCCTTTTCTAAGTCTTTAATCTCTTTTTCCAATTTTCCGATTTTTTTTCTTCTTTCCTTTCCTCCGCCCTTTTTCTTGATAGTTTAATTGTAAACTTCCGTATTTCCATTTTCATGAAATCCCATAATACTCTCTTATCTTTAATTTCAACAGACAGTTTCTCCTTTAAAGTCTTTATTTCTTCTCTCATCTTCTTAACGTATTGTCACTTCATAGACTATTATTAAACTTTGAATAAGATCTTTTATTTGTATTTTTTGTCGATGACCTATTATGGATTACCAGATTAACTGCTGAATGGTCAGGGGCTATAGAGGAACAATGTCACATTTGGATGTTATTTGCTCTAAATTCTCTGATATGATCCAATAATCTAAGCGACTTTGCATAAAAGGATTTCGTTGTTTATACGTGTAGTGCTTTTTAACTTTATTTTTACTTCTCCATACATCACGTAATCTATAGCTATCCATGAACGCTTCTAATTGTTTTACTAAATTTTGTTTGCTTCTTTGATACTTGTCCAAAATAATCTAGATTCGTGTCTCTAATAACATTGAAGTCACCCCAAGTGCTACTGGATTTCCTTCTGTATTATTCCTATTGAGTTGAGTTGCGATCGGAAAGATCGAGTGCGGTCGAGAAGTGCTCGGGATGTGATCGAGAAGCAGTCGAGAAGTGAGCGAGTTCGGTCGAGTGACTGTTTAGGGCAGACATGTATCGATCGTCAAGCGGTTGAGTTGTTGATCGAGTTGATCGGGAACCAATCGTGTAGAAGTTGTGTATAAATCGAGATGATCGGGTAGTGATCGGCGGAAAAAATCCACCGCGACCAAACTAGACCTCTATACGATCGATTCCCGATTAGCTCGACCTCTACTCGACCAATACACGATCGCTGTACGATCGCTTGCCTTCTCGACCCCTACACGATATTTTTTGACATGCCAAAAATTGTCGTGTAGGAAGCCAGATCGCTAACGATCAAGGTAGACCGACCCCGATCAAGGTAGACCGACCCCGATCTCCCTTGCCGACCGAGCTAGACCAGGCCAAAATAGCTTGATCGGGCTTGGTCGGGTTGGTTTGATCGGCGGTGGGAACCCACCATAAGCTGGCGTAGGATTGCGTCAGTAACCATGGTGACTTGTGCGTTCTTTGCCGTGCCATGTGAGAGTTGCATTCTAAACAAATGTAATTGCAAAAAGAACAGTAAAAATCACGATGACCGAATGAAATCAGGGAACCTTTTTATCGCGACAAAATAATACGACCCGTATTACTATATTTAAAAAAACAAATTACCTATTTTTCTTTCTATTATGGCATGTGGCTTTTGTGGAGGTTCGAGTACACTTCCAAACGATTTTTTTGTCTCTATGAGATTAATCTAAAGATTGAAAAATTGATTGAAGAATTCAATGATTTTATGTGATCAATTGTCGTCCAGGATTATGTAAGCATCATCCTCGTTATCATTATCAGCTTTCACCGAGTCTGCAGATTGATAGGGATTTAGGTATGCGCATAGAGTAGTATCCTTCACTACCGGGGATTTTTGAGGATCCCATACCACCCTGTGAACTGGATATACGCGAAGAGTAGTATCCTTCCTTGCCGGGGATTTTTGAGGATCCCATACCATCCTGTGATCGAGGTATATGCAAAGAGAGGTACACCTTAGAGCCAGCGGTTGCTCGGCCTTGTGGGTCACGATCCAAGACAATGTACCCATCTTCGTCGGTACGTCTGGCCGAAACTGGACCTTGGACCAGGCCTACATCTGGCATGTATGGGTAGTTGTAGTCATGGTCTGAAGAGCTGTTCTTCAAAGGAACGCCCTGGGTTGGGACGAGGTACTCATGGGATATTTCAGAATCTGCCGTGGTTGCAGAAGAAACTTTCTTGTCGGGATCTTCGTAGAGAACTTCTCCTACCAAGGTCTCAAGAGGGCTCTTCACTGAAGGATTAGTCCCTGAAGCGCAATGCATTGTATCTGATATAGGCATCGGGTTTAACGACAGAGATGTTGCGCCTTGGACACTTTTATTCCGAAGGGCCCTGTCTTGGTGTTGTTCATTAGCTCTCTCCATCACTCTGATAGGTGATTCTCCAGCGTGCTTCAATCGGTGATATGTCAGTATACCTACAACAATGATGATCAGGAAAATGACGACCGGAATGAAGATTGGAATGGCAATGTGAACCGATGGACCCAGGGCTTTTACGGTAGAAAGGCCTAGATAAATAAATAAATTGGTAAATATATCAATTAATTAATCAATTTATGTTTATTCATTTATATATCCATTTAATCTAAACAGGGTAACTCTCTCAGTATCAAAACTGTTTTTCTGAGAGGCCCTTTACAAATTATAGGCTAAATATACAGAGGAAACAAAGTTTTAATTCATTCATATCATAACATGGATTATTTGTTTTTGTTTTTTGTTTTTATACACCATGATATAAACACGCAAAAGTAGATATTTCATATGAAAAATTAACAGCAAAATAGTGATAACAATAATTGTTATGATAATACTGATAATTATAAAAAATTATAACAATGATAATAGCATAATAAAAATAATATCAAAAACAAAATCTATAATAATATCACTGATAATAATTGAGACGATAGGGAATGATGATCAACAGCGATGATATTATTGATAGAAATTGGAAATTGGCAGAATAATTTCTAGATCCCGGCTTTCATTTATTATTATAGGAAAATATTGAAATTTGGTGTTCCAGGAACACGAGCCTGATAGACCGATAAAACAAAGGAATTCGTTAGGACGAATGAGAAATGTCGGCCTCATGGGCTGTCAGATTCACTGGCCCGTCGGTGTACTGCACTCTTCCGGGCTTGTTCAGAAATGGCGCGGTAAACCGCCGCAAAAAAGCCGCCGCAAAAAAGCCGCCGCTGTTTAAAGTGCAAATGAATGGCAACTGCGCGCAACAAAGGACCTGCGAGTATTCACCGAGCCCTGTGTTATCAGATACAGCCATTTGAAGCGTATACAGCTAACGTCATCATAAAAAACTATTAAAAAATTGCCGCATTTTTGCCGCGACATGGCTGAACGATGTTTCCAGTTTTACAAATCTGAGATGCATGGCCTTACGTGTTATCAGTGTCTGTGATATGGTGTTATATCGAAGCCTTAAAAAAAAAATGCGCTTCAAAACGATCATGAAGTGCTTCAATAAAGTAAAAATCTTTGAGTGACCGGTTTTATCAAACTAATTTTCCCCATTAGACTGTAGTGTTATAAAACTGTTCAAAACCGTTTGGCAAACAGTTTTGGGTATTTCTTATTCCAATCATAAATATCTTGATAATCAGACAGGCGGTCGGCTTGTAAAAGTAATGGGATTCCTGACTGACCTAAAGGTTTATAATTATGATTGCAGCATGAGCTAAATCCAGGATTTTGTTTAGAATCTGAGGCAAAGATACCCAATCCCTTTAAGAAAATGTCAGAAGTTCTACGAGACCAAAATTGTCTATCTAGTGGGTTGTCGGCTTTGGGCTGTCTGTCTTGCCATGCCGATCATAATATTTTGATTGAATATGTTAATACTAATTCTGACTTATCTACGGTGAAGTTACTGATGAAGAACAAATATTTAAAAAATAAAAATAAAATACCACACATGTACCTAAAGTGTCATAACCATTTTAAAATGGTGTTTTTATATTCATGCACAATCCAATTTACGATAGGCATGCAGTATGATAGTAATTACCGGCTACCTAATCGGATGGGGATTGAGATCAGGGCCCTGTCTTACAAAGAGTTGCGATTGATATCAATCGCAAAGAAGTTGCGATTAATATCAACTCTTTGTAAGACAGGACCCAGGGGTTCAGTGAAAGTGATATCCACCATGGCAGTATTTGTTGAATCACTACCTGTTGATCGTAATGAAGACCTTGTCCACTCCGATGTCGTCACGGTGGTCGTCATGTGCTCCGTGGTGTTCGTACGGTATTTCGTCGAGGTGTTCATTGTCCGCTTCGTGCTGGTAGACGATTTGAAAGTGGTTTTTGTTGTTGCTTTAGTAGTTGTAGCTTTGTAATGAGACAGGGATGATTCAAGATAGTACAAATACATATCAAGCGTATAGTGATTTAATAGCATCAAAGATTATTATAATAATGATAGATAACAATAGGCCTAGATAAGATTTGTAAGGCGCCTAATCCTTTTTTTAATCAAATGCTCAAGGTGCACTAGTGCAAAAGATAACAAATATACACAAAAGTACTAATTGGGTAGGATAAAATATCATGAAAGAGAAAGAGGAAGAAAAGGGAGAATGAATTATAAGCCAAATCAAACAGATAATGTAGAGGTATTGTAGTCGAGTGGTTTAAACCCTTCAATGTAGATGCTGAGATCTTGGGTTTGAGACCCGGCGCGGTACTAGTGTCCTTTGGCGAGACAGTAATCTTCCTTTGCCACTCTCCACCCAGGTGTTAAATGGGTAGGCCTACCGGTAGAAAGGAATTACTTGAATACTGTAAGCACCGAATATCGGTAGCCTAGCTATAGCTTGAGCTAGGGTTTTACTGGAGCGCCTTGAGCATCTTTATGTTCGCTTTTAAAATATCCAATATATTATATCAATATATTTATCATTATTGTTGTTTTGATTAGTGTTTTTGTTGTAGTTGATGTTATTATTATTTTAATTATTATTATAACTATTATTATTATTATTATTATTATTATTATTATTATTATTATTATTATTATTATTAATGCAATTATCATCATCATCATTATCATTGGTTTTTTGTTGTTGTTGCAACAATGAATTAAACCGAAAAGTAGAAATGAGAGGTATGAGAGATTATTATACTATAGAATACATTAGACGTACAGTGTATTTTTAATATACATGTAAATATTCTTCTTTGAGCGAGGATCCTGGTTTGCAGTTCTTTCCTGTTCAGTTGTGCGTTGCACAATTTCCTGTACGTTCTCGGAAATGATTGTGGTTAGTATCATACACATTGACCTAATTGTGAAGTCAATTTCTACAACATAGTAGGCCTATAAAATACATGTATCAGGCAAGTTTGTATTAGGTGTTTTATTTTCTACAGATTCATACTCATCACTACATACTTGGTAATGAAGTTGACACGACCCGGATGTTATCCATGGCTACGCGACCTGAGGACATACTCCATACTGCAGTGAAGGTTACCTACGAAGGAGAGGAATTAATTGATTAAACGTTATTTTGAGAAAATGAAAATTATTCATAAAATCTATGGGAGAGAACAAAATGACACCAAATTAATTTCGAATTAATGTTTAATAGAAACATACATGATCGGTTGAAAATTTTAGCTGAAATATTATCAAGTTTAATAGCCTATTACTTTTTATGTTTAATGATGATGCAAAATAACGAACAAATGACTTGATAGATTGGATCAAAACTGAACTTTATGGTTAAGAAGTAACATTTTTTCTTGAGCAAGGGAATGAAATGAGAAATCATTTCTAGTGCGTAAACTGATTTCTCCCCTTCCTATAGTATGGTTACTAGCAAGTTGTTCTACCTATCTTTTTCCATTTTCTGTGTACACATTTTGAAAATACTTCATGTGAGAGGAATAACACCTCATAAAAAATATGTTATAGATTATTTACAGAGGTGTTGTGGTCTCGTGGATAAGTCTCGAACTGTGAACCACAAGGTACAGGGTTCGAATCCCTGCCACAACACTAACTCCTTTGGCAATGCGTTAATCTACATTAGTCACACTCCGCACAGGTGAGGTAAAAGGGTCTCTGGTAGGATCATTCCTTGAAATTCACTGAGTGCTGATAACATCTGCAGGAGCTAAAGCCGGGGTAATACTCTCCGAAGCTCTTCGGAAGTGCATACGGACGTTTTATCGTTATGTTATTATCACAATTATCATTATTATCATTTTTACTATTATTGTTATTATTATTATTATTATTATCATTATTACCCCTATCATTATTACTATTTTTATTGTTATTATTATTATTGTTATTATTATTATTATTATTATTATTATTATTATTATTATTATTATTATTATTAATGTAATCGTCATCATCGTAAATGTACGCCTACCGTAGGTTTGCGTCCATTGCAGTAGATTCTGATATTTCTCGCGATCTCCCATCTGCCATTAGACTGTTGGGTGATATCATGTAGTGTCGAACCACAGACAGAAATCGTCAGGGTGCTCTCACCAGGATCAAAGAACTTGTAGTGGAAGGAGAGTAGTCCAGAGTTTTGAGCAAGATTGAGATTTGGTAGTTGGAATATTGCTTGGATCTGCATGTTTTCTCCCTCACCTGTCGTAAGTAGGAACCCATCTATAAAAATAGAGAAAGGGGAGAAATGCACTATTTGAACTTGAGACAATCTGAGTGAAGACATATTTGAAAATGCTGGTCAACATTCATCAGAATCGGTTAAAGGCCAAGAGTGGAGGATGATCAACCGTTGACCGTGAGACCATAGCACACCTGTATTGGCGTCAGGGCTTTGGGGATTATAGGCTTACGTGTGTGAGTAGGGGCGCATCATCTCTGGGTTCTTTTCAATTTTCATTTCATTTTATTCATTTCCACAATAACAGCAAATAAATTTACAAAGACTTTCATTTTAAAAATCATTATGAGCATAGAAAACTAACAATCAATAATAATCCAAAATTTGCTCAGTTCATATTTTTCACCTAAATGATAAGTAAATAAAGGCTTGCTGTATTATAGAGGATACCATAGAAAGCAAAGCTTGCAGTCCAGGCTCCCTAACATAAATATCCCAGTATTATTGAATAATAATTTTTAAACAGACATAAAGGATATAAAACTGACCGTACGCATCAAATACAATCAAAAACATATTCTGCCAATTTTCCCCTCTCAAAACACAATTTTTGTTGTATTTATTGTAAATTTGATTATAATCATTGAAAATATGAAAAAAGGGTAGAAATTGGGAGAATCAACTTGGCAACAGAGCTTGTGTTATTGGGGGACAAAAGAGAATACAAACCATTCCAGTCTTCTGATGGTGGATAGCCATAGCTGACCCAGCTACTGACCGTTCCCCAGGCAGGTGGTGAGCTGGCCTGTGTAATACCACATTCGGTCAACCCAGCCCATGTATACCTTTTCCCGAAATTACAGATGAAGTCTAGAAAGCAAAAGATTCTTTTTTTAAATGTGCTATTCTTCTCTTAATTCACTTACGTCTGCATCAGGGCAACTTTCAACGTTTTGATACATAATTAATTATCTTAACCTGTACATCACTAAGAAATTGAGCTGTCTCTGTCTCTCTTTTAGCCTTTTTATAAATTAGTAAGAGACTTTCATGGTAAATGTTCTTTTATCGGCGAATCATCAATAAAGACGTATTATTTTTACCCTATCTTGACATTACTGGTTCAATTTAATTCAATTTGATTCAATAAAAGATTTATGAAAACAAGCAAATACAAACAATATACAAAAAGTATTGGGAGATAAAATGCATCGCGATTGATGGTAAATCAACGCAATTGTAATGACAAAGGCAAATGAAAAAAAGAATAAGAACAAGGGAAGAAAAGAAAAAAAAAAAAAAAAAGGAAAGGCAGAAATGAAATTACTCACCCGCATATGAACGATGTAACGTAGCACTTATCATTATTGTCAGTACACACTGAATACGATACACAGACCATGAAATCATGACGGTTTTTGCTGTTGATTTGATATTATCTCACAAAACTCTGCCTCCATCAACCAAAGACGAAGTATTGATTTGTATTCTCTCATGAAATGCAAAACACCGATCTTTATTAACAATGTCTGAATAAAAATACTCGAGCAAGGAAGAACTAGTCACGAATTATATTCACTTGGTTCTACTTGAACAAAAAGAGTGAAATAATTATCTTTTTGGTGCGCTAGCTGAGCGAACTTTGTGCAAAGCTTCCTCAATCGTAAAGGATTTTCGGTTTCGATGTATATCACGAGTTATTCCCAATCAAAACCATATTTAGGCATAATACACAATGATAATGGTTACAGTTGTATTGTATAGCGCTTACTGCTACGTTTATAACCACTTTCAATGTAATTACCATTGCCCCGTTAATTGGATTCAATTGCTATTCCTCATATGAAGTGCTAACACTCCGCTCCCTCAGGATTATTCCTGCCAGGCTCCATTCTACAAACGTACATCACGTGCTAATAAAACCCCAAGCTTATAACAGAACTAATCCTTCTACCCAACCCAGACCTAACCCCCTGCCACAAATAAATCTTCCACTCCATCCTGTAAAGTGTCACATGTTCTTTAATTCTATTATACGCCAAATCATGCCATGCATTTAATCACCATGCAGCAAAGGTGTTTTATTATATCAGTGTTAGAACTATAGTAAAGATTAGGTTATAATTTTTTTAAATGAAAACCATGATACAGGATACAGGGCAACGTTTCACGAAACCGTCATAAGTACAACTTCATCGACATGACAATAAACACGTAAATTATAATTAAAATACCTTTCAATGGGATGTCGGTGAACTTGTACTTATGACGGTTTCGTGAAACGGTGCCCGGATCGTTCTTTCATTGATAAAAATACACACAATACTGGAAAAGGAAGGATGTGTCATGTGTGTTTTATATTGTAGGTGTAGACTTAACTTGGGAGTCTACCCTGATATTCAATTCTTTTTAATAAAGGCAGGAAAAGGGAAAACAGATCAGAGAAAGTTTGAGGAAAGTTTGAGAAAAGTTTCAGGAATATCCGATTGGAAAAATAAGAAAGATTTTTCAAATTGCAATCAAACGTAAATTGGCGATTACCAGACATACCTTTTAAACACCATTCCCATTTGCTCTACCCTAAACACAAATGTGAATTACCGTTTTCTGTAGTGAAGAATATATTATTTACTACATGCAACCCGAATAGAATTATTACACAGATGTTTTATACAACCCCCTTTTGAAGTATAAATCGAATCCTTTATCGAAAAACCCAAGAAAATCAAAACTTTTGAAAATATCGGTAGAGCTACTGAGCAATTGGAAGATATGCTCGGATTTCATGTTACACAGTTTCCATTTGTGTTAATAATTATAACTTTGAATATTCATAACTTTCTTGGTGAAAACGTTAGTCGTGTCCGGCCCTACGTTTAAGAGTTGCTTAAGATAAATGCATAGTTGTATATTCTTACAGAATGAGGATAAATGTAAATGTGTATCAATATTTTGATGCTATTAGAGGAAGAGGAAAAAAAAAATTCCCGGTGCTATTTGCCAGCTTATGAAGAAAGTCTAAACATTTCTATTAACAAGAATGAATTAGAGCATCACAAAAAAAGCATAAATTCATTTAATACAAGCGTGATCATTTATGAAGAGAAAATTGTCCTTGCTGGTGTCGTTATTGTTCAAGACTTCAAGTACCTCACACACTGTTAGGATATGAAATTAAAATTCTGTAGTTGTGCCTGCAATATCTTTCAATGTGAAAATATTCAAGCAAAATAGTTTACAAACATAGTTACTTTGTTCAATATATTATAATGCTTCATATTATTTTAGTTTGTTTGAATAGTAATCCATATTCTAGAGAAACACATGGCATGTGTTTAATCCCACATACATGTATGAAAAGAATTATTGGTTGTATTTGTATAGAAAATGTGTGCAATTATAATGTTCCGTCCTTCAGAGTAATTTATACTAAAGCCCTGTTTGACACCTTGACTAAATAAAATCAAAATATCCAGATTTATTTCTATTCATTTCATGACCAGAAAACTGATGAAAAAAGTGGTTGTGATGGGTGGCAGAAACGTAGAATTATGGGTCATTTGAAAAATAGTCTGTGGTAATTTAAAGATATGGAGTGATTTTTTTTAATCACCCCCCCTCATGTATCAGTAGATCTGGCTTGTTTTTTATAATCTGGAAAACATGAATTACAGTATGTGGGATCACAAAAGCATGCAAATGTCAATCTATGAAGTGCATGCATACAGCTATAAGATGAAACCCAGTTACCAAAATGTATTTAATCTTATTGCAGTTACCCCCCCCCTTATGTTGACCAAAGGAAATGCATTACTATATACTTCGATGTGGAAATTTGTTGATATTACCATGTGTACATGGAACATATGTAGATATTACAACACTTGCCATTGATATACATGTAGGAACACCCATATCAACATATGATATATAATAAAGAATGAGTGTCTTGGGGAAGTGGTATGTTACATGTTATACCTCTTTGAGAAATTACACAACACAACAGATTTAGGAATTGTTGTAATGTTTTTTATCAGCAGCATTTATTGTTTGCAACAATGTAAAGAGAACACCTTCATTCATTAATAACAAATTAATGGAATAACTCGTCACTAGGTCTATTGGCTCACTGACTCTCTCAAGAGGCATTACACAAAAGTGATATTGTGATGAGAGCTCTACAGTAAGAGGTTCTGTTATTTTTTTAATGCCCTTAGTTACAGATTTAGGGGAACAACTGGCCCTTGCCTCCCTGCAAACCCAAATGACATACCTTCAGTACAAAAGGGCGAAATTGTGCCCATACCCCCTCGTTTTGCGGTAATGTCTTTTTTTTAAAAATATATACTAAAAATAACCTGCAAAATCCTAATTACCCTCTTTTTCTTCCATTCTTTCTTTTGCTTATCAGAAAAATGTTAGCGATGTTGTGCCCCTGCCTCTTTCCATTTATTTTACATCATTTGTTATTACATTTGTTGTACATATCAATTGCATGTGAATGTGTCACGGCTGAAAAGACATAATCTTTTACATGATGTGTGTCAGACATAAACTGAAAATGAAAGTGTAAAGGGAAAGTGATATGTAGTATCTATTGGCATGTGACTCAGACTTAAGACAGGAAAATAAACTAAATATTCCGTTTGTCATGGAGGGGAAATGATATGAGCATTTTAAAATGAAAGTGAGTGTAGCAAATTAAAATAATTGTTTGGCTCGAAATTCATGACTTGCAAAATCACCGAATACTTTTAATTTGTTTCTACTCCTTTTGAAGTTTAGACAACGGCCTTTGTTTTGCATCTTGATTTTCTCTGCCACGATATGATGAGATTGGACAAGAATCTGTGGACGGTTTCCTACACACTGTTTTCAAGTTTGAAGTTCCTTGCTATATTGTGTTTTTGAAGTATTTTCACCTTGATTGTAAGACAACATTATACATACACACCCCTTCTAAATCAGTAACTCGAGAATGAAAGGTGGACTGGTTGGAGTAGGGCTTCTATTGAATACGTTTGGATGGAAGCTTTAATATGTCACATTCTCTAGAAACAAAAATAGGGACAAATCAATTTTTCACGTATTTTAAAAATTACAAAACTCGGTAAGCGAATGAATAATTTAGTTGTTAACTGTACACCGGACTACCTAGATGCCTTTGGAATAAACAATTTTAGTTTTTTTTCCGGGGAGGGGTATGTGCCTCTGTGCCCCCATGGATCAATCACTGCCGAAATTTGGCTGAATATTTTCTCTTTTTTCCCCCATAGTTTTTAGAGTTCGAATGTGAGTTTGGGAGGAAGTATACACCGGACTACCTAGATACTAGTCCAGGCTCTGGCCTATTTAATTTTGATCTCCACCACACCAACGCTACCTCCCCCTACTTACTTGTTACCAGCCAATGATGGCGTGATCATTAAATTAGGACGCCCGGCGAAAAGGCTGGGCTGGTGAGCATTATGAGTTTGTTGATAACGCCATCTTCGGCGGCTTGAATCAAGTGTGTAGGGAATATAATTATAAAGGACAGGGCAGATTCTGGACTACCTAGATGCCTGCGATATTACTGTGTTCACACAACAACAGTGGCGTCGGAAGTGGGGGGGGGGGGGGCGGTCCCCCCAAACGCATTTTCGCCCCCAAAGCCCCCCCCCCTCCCCGAAAAAAATCAGTAGTAAAGGAGTAAAAATGGTTTGTATTTTTTAACCAAAATTAAATAAAAGATGAATTGATCACAATCACAATTATATTCCATTCAAAGAAAGGGAGAGTAAACAGGAATTAAACTTCCTAAACATTCCGCATGCCCTTTATTTATCAATTAATGGGGGATTTATAATAGCGATACGCGCATATCTTGGAAATATTGTGAGAGGATGGGAAAGCGTGTGTGTTTTTTATGATAGGGTGAGAAGACATAAGCCCCGGAACACGGGCGTACTGATGGGGGCAGTTGCCCCCCAAATAAAATTCAAACGTGGTTTATTTCTTATTCGATACCAGTGTTTTACAAATGTTGCTGAGATGAAATGATTTTCCCGGATTTTTCTCAATTTTTTGTGTAAATTATACTTTTTTATGCGTTTATTGGAAAATTACAAATTCCCAAATTTACAGTCAGGCAAAAAATATGCTTATTTAGAAGCCTTCAGGTCAGGATCTGCAGAACGGCGGGGCTCGGGGCTCGAGCCCCCTTACTTTTTTGAAAAAGTATGTTAAAAAGAAAAAGAAAGAAAGAGAGAAAGAAAGAATGAGTGACCTGCCAGTGTCACAAATGAGGTATCAAAATATGCTCATCTGACCGTAATTAAATGCCTAGAATCCCTGAGCTTACGGGGGCTCCGCCCCTGGACCCTACCAAGGGCCCTAAGGCGGGCCCCTGGATGCTCATTTGACTGTAATTAAATACCTAAAACCCCTGAGCTTCATGGGGCTCAGCCCCCTGGACACCCCGCCAATTAGTGACCTGCCAGCGTCACAAATAAGGTATTAAAATATGCTCATCCGACTGTAATTAAATGCCTAAAACCCCTGAGCTCCCGGGGGCTCCACCCCCTGGACCCCACCAGGGGGACTAGGACGGGCCCCTGAATGCTCATCGATCTGACCATAATTAAATGCCTAAAGCCCTTGAGCTTCATGGGGCTCGGCCCCCTGGACCCCACGCCAATTAGTGACCTGTCAGTGTCACAAATAAGGTATCTAAATATACTTATTCGACCATAATTTAATGTCTAAAACCCCTGAGCTTCCAGGGGCTCCGCCCTTGACCTTTTTGCTCATTACTCCACTGCCCCTGAAAGCTGAGCCTCCTGGAATATTTGCCCCCCCCCCCAATCCCAAACTGCTTCCGGCGCGCCTGCACAACAACCATACACTAATCATGCATAGTACATAGTCGCTGGCCACAGCGACAATAGGCTACCACCATCGGGAGATGTAGCCGGTTATGCCTGGATTACATTTGCCCCGGGCGCCGTACGATAAATTAGTCTACGATTTTTCGTGCGATTTTAGGGGCATCGTAGGAGGCTACGGGCTACGATGTTTGGGTTTACATTATCTACGAGCATCGTGCCATTTCTTGTATTGGCCCTCGGGGCAGGCCGGGACAAATCCGTACAGAGGCTGATTGTACGGAAATCGTGCAATTTCAATGCAGTAGCCGTGCAGTCTCCGCAGCCTCCGCACGGA
Source organism: Mesocentrotus franciscanus (assembly GCA_037976565.1). Taxonomy (NCBI): domain Eukaryota; kingdom Metazoa; phylum Echinodermata; class Echinoidea; order Camarodonta; family Strongylocentrotidae; genus Mesocentrotus; species Mesocentrotus franciscanus. Next base: position 7,883,147 of record CP137678.1, read on the forward strand.
AATCGTTCGGAGCCCGTGCAGCTTCCGTGCAAAGGTTGCGCGGAGAAGGCGCGGTGACCGTGCAGCCGCCGTGCCGTTTTTCAGCGTTTTTTGTGGTTTTGTTGCACGATTTTGCTGCACGATCAGCGCGAGTCCTCCGCGCGATGCCCGTGCGGGGATTGTGCAATGACACCTACGACATGTTTACGGACTACGGGCTTACGATTTTTCAAATTTGTTTAACTTCTCACGATACAAAATCGTAGAGGCCGTGGAGCCCGTGAATTCGTACGAAAATCTCACGGCCGCCTCCTGCCTCCGTACGGAGGCCGCACGGAAAAGGGGATACGGGCAGGATACGGGCTCCGTAGACTAATCGCAGGCCAAATATAATCCAGGCATTAGTTCTGTCTTTTGCATCGCTTTGCGTACAATGCCTCGTTGACACTTTCCCGCATTTTGGTCCCGCACTGCCCCGCTCTATGGCGTGCCAATGCGTGCAATTAGTGGCACCCATTCCGTATAGGGTCACGTCTAATTTACGAATAGTTCACGCAATGCGTAACCACCAGGACATGCATTGTCGCGTCATGTTTACGCCCAACTTAATCACTGTTCACGCATTGTCACGTCATATTTACGCCAAACTTAAGAACAATTCACGTATTGGCATTCACGCAGAAAACCCAAATGTTGTCTTCTTTTCTCAATATTCTTCTTCAGACACATTTGTTTTGAAATCTTTCCAGAAGTGTGTTTTAATTGAATGACATCCTCATTCGTATCATTATACAATTTAAGTGAAATTTTGTCATCAAGATCACGTGTCCCACATTCGTAGACTATGCGCATGCCATGCGAAAACTGCGCGGGAAGTGTGCGCAGCCAATGCGCAATTGTGAGCAAATTAGTCGTTAACTAGTCGTGAACATGCGTGCCACTAGGACGACAGACGCGCATCGGCACGCATCGGCGCGCACTGGCACGACTATAGGTAGCGCATAGGTTGTGCATGGTTCACGAAGTGTTCACGAAAGTTGCCAACAAAAATTGACGTGCCAAAATTTCGAACATTTTGAAAATTCTGTCACGCATTTCACGCACGGCCCGCATCCTCCCGCACGCTACCACGAATACTTCCCGCATTTACACGCAACAGTATGTGTCTATGCGCAAACTATGCGCAAACCAAAATGCGGGCAAGTGTCAACCGGGCTAATTTGCTTTACTTCGCTTTGCGTTACTTTGCGTTCTTTGCGTTGCTCTCCGTTACCTTGTGTTGCTTTACTTTGCTTTGCTTTACTTTATGTAACTGTACGCTGTATTTTACGCTGTATATTATGCCCTCATGGTGGTTCATTCTCTTGACTCTCAATCCAATTGTTGAGAGTTGATTTCCAGCCCAGCACTAACGTCATTTCGCAAGACATTAATCCACATTTGCCACTCTCTACCCACGTGTAAATGGGCGATTGCTAGGGTTACAATAATTGCAGGGCCCGCAAGAAGAGCACTATTTACTGTTGTGGTTATCCTGGGTTAAAGAGACCCGAATTTCTTTACTCTATTTTTACTATTTTCAGGATTATTCAGGGATACAACAAAATAGCCAAGAAGACTCTGATAAATGAGTTTTAAAGACTGTTTAATGAAAACTAAATCAGCATTTAAATTCAACAGTAGGTTCTTTTGGTTACAGTTGAACGATTTAACTTTGAAATACAAAACACAAGTATATTCATAAGAATCTGTTCTTACACATATATGTAAATATAAGTGCTGTCAATTAATTACTCAATTAACAACAAGTGGAGTCCCGTCTGAAGTTAACTTCCCGTTTCAAGTTCAGTAATTATCTGAAGTTATCCGAAGTGTCCGAAATTAGGACAATTGTCAGAATTACGCGAAAGGCCTTTTGTTTGGTATTTGCTAATATTGGTTGCTATATCAGAAGATCAAATACCGACATGGTTTCTACGATGAATCGATGCCTGGAGACTTGTGTCGGAAGGATGATGCCCCGTAATCACTCATTACGACAATCAGTCATTACTAGGTTGTAATGCGTTAATTCATTAATACTAGGTTGTAATGCGTTAATTCATTAACACAAAAAAAATGTTCTTTTAGATATAATTCAGAATTTATGCCTGAAGCGTTAGAGCATTTGTGTTAATAAACGTATAATTATCCCTATCGATCGACACTCAGGAGAACGATAGTTCACGAACGACCCTTTTGCATAGTGTTCATGAATAATTAATTTTGATAAACATACGAGCTAATTTGCTCTAAAATGTGTTCTTCTTGCACAATGAAAAAAATGCTTCATTCATATCAGAATAATACTTATTTCAATCTTTCAATCTATGGGTTTATAATCGTATCTATACTAACTGTATTTTCAATTATCTGAATCTAATTATCACACGTAGGTTATGTAAAGAAAGCTACTTACAGTTATATTGACAAGGTTTTGCCAATGGCAGGAAAATTAAGGTTCTGGGCTACATGGAGGATACCTCTCGTACCGGTGTCGCCTGAGGAAAAAGATTTCTGGCACCGAATACAAAAATCAAGGCCCTGGTAGCAACTTCCACAACACACATAAGGGTACATGTACAAGACCTCTCACACGCCCAACTCCAACCTCGGCCAGCCAGCGAATAAGCGGGGGGTAGTGAGCACAATTTTTTTCCCCCAATTCGTGAAAAAATATTTATAAAGATAAAATTTATAAAGAGGACAAAACCCAATCCTGATGGGGTTATAATCACATCTCATAACGGAAGACTTAAAAGACGTATGAAAAGTAACATAATTATATCATCTATAAATTCGAGCGAGCGTAGCGAGCGAGCTTGGGGTGAAATTTCTCTTACTCTTAGTCGCTTGAAATTAGGGGCGTACGTGTTTAATGATGAAGGGAAAAGGAGACACTTATCAGAAAAGAAAAGGAGCACGTGTCAAAATACAAAGGGCACTTATGAGAATAGGAAATGGTCATTTGTCGACGGAAACGGGGCACCCGTCAGATTTTGATAGGGGCATTTATAAGAGGTGAAAAGGGGCATTTATTAAAAGGGGATAGGAAAAGGGGCACGTATCATTGTTAAAAGGGAAATTACCAGAGGTGAAAAGGGACACTTATCGCACCTAAAAAGGGGAACTGCCCAGATATGAAAAGGGGCACTTACGAGAATGAAAAAGGGGCATTTATCGGAGGTGAACTGGGCACTTATCTGAAGTGAAAAGGATTAACTTCTCGTACCTGAAAAGGGTCATTTACCAGAGATGAAAAGGGGCATTTATGAGGAGGGGAATGGGCTCTTTTTTAGTGGGGGCACTTATCATTAGGAAAAGGGGCACTTATTAGGAAAGAAAATGGGCACATGTGAAAATATAAGGTGCGCTTATCCGAGTTTAAAAGGGGGTAGTTATTAAAAGGGGAAGGAGCACTTCTTACAAAGGACAAGGGGCGATTTGAATAGGGCCATTATCAGGGGTGAAGGGGGCATATATCAAAAGTGAAAAGGGGCACTTCTCGTACCTGAAATGGGGCACTTACTGGAAAAGGGCAAAGGGCACTTATGAGAATGGAAAATGGACACTTATTGGAAAGAAAAATGTAAACTTGTCGAAGGAAAAGAGGCACGTGTCAAAATAAAAGGGGCTCTTATCAGAGGTGAAAAGTGGAAGGGGCACTTTTACATATTAATTGGGGCACTTTTAAAATTAAAATGGGCATTTTCCTATGTAAATGGGGCACTTTTTACGAGGTTAAAGGGGCACTTTTACTTTGTAAAAAGGGGAACTTTTCGGGTATTTGAAAAAGGGGGGCACTGTACCCCTTGCACCCGGGAGGGCCGCCTCTGATGGGGTATTAAAATTCATCGTCATTATTATCATTATTATTAGTTTTGTTATTATTATTATTATTTTATGTTCATATATATATATTTTCTTTTTAATCATTATTATATCATTCGACATTAAATACAAAATCAAGATAACTGTATCATAACAGTGAACACAAAATAATACATGTTGTAAGGTCAACTGAATAAAGAAACTGCAAACCTGTTCTGGAGTATAAGGTGTTCAGCTTTTACGGGACAAGCACGTTGTATTCTCATTTAATCTCGTGTACTACGCATCGCTCTACGTTGAGGTTTGTGTACTCTGTGTTTACAACGTGCATCTTTGAGCATCATCGTTGATCGGCAGCTGCCTTTCAGCTTAGCTTTAAACGTAAAGGCCCTATCTCACTGAGCGGCGAATGCTTGCGAAAGTAGCGAATTTTGGATTCGCCTACTTTTCTGACGAATGTTGGCGAAAATAGCGACTTTTAGCACATGTTAGCGACAGTTTTTGCGAAGATTAGCAACTATTTGCCAATCCTTTGCCACTATTTGTGAATGTTTGGGACCTTTTGCTAACTCCTGGTACTCAATGGGTCGATTTTTTTTTATAGGAACCATATGGTACGTGATCGTTAGCATTGGCGATTCAAAAAGAACTTCAGCGACACCGTGTTACAGCCGTTTGCAAAGGCTTATTAGTTATATACGACTGTTTACCAAACGCTTACGACTGTTTTGCAAACGCTTAAAGGTATTACAAAGTTTTGGTATGGGGTCATGAATTTGGTTCAATTGAACATTGGAAGCATATGCGATTTTACAATATTCAATGGTCGTTGTCACGGTTGAAATCGAGTCTAAAGTGATGAAATTGTACATAATAAACTCTTCATGTTGTATAGCGCCCTCTCAAGACTGATATCACTTCAGCTTTAAAACAATATTTCTTGACTACAATCGAATGATTTGCTATTCCTATTTAGAAATTATATATCGGAACTGCATATTCTGATATTTTCATGGTCGCAGCTACCATGGAATGGCTTTAGGCGCTATTTGAAATATTTGAAATTTACCGGGAGCACCGGTAAATTTTGATTATTCAATTTGCTCGAAAGCAGAAGTGTTTTAGGGGCTAACATTTTACATTTTAAGTGTTTATAATACATCCACAGGGGCATCCAAATATATCAAAAATTAAAAGAATTACTATCCATCCAATTTCAAAATTTCCCAAAACTTTGCATTACCTTTAAAACTGTTTGCGGAAAAATAAATTCGCAAAGAAATTTTGAACATTTTCAAAATTTCTTTGTGACAAGAAAAACTGTTTACGACAATGAAAACTGTTTGCGAACTTTCGTGCAACCTTTAACGAACCTTCTGCAACCCTTTACGAACCCTGGCTAAACCCCAGATTCGCTACGTTCGCAAGCATTCGCCGCTCAGTTAGATACACCCTTTACATCTCGGTTCTTTTGACAATCACATCCATGAGACCGACACAAACAGACCGAACAAACACTAAGAAACATCGGTCGGTTTAGAATCGCTCTGGAGTTGATTTAGCAGGGTGACTGAGGTATTACTGGGGTTTCAAACATCACGTCGTGAACAAGCGCGGTTCTAAAATAATATTTCTCATGCAGCGGGAGGGGGTGGGGCTTGGGGCTTGCTAGCGGGAGCTTAGGGTTCTTGTATTAATTTTCTACATGTGCTTTGTTGATATTAATTTCTAATCAAGATTTTTTGTGGGTAGGGGGGTGCGGGGTCTTGAGCCCCATAGGCCCCTCTCCCCCGCTACCGCACATGAGTTTAATGAATGAATCAATGGCTGGAAAGGGGTAATTTGTACTATCTTCTTCTTACGTTGTCTTGTCTCGCCTAGGTTGAATTCATCGCTGACAACAGTCAGTTGAATGGTCACATAGCGGTAGACAACATCCAGGTCGCTTCAACTCCACCTCCAAGTACGTACGATTGAGTTATTTTCCATCACATCATAAGATAAATTAGGTTCACACCCTCCAAAAAAGGGGGTGTCATGTAATGTGGTTGGGTAACTGGTTTATACTTGCTGGGTAAAACTTAAACCTATTTTACCAAACTCCCTGTGTTTCTGAGTGTTTTCATAGTACAAGCACTCAATGCAATAATGTACGATGATTCATTGTCTGTAAACTGTGAAAATAGCTATAGGCATATAAATTATTAATATTGGGTTAAAAGGCCGTCCATATGAGGGAAAAAACCTGTTTCCGATTAACTTTGGGCAAATTATTTGTCAACTAATTGTTCAATTCATAATTAAAAAAGATCTATCTAGAGCAATTACATTACACTATTTGGGCATATAATTGTCCTCATGTCGCGCCAAGTTTTATCTAGTATAGAAGCATCTATTGCAATGATATAAAACAGGCATTCGAATAGTGATATATATGGACACGGGATGTAGAATGAAGAAAGATTCAATCAAATCCCTTTATAAAATAAACACAGGCAATCATCACAAATGTTAATAACTTTACGGCTTATTGCCAACATTGTGGGATTTATTTTTATTTTTATAAAAAAGGAACATAAACACAATACATGTGAAAAAAAACCCCCAAAAGATTGTATTTTCAGTTCTTATGTATAAAATACATCTTTTTAATTCTTACTTATTTATTCGATGTTAAAAGTCACGACCACCCGGAAGCATATGGCACCCAGTAGGAAACCCTTCACAACCAGCGCGAAACCGATGAGGACCACCACGAACACAACGATGATGTTGACGATGATGTCGAAGATGGTTTCGAAGAGGTCATCGTCTTCACCATCATCCCCGCCCATGCCCACTGAACCATCTGTGTCTGTGCCCAGTGTATACGTAATAGGTAATGAAGTAATTTTATGATTTATTGTAATACCCGTAAAGCATGACACTTAATTATGTTTATTCATCTAGATGTAGACGTTGCTATCTGCAGATAATAATTCAAGCCCTCACCCCAAACAAGACATTATAGAAGGAAAACAAAATCATTGAATTTATGGGATTCTTTTTATGATTTCGTCTTTCTTTTTCCCCCTTTTTTGTAGGATTGCCTGTTTCATCTGTGATAGTGGTGTTCATGCTAAGTTGGAGTGTCAACGGCATCGTCCTCATTGTCCTCATTGTCCTCCTCGTTCAACTTCTCGTTTTCATGAAACGGAAGAAAGAAAAGTGAGTCGTTAAGATGAAAATGCACCGTAATATATTGGTGAAGGCTCTTAGCTCTCATACGAGAGGTTCTGGGTTCGATACTTGCTCGGTGTTTACATCCTTGGACCAAGGTGTTTTAGTCACACATGTTCCTCTCTACCTAGGATTATTTAAAAATGAGTACCTGGCGATGCTTGGGAGGTCATATCACTGATAATAATAAAAATGATAATAATAATATTAATGATGACAATAACACTAGTGATAATAATAATATTAATAATAATGATAATTTTAATTATGTTAACAACAACAAAATCAATAACAATAACAATAATTAAATTGATTGGCTGTTTTTTGTATAGCTAATAGCTAATAGCCTAATATTTCCCTCAACCACAATGCCTTCGACCCGGACAATGTGATTAGTCTCTTAATACTCTGAAAGCCGGTAAATATTACCTAAATATTACTTTTTTTTTCCTTACATCTTCAGGAAAGATGCAGTAATGAACTCCAGGACAGCCAACATTCAGAATCGCCAAACCAATCAGACAGAAGATGACCAACTAAATGACAATATACCAGAATATCATGTTACATCCGTGAAAAATGAATATTATGATGCCACCACTACCGCCGTAGATGTTTTATAAACAAATATTTATAAATAATCAAACAATCATGATACTTATGTTAATAATAGTAACAACGATAATAACAACAACAATAATAATAATACCAATACTACTAATTCTACGTCAGTCTACTACTAATAATAATAACAAAATCATTAACAATAATATTGAGGATAATAATAATGATAATGATAATAATAATAATATTATTAATATCAAGTATCATAACATTGACAAAAACAACATTTTAATAACAATATTAACAGAATATTTATAATAATAATAACGACGATAATAATATAAAATGTTCGGACGATCATTTATTGGAGTTGGTGTTCATTTTTGTCAACGAAAATTGGTTATACTGAGTCTTAAGTAGAGTAGTCCATAGAATGAAAAAAACATTCAGGAGAATAGTTCGTCTGTATACTCTTGACTTGATTTTATTTAATTTCATATTCAGACGATCAAGTTACGTTATGGTGTCTTCAGTTTTTACTTAAGTATACGCATGTACATCCATATAATTTTTTTTATTTTTATATAGCGCCAAATCCAATAGAATATTGCTCAATGTGCTTTACATAACAAATTAATACTAAACAGTCAACCAACTATGATAACGACAAAAGACATTTAAATAAACATTCAGTTATTGAAGACGTGTGTCCGTAGGTTCTTTATTTAAAGAGTAAATCGAAGTGGAAGTGCCGACAACAGAAGGAAGAGTGTTCCATATATTTGGGCAGTAGGCTAATGAAAGAAACTACACTCCCCCGATTTCGAGTTGACACTAGATAAATCGGAGTAGAGTCGCACCATTTGAAGAGCGGTGTTGGTATTGTGATCAGGTTAATGTGTTCAAAAGAATGGATAGATAATTTGATGCACAGTTATTTAGGCATTTGTATACTACCACTACCAGTTAGCTTTATATTAGATACGCTTTTTCAAGGGTAACCAGTGCAATTGTCTGAGCAAGGGTGATGCAGATTCTTGCCTCATATAGCGCTTGGTATCATATCGAAGTCATCTTTATCTACTGATTGGTAGAGAATGTTCACCACCATTTCTTCGGTTCCATAATCGCCGTCCGACGCTTGGTTGCTTTGTTGAACTGGATTAACACCTACAATATAAAGAGAAGGTTAACTATTATTTTTTTTTAATTATTATTATTATTATTTATTCGGCAAAGACAAAGAAAAATTAGTGAATACAAAAGAAGAGTACATTTGGAAGCGAGTCACATGGATGCCGGGAAAAGAAAACGATTGACTTAATAATTATAACCCGAAGGTCTTCTAAGTGAAAGTGACAAAATAATTGTAAACTCTATCATTATTTCTATTCCCTTGTGAAATAAAATTCTAGAAGATAATGTCCACGGTAAAGGAGCCACTTCTGAGGTGCTCTCAACAAATTATGACTAGAAATCATTATTAACTATAGACCATAATGAAAATTGTACCTATCCATGAATTAATATCTTTTGTAACTGCAATATTAATGTTCAAACTACTTAACAATATGCTTCCTGAAGTTGTCAATAATTATTTCACTTGCCTTCTATAGCGCTTGGTATCATATCGAAGCCATCTTTATCTACTGATTGGTAGAGAATGTTCACCACCATTTCCTCGGTTCCATTATCACCGTTCGACGCTTGGTCGCTTTGTTGAACTGGATTAACACCTACAATTTAAAGAGAATGTTAACTCCCGGTGAAAGTAAACAAATAATTGTAAACTCTATCATTATCGTGATAAAATTGATAGAAGAAATGTCCTCAGAAAGCAGCCACTCCTGAGGTGCTATCAACAAATGTGACTAGAAATCATTATAAACTATAGACCGTTGTGAGGATCATTTTTGACGAGCCATTTATGTGCTTTTCGTGATCCTCCCACTTCAGATATCCTATTATACATGTTTGTATTTTAAAGATTATATATATATATATTTTTTTTATCTTGACGTGGAAGTAAATAAATGAAATTAAATAAACTATAGACCATTGCGATACCATAGTCATGTTTGTGTAGTTCCATTATATATCTGTCTGTGTCCAGTACGTTTCATTGTTTGTAACTTTAGCAAAATTAAGTCTCTATTTGTTCAATTTGGTGGTTCTGGAACCTCGCGATACTCAATTGTTACTATGTTTAACATAATTAACCAGCAGCATCAGTAATTCATCTTTATAGCATCGTTCAGATAGGATTTGGGAACAAAACATGTTTGTGTACTGTTGTACACGAGTAAAGCCCATCACACACTATACACGATCGTCTTGCGATCCGATTGTCGAAGAAATGGCAATTTCACACTACGTACTGGTCTGACATCATTACGATTATGAGACAATTTTAATTAGATTTTGCTCGTCCAAGGAAGCATGAAATCCTTTGAAATTTAGATTTTCTTAATCATGAATATTCAGATCCTCTGTCATTAAGATTGTACATGTTTTGATGTTCATATCAAATTCTATCGCAAATTCTTCCAAAAATCAGATCGTTATCGGATCGTATAATGTGCGGTAGGCTTATGAGATATCATATAGGGCTCAAGCCCCCTTAAAAAGCCCTTATTATAAATTTAAATTTAAATAAAGCACGTGTAGTAAAATGACATCAAAACTCCAAGTTCCCAGCTCACTCCAACCACCCCCCCCCCAAAAAAAAATATATATATATATTATTCTAGAACCGGGCCTGAGGCATACAGCAAGAATATTGCGATTGGAAGAAAAAAAGGGTATGATCGAACCTTCGGGTATTGTGTCATAGGTACTAGACATCGCCGTTTGGTTGTCGATCTCGTAGTCATTCTCCCGGTTATGATTCAGCGACCTCGACATTTTAATCTCTTGACCCTCACGGTTGACCTTTGAACTTCTCCTTCAACAACATAAATGTGAAATATTTTATGAAATCAGTTATAAGCGCAATATTGATCAATATAGACAAAACTCGAAGGACAAACAAGTATGTACTTGAAAATGGCTCTGGAACGATGGGCGTGTCGGGTGGGGGAGGCACCGGCCCTGCTCAGATATGAAATGTGAATTTACAAGGGTACTGGTTTGAGGGGTACGGGAGGTGGTTCATTTATCTTCTTTTCTCGTCCTTTACCCCTTCTCACTTTCCCTTTCTTTCTTTCCTTTCTTTCTCTTTGCCCACCGTGCCCCCTGTAGCTACGCCGCGCCGCTGTTGTCATTGATAACATTTTTTCTTTTTATGAAACAGGGACTCAGATCTTCAAATAAAAGGGGGCTTACCTGGATTTTCTTCGTTTGATGATCACGGCGAATAGGACGATGACTAGGACTATGACCACGATAGTCAGATTCACAGCAACGACTGTCCCCGATCTCTTCTTCGCTTCTGATTGATTAAAAGCATGAAAATGGATTAAACAGATTAGTTTGGGGTCTTGCATTTCGATAAAACGACATTACGAACAGACCAACTGCCAACAAGATCGACAAAAGAAAGAAATACAATAAGAAAATATTGAAATTGGTGTTTCCAAAGGAACACGAGCCTGACAGGCCGATAAAACAAAGAAATGTATAAAGAAGGATGAGAAATATCGGGCTCATGGGCTGTCAGATTCACTTAGCCCGTCGGTTTGCTGCACTCTATAGGCTTGCCCAGATATGGCGCGGTAAACTTCCGCAAAAGAGCGCCGCTGTCCTTTTTTAAAACGTGTAAATGAATGGCAACTGCACGCAACAAGGGACTTGCGCGTATTCACTGAGCTCTGCGTTGGAGTTAGAGACATGATTGTGAAGCGTAGTCTTAACGTCATCGTAGAAAATAAAATAAAACTGTCGCGGCGAAACCGCGGCATATCTGAACGAGCTTTAAGAAAGTGTCAGAAGGTCCATGAGATCGACATTGTCGATAGAGTTGTTGTCGGTTTTGGGGCTGTCTGTCTTGCCATGCCAATCACAACGTTTTAATTGAATATGTTAATGCTACTTCTGACTTATCTACGATGATGTAACTGATGAAGAACATAAAACCAAATAAAAATACCACACATTTACCTAAAGTGTGATAACCACACTTGTATTTATATTCATGCACAATCAAATGTACGATAGGCATGCAGTTGTATAGTGTTTACCGGCTACCTAATCGGTTGGGCATTGAGACCAAGGGTTCAGTGAAAGTGAAATCCACCATGGCAGTCGTTGTTGAATCACTACCTGTTGATCGTGGTGAAGACCTTGTCCACTCCGATGTCATCACGGAGGTCATCGTGTGATCAGTGGTGTTCGTACGGTGTTTCGTCGTGGTGTTCATTGTCCCCTTCGTGCTGGTAGACGATTTGAAACTGGTCGTTGTTGTTGCTTTAGTAGTTGTAGCTTTGCAATGAGACAAAGATAATTTATGATAATACAAATACCTATCAAGCGCATAATGATTCAACAGCATCAAAGATTGTTATAATAATGGTAGATAACAATAGGCCTAGAAAAGATTTGTAAGGCGCCAAATCCTTTTTTTTTAAATCAAATGCTCAATGCGGACTAGTGCAACAGATAAAATATAAACACAAAAGTACTATTTGAGTAAGATAAAATATCATGAGAAAGAGGAATGAAAGGTACAATAAATTATAAGGTGTCAGAGTCGAGTGGTTTAAACCCTTCAATGTTTATGCTGAGGTCGTGGGTTCGAGACCCGGCGCGGCATTAGTGTCCTATGGCGAGACAGTAATCTTCGTTTGCCACTCTCCACCCAGGTGTTTTATGGGTAGGCCAACCGATAGAAAGGAATTCCTTGAATGATGTAAGCACCGGAAATCGGTAGCCTTAATATAGCTAGAGCTGGGGTAATACTGGAGCGCCTTGAGCATCGTTGCTGTTGGATATGTTTGCCTTTAAAATATCCAATATATTATATCAATATATTTATCATTATTATTGTTGTTTTTATTAGTGTTGTTGTTGTCATATATGTTATTGTTATTTTAATTATTATTATAACTATTATTATTATTATTATTATTATTATTAATGTAATTATCATCATCATCATTATCATTGTTTTTGTTGTTGTTGCGACAATGAATTAAAACGAAAAGTAGAAATGAAAGCATAGGTATGAGAGATTATAATACTATAGAAATACATTACACGTACAGTGTATTTTTAATATAAATATTATTCTTTGAGTGAGGATCATGGTTTGCAGCTCTTTCCTGTTCGGTTCAATTTCTCGGAAATGATTGTAGTCATTATCATACACACTGACCTAATTATGCAGTCAATTTCTACAACATAGCAGGCCTATAAAATACGTGTATCAGGCAAGTTTGTATTAGGTGTTTTTTTCTACAGATGTATACTCATCACTACATACTTGGTGGTGAAGTTGACATGACCCGGATGTTATCCACGGCTACGCGACCGGAGGACAAACTCCATTCTGCGATGAAGATTACCTACGAAGGAGAGGAATATGATTCATGAAACGTGAATTTGAGCAAATACAAATTATTCATAAAATCTACGGGAGTGATAAAGATGACACCAAATTAACTTCGAACTTATGTTTAGACATAAAAGAAACACACATGATCGGTTGAAAATGGTAGCTGAAATAAAAATCAAGTTAGCCTATTACTTTAAAAAAAAAAGTTTAATGATGATGCAAAAAACCACACAAACGACTTGATAGATTGAATTGAATTTTTTTTATAGGATTTCCTGGCCAAATTCGCGAGTTTGTCATTAAAATTAATTTGTCTTGCGTTCAAATTCGACGGTTTTAGTGCTGTCAGGTATATCTCGGGTTTATATTCCTTTTTCTAGTTTTCAAATCTATGAAGTTTTCATTAGAATCTATGTATGTTTCATTCAAATTAATGAACATTGTGCTTCTTTCGCTATTTGGTCATTCGATTTGGCGCAACACGATTTTCTGACATCGCGACGGTGTACTTTTAGCATTCTAATTCATTTGTAGCATTTAAATTAGCACTTTGTGCACTTAAATCGATGGTAAATATACATTTCTCGTTTATTACACACTTTTTATAGCTCATTCTTTTTATTTCAAGATTGTTTTTTGCATGTGTATTTCATCATATTTTTTTATTGCATTTATACACTTATACTTATTAGATTGTTGCTTGTGATAGGTAGGAATTTAACATTCGATTTGATTTCGTTCCTTATATAGACCGCTAGACCGCCAGAGTCATGCGTTGCTTTTTTATTTCGTTTTCTATAGATTGCATTCATTGCAAACCCACCAACCTGCATATCTGTCTTTGCTGTACAGGTCTTGATTTCTGAAACACAAATAATGTCGGCCAAGCATTCAAATTCACGTGTCTCTAACTTGGAAATGGATCTTATCCCATCATGTCTACTTTTGATACCATTTACATTCCTGTAACATATATCCAAACTCTTCATTAAAAGCTTCTTTTTAGAAAACACCATTTTGAGAATAAAGGGTTTCATACTTTTCTCTGCTGAACGCGGTGAAAAATTATTATAGTTTACACTCTGTATTCAGGAATAATCAGTGTTCTCTATCAATCCGACTCCCCAGTTAGATTTTGCTCTGCAACTCAGTATTCAATTTTGCTACTGCCATTTTTGTCAGTTGGTTCTATTCATACGCCTGTTTTTCATTTCTGTGTAGTTCCTTTCAACGGCGTGTCTTAAATTGGCCGCTAAAACTCTTGTACAGATCTTGATTTATTTTTCCATTCTGCATCAGGTTTTGGTGATGCACGAGTTTTACACGGCTATTGTTCTTGAACTCATTTTTCAATATGGTGTTAAAAACACTAACACGGTTATCGAACATTGCATTATCATCTATTGGTCTTCCAAGTGACACCACAATTTTTGCATCATGAAAGTAATATGCAACATTGTCAATCATTTCTGTCATTCTCTTTGCAGAATGTATCGCCATAGATGTTATTCCATCGTTTGTCACTTCATGTATTATGACAAAATCAATATTCTCAAAGCGTTGGTACTCTCCCGATTGCAACCAATCTTCAACTTCATCAATAGTGTGCTAATAATAACCTTTTGTAGATGGACATGCTTTGAAAACTTAACTGGGTCTATGTGTTTTATCTGGGAGTTTCCTACAAGTAACACATTCTTCTGTGGAACTGTTTTGTTGTGATGATCGTGTCCATGGTTGCCTTGTTTCTCTTTTGCTTCATTATGTTCGCTGTTAGGACAATTCGGTTCATTAATGATTCTTTCCCTTTTATTTCTTTCTTTTGATCTCTGTCGGGTGTTGTCTTGTTATGTGTGCTCGTCTCGTCGAGGGGCATGTGTGCTATCGCGATCGAGGGGTGGGGGTGATATGGTTTATTTGGAGTATTTTGTTCACTCTGATTGTACTGATGAGGATCGGAGAAGGACGAAGCAGTGTGTTGTCTTTTTTCAGCTCGGGAGGGGGTCTGCTTCTGATGGTGCTCTCGTTGGTGGCGTTTGTTTGACCATCAGGGATAAGTGGAGACTTTGGCTTGTCGGGGACTTTCCTTTCGCCTGATGTTACTACATTATGGTTATTAACAGTAACATTTTCTCGTGAGCAAGGGAATAAAATGAGAAACCAATTTTAGTGTGTAAACTGATTTTTTTTTTCCCTTCCTAGTATGGTTACTTCGTTTCACTGGTTTTGAATAATTAGACAAAAATCAAATACTGGGGCGATGATCTTTGAACTTTTAAGGATAACGTGCACACGGGAATTTCCCTGTTTGTGTATAAACCCATAAACATCAAGTGAAGAAGAATAAGTCCTTCATATGTATTTGTTTATTTATTTGTTTATTTACCTTAAATATTACAGCTTGATTCCGTGTCAGAAGACACGCAAAAACATTTCAGGACACACTCTTTGATTGTATCGACTGTTATTAGTTTTCTAAAGCGGCATACGAAAATATGATTTTCTTTCTAATATACTAAAAAAAAAGATTTTGTATTAGGTGAATCATTGTCAAGCCTATTATGTCCAGCAATTGTTTTACTTAACTTTTTCAAGTTTCCATGTACACAATTTGAAAATACTTCATATGAGAGGAATAACACCTCATACAAAATATGTTATAGATTATTTACAGAGGTGGTGGGTCTAGTGGATAAGTCTCCGAACTGTGAACCATAAGGTACAGGGTTCGAATCCCTGTCACAGCACCAACTCCTTTGGCAAGGCGTTAATCTACGTTAGTCGCACTCCACGTAGATGAGGTAAATGAGTATCTGGATTATTTCTTAAAATCCACTGAGCGCTGATAACAGCTGCAGGAGCTAAAGCCGGGTTAATCATCTCCAAAGCTCTTTAGAAGTGCATAGGCACGTTATATTATAATGTGATAACCGCTCTACAAGAACGGATTTTAAAATGTTATTATAATCATTATCATCTTATTTATTATAATTATAATTATTATTGTTTTCATTATTATTATTATTATTATTATTATCATTATTCTTCTAATAATTATTATTATTATTACCACTATCATTATTGCTATTATTATTGCTGTTATCATTATTATTATTATCATTATTATTATTATCATTATTATTAATGTTATCGTCATCACCATAAATTTAAGCCTACCGTAGGTTCACGTCCATTGCAGTAGATTCTGATGTTTTCCACCATGTTCCAGTTGCCATTATACTGTAGGTTGACATCACTTTTGTTCAAACCACAGACAGAAATCGTAAGGTTGCTTTCACCAGGATTAAAGAACTTGTAGTGGAAGGAGAGTAGTCCAGAGTTTTGTGGTAGAGTGAGATTTGGTAGTTGGAATATTGCTTGGATCTGCATGTTTTCTCCCTCACCTGTTGTAAGTAGGAACCCATCTATATAAAGAGAGAAAGGGGAGAAAGATCTGAGATATTTAAAGGTGAATGATTTAACTATAGACGGAATTCTTATTAAACCTATTTAGTTTTAGTTTGAGCTTAGTTCATTTTTCATACTTCACAAGTTCACAACACTTCATAAAATATCATACATTATAATAAAATACACAAGTCATATACACAAATTGAAAGAACACAATAATTATGTAAGATATATCTTTAAAAGTTGATGAAAATACCTAATAATAAGAAAAGAGAGGAGAAAAATCAGTACAGAATGAGATGAAAACAATTTGACAAAATTGGAGATGAGATAGCCTATGATAAATTTTAGTGAAAAGCATGGCTTCGATGGATAGATTCCCTTGGGTGAATATGGAATGCACTATTTGAACTTGAGTCAATCTGAGTGAAGAAATATTAAAAAATGTTGGTTAACATTCATCAGAATCGGTTTAATGGCCAAGAGTGGAAATTGATCAATCTCTGGGTTTATTTCAATTTTCGTTTCATTTTATTTATTTCCAGAATAAAAGCAAATAAATTTACAAAGACTTTCACTTTATTAATCATTATGAGCATAGAAAAACTAACAATTTAATAATGGTACAAAATCTGCTCAGTTCATATTTTTCACCTAAATGGTAAGTAAATAAATGCTTGCTGTTTAGTGGAGGAAACCATAGAAAGCAAAGCTTGTAGTCCAGGTTCCCTAACATAAATACCACAGTATTATTGAATAATAATTTTTTTAAAAAGACATAAATGGATCTAAACCCGACGGACGCATCTGTAAGGACATATTCTGCCAATATTCCCCTCTCAAAACACAAAGAATATGTTTTGTTGTTGTAAAGTTGATTACAATCATTGAGAATATGGAAACAGGGTAGAAATTGGGAGAATCTACCTGGCAATAGGGCTTGTGTTATTGGGGGAAAAAACAAAAAAAGAGATAACAAACCATTTATGCCTCCTGATGGTGCATTGCCATTGTCGCCACGGCCACTGACCGTTCCCCAGGCAGGTGGTGAGTCGCCATGCGTAATACCACATTCGTTCAATCCAGCATCTGACGTCAATGTACGTTCCCCGAAATCACAGGTTAAGTCTACAAAGCAAAAGAAAAAGATTTAAATGTGCTTTTCTTCTCTCAATTCACTTAGGTCTGCATTAGGGTATCTAACTGGACTTTCAACGTTTTTGACACATAATGAATTATCTTAACCTGTACATCACTAAGAAATTGAGCTGTCTCTGTCTCTCTTTTAGCCTTTTTATAAATTAGTAAGAGACTTTCATGGTAAATGTTCTTTTATCGGCGAATCATCAATAAAGGCAAATTATTTTCTACCCTATCTTGACATTACTGGTTCAATTTAATTCAATTTGATTCAATAAAAGATTTATGAAAACAAGCAAATACAAATAATATACAAAATTTATTGGGAGATAAAATGCAACGCGGTTGATGGGAAATCAACGCAATTGTAATGACAAAGGCAAATGAAAAAAAGAAAGAATAAGAACAAGGGAAGAAAAGAAAAAAGTGAAAAAAGGGAAGGCAGAAATGAAATCACTCACCAGCATATGAGCGATGAAACGAAGCAATTATCACTATTGCCAGTAAACACTGAATACGATACATAGACCATAAAATCATGGCAGTTTTTGCTGTTGATTTGATATTATCTCACAAAACTCTGCCTGCATCAACCAAAGACAAAGTATTGACTTGTATTCTATTATGAAATGCAAAACACCGATCTTTATTAACAATGTCTGAATAAAAATACTCGAACAAGGAAGAACTAGTCGCGAATAAATCCACCTGGTTCTACTTGTGAACGAAAAGATTGAAATAATTATCTCTTTAGTGCGCTAGCTGAGCCAACTTTCTTGAGAAGCTTCCTCAATCGTAAAGATTATTTGCTTTCAATGTATATCACGAGTCTTTATTCCTTGTAAATCAAAATCGAAATCGAAACCATATTAAGGCATCGACCTTTGCATCATCACCGAAGTGTTCAAATCCCTGGACTTTGACACCTACACATATATAATATGACAATGATGTCATATTGTAAATATTTACCTAATATTGTTCTAGGACGAAGAAGGCGTAGACTGTGTGTCTGTGTTTGTTTATTTTGTATACGATGATATACCTTCAAATACCACATAGATGTACTATTTCCACCCTGATTGAACTTCCTGTTTCATACCATGGAAATCATGGTCAAGAAATCCATTCGGATTCGAGTTCAACAAACATCCAAACCTATTCCCTCTTCATCTAGAAACACCTCCACCGTCTAATCTAATCTAATCTCCCGTCACCGAAATTGCTCTTTCCTGAAGGATTATCCCCGTACCTTCGTAAGGCTCAGATTTTCACAGCTCAGCTACTTACTCAAATTAAAATACCCCTTCAGAAACGCCTCTTCAAAATCGGCAAATCCCACACAGCCACTTAATTGCCTAGTCCACTGCCTTGGACTGTTTCCGTGCGCCTGTCGCGCGCCCAATCAGCTGAGAAAATAAGACGCCCTCAACGCTCAAACGGAGACAGTGCTATTTTCGGGGGTCGCGCGATCTGTGTAGTGTCCCCTTTTCCTCTCATCATTAAATGCGCCCCTAATTTCAAGCGACAAAGAGCAAATTTCCCCCAAAGCTCGCTCGTTACGCTCGCACGCATTTATAGATGATATACTTATGTTACTTATCAAAGGTATTTTCAGTCTTCTGTTTTTAGAATGTGCTTATAAACCCCATCAGAATTGTTTTTTCCCCCTCTTTATAAGACGTAAGTTTTCGCACTGCGACCTCACAAATCTTCAAAATTTGCCTCGCTCGCTTCGCTCGCTCACAAATAAATTTTCAGACCGTCACACCCAACTGCAAAGTGTGATGCTTAAGCAATATATTATATGGTGTATAAAGGGAAACAAATATTGAAATCATCCCTGATAACGTAATCACAATGTAGGGGTATATACCAATGTCTAAAAAATTGTATATTTTCGCTTTGAGATTTCCCGTTGTATGTGACCTTTTTTTCTTGGTCCCCCCCCCCCACTTTGGAAGTTGCTCGGCCGCCCCTGCATAGAGTATAAGGTGTTCAGCTTTATTTTTTTTTATTTATGCATGTTCACAATGTCACAATTCATTGTAGTTAACATCACATGAAAAAGAATATAATATAACAAATCATTTTTAATTTTACAATCCATTCGAACTGACTTCACGTGAATAAGAATATAACAATGTTTTATCAAAGACAAGTTGCAACTATTATACAGTTAAAAGAATGAACACACAAAGGTGATGAAACATAAGCAAATAGAGCTTGAATCGTTACAACACCTTTCAAATATATAATATATGACAAATAAAATTCCTAAAGGGTTCTGAACTATCTACACTATTTACAAAGAACAAGAAAAAAGAAATATATATATATAATTGTTAAGTCTAGTAAAAATTATGTTCGATAGAATGAGAACTAATATACAGAATTATATATATGTAAGCAATATCTTACATCTGTGAAATGATAATACACTTGAGTGCTCTTTTAAAGGAGTTTGGTGATTTTAAATTTCAAATATTGTTAGGTAGAGAATTCCATACATCTGGACCCCTATGTCTGATTGATTTCTGGGCTAATGTAGTGTGAGGATTGACCACATGTAAATTCGAAGAATGCCTTGTTGAATATGAGTGAACCATGTTATTAGGTTGGAACATTGAAGATAAAGAAGTAGGTAACAATTTGATATTGAAACGTAACATAATTATGGCAAGTTGGAGGAAGTTAATATCATCAACCTTTGAGCATTTCAGTTTAACAAATAGCGGGGTAGCATGGTCACGATACCCAGCTCGGGTACATATGCGTACAGCTTTCTTTTGCAGCAGAAGAATATTATTAGTTACACACTTGGATGTTGCCCACAAAATATTACAATAGGAGATATGTGGTAAAATTAGACTATTATATAGCATAAGTAATATTCTATCAGAAACAAAACATTTTATTATATACAGTACGCCAATATTTCTGGAGATTGGTGTAACAATGTGCTTTACATGGTCGCTCCAGTCAAGTTTTTCATTGATATAGACACCAAGGAACTTTGTACATGTCTTTTGTTCTATAGAAATATCATCTAGTTTAATATTTAGAGCAAGGTTGTCATTAGATTTTCTACCTCTAAAATGAATATAATTTGTTTTAAGCACATTGAGAGAGAGCACATTACTTTTAAACCATAAAGTCAACTTTGGCAGTTTCGAATTTAGTTTCTGTTCAAGAGTGTTGATTTCACGATGAGACAAGAAAACACTCGTATCATCTGCAAATAAAGTATAATTTAAAGTTTTTAGATACATTACAAATATCTTTGATATAAATAAGAAATAATAATGGGCCTAGGATGGATCCCTGCGGAACACCACATTTAAAATACAGAATGTCAGAGTTAACAGAGTGTAATAAGTGTATTGTCTTCTCATAGATAAGTAACTCGTAAGCCATTGTAAAGCTATACCCCTTATTCCATAGTGCTCTAGCTTAGAAAGAAGAATTGAATGGTCAAGTGTGTCAAATGCTTTGCTAAGATCCATAAATACACCAATGACATGCTCGTGAGCAGCGAGTGCACTTAAAACGCGGTCATAAAATTTCAGTAGCGCAAGATCTGTAGAATGAGATCGCCGAAATCCAAACTGATCAGGATTCAATGATTCACATTAATCTAAAAAACTGTAGAGCCTGTTGTAGACAATTCGTTCTAAAACTTTAGAAAAGCTAGGCAGTATTGAGATCGGCCTATAGTTAGAAACGACCATCACGTCATCTTTTTTATGAACAGGAATCACCCTTGCTAGTTTGAAAGAAGAAGGAAACACTCCGGTAATTAAAGAGAGATTGCAAATGTGTACAAGAGGCGTTAGAATTGAACCAATGATCTTTTTCAATAAGGATGTACTGATTTCATCATGCCCAGAAGAGTGACTGTTTTTTAGCGATCCCACTACATTATTTCAATGTAATCCGTCGGTTTTAGAAAAATAGAAGTTTTAGACAGTTCATTGAGGTACTGCGTGAAGATGGTTCCATCTTTATTTATCCTCTTGGCTTGATTTAGGCCAACATTGACAAAATAAGTGTTATATGCATTTGCAATATCTTCTGCATTTGTTATTTCTTTATTACCATGAACAATTTTTCCTTGCTTGCATAAAATATCCTTTACAATTTTCCAGGTAGATGAAATATTGCCATTTGCACTTTCAAACCGCTTAGAGTAAAATAAACGACGTGAACATCGTATAATTGATGTTATTTTATTTCTATATTTTTTGTATTTCTCAACATTATCTGGTGATCGTTTTTTTATACTTCTTTTATATAGGACGTTTCTTCTTTTTATAGATTGAACTATCCCTCTAGTAATCCATGGATGATTTCCTTTTCTCTTGTTATTTAATTGCACAAATGGAAAAGGTTTATTAAAATGATAATAAAACTTATTCCAAAATACTTCAAAAGCTCTTTCTACATCGTCACAAACTATAACATCATTCCAATTTTCCGAGAGTAAATCATCATTCAGACATTTACGGGGAAAGTACGTAGTATTCTGATTTAATGTCGTGTACTACGTATCGCTCACCGTTTGTGTACTCTTTGTTTACAACGTGCAGCTTTGAGCATCATCGTTGATCGGCAGCTGCCTTTCAGCTCAGCTTTACACCTCGGTAGTTTTGACAATCACACCAATGAGACCGACACGCGGCCACCAACAGACCGAACATACACTAAGAAACATCTGTCGGTTAAAAATCGGTCTGGAGTTAATTTAGCTGTATAACTTGGGTATTACTGGGGCTTGAAACATCACATCATGAGCAGGCGCGATTCTAAAATAATATTTCTTGGCGGGGGCTTGAAGGCTTGCTAGTGGGAGCTTGGGGTTCTTATATTCATTTTCTGCATGTGCTTTGTTGATATTAATTTACAATCAAGCTTTTTTGTAGGGGGGGGGGGCTTGAGCCCCTTAAGCCCCTCTTCCCCCGGCCTAGAACCGCTACTACACATGAGTTGACTGAATGAGTCAATGGGTGGAAAGGGGTCGTAATATCTTCTGTTTTACGTTGTGCTTTGTCTCATCTAGATTGAATTCATCACTGATTAGAGTCAGTTGAATGGTCGCGTAGCGGTAGACAACATCCGTGTCGTTTCAACTCTTCATCCAAGTACGTATGATTGAGTTTTTTGCATCACACCATAAGGTGAACTAGATTCACACCCTCAAAAAAAGGGGGGGGGGGGAGGTGTGTCATGTAATGTGGTCGGGTAACTGGTGTATATTTGCTGGGTAAAACTTAAACAAATTTTACCCAACTCCCTTTGTTTCTGAGTGTTTTCGTAGTACAAGCTCTCAATGCAATAATGGACGATGATTCATTGTCTGTAAACTGTAAAATAGCTATAAACATATATATATATATATATATATATGATTAATATTGGGTTTAAAAAAATAGGGGGAACGGCGTGTCATGTATTGAGGTTCGGTAACTGGTTTATATTTTCTTGTAAAACTTAAACAAATTTTACCCAGCTCCTTGTGTTTCTGAGTGTTTTCATAGTACAAGCTCTCAATGCAATAACGATTCATTGTCTGTAAACTGTAAACATTGCTATAAACATATATTTAATTAATACTGTTTTTTTTGGTTAAAGTCCATATGTGGGAAATAATTTCCGATTAACTTTGGGCAATTTATTTGCCATCCTATTTGCTCAATTCGTAATAAAAACGTGATCTATCTTGAGCAAACACATTACCCAATTTTGTCCTCATGTTGGGCCAAGTTTGACCTAGTATAGAAGCATCTATTACAATGGCATAAAACAAGCATATGAATAGTGATATATATGGACACGGAATGTAGAATAAAGAAACATTCAATTACATCACTTTACAAAACAAACACAGGAAATCATCACAATTTTTAATAAGTTTACGGCTCATTGCCAAATTTATGGGATTTATTTTTATTTTCACAAGATAGGAACATAAATAAAAGAGAGGTAACAACAAACAAACCAGAAAATGTTGTATTTACAGTTCATATGTATAAGATATATATTTTTAATTCTTATTTATTTATTCGATGTTAAAAGCCACGACCATCCGGAAGCCTATGGCAACCATTAGGAAACCCTTCACAACCAACACTAAACCGATGACGACCACCACGAAGGCCACAATGATGTTTACGATGATGTCGAAGATGGTTCCGAAGAGGTGGTCGTCTTCCCCATCATCCCCGCCCACGCCCACTGAACCATCTGTGTATGTGCCCAGTGAAATGGGTAATGAAGAAAGTTTATGATTTATTATAATAACCGCAAAGTATGACACTTAATTAGGTTTATTCATTTAAATATAGACCCTGCTATCTACAGATAATAATTCAAGCCCTCACCCAAAACAAGATATTGTAGATACACAAATCATTGAACTCATGGGATTCTTTTATTTCGTCTTTCTTTTTTTCTATGTTGTAGGATTGCCTGTTTAAACTTTGATAGTGGTGATCATGATAATTTTGAGTGTCATCGGAAACTTCCTCATCGTCCTTCTCATTGTCGTTTTCATCAAACGTAAGAAAGAATTTTAAGGGTGAGTCGTTAAAGGGAGTGTAGCATGGCAAATACTGGTTAACGCCATCTACGTCTTCTTTTGGACAACTGCACGTAAACGAATGGACTTGATTAACGCTAGCGTTCGCGAAACAGACCGAAGTTCTCCTCACGCTTCGGTTTCGCGTATGTTGCACGCACGTGAATGCTGCGGTCGCGTCGTCCGTAGTCGATTGGCCCCGAGTAGGGCCACGGGAAAGACACATAGTCTCGTCATGCTACACTCCCTTTAAGATGAAGGGGCATCGTAATATATTGGTGAAGGCTCTTGGCTCTCATACGAGAGGTCCCGGGTTCGATACTTGCTTGGTGTTTATATCCTGGAAAAGGTGTTTTCATCACACTTGTTCCTCTTTAGCCAGGTGAACCGGGTATTTAAAAATGGGTACCTGGCGGTGACGGGGTGATAATATCACTGATAATAATAATAATTATAATAATATTGATAATAATATTAATACTTATGATAATAATAATGATAATGGTAATAATAATAATGATAACAACAACAACACCACTAATAACAATAATAAAATTGATTTGCTTATTTTTCAGCTAATACGAAATAGGCCTAATATTTCCCTCAACTACAATGCCTTCGACTCGGGCAATGTGATTAGTCTCTTATTACTCTCAAAGCCGGTCAGTATTACATAAATATTACTTCCCCCCCCCCCTCATATATGTAGGAAAGATGCGGCAATGAACTCCAGGACAGCCAACATTCAGAATCGCCAAACCAATCAGACAGAAGATGACCAACAAAATGACAATATACCACAATATCATGTTACACCCGTGAAACATAAATATTATGACACCACCACTGCCGCCGTAGATGTTTTTATAAATATATATTTATAAATAAACAAATGATCATGATAATCATGTTAATAACGATATTTACAACAACAACAATAATAATACCGATACTACTAATACTACGTCTACTACTAATAATAACGATAATAATAACAAAAAACGTCAAGAATAATAATGAGGATAATAATAATGATAATAATAATGATAATAATATTATTTAACAATTATCATAACATTGACAACAACAACATTTTAATAACAATATTAACAGAATATTTATAATATAATAATGACGATAATAATATAAAATGTTCGGACGATCATTTATTGGAGTTGGTGTTCATTGGTGTTCTTGCCTCATATAGCGCTTGGTATCATATCGAAGTCATCTTTATCTACTGATTGGTAGAGAATGTTCACCACCATTTGTTGGGTTCCATAATCGCCGTCCGACGCTAGGTCGCTTTGTTGAACTGGATTAACACCTACAATTTAAAGAAAAGGTAAACTATTATTATTTTTAAAATTATTATTATTATTTATTCGGCAAAGACAAAGAAAAATTAGTGAATACAAAAGAAGAGTACATTTAAAAGCGAGTCACATGGATGCCGGGAAAAGAAAACGATTAACTTAATAACTATAACCCGAAGATCTTCTAGGTGAAAGTGAAAAATAATTGTAAACTCTATCATTATTTTTATTCCATTGTGAATAAAATTCTAGAAGATAATGTCCACGGAAAAGGAGCCACTTCTGAGGTGCTCTCAACAAATGTGACTAGAAATCATTATTAACTATATACCATTATGAAAATGTTACCTATCCATGAATCAATATATTTTCTTACTGCAATATTAATGCTAAAACTACTTATTTCACTTGCCTCCTATAGCGCTTGGTATCATATCGAATTCATCTTTATCTACCGTTTGGTAGAGAATGTTCACCACCATTTCCTCGGTTCCATTATCACCGTTCGACGCTTGGTCGCTCTGTTGAACTGGATTAACACCTACAATTTAAAGAGAAGGTTAACTCCAGGTGAAAGTGAAACAAATAATTGTAAACTCTATCATTATTTCTATTCCCTTGTGAAATAAAATGACAGAAGAAATGTCCTCAGAAAAGGAGCCACTCCTGAGGTGCTATCAACAAATGTGACTAGAAATCATTATAAACTATAGACCATTGTGAGGATCATTTATGACGAGCCATTTATGTGCTTTTCGTGATCCTCCCACTTCTGATTTCCTATTATACATGTTTGTATTTTGAAGATTATAAATATTTAACAAAAAATGTTGACGTGGAAGAAAATAAATTAAATTAAATTAAACTTTAGACAATTGCGATACCATAGTCATGTTTGTGTACTTTCATTTCTCTATATCTGTGTCCAGTACGTTTCATTGTTGTACCTTCGGCAAAATTAAGTATCTATTTTTTCAATTTGGTGGTTCTGGAACCTCGCGATACTCAATTGTTACTATGTGCAACGTAATTAACCAGCAGCATTAGTAATTTATCAATATAGCGTCGTTCAGATAGGAGTTGGGAATAAAACACGTTTGTGTACTGTTGTACACGGGTAGTGCCCACCGCACACTAAAAACGATCGTCTTGCGATCCGATTGTCGAAGAAATGGCAATTTCACACTACGTACTGGTCTGACATCATTACGATTCTGAGACAATTTTAATTAGCTTTTCCTCGTCCAAGGAAGCATGAAATCCTTTGAAATGTAGATTGTCTTAATCATGAATATTTAGATCCTCGGTCATTATATAAGATTATTTATGTTTGGATGTTCGTATCAAATTCTATCGCAAATTCTTCCAAAAATCGGATCGTTGTCGGATATTATAGTGTGTGGTGAGCTTATGAGATATCATATGGGGCTCAAGCCCCCTTAAAAAGCCCTTACCGGTATTATAAATCAATTTAAATAAGGCACGTGTAGAAAAATGACAACAAAACTCCAAGTCCCCAGCTATACCCAACCACCTCCCCCAAAAAAAAAAATATATATTATTCTAGAACCGTGCCTGATGCATACAGCAAGAATATTGTGATTGGAAGAAAAAAAGGGTATAGTCGAACCTTCATGTACTGTGTCATAGGTACTAGACATCACCGTTTGATTGTCGATCTCGTAGCCATTCTCCAGGTTATGATTCAGCGACCTCGACATTGTATTATCTTGACCCTCACGGTTGACCTTTGGCCTTCTCCTTTAACACCCGAAATGTGATATGTTGTATAAAGTCAGTTATTAGCGTAATATTGATCAATAAAGAAAAAACTCGAAGGACATACAAGTATATAATTGAAATGCAAATTCGCACATCACCAATCCACATTGAAATGTAAAACCAGACAGGAATTTCCTCTTCCGTTTTATGTTTGTTAATTGTTTTGAAATTGAGACCGTTCATTTACAGAGAAACTTGCTTTTCCAATAGTGTTACAGAGAATTATTATACCAAGGTATTACGATTTATAACTTTATAACTTACACTTTATTGATTACGTAAAAACATGGTTGGCGTGTTCAAAACACCGTGTTTTTAAACACTTTTTAATACATATTTAAATCACCCTTTTTTTAACAAAAAAAAAAAAGATTTAAAACATCCCATTGACATATGTGTGATTTAAATGCATGTTTTGTTCTTGCTTAAATTACTTGGTTTGCATTTATTCCATCATGTTCATGATTCCATAGTTGCTTATTCTCCACCCTATCTCTCTCCTCTTGGGTCTTCTGAAAAGTTACCTGAGGGTTCTAGCGATTGACAGTACATGATACCGTCGGCCCAAGAGAATAAAGCCCCTGATACCGATATGTTATATGTATACCGATTTACTGTTATTCAGTGGCGTAGCGTATACTAAGTAAAACCATTGGCTCTGGCACGATGGGCGTGGGGGGGGGGGAGGCACCGGTCTTGCTCGGATATGAAATGCGAATTTACAAGGCTACTGGTTTGAGGGGGTGCGGGAGTTGGTTCATTTATCTCCTTTTCTCGTCCTTTCCGCCTTCTCACTTTCACTTTCTCTCTTTTTTTTTCTTCTTTTCTTTGCCAACCGTGCCCCCTGTAGCTACGCCGCTGTTGTCATTGATAACATGCTTTTTTCATGAAACAGTGACCCAGATCTTCAAATAAAAAGGGGGAACTTACCTGGATTTTCTTCGTTTGATGATCACGGCGAGTAGGACGATGACTATGACTATGACCACGATAGTCAGACTCACAGCGACGGCTGTCCTCGACCTCTTCTTCGCTACTGAATGATTAAAAGCATGAACATGGATTACAAAGATTAGTTTGGGTCTTTCGATAAAATGACATTAAGAACAGACTAACTGCCAACAAGATCGACAAAAGAGAGAAAGATATACAATGAGAAAGTTGTGAAATTGGCACTTCCAAAGGACCACGAGACTGACAGACCGATAAAACAAGGAAATGCAGAAATATCGGCCTCATGGGCTGTCAGTTTCACTGGCCCGTCGGTCTACTGCACTCTAAAGGCATGTTCAGATATGGCGCGGTAAACCGCCGCAAAAAAGCCGGCGCGGTTCTTTTATTAACGTGTAACCGAATGGCAACTGTGCGCAACAAAAGACTTGCGTGAATACACTGAGCTCTGCGTTATCAGATATAGACATGTGAAGCGTATACATTTTACGTCATCATACAGAATAAAATTAAGAAAACTGCCGCGGTTATGCCGCGACATGTGTGAACGAGCTTTAAGAAAGCGTCAGAAGGTCCACGAGACCGACACTGTCGATATAGTGGGTTGTCGGTCTTGGGGCTGTCTGTCTTGCCATGCCGATCATAACATTTTGATTGAATATGTTAATACTACTTCCGATTCATCTACGGTGAGGTCATTTCATTTCATTTTATTTTGTATTTCTTCAGGTCTGAATACGTAATAGAATCAGTATACATTAATTCATACATGAAGAAATATAAACTTAGTTTAAACAGAACTACTTCAGTTCTGAATACATAATACAGTCAGTATAAATTAAAACATACATGGACAAATGTAAACCTATAAACAAAGTACAACAAAGAGAAGAGAACAATGATAGATTGACACTGAAGAGTGATCGGAGAGAGAGAGAGAGAGAAAGAGAGAAAGAGTGAAAGAGAGAGGGAGAGAGAGAAAGAGGGAAAGAATGAGAGAGAGATAGACAGAGGAGGGGGTCGAAGATGATGAAGAACATAAAACCAAATAAAATACTTCACATTTACCTGAAACCATAACCATTTTAAAGTGGTTTATTAATATTCATGCACAATCCAATGTACGATAGGCATGCGGTATTAATACCGGCTACCTAATCGGATGGGGATTGAGACCAGGGGTTCAGTGAAAGTGATATCCACCATGGCAGTCGTTGTTGAATCACTACCTGTTGATCGTGGTGAAGACCTTGTCCACTCCGATGTCGTCAGGGTGGTCGTCGTGTGCTCCGTGGTGTTCGTACGGTATTTCGTCGTGGTGTTCATTGTCCGCTTCGTGCTGGTAGACGATTTGAAAGTGGTTGTTGTTGTTGCTTTAGTAGTTATAGCTTTGTAATGAGACAGGAATGATTCAAGATAATACAAATACGTATCAAGCGTATAGTGATTCAACAGCATCAAAGGTTATTATAATGATGATAGATAACAATAGGCCCAGATAAGATTTGTAAGGCGCCTAATCCTTTTTTAAACATCAAATGCTCAAGGTGCACTAGTGCAAAAGATGACACAAATACACAAAAGTAGGATACAATATCGTGAAAGAGAAAGAAAAAGGAAACGTACAATAAATTATAGGGTGTCGGAGTCGAGTGGTTTAAACCCTTCAATGTATATGCTGAGGTCTTGGGTTCGAGACCCGGCGCGGCACTAGTGTCATTCGGCGAGACAGTAATCTAAATTTGCCACTCTCCACCCAGGTGTAAAATAGGTAGGCCTCCCAATAGGAAGGAATTACTTTTTTTGCTGTAAGCATCGAAAATCGGTAGCCTAGCTACAGCTAGAGCCAGAGTAATACTGGAGCGCATTAAGCATCTTGCGTGGTGAATATGTGCGCCTCTAAAATATCCAATATATATCAATATTTTTATCATTGGTATTGTTGTTTTTATTAGTGTTGTTGTTGTTGTTATTATAACTATTATTATTATTATTATTATTATTATTATTATTATTATTATTATTATTAATGTAATTATCATCATCATCATTATCATTGTTTTTGTTGTTGTTGCGACAATGAATTAAAACGAAAAGTAGAAATGAGAGCATAGGTATGAGAGATTATAATACTATAGGAATACATTACACGTACAGTGTATTTTTAATATAAATATTATTCTTTGAGCGAAGATCCTTGTTTGCAGCTCTTTCCAGTTCAGTTTATGAAGTCGTGCGTTGCACAATTTCCTTTACGTTCACGGAAATAATTGTAGTCATTATCATACACATTGGCCTTATAATTATGCAGTCAATTTCTTCAACATAAAAGGCCTATAAAATATGTATCAGGCAAGTTTTTATTAGGTGGGTTTTACAGATTCTACAGATTCATACTCATCACTACATACTTGATGGTGAAGTTGACACGACCCGGATGTTATCCACGGCTACACGACCGGAGGACAAACTCCATTGCGCGATGAAGGTTACCTACGCAGGAGAGGAACATTATTATGAAACTTGAATTAAAGCGAATGAAAAATGTTCATAAAACCTAGGGGAGGGACAAAAACAACGTCGGTTTACCTTCGAATTAATGTATAATAGAAACATACATGATCGGGTAAAAATGGTGGCTAAAAATATAATTAAGTTATTACTTTTTTATGTCTAATGATGATGCAAAAAGAACCCACAAATGACTTGATAGATTGGATCTTAACTGAACATTATGGTTAAGAAGTTACACGTTCTCTTGAGCAGTGGAATAACACGAGAAATCACTTCTTGTGTGTAAACTGACTTTGTGTTCCCCTTCCTAGTATGATTACTTCGTTTTACTGGTTTTGAATAATTTGATAAAAATCCAATACTGAGGAAATGATCTTTGAACTTTTCAAGGATACCGTACATAAGGGAATTTCCCTGTTTGTGTATAAACACATAAACAGTAAGTGAAGAAGAATAAGTCCTGCATTTGTATTATTTTTTTAATTATTTTCCTTTAATATTACAGCTTAATTCCGTGTCATAAGACACGGAAATACATTCCAGAGCACACTTTTCGGTTGTAGTTTTAGTTTTCTAAAGCGGCATACGAAAATATGATTTTCTTTCTAATATACTATAACAAGATTTGTTATTAGGTGAATATTGTCTTGCCCATTATGTATAGCAATTGTTTTACCTAACTTTTCAAAGTTTCCATGCATAGATTTTAAAAATACTTCGTTTGAGAGGAATAACATGTCGTAAATAATATGTTAAATATTATTTACATAGGTGTTGTGGTCTAGTGGATAAGTGTCCGAACTGTGAACCACAAGGTACAGGGTTCGAATTCCTGCCACAGCACTAACTCCTTTGGCAAGGCGTTAATCTACATTAGTCACACTCGACCCAGGTGAGGTAAATGGGTCTCTGGTAGGATCATTCCTTGAAATGCACTGAGCGTTTATAGCAGCTGCAGGAGCGAAAGCTGGGGTAACACTCTCACAAGCTCACAAGTGCATAGGGACGTTTTATCCTAATCATTATAATCGTTATATTTAGTGGTAGTAGTATTATCATCATCTTCAGCATTATTATTATCATCATTATCATTATCTTTATTATTATTATCATTATTATTATTATTATTATCATCATCATCATCATCATCATCCTTATTAATATAATTATCAACATTATTATTATTTCTATTATCATTATCATCATCATTATCACCATTATTACCATAATTGTCATTATTTGTATTATTATTATTATTATTACTATTACCACTATCATTATACTATTATCACTATTGTTATTATTATTATTGTTATTATTATTACTATTATTATTAATGTCATCGTCATCATCATAAATTACGCCTACCATAGGTTCGCGTCCATTGCAGTAGATTATGATGCCTTCCACGGTCTCCCAGTTGTCATTAGACTGAGACTGTAGGGTGACATCATATCTCATCAAATTACAGACAGAAATCGTCAGGATGCTCTCACGAGGATTAAAGAACTTGTAGCGGAAGGAGAGTAGTCCAGAGTTTTGCGGTAGATCAAGATTTGGTAGGTGGAATATTGCTGAGATCTGCTTGTTTACTCTTTGACCTGTCGTAAGTAAGAACCCATCTATATAAAGAAAGCAAGGAGAGATAATCTGAGATATTTAGAGCTGAATGATTTAACTAGACAGAAATCTTATTAAACTATTGGCGGTCAGGGGGTGGGGAGGGGGAGGGTTATATGCTTACATGTGTGAGTAGGGGGCTTATCAACTCTTGGTTCATTTCATTTTTCATTTAATTTTATTCATTTGCACAAGAACAACAAATAAATGTACAAAGACTTTCATTTTACAAATCATTATGAACATAGAAAAACTAACAATTAATAATGATACAAAATCTGCTCAGTTCATATTTTTCACCTAAATGGTAAGTAAATAAATGCTTGCTGTACTGTGGATGATACCATAGAAAGCAAATTTTGTAGTTCAGGTTCCCTAACATAAATATCACAGTATTATTGAATAATAATTTTTAAACAGACATAAAGGATATAAACCTGACCGTACGCATCTGTAAGAACATATTCTGCCAATATTCCCCTCTCAAAACACAAAGAATATGTTTTGTTATTGTAAAGTTGATTACAATCAATGAGAATATGGAAACAGGGTAGAAATTGGGAGAATCTACCTGGCAATAGGGCTTGTGTTATTGGGGGAAAAAAAAAAGAGGTAACAAACCATTTATGCCTTTTGATGGTGCCTTGCCATTGTCGCCACGGCCACTGACCGTTCCCCAGGCAGGTGGTGAGTTGCCATGCGTAATACCACATTCGTTCAATCCAGAATCTGACGTCAATGTACGTTCCCCGAAATCACAGGTTAAGTCTACAAAGCAAAAGAAAAAGATTTAAATGTGCTTTTCTTCTCTCAATTCACTTAGGTCTGCATTAGGGTATCTAACTGGACTTTCAACGTTTTTGACACATAATGAATTATCTTAACCTGTACATCACTAAGAAATTGAGCTGTCTCTGTCTCTCTTTTAGCCTTTTTATAAATTAGTAAGAGACTGTCATGGTAAGTGTCCTTTTATCGGCGAATCATCAATAAAGGCGAATTATTTACTACCCTATCTTGACATTACTGGTTCAATTTAATTCAATTTGATTCAATAAAAGATTTATGAAAACAAGCAAATACAAACAATATACAAAAAATATTGGGAGATAAAATGCATCGCGATTGATGGTAAATCAACGCAATTGTATTAATGACAAAGGCAAATGAAAAAAAGAATAAGAACAAGGGAAGAAAAGAAAAAAAAAAAAAAGGAAAGGCAGAAATGAAATTACTCACCCGCATATGAACGATGTAACGTAGCACTTATCATTATTGTCAGTACACACAGCATACGATACACAGACCATGAAATCATGACGGTTTTTGCTGTTGATTTGATATTATCTCACAAAACTCTGCCTCCATCAACCAAAGACGAAGTATTGATTTGTATTCTCTCATGAAATGCAAAACACCGATCTTTATTAACAATGTCTGAATAAAAATACTCGAGCAAGGAAGAACTAGTCACGAATTATATTCACTTGGTTCTACTTGAACAAAAAGAGTGAAATAATTATCTTTTTGGTGCGCTAGCTGAGCGAACTTTTGTGCAAAGCTTCCTCAATCGTAAAGGATATTCGGTTTCGATGTATATCACGAGTCTTTATTCCCAATCAAAACCATATTTAGGCATAATACACAATGATAATGTTTACAGTTGTATTGTATAGCGCTTACTGCTACGTTTATAACCACTTTCAATGTAATTACCATTGCCCCGTTAATTGGATTCAATTGCTATTCCTCATATGAAGTGCTAACACTCCGCTCCCTGAGGATTATTCCTGCCAGGCTCCATTCTACCAACGTACATCACGTGCTAATAAAACCCCAAGCTTATAACAGAACTAATCCTTCTACCCAACCCAGACCTAACCCCCTGCCACAAATAAATCTTCCACTCCATCCTGTAAAGTGTCACATGTTCTTTAATTCTATTATACGCCAAATCATGCCATGCATTTAATCACCATGCAGCAAAGGTGTTTTATTATATCAGTGATAGAACTATAGTAAAGATTAGGTTATAATTTTTTTTAATGAAAACCATGATACAGGATACAGGGCAACGTTTCACGAAACCGTCATAAGTACAACTTCATCGACATGACAATAAACACGTAAATTATAATTAAAATACCTTTCAATGGGATATCGGTGAACTTGTACTTATGACGGTTTCGTGAAACGGTGCCCGGATCGTTCTTTCATTGATAAAAATACACACAATACTGGAAAAGGAAGGATGTGTCATGTGTGTTTTATATTGTAGGTGTAGACTTAACTTGGGAGTCTACCCTGATATTCAATTCTTTTTAATAAAGGCAGGAAAAGGGAAAACAGATCAGAGAAAGTTTGAGGAAAGTTTGAGAAAAGTTTCAGGAATATCCGATTGGAAAAATAAGAAAGATTTTTCAAATTGCAATCAAACGTAAATTGGCGATTACCAGACATACCTTTTAAACACCATTCCCATTTGCTCTACCCTAAACACAAATGTGAATTACCGTTTTCTGTAGTGAATAATATATTATTTACTACATGCAACCCGAATAGAATTATTACACAGATGTTTTATACAACCCCCTTTTGAAGTATAAATCGAATCCTTTATCGAAAAACCCAAGAAAATCAAAACTTTTGAAAATATCGGTAGAGCTACTGAGCAATTGGAAGATATGCTCGGATTTCATGTTACACAGTTTCCATTTGTGTTAATAATTATAACTTTGAATATTCATAACTTTCTTGGTGAAAACGTTAGTCGTGTCAGGCCCTACGTTTAAGAGTTGCTTAAGATAAATGCATAGTTGTATATTCTTACAGAATGAGGATAAATGTAAATGTGTATCAATATTTTGATGCAATTAGAGGAAGAGGAAAAAAAAAATTCCCGGTGCTATTTGCCAGCTTATGAAGAAAGTCAAAAAATTTCTGTTAACAAGAATGAATTAGAGCATCACAAAAAATGCATAAATTCATTTAATACAAGCGTGATCATTTATGAAGAGAAAATTGTCCTTGCTGGTGTCGTTATTGTTCAAGACTTCAAGTACCTCACACACTGTTAGGATATGAAATTAAAATTCTGTAGTTGTGCCTGCAATATCTTTCAATGTGAAAATATTCAAGCAAAATAGTTTACAAACATAGTTACTTTGTTCAATATATTATAATGCTTCATATTATTTTAGTTTGTTTGAATAGTAATCCATATTCTAGAGAAACACATGGCATGTGTTTAATCCCACATACATGTATGAAAAGAATCATTGGTTGTATTTGTATAGAAAATGTGTGCAATTATAATGTTCCGTCCTTCAGAGTAACTTATACTAAAGCCCTGTTTGACACCTTGACTAAATAAATTCAAAATATCCAGATTTATTTCTATTCATTTCATGACCAGAAAACTGATGAAAAAAGTGGTTGTGATGGGTGGCAGAAACGTAGAATTATGGGTCATTTGAAAAATAGTCTGTGGTAATTTAAAGATATGGAGTGATTTTTTTTTAATCACCCCCCTCATGTATCAGTAGATCTGGCTTGTTTTTTATAGTCTGGAAAACATGAATTACAGTATGTGGGATCACAAAAGCATCAAATGTCAATCTATGAAGTGCATGCATACAGCTATAAGATGAAACCCAGTTACCAAAATGTATTTAATCTTATTGCAGTTACCCCCTTATGTTGACCAAAGGAAATGCATTACTATATACATGTACTTCCATGCGGAAATTTGTTGATATTACCATGTGTACATGGAACATATGTAGATATTACAACACTTGCCATTGATATACATGTAGTAACACCCATATCAACATATGATATATAATAAAAGAATGAGTGTCTTGGGGAAGAGGTATGTTACATGTTATACCTCTTTGAGAAATTACACAATACAACAGATTTAGGAATTGTTGTAATGTTTTTTATCAGCAGCATTTATTGTTTGCAACAATGTAAAGAGAACACCTTCATTCATTAATAACAAATTAATGGAATAACTCGTCACTAGGTCTATTGGCTCACTGACTCTCTCAAGAGGCATTACATAAAAGTGATATTGTGATGAGAGCTCTACAGTAAGAGGTTCTGTTATTTTTTTAATGCCCTTAGTTACAGATTTAGGGGAACAACTGGCCCTTGCCTCTCTGCAAACCCAAATGACATACCTTCAGTACAAAAGGGCGAAATTGTGCCCATACCCCCTCGTTTTGCGGTAATGTCTTTAAAAAAAAAATATATACTAAAAATAACCTGCAAAATCCTAATTACCCTCTTTTTCTTCCATTCTTTCTTTTGCTTATCAGAAAAATGTTAGCGATGTTGTGCCCCTGCCTCTTTCCATTTATTTTACATCATTTGTTATTACATTTGTTGTACATATCAATTACATGTGAATGTGTCACGGCTGAAAAGACATAATCTTTTACATGATGTGTGTCAGACATAAACTGAAACTGAAAGTGTAAAGGGAAAGTGATGTGTAGTATCTATTGGCATGTGTTCCGTTTGTCATGGAGGGGAAATGATATGAGCATTTTAAAATGAAAGTGAGTGTAGCAAATTAAAATAATTGTTTGGCTCGAAATTCATGACTTGCAAAATCACCGAATACTTTTAATTTGTGAAGTCCTTGTGAAGTTTAGACAACGGCCTTTGTTTTGCATCTTGATTTTCTCTGCCATGGTACGATGAGATTGAAAAATCTGTGGACGGTTCCCTACATACTGTATGCAAGTTCGAATTTCCTTGCTATAGGTCAGTATATTGTGTTTTGAAGTATTTTCACCTTGATTGTAAGACAACAGTATACATACACACCCCTTCTAAATCAGTAACTCAAAAATGAAAGGTAGACTGGTTGAGGTAGGGCTTCTATTAAATACGTTTAGATGTAAGCTTTAATATATCACATTCTCTAGAAACATAAATAGGGACAAATCAATTTTTCACGTCCTACAAAAATTTCAAAACTAGGTAAGGGTACGAATAATTTAGTTGTTAACTGTACATCGGACTACCTAGATGCCTTTGGAATAAACAACTTTATTTTTTTTCGGTCTGCAGTTGATTTAGCAATGTGACTGAGGTATATTACCAGGGTTTCAAATATCACTTGAGCAGCTAGGCGCGAATCTAAAATAATATTTCTTTCCGGGGGGGGGCTTGGGGGGTTGCTAGCGGGAGCTCAGGGTTCTTGTATTCATTTTCTGCATGTGCTTTGTTGATATTAATTTATAATCAAGTTTTTTTTGTAGGGGCTTGAGCCCCATAAGCCCCTCTTCCCCCGGCCTAGAACCGCTACTGCACATGAGTTGACTGAATGAGTCAATGGGTGGAAAGGGGTCGTAATATCTTCTTTGTACGTTGCTTTGTCTCATCTAGATTGAATTCATCACTGATTAGAGTCAGTGGAATGGTCACATAGCGGTAGACAACATCCGTGTCGTTTCAACTCTTCATCCAAGTACGTATGATTGAGTTTTTTGCATCACACCATAAGGTGAAGTAGATTCACACCCTCAAAAAGGGGGGGGGTGTCATGTAATGTGGTCGGGTAACTGGTGTATATTTGCTGGGTAAAACTTAAACAAATTTTACCCAACTCCCTTTGTTTCTGAGTGTTTTCGTAGTACAAGCTCTCAATGCAATAATGGACGATGATTCATTGTCTGTAAACTGTAAAATAGCTATAAACATATATATATATAATTAATATTGGGTTAAAAAAAGATAGGGGGAACGGCGTGTCATGTATTGAGGTTCAGTAACTGGTTTATATTTTCTTGTAAAACTTAAACAAATTTTACCCAGCTCCTTGTGTTTCTGAGTGTATTCATAGTACAAGCTCTCAATGCAATAATTCATTGTCTGTAAACTGTAAACATTGCTATAAACATATATATTTAATTAATACTGTTTTTTTTTTGTTAAAGTCCATATGTGGGAAATAATTTCCGATTAACTTTGGGCAATTTATTTGCCATCCTATTTGCTCAATTCGTAATAAAAACGTGATCTATCTTGAGCAAACACATTACCCTATTTTGTCCTCATGTTGGGCCAAGTTTGATCTTGTATAGAAGCATCTATTACAATGGCATAAAAACAAGCTTATGAATAGTGATATATATGGACACGGAATGTAGAATAAAGAAACATTCAATTACATCACTTTACAAAACAAACACAGGAAATCATCACAATTGTTAATAAGTTTACGGCTCATTGCCAAATTTATGGGATTTGTTTAAATTTTCACAATATAGGAACATTAACAAAAGAGAGGTAAGAACAAACAAACCAGAAAATGTTGTATTTACAGTTCATATGTATAAGATATATATTTTTAATTCTTATTTATTTATCCGATGTCAAAAGTCACGACCACCCGGAAGCCTATGGCAACCATCAGGAAACCCTTCACAACCAACACTAAACCGATGACGACCACCACGAAGGCCACAATGATGTTTACGATGATGTCGAAGATGGTTCCGAAGAGGTGGTCGTCTTCCCCATCATCCCCGCCCACGCCCGCTGAACCATCTGTGTATGTGCCCAGTGAAATGGGTAATGAAGAAAGTTTATGATTTATTGTAATAACCGCAAAGTATGACACTTAATTAGGTTTATTCATTTAAATATAGACCCTGCTATCTACAGATAATAATTCAAGCCCTCACCCAAAACAAGACATTGTAGATACACAAATCATTGAACTCATGGGATTCTTTTTAGTATTTCGCCTTTCTTTTTTTCTTTGTTGTAGGATTGCCTGTTTAAACTTTGATAGTGGTGATCATGATAATTTTGAGTGTCATCGGCAACTTCCTCATCGTCCTTCTCATTGTCGTTTTCATCAAACGGAAGAAAGATTTTAAGGGTGAGTCGTTAAAGGGAGTGTAGCATGGCAAATACTGGTTAACGCCATCTACGTCTTCTTTTGGACAACTGCACGTAAACGAATGGACTTGATTAACGCTAGCGTTCGCGAAACAGACCGAAGTTCTCCTCACGCTTCGGTTACGCGTATGTTGCACGCACGTGAATGCTGCGGTCGCGTCGTCCGTAGTCGATTGGCCCCGAGTAGGGCCACGGGAAAGACACATAGTCTCGTCATGCTACACTCCCTTTAAGATGAAGGGGCATCGTAATATATTGGTGAAGGCTCTTGGCTCTCATACGAGAGGTCCCGGGTTCGATACTTGCTTGGTGTTTATATCCTTGGAAAAGGTGTTTTCATCACACTTGTTCCTCTTTAGCCAGGTGAACCGGGTATTTAAAAATGGGTACCTGGCGGTGACGGGGTGAAATTATCACTGATAATAATAATAATTATAATAATATTGATAATAATATTAATACTTATGATAATAATAATGATAATGGTGATAATAATAATGATAACAACAACAACACCACTAATAACAATAATAAAATTGATTTGCTTATTTTTCAGCTAATACGAAATAGGCCTAATATTTCCCTCAACTACAATGCCTTCGACTCGGGCAATGTGATTAGTCTCTTATTACTCTCAAAGCCGGTCAGTATTACATAAATATTACTTCCCCCCCCCCCTCATATATGTAGGAAAGATGCGGCAATGAACTCCAGGACAGCCAACATTCAGAATCGCCAAACCAATCAGACAGAAGATGACCAACAAAATGACAATATACCACAATATCATGTTACACCCGTGAAACATAAATATTATGACGCCACCACTGCCGCCGTAGATGTTTTTATAAATATATATTTATAAATAAACAAATAATCATGATAATCATGTTAATAACGATATTTACAACAACAACAATAATAATACCGATACTACTAATACTACGTCTACTACTAATAATAACGATAATAATAACAAAAAACGTCAAGAATAATAATGAGGATAATAATAA
This sequence comes from Mesocentrotus franciscanus, assembly GCA_037976565.1. Classification (NCBI taxonomy): domain Eukaryota; kingdom Metazoa; phylum Echinodermata; class Echinoidea; order Camarodonta; family Strongylocentrotidae; genus Mesocentrotus; species Mesocentrotus franciscanus. The sequence goes on from CP137678.1 coordinate 7,923,518, forward strand.
TGATAATAATAATGATAATAATATTATTTAACAATTATCATAACATTGACAACAACATTTTAATAACAATATTAACAGAATATTTATAATATAATAATGACGATAATAATATAAAATGTTCGGACGATCATTTATTGGAGTTGGTGTTCATTGTTGTCAACGAAAATTAGTTATACTGAGTCTTGAGTAGAGTAGTCCATAGAATGAAAAAACGTTCTGGAGATTAGTTCGTCTGTATACTCTTGACTTGATTTTATTTAATTTCATATTCAAACGATTAAGTTACGTTGTGGTGTCTTCAGTTTTTACTGAACTATACACATGTACATCCATATAATTGTCTTTTATATATCGCAAAATCCTATAGAATATTGCTCAAAGCGCTTTACATGACAAATTAATACTAAACAGACAACTAACGATGATAACGGCGAAAGAAATTTGAATAAACATTCAGTTATTGAAGAGGTGTGTCCTTAGGTTCTTCTTTAAAGAGTCAATCGAAGTGGAAGTGCAGACAAAAGAAGGAAGAGTGTTCCATATATTTGGGCAGTAATGAAAGAAACTACACTCTCCAGATTTCGAGTTGACACTAGATAAATCGGAGTAGAGTCGCACCATTTGTTAAAGAACGGTGTTGGTATTGTGATCAGGTGAATGTGTTCAAAAGAATGGATAGATAATTTGGTGCACAGTTATTTAGGCATTTGTATACTACCACTACCAGTTAGCTTTATATTAGATACGCTTTTTCAAGGGTAACCAGTGCAATTGTCTGAGGAAGGGTGATGCAGATTCTTGCCTCATATAGAGCTTGGTATCATATCGAAGTCATCTTTATCTACTGATTGGTAGAGAATGTTCACCACCATTTGTTGGGTTCCATAATCGCCGTTCGACGCTTGGTCGCTTTGTGGAACTGGATTATCACCTACAATTCAAAGAGAAGGTTAACTCACGGTGAAAGTGAAAAATAATTGTAACTCTATTATTATATCTATTCCCTTGTGAAAGAATATGATAGAAGAAATGTCCACAGAAAAGGAGCCATTCCTGAGGTGCTCTCAACAAATGTGACTAGAAATCATTATAAACTTTAGACCATTATGAAAATTTTACCTATCCATGAAATAATATCTTTTGTAACTCCAATATTAATGTTCAAACTATTTAAAATATATGCTTCCTGAAGTTTTCAATAACTATTTCACTTTAAATTGTTCTGTCCATAATTATAATAATAAGAATGCCCAAAATATTCATCACCCATTTATCCGTATTTCGACAATCTTCAATCTTCTATGACGGTTCAGTTTTATGGAATAACATTCCTATATCATTTAAGAATAGTAAGACAGTCAACCAATTTAAACGACTAAATAATCAATTTCTTTTTGATAAATTCTAATTACTTATAATGTCAATGTTTATGCAAAGTTTCCTCCTATTTTCTGTATTTTCTTAATCTTGTTTAATGTTGATTTTATGTAAATGATGTTATTGTTCAAGTTACTATTTCGTATATTTTGTGAGGATCATTTTTGACAAGCCATTTAATATGTGCTTTTCGTGATCCTCCCACTTCAGATATCCTATTCAATATACATGGTTGTACTTTGAAGATTATAAAATATTGCTTTTATCATGACGTGGAAGTAAATAATCGAAATAAAATAAACTTAAATAAACGAAATAACCCTATATCTGTGTCCAGTACGTTTCATTGATGTGGCCTTCAGCAAAATTAAGTCTTTTTTCATTCAATTTGGTGGTTCTAGAACCTCGCGATACTCAATTGTTACTATGTGCAAAAGTAATTGACCAGCAGCATCAGTAATTCATCTTTATAGCATCGTTCAGAAAGGAGTTGGGAACAAAACACGTTTGTGTACTGTTGTACCCGAGTTAAACCCACCGCACACTATACACAATAGTTTTGCGATCCGATTTTCAAAGAAATGGTAATTTCGCACGACTGGTCTGACATCATTACGATTCTGAGCTGATTTGAATTAGCTTTTCCTCGTCCGAGGAAGCATGAAATCCTTTGAAATTTAGATTATCTTAATCATATGACTATTCAGATCCTCGGTCATTAAGATTGTACATGTTTGGATGTTCGTATCAAATTATATCGCAAATTCTTCCAAAAATCGGATCGTTGTCGGATCGTACAGTGTGCGATGGGCTTAATAAATACCAGTAGCCCCTAAAGTCCACTTCAAAAATAACTTACTTCCAATAGAAGCAGAAAAATGAGACAAACGAATCGAAAAAAGTTCGAGCAAAATCGGATAACTAATAAGAAAGTTATGAATTTTTAATGACATGAAAAACTTTGAAAATCACTAGACAAATTGGCAACTCACTCATGAGTCTGTGACGTCATGTCCTCATTATCCACTAATTATTTTCTTTATATTGATAACATAAATTTCCTATTTTCCCCCTAAGAATCTTATTTATTCACACCAGCATCCAAGTTAGATTGATAGTATTATGTTTTTTGTGTGGATGCACTAATATAGAGTAATTTTTTTCTCAGTTAAATCATTAAAAAAATGTGAAATTTGATAAACTATGTATATAAAAATCGATAATTATGAATATACAATATTCAGAAAATAGTATCAATTCTTCAAAATTCATAAAAGATTTTGTGAAATGTCATGCACACAATATGATACAAATCATATAACCTGGCCAAAGGCATGGGGAAATCAAGTTTGGGGGGATAAAAAGAGAAATTAATGGGATTAAACTATATAAAGCAATTGATAAATAGTGAGGACATGACGTCACAAACTGATAACCAAATTGGTAATTTTGTGTAGTGATTTTCATTGTTCCATAGTTTTACCTACTTTTCAAAAATTCATAACTTTCTTATTAGTTAACCGATTTTGCTCAAACTTTTGTTGATTGGTTTGTCTGATTTTTCTGCTTCTATTGAAAGTAAGTTATTTTTGGAGTGGACTTGGACTTTAAGTGTTGGGAGCCCCAAATCCGCCAAAAATTAGATGGCAAAATTTCACTGTAATTGTATCATAATGTGAAACCCACTTCTGCTAAGATTGTTTGAAGACAAATATTGTTTAAGAAAACATAATTTGGGTGTTCTGTTGTACGCAGAAAACCTAATTTGTTTATTCTTTCAAACACATTTGTTTTGAAAATCCTTGCAGAAATGTGTTTTAAATGACATCCTCTTTCACATTATGATACAATTTAAGTAAAATTTTGCCATCAAATTTTGGGGGCTGCTAAGACTTTAAAGGGGCTCTAAAGGAGATATGGGGCTAAAGCCCCCTTAAAAGCTATTATTATAAATGAATTTAAATGAGGCACGTGTAGAAAAAATGACAACAAAACTCCAAGTCCCTAGCCCACCAAACCACCCCACCCCCGCCCCCAAGGGGAAAAAGAAAGAAAGGTGTGTGTGTATATATATATATATATATAGGCGTGAAGAAAATGGTCTAGGAACGTGAGACGTAGCTGTACTTTACAATTTTATTACGAGCTATATATTATTCTAGAACCGTGCATGAGGCATGCAGGAAGAATATTGCGATTGGAAGGAAAAAAAAAGAGTATGGTCGAACCTTCATGTATTGTGTCATAGGTACTAGACATCGCCGTTTGATTGTCGATCTCGTAATCATTCTCCCGGTTTTGATTCAGCGACCTCGACATTGTAATATCTTGACCCTCACGATTGACCTTTGACCTTCTCCTTTAACAACAGAAAGGTGAAATGTTTTATAAAGTCAGTTATAAGCGCAATATTGATCAATAAAGAAACAAACTCGAAGGACAAACAAGTATATAATTGAAAATGCAAATTATGCACATCATGTAAAAAAGGGATTGAGATCGAGATGACGAAAAAGATATAAATAACTAACAGGGAAACCAATCCGCATTGAAATGTAAAACCAAACAGGAATTTCCTCTTCCGTTTTATGTTATTTAATTGTTTAGAAATTGAGACCGTTCATTTCCACAGAACATGCTTTTCCAATAGTGTTACAGAGAATTCATTCTACCAAGGTGTTACAAGTTATAAAATGCTTACACTTTATTGATTACCTAAAAACAGGGTTGGCACGTTTAAAACACTGTGTTTTTTACACTTTTTAAACATTAAAGTTAATGCAAAGTTTTGGTAAATTTTAAAATTGGATGGATAGTAATTCTTTAAATTTTTGATATATTTGGATGCCCCTGTGGATGTATTATAAGCCCTAAAAAATTTAGCCCCTTAAACACTTCTGCTTTCGAGCAAATTGAATAATAAAAATTTACCGGTGCTCCCGGTAAATTTCAAATATTTCAAATAGCGCCTAAGGCCATTCCATGGTATCTGCGACCATGAAAATCTCAAAATATACAGTTCTGATATATAATTTCCAAATGGAAATAGCAAATCGGTCGATTGTAGTCAAGAAAAATTGTTTTAAAGCTAAAGTAATATCAGTCTTGAGAGGGCGCTATACAACATAAAGAGTATATTATTTACAATTCCATCACTTTAGACTCGATTTCAACTGCGACATCGATCATTGAATATTGTAAATATCGCATATGCTTCCAATATGTTCATTTGAACCAAATTCATGACCCCATACCAAAACTTTGTAATACCTTTAAAAGAAAAGATTAAAAAGATCCCATAGACATATGTGTTTTATATGCATGTTTTTTTGTCTCAATGCGTTATTGTTTTCTTGCTTGAATTACTCGGTTTTGCACTTATTCCATAACTTTCATGATTCCACAATTGCTTATTAAAGTACAGGTGGAGTAAAATCTTTCTCCACCCTATCTCTCTCCTCTTGGGTCTTCTGAAAAATTACGGGAGGGTTCTAGTGATTGACAGTACATAATACCATCGGCCAAAAGAGGATAAAGCCCCTGATACCGATATGTTATATATATATATATATATCCCTTTCTCCCTTTTATTTCTTTTTCTATACCCACCGTGCCCACTGTAGCTACACCGCTGTTGTCATTGATAACAATTATTTTATAAAAATGAAACAGGAACCTAGATATTAAAAAAGGGGGAGCTTACCTGGATTTTCTGCGTTTGATGATCACGGCGAATAGGACGATGACTAGGACTATGACCACGATAGTCAGACTCACAGCGACGACTGTCCTCGAACTCTTCTTCGCTTCTGATTGATTAAAAGCATGAAAATGGATTACAAAGATTAGTTTGGGTCTTGCATTTCGATAAAACGACATTACGAACAGACCAACTGCCAACAAGATCGACAAAACAAAGGAATACAATGAGAAAGTAGTGAAATTGATGTTTCCAAAGGACCACGAGACTGACAGACCGATAAAACAAGGAAATACGTTAGGAAGAATGAGAATTATCGGGCTCATGGGCTGACAGTTTCACTGGCCCGTCGGTCTACTGCACTCTAAAGGCTTGTTGAAAAATGGCGCGGTAAACCGCCGCAAAAAAAGCCGCTGCGGTTCTATTTTTAACGTATAAAAGAATGGCAACTGCGCGCAATAAATGACTTGCGCGTATTCACTGAGCTCTGCGTTAGAGACATATGAAGCGTATACACTAAACGTCATCATAGAAAATAAAATAAAACTGCTGCGGTTTTGTCGCGACATATCTCAACGAGCTATAAGAAAGTCTCAGAAGGTCCACGAGACCGAAATTGTCGATATAGTGGGTTGTCGGTTTCGGGGCAGTCCGTCTTGCCATGCCAATCATAAAACTTTGATTGAATATGTTAATACTATTTGTTTTACTCTTCTACGGTGATGTTTCATTTCATTTCATTTCATTTGTTTTTTATTTTTTCAGTTCTGAATACATAATAAAGTCAGTATACATTAAAACGCACATGGAAAAATATAAACTTATAAACTTAGTTTCAACATAACTGGCCAGGGCTTCAAGATAAACGTAGTTTGATGCCTTTTAAGCCCTGACAATTAAGTACAAGCAATATACATAAGTTAGGGGGTTCCTGGTGATGCAAAAGGACAACAAAGAGAAGAGAAGAATGATAGATAGAGACTGAAATAACAATAATGATAAATAACAATAGCCCTAGTGCAAAAGATGAAATATATACACAAGAGTACTATTTTAGTAGGACACAAAATCATGAAAGAGAAAGAAATAGGAAAGGTAAAATAAATTATAAGGTGTCGTAGTCGAGTGGTTTAAACCCTTCAATGGAGCTGAGGTCATGGGTTCGAGACCCGGCGCCGCACTAGTGTCCTTTGGCAAGACAGTAATCTTCGTTTGCCACTCTCCACCCAGGTGTTAAATGGGTAGGCCTACCGGTAGAAAGGAATTTCTTGATTGCTGTCAGTACCGAAAATCGGTAGCCTAGTTATAGCTAGAGCTGGGGGTAATACTGGAGCGCCTTGAGCATCTTGCGTGGTGGATATGTGCGCCTTTGAAATATCCAATATGTATCAATATTATTATCATTATTATTGTTTTTGTATTAATGTTGTTGTTGTTATTATTATGATTATTATTATGATTATTATTATTATCATTATTATTACTGTTATTATTATTGTTTTTATTATTATTATTGTTATTATTATCAATGTAATTATCATCATCATCATTATCATTTTTTTTTGCGACAATGAAGTAAAGCGAAAAGTAGTAATGAGAGCATAGGTATAGTATTATAATACTATAGGAATACATTACACGTACAGTGTATTTCAATATAAATAATATTCTTTGAGCGAGGATCCTGGTTTGCAGCTCTTTCCTGATCAGCTTATGAAGCACAATTTCTCGGAAATAATTGTAGTCGTTATCATACTCATTGACCTAATTGTGCAGTCAATTTATGCAACATAGTAGGCCTATACAATACATGTATCAGGCAAGTTTGTATTAGGTGTTTTTTCTACAGATTCATACTCATCACTACATACTTGGTGGTGAAGTTGACACGACCCGGATGTTATCCACGGCTACACGACCGGAGGACAAACTCCATTCTGCGATGAAGGTTACCTACGAAGGAGAGGAATATCATTTATGAAACGTGAATTATAGCGAATGAAAATGTTCATAAAACCTAGGGGAGGGACAAAAACGACGTCGGTTTAAAGATAAAGACCAGTTTTGGTCATGCGATTGCATTGTGAAAGAAACGTTGTGGAATCGATCAGAAAAGGTTGATCATCTAGCATACAAGTATTGGCGTGTACTGCAAGGTTCTGGAATCATCAAAATGATAAGAAATTTGGCCCAGTCTTGGTAAAGTTACAAGCACTGTACACAGAAAGATGTATTTGGGACTACGCGACCACGTGCGCGATACCTATTTGGTCCCAATAGATATAATAATTTACCAAATATATCAATTAGTAGGCGGTTTCCCGACTTTCCCGGCAAAATTTGTATCATCACGTATTAGTCAAAACATATTCTTCCACACGATTGGTAATGAGAGCTTCCATTTCATTTTTTTGAGAGAGGGGCGTTTCCAAAACTGGTCTTTACCTTTAACTTCAAATTAATGTATAGTAGAAACATACATGCTCGGTTGAAAATGGTTGTTGAATTAAAATCAAGTTATTACTTTTGTATGTTTAATGATGATGCAAACAAACACACAAATGACTTGATAGGTTGGATCTAAACCGAACATTATGGTTAAGAAGTCAAATTTTCTCTTGAGCAAGGGAATAAAATGAGAAATCATTTCTAGTGTGTAAACAGATTTTTTTTAAATCATCATTATCACCATTATTACCAAAATTGTCATTTTATTATTATTATTATTATTACCACTATCATTATTACTATTATTACTATTATAATTGTTATTATTATTATTATAAGACTATTATTATTATTATTATCATCATCATTATTAATGTCATGGTCATCATCATACATTCACGCCTACCATAGGTTCGTGTCCATTGCAGTAGATTCTGATGTCTTTCTCGATCTCCCAGTTGCCATTAGACTGTTGGGTGACATCGTGTCTTATCAAATCACAGACAGAAATCGTCAGGATGCTCTCACCAGGATTAAAGAACTTGTAGTGGAAGGAGAGTAGTCCAGAGTTTTGAGTAAGATTGAGATTTGGTAGTTGGAATATTGCTTGGATCTGCAAGTTTTCTCCTCCAACTGTCGTAATTAGGAACCCATCTATATAAAGAGAGAAAGGATAGAAAAAATATCTGAGATATTTGGAGGTAAGTGATTTAACTAGACAGAAATCTGATTAATGCTATTTAGTTTTAGTTTTAGCTTAGTTCATCTTTCATACTTCACAATATTTCATAAAAATATAATACATTATAATAAATGATACATGTCTTATACACAAATTAAAGGAACATAATAATGATATAAGATATATCTTTAAAATTTGATGTCAATACATCATAATAAAAATAGAGGGGGAAAACATTTTAGGCTTACGTGTGTGAGTAGGCGCGCTTCAACTCTGGGTTCATTTCATTTTTCATTTTATTTTATTTATTTCCACAATAACAGCAAATAATTTCACAAAGGCTTTCACTTTAAAAATCATTAAGAGCATAACAAAACTAGCAAGTAATAATGATACAAAATCTGCTCAGTTCATATTTTTCACCTAAAAGATAAGTAAATAAATGCTTGCTGTAAACTGGAGGAAACCATAGAAAACAAAGCTTTTAGTTCAGTTTCCCTAACATAAATATCAAAATATTATTTAATAATAATTTTTAAAAAGACATAAAAGGATATAAACCCGACGGACGCACCTGTAAGAACATACTCTGTCAATATTCCCCTCTCAAAACACAAAGAAAATTATTGTAAATTTGATTACAATCATTGAGAATATGGAAACATGGTAGAAATTCGGAGAATCTACCTAGCAATAGAGCTATTGTTATTGGTGAAAACCCCAAAAGAGAATACAAACCATTCCAGCCTCCTTGTGGTGCCTTGCCATGGTCGCTCCTACCACTGACCTTTCCCCAGGCGGGTGAGCTGGCCTGTGTGATACCACATTCTTTCCAGCCAGCCCCTTTCTTCCTTTTCCCGAAATCACAGATGAAGTCTACAAAGCAAAAGAAAAAGATTTAAAAATGCTTTTCTTCTCTCAATTCATAATACGTCTGCATCAGGGTATCCTAATGGACTTTCAACGTTTTTGATACATAATGAATCACCTTTACCTGTAGACCACTAATAAATTGCTCGCTCTCTCTCTCTTCCTCCATCCTTCCCTTTCTGTCTCTCTCTCTCTCTCTCACTCTTATACTCTTTTTGTACAAGTAAGAGACTCTTATGACAAATGCCCTTCTATCAGCGAATCATCCATAAAACATGACTTATTTCTACCTTATCTTGATATTACTGATTCAATTCAATTCAATTTAATTCAATAAAAGGTTTATGTAAACATGCATAAACAACAATATTGGGAGATGAACTCCATCGCGGCTGAAATTAAATAAACTCTGTCTTAATGACAAAAGGCAAAACAACAACAACAAAAAAAGAACAAGAAGAAGGGGAAAAAAGAAAATCAAAGGAAAAGGGGATGTCAGAAATGAAAACACTTACCAGCATATGAACGATGGAACGTAACAACTATCACTATTGTCATTACACACTGAATACGATACATAGATCATAACATCATGACAGTTTTTGCTGTTGATTTGAAAATTAGCTCACAAAACTCTGCCTGGATCAACGAAAGACAAAGTATTAACTTGTATTCTATTATGAAATGCAAAACACGGATCTTTATTAACAATGTCTGGCTAAAAATGCTCGAACAAGTTAGAAACATCGGTCAGTTTAGAATCGGTCTGGAGTTAATTTAGCAGTATAACTGGGGTATTACTGGGGTTTCAAACATCACATCATGAGCAGGCGTGGTTCTAAAATAATATTTCGTGGCGGGCGAGGGGGGGGGGGGCTTGGAGGCTTGCTAGCGGGAGCTTGTGGTTCTTATATTTATTTTCTGCATGTGCTTTGTTGATATTATTTTACAATCAAGCTTTTTGTTATGGGGGGGGGGGGCTTGAGCCCCATAAGCCCCTCTTCCCCCGGCCCAGAACTACTACTGCACATGAGTTCACTGAATGAGTCAATGGGTGGAAAGGGGTCGTGATATCTTCTTTGTACGTGTCTTTGTCTCATCTATATTGAATTCATCACTGATTAGAGTCAGTTGAATGGTCGCGTAGCGGTAGACAACATCCGTGTCGTTTCAACTCTTCATCCAAGTACGTATGATCGAGTTTTTTGCATCACACCATAAGGTGAAGTAGATTCACACCCTTAAAAAAGGGGGAGGCGTGTCATGTTATGTGGTTGGGTAACTGGTTTATATTTGCCTGGTAAAACTTAAACAAGTTTTACCAAACTCCCTGTGTTTCTGAGTGTTTTCATAGTACAAGCTCTCAATGCAATAATGGACGATGATTCATTGTCTGTAAACTGTAAAAAAAATGCTATAAACATATATAAAATTAATATTGGGTTTACAAAAATAGTCCATATTTGGGAAATAAGTGTTTCTGATTAACTTTGGGCAATTTATTTGCCATCCCATTTGCTCAATTCGTAATAAAAACGTGATCTATCTTGAGCAAACACATTACCCAATTTTGTCCTCATGTTGGGCCAAGTTTGACCTAGTATAGAAGCATCTACTACAATGGCATAAAACAAGCATATGAATAGTGATATATATGGACACGGAATGTAGAATAAAGAAACATTTAATTACATCCCTTTAAAAAACAAACACAGGAAATCATTACAATTGTTAATAAGTTTACGGCTTATTGCCAAATTTATGGGATTTATTTTTATTTTCACAAGATAGAAACATAAACAAAAGAGAGGCAACAACAAATAAACCAAAAAAGGTTGTATTTACAGTTCATATGTATAAAATATATCTTTTTAATTCTTACTTATTTATTCGATGTTAAAAGTCACGAGGAAATTGTCTTCACCATCATCCCCACCCATGCCCACTGAACCATCTGTGTATGTGCCCAGTGAAATGGGTAATGAAGAGAAAGTTTATGATTTATTGTAATAACCGTAAAGTATGACACTTAATTTGGTATATTAATTTAGATGTACACCCTGCTATCTACAGATAATAATTTAAGCCCTCACCCCAAACAAGACATTGTAGATACACAAATCATTGAACTTATGGGATTCTTTTAATCTTTTTTTAATTTCGTCTTTCTTTTTTGTTGTTGGTAGGATTGCCTGTTTCAACTTTGATAGGGGTGATCATGATAAATTGAGTGTCATCGGCATCGTTATCATTGTTCTCCTCCTCGTCGTTTTCATCAAACGGAAGAAAGAAGGGTCAGTCGTTAAGATGAAAAAAGTATCGTAATAAATTGATTCAGGCTCTTGGCTCTTATACAAGAGGTCCTGGGTTCGATACTTGCTTGGTGTTAACATCCTTGGAAAGGGTGTTTTTATCACACTTGTTCTTTTCTACCCAGGTGAACCAGGTATTTTAAATGCGTACCCGGCGATGATGGGGGCTATAATATCACTGATAATAATAATAATAATAATGATGATAATAATAATGATAATGATAATAATAATAATGATAATAGTGATAATAATAATAATAATAATAATAATAATAATAATAATAATAATAATAATAATAAACTAATAGTAATAATAATAGCAACAACACAAATTATAACAATAATGAAAATTGATTTTGCTTATTTTTCTGCTAATATGAGATAGGCCTAATATTTCCTTCAACTACAATGCCTTCGACTCGGACAATTTATTTAGTCTTTTATTACTCTCAAAGCCGGTCAATATTACATAAATATTACTTTTTCCCCCTTATATCTGAAGGAAAGATGCAGCAATGAACTCCAGGACAGCCAACAGTCAGAATCGCCAAACCAATCAGACAGAAGATGACAATATACCAGAATATTATATTACATCCGTGAAACATGAATACAATGATGCCACTTCCGCCGTAGATGTTTTAAAAATATATATTTATAAATAAACAATTATCATGATAATTATGTTAATAACGATAATAACAACAACGATAATAATACCAATACTACTAATACTACGTCATCTACTAATAGTAACGATATTAGTAACAAAAAACATCAGCAATAATAATGAGGCTAATAATAATAATATTATTCATATCAATTTTCATAACATTGACAATAACAACATTTTAATAACAATATTAACAGAATATTTATAATAATAATAATGAGGATAATAATGAAAAGTGTTCGGACGATCATTATTTGAGTTGGTGTTCATTGCTGTCAACGAAAATTAGTTATACTGAGTCTTGAGTAGAGTAGTCTATAGAATGAAAAAAACGTTTTGGAGATTAGTTCGTCTGTATACTCTTGACTTGATTTTATTTAATTTCATATTCAGACGATCAAGTTACGTTATGGTGTCTTCAGTTTTTACTGAACTATACACATGTACATCCATATAATTGTTTTTTTTATATAGCGCAAAATCCTATAGAATATTGCTCAATGCGCTTTACATGGCAAATTAATACTAAACAGTCAACCAACGATGATAACGGCAAAAGAAATTTAAATAAACATTCGGTTATTGAAGACGTGTGTCCTTAGGTTCTTTAAAGAGTCAATCGAAGTGGAAGTGCGGACAAAAGAAGGGAGAGTGTTCCATATATTTGGGCACTAGGTTAATGAAAGAAACTACACTCCCCCTATTTCGAGTTGACACTAGATAAATCAGAGGAGAGTCGCACCTGTTGAATAGCGGTGTTGGTATTGTGATCAGGTTAATGTGTTCAAAAGAATGGATAGATGATTTGGTGCACGGTTATTTAGGCATGTGTATACAACCAGGGAAATTTTATATTTGATACGCTTTTCCAAGGGTAACCAGTGCAATTTTCTGAGCAAGGGTGATGCAGATTCTTGCCTCATATAGCGCTTGGTATCATATCGAAGTCATCTTTATCTACTGATTGGTAGAGAATGTTCACCACCATTTGTTGGGTTCCATAATCGCCGTCCGACGCTAGGTCGCTTTGTTGAACTGGATTATCACCTACAATTTAAAGAAAAGTTAAATTATTATTATTTTTAAAATTATTATTATTATTTATTCGGCAAAGACAAAGAAAAATTAGTGAATACAAAAGAAGAGTACATTTAGAAGCGAGTCACATGGATGCCGGGAAAAGAAAACGATTAACTTAATAACTATAACCCGAAGATCTTCTAGGTGAAAGTGAAAAAAATAATTGTAAACTCTATCATTTTTTTTTATTTCATTATGAATAAAATTCTGGAAGATAATGTCCACGGAAAAGGAGCCACTTCTGAGGTGCTCTCAACAAATGTGACTAGAAATCATTATTAACTATATACCATTATGAAAATGTTACCTATCCATGAATCAATATATTTTCTTACTGCAATATTAATGCTTAAACTACTTAACAATATGCTCCCTGAAGTTGGCAATAATTATTTCACTTGCCTCCTATAGCGCTTGGTATCATATCGAATTCATCCTTATCTACCGTTTGGTAGAGAATGTTCACCACCATTTCTTCGGTTCCATAATCGCCGTCCGACGCTTGGTCGCTTGGTTGAACTGGATTAACACCTACAATTTAAAGAGAAGGTTAACTCCAGGTGAAAGTGAAACAAATAATTGTAAACTCTATCATTATTTCTATTCCCTTGTGAAATAAAATGACAGAAGAAATGTCCTCAGAAAAGGTGCCACTCCTGAGGTGCTCTCAACAAATGTGACTAGAAATCATTATAAACTATAGACCATTGTGAGGATCATTTTTGACGAGTCATTTATGTGCTTTTCCTGATCCTCCCACTTCAGATATGCTATTATACATGTTTGTATTTTAAAGATTATATAATATTTTCTGTTATCTTGACGTGGAAGTAAATAATTGAATTGAATTTAGACCATTGCGATACCATAGTCATGTTTGTGTAGTTTCATTTCCCTATATCTGTGTCCAGTACGGTTCATTGTTGTAACTTCAGCAAAATTAAGTCTCTATTTTTTCAATTTGGTGGTTCTGGAACCTCGCGATACTCAATTGTTACTATGTTCAACGTCATTAACCAGCAGCATCAGTAATTCATCTTTATAGCATCGTTCAGATAGGATTTGGGAACAAAACACGTTTGTGTACTGTTTTACACGAGTAAAGCCCACCGCACACTATACACGATAGTCTTGCGATCCGATTTGTCGAAGAAATGGTAATTTCACACTACGTACTGGTCTGACATCATTACGATTCTGAGCCGATTTCGTTTTTCCTCGTCCAAGGAAGCATGAATTCCTTTGACATGTAGGTTTTCTTAATCATGAATATTCAGATCCTCGGTCATTAAAATTGTACACATTTGGATGTTCGTATCAAATTCTATAGCAAGTCCTTCCAAAATTGGATCGTTGTCGGATCGTATAGTGTGCGGTGGGCTTAAGAAATACCAGTAGCGAGTCTAGAGGGAGATATAGGGGCTCAAGGCCCCTTAAAAGCCCTTATTATAAACGAATTTAAAAAAAGGCACGTGTAGAAACATGTCAAAAAAACTCCAAGTCCCAAGCCAACCCCAATCATCCCCCCCCAAAAAAAAGAGTATATTATTCTAGAACCGTGCCTGAGGCATACAGCAAGAATATTGCGATTGGAAGATAAAAAGGGTTTGGTCGAACCTTCATGTATTGTGTCATAGGTACTAGGCATCGCCGTTTGATTGTCGATCTCGTAGCCATTATCCAGGTTATGATTCAGCGACCTCGACATTGTAATCTCTTGACCCTCACGGTTGACCTTTGACCTACTCCTTTAACAACAGAAACGTGAAATGTTTTATAAAGCCAGTTATTAGCGCAATATTGATCAATAAAGAAAAAACTAGAAGGATAAACAAGTATATAATTGAAAATGCAAATTTGACATCACGTAAAGAAAGGATTGAGATCGAAATGACGAAATAAATATAAATAAATCACCGGGAAACCAATCCGCATTGAAATATAAAACAAAACAGGAATTTCCTCTTCCGTTTTATGTTTGTTAATTGTTTAGAAATTGAGACCGTTCATTTCCACAGAACCCTGCTTTTCCAATAGCGCTTAATACAGAAAACTAAGTTGTTAAAAGTTTTTTAAAAATGCTTACACTTCATTAACTACCTAAAACAGGGAAGGCACTGTGTTTTTTAACACTTTGAAAAACGTGTTTTAAATCGCCTTTCTTTTTGTATTAACAAACAGATTTAAAACATCCAATAGGAATGTGTGCTTTATTTGCATGTGTTTCTCAATGTGTTATTATTTTTTTGCTTGAATTACTTGGTTTTGCATTTATTCTATCATTTTCATGATTCCACAGTTGCTTATTACATTAAAAGTGAAGTAAAATCTTTCTCCACCCTATCTCTCTCGTCTTGGGTCTTCTGAAAAGTTACCTGAGGGTTCTAGTGATCAACAGTACATGAAACCGTTGGCCCAAGAGGATAAAGCCCCTGATACCGATATGTTATATATATATATATATACCGATTTACTGTAATTCAGTGGCGTAGCGTGAGTAAAACCATTGGCTCTGGCACGATGGGCGTGGGGGAGGCACCGGTCTTGCTCGGATATGAAATGCTAATTTACAAGGCTACTGGTTTGAGGGGTACGGGAGTTGGTTCATTTATCTCCTTTTCTCGACCTTTCCCCCTTCTCACTTTCATTTTCTCTCTTTTTTTCTTTTTCTTTGCCTACCGTGCCCCCTGTAGCTACGCCGCTGTTGTCATTGACATGTTTTTTTTTAATGAAACAGTGACCCAGATCTTCAAATAAAAAGGGGGAAGCTTACCTGGATTTTCTTCGTTTGATGATCACGGCGAGTAAGACGATGACTATGACTATGACCACGATAGTCAGACTCACAGCGACGGCTGTCCTCGACCTGTTCTTCGCTACTGATTGATTAAAAGCATGAAAATGGATTACAAAGATTAGTTTGGGTCTTTCGATAAAATGAAATTACGAACAGACCAACTGCCAACAAGATCGACAAAAGAAAGAAAGATATACAATGAGAAAGTTGTGAAATTGGCATTTCCAAAGGACCACGAGACTGACAGACCGATAAAACAAGTAAATGCGGAAGAAATATCGGCCTCATGGGCTGTCAGTTTCACTGGCCCGTCGGTCTACTGCACTCTATAAAGGCATGTTCAGATATATGGCGCGGTAAACCGCCGCAAAAAAGCCGCCGCGGTTCTTTTATTAACGTGTAACCGAATGAAAACTGCACGCAACAAAAGACTTGCGTGAATACACTGAGCTCTGCGTTATCAGATACAGACATGTAAGCGTATACATTTTACGTCATCATACAGAATAAAATAAAACTGCCGCGGTTTTGCCGCGACATGTCTGAACGAGCTTTAAGAAATCGTCAGAAGGTCCACGAGACCGACATTGTCGATATAGTGGATTGTCGGTTTTGGGGCTGTCTGTCTTGCCATGCCGATCATAACATTTTGATTGAATATGTTAATACTACTTCCGACTCATCTACGGTGATGTTTCATTTCATTTCATTTTATTTTGTATTTCTTCAGGTCTGAATACGTAATAGAATCAGTATACATTAATTCATACATGAAGAAATATAAACTTAGTTTAAACAGAACTACTTCAGTTCTGAATTCATAATACAGTCAGTATAAATTAAAACATACATGGACAAATGTAAACCTATAAACAAAGTACAACAAAGAGAAGAGAACAATGATAGATTGACACTGAAGAGTGATCGGGAGAGAGAGAGAGAGAGAAAGAGAGAAAGAGTGAAAGAGAGAGAGAGAAAGAGGGAAAGAATGAGAGAGAGATAGACAGAGGAGGGGGGGGGGGGTTGAAGATGATGAAGAACATAACACCAAATAAAATACCACACAGTTACCTGAAGCCATAACCATTTTAAAGTGGTGTATTAATATTCATGCACAATCCAATGTACGATAGGCATGCAGTATTATAGTAGTTACCGGCTACCTAATCGGATGGGGATTGAGACCAGGGGTTCAGTGAAAGTGATATCCACCAAGGCAGTCGTTGTTGAATCACTACCTGTTGATCGTGGTGAAGACCTTGTCCACTCCGATGTCGTCAGGGTGGTCGTCGTGTGCTCCGTGGTGTTCGTACGGTGTTTCGTCGTGGTGTTCATTGTCCGCTTCGTGCTGGTAGACGATTTGAAAGTGGTTGTTGTTGTTGCTTTAGTAGTTGTAGCTTTGTAATGAGACAGGAATGATTTAAGATAATACAAATACGTATCAAGCGTATAGTGATTCAAAGATTATTATAATGATGATAGATAACAATAGGCCCAGATAAGATTTGTAAGGCGCCTAATCCTTTTTTTTTTAATCAAATGCTCAAGGCGCACTAGTGCAAAAGATAAAAAATACACACGAAAGTAATATTTGAGTAGGGTAAAATATCATAAAAGAGAAAGAGGAAGAAAAGGGAGAATGAATTATAAGCCAAATCAAACAGATAATGTAGAGGTATCGTAGTCGAGTGGTTTAAACCCTTCAATGTAATGCTGAGATCTAGGATTCGAGACCCGACACGGCAAAGTGTCCTTTGGCGAGACAGTAATCTTCGTTTGTCACTCTCCGCCTAGGTCTCAGGCGCGGATCCAGGAATTTTGGAAGGGGGGGCAATGAATTTATATTCGAAACGCAACGGTACATGCGCGGTACACTGTTTGCTTGCCGATATATCGATCATTTTCTGCCGCACCTCACCGCAAAGTCATCGCATTTCAAGTTAAAATGTATTTAACATTATTGCAGCACCGCACTGCAGTCACGCCGGAATCGTTGAGCAGTACGTGCGATGCGACAACGCACGTACGCATCGGGGAAAACAAATTAACACCGGGAAGTCTGCGGCTTGCCCCGGCTGAAAGGTAGGGTGCCTACGCGTATGCCACTGGATGATGGGCAGCGCAGTACAAACACTTTTACCCATGCCTAGGATTTTGTTTTAAAGTTTATTTTTTCCATTTTCTCTTTCTTTTCCTTTTTTTCTTCTTCTTTTTTTGCCGCCAAAAGGGGGGGGGCATGGGCACCGGCTGTGCCCCTGTCTGATTCCACGCCTGTGTTTAAAGCTTGACACCCAAAATACATTTTGTAAAACATACTTATCTCAATCTTTAAAAAAATACTGATTTTCTTCTTAACCTTAGACTTTTTTTTCTTCAAAAGTGTATGAATGGGTTTGTTCGGTCAGATTTCTATATTATATATATATATATATATATATATAATTTAATGTTGATAATCACATATATATATATATGCACGCGTATATATATAAATGAGAGATAGACTTTCTAATTTTAATCGGAATTGGCTCAAACTTCCATTGAACTCTTCCTCTCATTTTTCTGCTTCTATTAAAACCAACTTTATATTAAGATGGAATTCCCCTTTTGCGAACATCTTGAGCGCACTATGGTCCTTATTTTCCGGACATTTGAACATTTAAAACCGACAATTAGATTATGCTTAGGTATAGTCTGCGCTCTAAGTTTTCCCTTTGGTAAACGTGATTATAGACACAGGGTCGGGTTTAACTGAATTAGTAAACATGCGGTCCAATAATTTGCTGGGTCTACATTCCCGTCTTTTGAAGCTTATTCTTATGTGTTCTGCCGCGTAGCGTCGCAGAGCACCTATTGATATCGTCAGAATCTACCTTTTTAGGTGATCTGCCGCGTAGCGAAGCAGAGCACCTATTGATTTCGTCAGAATCTAACTTTGTCTTCTTTTGTTTTCTTGTTTTTCCTATTCCATCAAAAAGGGCACTTTCCGGGGAAACGCGCACCTGCAAAGGGTAACTTCAAAGCGTTTTTTGTTTGTTTAAACATTGGTATATACCCCTACTACATTATCAAGGATGCTGCTTCACCACCATACTTTGCAGTTGAGTGTGATGGTCGTCTGAAAAGTGTGATAGTCTATTAAAATAAAACTTGAACCAGATGGATTTTGCCACAGATTATCAGTGCTGTAAAGGAGGCCTGTTTTACTACCATGAAAGCGAATCTGAACCCTCATCTCCTGCGAATTCAATTCAAGCAGGATGAGATGCAGCAAGAGATGAGGAGGGATAACCTCCGCCTAACTGGTCTGCCGGAATCTCAGGAGGAGGAGACTGAGGAACAGCTGATCAACAGCGTAAAAGCGGTTGCCAAGAAGGCTGGAGTGGACATCTGCTCGGAGGACATTTCAGCGTGCCATCGCATTGGCAAAAAACGAGAAGGAGGAAAGAGCAGACAAGCCGTTGTACGATTTCTATCAAGACGAAAGAGAGACAAACTTTACCGTGCAAGATTCAATCTGAAAGGAAAGGAGAGAATGAAAGGCATATATATTAATGAAGACCTGAGTGCAATGCGCCATGCACTACTGATGAGGGCGAAGGTTGCACCAAATGTTAAATCCGCTACAAGCAGGTATGGGAACATTTCCTGCAAAATGAACAATGGAGAGAGCAAGGTGGTCAAGAGCCCAGATGATCTTTTTGATCTGGGTCTGGATGACATTGACTACGGAGACTTCAAGCTCCACTTCCTAGCCTAGGCTAAATCTTCTCTTTATACAGTTAAACCGACTTCTTAATTATTTTAAATAATGATAGATATTAATAATGATGGAGAATATACATTTGATGTTTCCTCATACAATACTAGTCCAAGTGACTTTGACGGTACATTGCAAAATGTATTTGAAAATTCTTTTAGTATCACTCATGTAAATATTAGATCATTAAATAAAAACATTAATGAATTGCACCTACTGTATGATCATTCTATAAAGCACAAATTTGATATTATTGCCCTTTCAGAAGTTTGATATGTTACTAGTGTAGACACATTCCCATTAACAGATTATGTTTTGGAGGTTAACTGCCGCCAGGAGAATGAGAGAGGAGGTGGAGTAGGAGCATACATTCACAAACAAGTGAATTATGAAATACTTGAATTTAACGTTGTTCATGCAGAAAGTTTGTGGTTAAAAGTGTCTAAGAATAATATTGATAACTTTGTGATAGGTGTGATTTATAGGAAACCAAATATGAACATTGATCAGTTTCTAAATGGCTTACTTGGTGTATTAGAAAATATAAATATTGGAAGATCAAATGTAGTTTTAATAGGTGATTACAATATTGATCTTTCACTAACAGGTACGCCAAAGATATCTGATTTTTTGAGCGCAATAGAATCTACAGGAATGCAACAGGTTATTTCGTCGCCAACCAGGATGACAAATTTGACTTCGTCTCTCATTGATCATGTGTATACTAATGTTCATAATTACGCCATTCATTCAGGCGTTATTGAAACTGACGTTTCGGATCATTTTCCCATTTTTGTAATTTTTAAAGGTCAAAATGGTTCAAGAAAGAGTTCTTTTGTGAGGAAGGTTACTCGATCATATAGAAAGTACAATGTCTGTCTATTTCAAGAAGATCTGTCAAAACTGAATTGGGAGCATTTATATAGATATGAAAATGTGAATGTAGCTTATGAGAATTTTTATGACATGTTTGTAAATGTGTGTGATAAACATGCACTTAATGTGACATTTAGCACATCAAAGAAAAGACCTGCACCAAAAAAGCCTTGGATATCAACAGGTATTGTAAAATCTATCAGGAAGAAGCATAATCTGTATAAAAAATATAGGTCATCAAATTTTAATGAAGAGTATGGAAATGAATACAAGAAATATCGAAATATGTTAGTAACTATTATAAAGAATGCTAAAAGAATGTATTATAGCGATTCCTTTAGCGAAAATAGAAATAATATGAGGAAGACCTGGGGAATTATCAAAGAGTTAATTAGTAGAAATGATAAAAATAAGAAAACAGAGATTGAACAGTTAGTTATTTGTGATGAGGGAACGAATAAAGTTGTGGTTTCAGATGAGGGCATAGCTAATGAACTTAATAATTATTTTGTTTCTATTGGGTCAACATTAGCAAAGAAGATTCCAACTGTTAATCTTGATTTTGAAAACTATTTAGCTAGAAGAAATGAAAAATCTTTCTTTTGGAAACCCATAAAAGAAAAGGAAGTTTTTGATAATCTAAATGCTCTCGATGCTAAGAAATCCCATGGATATGACAAATTGCCAGTAAGATTAATTAAGGATGCAATACCCTATATTGTTGCGCCACTGACCTACATATTCAATTTGTCATTGGGAAAGGGAGAGTTCCCAGATGCATTGAAGACAGCAAAAGTGACTCCTTTATACAAAAAAGGACCAAAGACTGACCCTGGAAATTACAGGCCTATTTCTGTTCTACCGGTCATTGCAAAAGTCTTTGAGAAATTAGCTAATGGTCGTCTAATGAATTTCTTAGAATCTAACAAGATTTTGTATGAACATCAGTACGGTTTTCGCAAGCGATATAGTACGAAGTTATCATTGATAAATCTTGTAGATACACTCATAAAATCAATGGATAAAGCTAAACCAACGCTAGGTATTTTTATAGACTTTAAGAAAGCATTCGATACTATTGATCATGAAATCCTTTTAGGAAAGTTAAACAATTATGGTATACGAGGCATAGTATTACAATGGTTTCAAAGTTACCTTTCAAATCGATCGCAAGTCTTATGCTACAAGGAAATAATATCAAGTAGGAGAAGGATAACATATGGTGTCCCTCAAGGTTCAGTCCTCGGCCCACTTTGTTTTTATTATATATTAATGATTTACCATCTTCTACTAAATATTTTGAATTTAGATTATTTGCTGATGATTCAAATCTATTTCATACTTTTGATAAAGGACAGAAAGAAATAGATATGAATGAAGTAAATATCAAATTTTGGAAGTCCAAAATGGTGTTTTGTTAACAAGTTGACAATAAACTTAAAGAAAACAAATTATATGCTCATTAAGGGACAAAGGCAATCATGTGAAATTAGGGGTATCTTAAAACTCAGTGATACAGTGATAGATAGAGTCAGTGTAGCATCTTTCGTAGGAATTCAAATTGATGAAACCTTGATGTGGAAGGAGCAAATTCAGAACATTAATAAGTGTATACGGAGGAAGATTGGACTGCTGTGTAAGTTGAGACACTATGTGCCTCAGCACATTCTCATGCTCTTGTATAAATCCTTTATCCAGCCGCACATACTTTATGGTATTGAAGTTTGGGAAGTTGCTATAAAAGTCATTTAAATTGCATACTATTGGCACAGAAAATGGCCATGCGTGTGATAACATTTTCCCCATTTAGAACAAGTTCAAAGGCACTGTTCGTACGTCTACAGGTTTTAGATGTGCATAATCTGTTCGAGCATTCAGTATCAACATTTGTATATGACCTGCAGAAAGGACATTTACCACATTCGTTAATGGATTACTTTGTTTTAATGAATCACATGTATAGAACAAGAGGAAGAGAACATTTAATGCTACGATTACCTAAATGTAGTACGACACATGGGACTTTTTCAATTTCTTTCATTGGAGCAAAGCTGAGGAATAATTTGCCCATAAATATAAGAGAAGAAAAAACAAGATCATCATTTCGTCAAAATCTCAGAATTAAACTCCTAAGCAGAGATGAATCATCAGGATCAAGTTATATGATATTAATATTAAGTCAAAATAAATATTAATATGACTTTGCATACAGTTTTAGAAACTCGGAGAACCAATCCCGACTAGCACTCGTGCTAACTTTTGGTTCTCCCTTTAACAACATTTTAAGTTTTTAAGTTAAAAAAAAAAAAAAATCCTTTATTTGAATCGCTTATACACTATTGGAACTCTGTGAATTTCAATTCCAGCTACAAATCTCTGCGTATTATTAAGTTATAGCTAATTCACAGGTTTGATATGACATGATATATGATTAATTTAATTTGTACATATGGTTCAACTATGGATATTTTCTTTTTCTTTGTAACCCATGTACATGAATGTGTATACGACATATTATTTTGTTACCCACTTGAATACATTTGTAACATTGTGTTATGCTGTTGTTGTTAATAAATTCAAACATTCATTCATATAGGCCTACTTAAACGTATTAGTATTAGTATTAGAGTATTAATGCCCTTCTTACTCTCGTCATAGTCAAGGAATCCACTCAAGGAAAGCAGTCTGCACCCACACACTCATAGTTAACACTTTGACAAAAATCCTTAAGCATTGAGCAGAGTCTAGCTCTGCCAGTCTCTGGCTGCATCAATTCAGCTAAGTAGAGCCTTTGCAGTATGCCCTCAGCCTTGTCTCACTGAGCAGACACTGTTACGCACAGCGACTGGCAAGGCTCTGTGTCTGCAAACTATCAGGACATGTGACTAGTATACAAGGAGGCCTGCAGCAAAGATGGTATAATGGTATAATTTGTTTGCGAGATCATGTTAGGGGAATTTCCCCATATTTTCACAAAGTAGGCCTAGGCCGAACAAAAGGTGGGTGTTATTTCCTGTTGTGTTGAACTCTCATGATCTTTCTTTCCTCATCTGGGAGCAGAGTTCACCTCAGATGATCTAGGGATCAACAGAGTCTACAAAAGTCCCAGAGAACTATTAAAAAGGAATAAATTATCCCCCAAAAAAGAGAGAAAGAGAGAGATTGAGGAAGGGAGGGGGAGAGAAAGAGAGATAGAGAGAAGGAGTGGAGGGGGAGAAAGGGGGAGGAGGGGAGAGGGAGAAAGAGAGAGTGAGAGTGAGAGAGAGGGGGAGATAGAGAGAAGGTCAGAGAGAGGGAGAGAGAAAGAGTAAGGAAAATTGCCTCTGACAAAGTCTACGTAGTCAGAACAAAATAATATTGGTCGTATTCCTCTAAATTAAATGTTATGACAATTCAGTTTATATGGCATCATACAAAACATTACAAATCATATATACGGAATAATTAATAGGCCCGGTCCTCTAAGAAGCAACTTGTGCTTGTACATGTGGCCTCTAACAAGGTAAACACAATATTAAATTAAATAGCGAAATAAATAAAACTTACTAGGTATATATATACGTACATTAAAGGGAAATCCAACCTTGATAGTAAACTTCTCATGAAGGAGGCAGAAAAATCAGAGAAGCATATTTGTGAAAGTTTGAATGAAATCGGACAAAAATTGAGAAAGTTATGATTTTTTGAAAGTTGCAATCACTATAGGTATGGGCTCTTCAAATTGACAGAATCGATAATGCCTCTGTGATGTCACAGTGGCGTACAACTTTCCCATTTGTTCCAACACACAAAAGGACTAAAATTTCAATTAAAAAAAATGTATGACTCGGGATGGTCTTTTCTTTTTAGAGGACCTTTAATAATATACTCTCCATAATATATTTTGATTATTGCCACAAGGGTGAAGGCACTTGAGAGAAAAACAGAAATAAGTGATATTTTTGTACACGACAAACGGGAGAGTAATCCGTCACTACGTCACAATCAACTGACAAAATTGCCAATTTGAATTTCGCATAGCTGTAGTGATCTCTTACTTCAAACATTCATAACTTTCTTATTATTGGTCCGATTTATTTCAAACTTTCGCCATTCGGTTTCTCTGATTTTTTCTGCTTCCATTCAAATTTATTTATTTTAAGGGTTGGATTGCCCTTTAAGAAGAAGAAGAAAGACCGACCATTAAAGTGACTCGGTAACATTGTTGAAGGTTGATGAAAAAACTGTGTAATTTTTGTATGAAATGTTACTTATTACATTCCTTCTACTGTACTAATCCTCTAACATGCACAAAATCCTGAACAATATCTCAAACCACAAAGATATTTATGGTTTTCTTTGAAGGCGTAACTGTGCGACACCCTGTAACAGTAAATTCTCCAAACCAATTTTTGAATTTTCCCAACCGTTTTTTTCATGAAAATAGGACATAAACAGGCTTTAAAAAATCTTTCATCGCTTAAATGTTTGGAATGGTAAATAGAACCAATTCATTGCTTTGTGACGTTTTTACATTAAATCGATCAGATCAGTTTTTTCAATTTTTATCATTAATAATGGTCTGTTTTCACTCAAATTTTCAGATTATCTTTACATGTCCATCTAGCATTTAAGGCACTACCTTAGCACCATTTTCTCGCATCTGAACAATGTTAACTAGTCCCTTTAACTATCAGCAGGTATCACCCATGTATATGCACACACCCACAATCACACACAAACACACAAGAGCAATACAAAAACAGGGAGAGTTCAGAATGAGAAAGAGAAGAAAGGAAGAGGTGAGAAAGAGAAAGAGAAGAAAAGGGAGAGGTGGGAACCGGGGGTGGGAATGAGAAGGGAAGAAAGTGAAGAGGTGAGAATGAGAAAGATAAGAAAGGGTCTACTCAGTCATGGATGACATTGTTTAAAAAATGTAGTGTTTGAATAGAGTTCTAAAACGTGAAAGTGTTGAGCTGGATTTAAGGTTATTACAATTTGAATTCCATTCATGTACTCCTGTATAACGGATAGAATGGGTTCTTATAGTTGAACGGGTAATGGAAACACAAAGATTATCCCGTGTACGAGTGTGATACGAATGGAATGAAGAATTAGTTTTAAACATATTATCGACTAATACTGGGAGAATCCCTTTGTGATACTTCAACATGAAAACTGATATATTAAGTTTTACAAGTTCAAACACCGGAGAATGTTTAATTTAACAAATAGTGGTAGGCTGGGACTACGAAAGTCACTCGTTAAAAAGTTATATTTGCTCGTTTTTGTAAAATATATAGCTTATCATTGTAGATTGGTGGGTATGAAATATCTGAGTTTGGATAAAACACCTATACTTCTTGAAAGCTTAGAAGATATATTAGCAATGTGATACTTCCGGTCAAGTGACTCATGAATAAGAATACAGTTCTCTCAATAAAACATAATTTTTTTCCTTTTATAATGAAAGAATACATTCTTTGTTTTCTTAAAATTCATTAATAGATTGTTACATCTGAAACAGTCGTTAAACATTTGTAATTAGGTGATCTGCCGCATAGCACTATTGATTTCGTCAGAATCTATCTTTTTCTCCCCCTTTCTTTCTGTATGGATTTTTCATATCTCATGAATGATATGGTTAATGGCAAGGTCAATGACATTTTCATGACATGTGCCATATGCATGATTATTTTCCCCCTTTTTTCTTTCTTCCTTTTTTAAAAATATTTGTTTTAAGCCATCAAGGGGGCACGGGCCGGCTGTGTCACCTCCTGAATCCGCGCCTGGTTAAAAGGGTAGGCCTACCGGTGGAAAGGAATTCCTTGAATGCTGTAAGCACCGACAATCGGTAGGCTAGCTATAGCTATAGCTGGAGTAATACTGGAGCGTCTTGAGCATCTTTGGTGGTGGATATGTTCACCTTTAAAATATCCAATATATATATCAATATATTTATCATTATTATTGTTGTTTTTATTAGTGTTGTTGTAGTTGATGATTACTGTATCATTATTATTATCAATGTAATTATCATCATCATTGTTTTTCTTGTTGTTGCGCCAATGAATTAAAGCGAGAAGAAGAAATGAGAGCATAGGCATGAGAGATTATAATACTAAAGGAATACATTACACGTACAGCGTATTTCTAATATACATGTAAATATTATTCTTTGAGCGAGGATCCTGGTTTGCAGCTCTTTCCTGTTCAGTTTATGAAGTCGTGCGTTGCACAATTTCCTGTACGTTCACGGAAATAAGTGTAGTCATTATCATACACATTGGCCTAATTGTGCAGTCAATTTCTACAACATAGAAGGTCTCTAAAATAGAAGTATCAGGCACGTTTGGATAAGGTGGGGTTTTACACATTCTACAGAATTATGCTCATCACTACATACTTGGTGGTGAAGTTGATTTGACCCAAATGTTATCCACGGCCACTCGACCGGAGGACAGGCTCCATACTGCAGAGAAGGTTACCTACGAATGAGAGGAATATTATTTATGAAACGTGAATTATAGCGAATGAAAAATGTTTATAAAACCTAGGGGAAGGACAAAAATGACGTCGATTTAACTAATTAATGTATAATAGAAACATACATGATCAGTTGAAAATGGTTTCTGAAATAAAATCAAGTTATTACCTTTTTATGTTTAATGATGATGCAAAAAAATGACTTGATAGATTGGATCTAAACTGAACATTATGGTGAAGAAGTTACATTTTCTCTTGAGCAAGGGAATAAAATGAGAAATCATTTTTTAGTGTGTAAACTGATCCCCCTTCCTAGTGTGGTTTCTTCGTTTCACTGGTTTCGAATGATTTGACAAAAATTAAATACTGGGGAAATGATCTTTGAACTTTTAAAGATAACGCGCACAAACGAATTCCCTTTTTGTGTATAAACCCATAAACATTAAGTGTGGAAGAATAAGTCCTACGTATGTATTTGTTTATTTATTTGTTTATTTACCTTAAATATTACAGTTTGATTCCGTGTCATAAGACACAAAAAATAACTTCCCGGTCACACTCTTCGATTGTATCTACTGTTATTAGCTAGATTTTTAAAGCGGCATGCGAAAATATGATTTTCTTTCTAATATAGTAAAATATTTTGTTTAGCGTGAATATTGTCTTGCCTATTACGTCCAGCAATTGCTGTACCTAACTTTTCAAGGTTTCCATGTAAAGATTTTTTAAATACATCATGAACGAGAAATAATATCTCGCAAAAACATGTTAAATATTATTCACATAGGTGTTGTGGTCTAGTGGATAAGTCTACGAACTGTGAACCACAAGTTACAGGGTTCGAATCCCTGCCACAACACTAATTCCTTTGGTATGACGTTAATCTACATTAGTCACACTCCACCCAGATGAGGTAAATGAGTATTTGGATTATTTCTTAAAATGCACAGTGCGCTGATAACAGCTGCAGGAGCTAAAGCCGTGGTAATAATCTCCAAAGCTCTTTAGAAGTGCATAGGGACGTTATACTACAATGTGATAACTGCTCTACAAGAACGGATTTTGAAATGTTATTATTATCATTATTATCTTAATTATTATAATTATTATAATTATTATTATCATTATTATTATTATTATTATCATTACTATCATTATTAGTATCATCATTATTTTCATTATTATCAATGTCATCGTCATCATCATAAAATTATGCCTACCGTAGGTTCATCTCCATTGCAGTAGATTCTGATATTTTCCACCATCTTCCAGTTGCCAACAGACTGTTGGGTGACATCACGTCTTATCGAACCACAGACGGAAATCGTAAGTTTGTTTCTCCCAGGATTAAAGAACTTGTAGTGGAAGGAGAGTAGTCCAGAGTTTTGCGGTAGCTTAAGATTTGGTAGTTGGAATATTGCTGAGATCTGATTGTTTACTCCTCGATCTGTTGTAAGTAGAAACCCATCTATATATAAAGAAAGCAAGGAGAGAAAATCTGAGATATTATTTTGGAGGTGAATGATTTAACTAGACAGAAATCTGATAAATCCTATTTAGTTTTAGTTGTAGCTTAGTTCATCTTTCGTACTTCACAAGTTCACAACACTTCATAAAATATAATAAATTATAATAAATAGATACAAGTCATATACACAAATTGAAGGAACACAATAATCCTGTAAGATATATCTTTAAAAGTTGATGAAAATACATCATAATAAGAAAGAGAGGGGGAAAATCAGTACAGGGTGAGATAGGTACATTTGACTAAACTGGAGATGAGATATGATGGAATCTAGTGAAAAGCATGGCTTCGATGGATAGAAAATAGGTGAAAATGGAATGCACTATTTAAATTTGGGACAATCTGAGCGAAGAAATATTTGAAAATGCTGGTCAACATTCATCAGAATCGGTTTATAGGCCAAGAGTGGAAGTTGATCAATCGTTGACCGTCAGACCTTAGCACACCTCTATTGGTGGTCAGGGGTGGTGGTGGGGGGGGCGGGGAGGGGTTATAGGCTTATGGGTGTGAGTAGGGGTAGCATTAACTCTGCGTTCATTTCAACTTTCATTTCATTTTATTTATTTCCACAATAACAGCAACAACATTTACAAAGACCACCACTTTACAAATCATTTAGAGCATAGAAAAACTAGCAATTAATAATGATACAAAATCTGCTAAGTTCATATATTTCACCTAAATGGTAAATAAATAAATGCTTGCTGTATTGTGGAGGAAACCATAGAAAACAAAGCTTTTAGTTCAGGTTCCCTAACATTAATAACAAAGTATTAATTAATAATAATTGTAGAAAAAGACAACAAGATATAAACCCGACGGACGCATCTGTAAGAACACACTCTGCCATTAATATTCCCCTCTCAAAACACAAAGAAAATTATTGTGAATTTGATTACAATCATTGAGAATGAACCTGGCAATAGGGCTTGTGTTATTGGGGGGGGGGGCAAAAATTAATACAAACCATCTTTTTCTCCTGATGGTGCCCTGCCATGGTCGCCCCGGCCACTAACCGTTCCCCAGGCAGGTGGTGAGTTGGCCTGCGTAATACCACATTCGTTCAATCCAGCATCTGACCACCACGTACGTTCCCCGCATTCACAGGTTAAGTCTACAAAGCAAAAGGAAAAAGATTCAAATTTGCCTTTCTTCTCTCCATTCACTTAGGATTACATCAAGATATCCTAATGAACAATGAACTTATTTGATACATAATGAATCTCCTTTACCTGTAGACGAATAAGAAATTGCTCTCTCTCTCTCCCTCCCCTTCTCTCTCTCTCTCTCTCTCCTCTTCCCTCCATCCTCTCCCATCTCTCTCACTCTTACACTCTTTTTGTACATTAGTAAGAGACTCTTATGGCAAATATCCTTCTATCAGCGAATCATCCATAAAACATGAATTATTTCTACCTTATCTTGACATTACTGATCCAATTCAATTCAATTTAATTCAATAAAAGTTTTATGTAAACTTCTTATCCCTTATTAGACATTCCCTAAAGCCTTTCTTGCTGCTATTGTTAAAATTTTCGCAGCAACCTAGTATCAGGGTGAATTTCCCATTTAAACAAGGGATTTTCCCTCCTACATGAATCCCTTCATTTGTACATTGTCACTCTGATGTAATGACCGGTCTCTTTTGGCAAGTCTGAATTTTGCCCTCAAAAGTAACTGTATTTGTGGTGAAAGATAGCAGAGTATGAAACGGATCGAATCTACTTTGGTATTATATGTAGAGGTACTTAAAGTATAATATTTAGAACAGTCGCATATCCAGACTTTGGCCTCGGGGGGTAAATAATATCAACTTATATAGTTCAGTATGGAAAACATTTTTGAGGATATGTGCGTGTGTGTGTGTGTGTGTAAGAGAGGTGTAGGCTATTTTTTTTCACAGAGAAAGAAGGAGCGAGGGGGTTGGGGCGGGAGAGAGAGAAAGTGAATGAAAGAGAAGAGAGAGAGAGAACTGGAAGAGGGTGGGGTGGTAGAAAGAGAGAATGCGAGATTATGTGGACGTGATGTCAGTCATGTTAGTCTGTGGCGTATCAAAAAATTGATAAACAGCGTGTGGAGTCTCCTCGGGAAGGCGACATATGGCGGAATACACCATTATAATCCTCTGTAAGAGTAAAATACTCTTATGGCAAATTTCCTTCTATCAGCGAATCATCCATACAACATGCATTATATCTACCTTATCTTGACATTACTGATTCAATTCAATTTAATTTAATTCAACAAGAGGTTTATGTAAACATGCATAAACAAAAATATTAGGAGATAAAATCCATCGCGGCTGATATTATGTCAACTCTGTCGTAATGACAAAAGGCAGAACAACAACAACCAAACAAAAGAACAAGAAGAAGAAAAGAAAAACACTCACCAGCATATGAACGACGTAATGTTACATATATCACTAGTGTCAGTACACACTGAATACGATACATAGACCATAAAATCATGACAGTTTTTGCCGTTAATTTGAAATTATCTCACAAAACTCTGCCTGCAGAAGTATTGACTTATATTATATCATGAAATGCAAAACATGGATCTTTATTGACAATGTCTGGCCAAAAACGCTCGAACAAGGACGAAATAGTCGCGAATAAATCCACTTGATATTACTTGAACTAAATAATTTTCTTTTTAGTAAGCTAGCTGAGCAAACACACGACTGGATAAGGAAGGATGTGTCATGTGTCTTTTATATTGTAGGTGAAGACTTAAAGGGGAGGTCTACCCAGATTATTTGTAATAAAAGCAGGAAAAAGAAAAACAGATCAGAGAAAATTTGAGGAAAATCCGATCAAAAAATAATAATGTTTTTAAATTGCATTCAAACGTAAATTTGCGATTACCAGACATACCTTTCGAACACCATGGACTTACACGTAGACATCTCGGTAATCTACAGGCCGCCTGGTGGACATAGCTTCTCCAAATTTCTGGAAGAATTCTCTGACTTTCTTGATGGTAGAATGTACAGAACTCCACCTTTTGTCATCACCGGCGACTTGAACATTCACTTGGACAATAACTCTGCACCGAACACACAAAAGTTTAATGATCTTCTCACTAGTCACGGCATCTCCCAGCTAGTCAAATCTCCTACCCATGACAAGGGTCACATCCTGGACGTTGTCATGGTGCGGAACGCTGATGATCAAATCATGTGTTCGAAACCTCAGGTCATACCTGGCATCTCCGACCATTCTGCTATCTTATGGAAGCTAAACTTCGCTAAGCCTAGTCGGACCCACTCTACATATGTCAGTCGTAACATCAGAGATATTGACAGAGAGACCTTCGCGAATAGCATTGCTGACTGCAATATCACTGCTCCTGCTACATGTAGTGTCGAAGAAGCTGTTCATCACTACAAGTTAGAACTCGGGAGGGTTCTAGATGCTCATGCTCCTCAGAGATCACGGAAAGTGAGGAATCATGCAGACTGTCCGTGGTATACCAATGACATTCGTACTCAGAAGAGGATACGTAGACAACTGGAGAGGAAATGGAGGGCCAATGGCCGACTTCAGACTGACAAAGATCTGTACTGTGCCCAGCGTGACCTCGTAAATTCACTTGTGAAAAGGGCGAAGCGCTCATACTTTGTAGATCTTATTGAAGACTGTCGGAATGATTCCAGAAAGCTCTTCTCAGTAGCAAACCGACTTCTGAATCGTCGACAGTCATCACCACTTCCAGCCCACACGGACAGCCAGCAAATGGCCTCTACATTCACCCACTTCTTCCAGACGAAAGTCAAGACCATCTGCGACAGTTTATCACCTGACGAAACACCACACCATCCCCTTACTTCCTCTTCCTTTGAAGTAATACAACCTACTACCCCTAAGGAGATTATGTCACTCTTACGTAAACTACCCCCCAAATCATGTCAGTTAGACCCTGTTCCCACTAAATTATTAATGGACTGTTCCTCCACATTCGCTCCCATCCTTTCTTACTTGATTAACTTGAGTTTAGAGCAGGCACATGTTCCTTCCTCATTGAAAATAGCTCATGTTACTCCGTTGTTGAAGAAACCTTCTCTGGACCGAAATTCCCTCCAAAATTATCGACCAGTTTCAAACCTACCTTTTTTGTTCAAAATTCTTGAAAGGGTTGTGTTTTCTCGTCTTTCGGATTATTTTCTGGACAATGATTTGTTCGACCCTTTCCAGTCAGGTTACAGAACCCATCATAGTGTGGAAACACTGCTTGTGAATGTGTCCAACTATATCCTGCAAGGAATGGATAGGGGTAACTCAACTGCTCTCCTGCTGCTAGACTTGTCCTCCGCCTTCGACACCGTTAATCACACTATCCTTTTGAACACACTTAGTTCACTTGGTGTCAAGGGTGAGGCATACAAATGGTTCGAGTCTTATCTGTCATACCACTCTCAGATCGTTTGTATTAATGGTTGCAAATCAGTTGCTTTGCCTCTCTCTTGTGGAGTACCACAGGGTTCTGTGGGCGGGCCTACTCTCTTCTCAATTTATTTAATTGGATTGCGACAAGTTTTGTTACAACATGGCATAGATTATCATATTTATGCAGACGATATTCAACTTATGATTTCCTTCAATTCAGATCAAGCCGCTGCAGAACGAGCCGTTCATCGCCTTGAATCTTGCATGGCTGATGCTCATGATTGGATGCTCGCACGTTCCTTGAAATTAAATTTTGACAAATGCAAATTCCTTATATTTGGCTCCAAAGTACAGCTTAGTAAAGTTAATATCAATTGCATTTCATTTTCTGGCCACATAATTCACTTGTCACAAACGTGTCGCAATCTCGGTGTTATGTTTGACTCACATATGACAATGTCTGACCAAGTTTCTAATATTTGCAGATCAGTAAGGTACCAATTGCGTAATATCGGTTTTATTCGTAAATATTTGTCCAAGTCTGCCACCGAAAAATTAGTACATGCTCTGATTTCCTCCCGTCTTGATTTTGGCAATGCACTCCTAATCAATCTACCCCAGAATCTACTGTCCAAACTCCAGAAGCTTCAAAACGCTGCAGCTCGTATTGTTTCTCTGACCACCAAGCGTACCCACATTTCCCCAGTTTTGCAGTCGCTACACTGGCTCCCAGTAAAAGATCGCATTGTTTTCAAAATTTTGTTGCTTACCTTTCATTGCGTTCACGGCTCTGCTCCTCAATACCTTATCTCTCTAATCCAAAACTACACTCCTGCAAGACCTCTACGCTCATCCACTTCCAATTTTCTTGTGACCCCAAAATTACCAAAACGTGGGGAAAGATCATTGCATACTCTAGTCCTAAATTATGGAATGGCCTTCCTGAAGACATCAAAAATGTTTATCTTCTGATTCTTTCAAAACTCATCTCAAAACATTCCTTTTCAAGTCTTGATCGTTTTTCCTGTTTACACGCGCCTTGAGCACTCCACAGAGTGGATTTGGCGCGATATAAGTTACATTATTATTATTACCATTCCCATTTGCTCTACCCTAAACACAAATATGAATTACCGTTTTCTGTAATGAAGAATATATTCATTACTACATGCAACCCGAATATAATTATTACAAAGATGTTTTACACAACCCTTTTTTAAAAGTATAAATCAAATCCTTCATCGAAAAACCCAAGGAAATCAAAAAATATGAAAATATTAGTAGAGGTACAAAGCAGTAGGAAGAGATGCTACGAGTTTACGTCACAGAGTTTCCATTTGTGTTAATAAATATAACTTTGAATATTCATAACTTTCTTATCTCTTATTAGACATTCCCTAAACCCTTTCTTGCTGCTATTGTTAAAATCTTCCCAGCAACCTAGTATCAGGGTGAATTTCCCATTTAAACAAGGGATTTTCCCTCCTACATGAATCCCTTCATTTGTACATTGTCACTCTGTTGAAGGAAAGAAAAACACTCACCAGCATATGAACGACGTAATGTTACAAATATCACTAGTGTCCGATACATAGACCATAAAATCATGGCAGTTTTTTGCTGTTAATTTGAAATTATCTCACAAAACTCTGCCTGCAGAAGTATTGACTTATATTTTATCATGAAATGCCAAACAAGGATCTTTATTGACAATGTCTGGATAAAAATACTTCAAGGAAGAACTAGTCCCGAATAAATCCACTTGATTTTACTTGAACTAAATAATTATCCTTTTAGTAAGCTAACTGAGCGAACTTTTGTGAGATGCTTCCTCAATCGTGATCGATATTTGGTATCAATATGACGAGTCCAATCGAAACCATATTTAGGGATAATACACAATGATGATAGTTTCAGTTTGTATAGCGTTCACTGTTAGGTTTCAATTTCATTGTGTTTATAATTACCCGGTCGTAGGATTCAATTGCTTTTTCCGCACAGCGGTCCTCCTTCATAAAGAATGCCAACCAGAAGCTCCCAAAATAGAAATTCTACATACCCTAGACAGAGTCAACCCACCATCTTTTACACAACTAATCATTCTACCCAGGCGCGGATTCAGTCGGGGGCACAGCCGGTCCGTGCCTCCCCCCTTTTGGCGGAGAAAGCAAGAACAAGAAAGAGAAACGGGAGAAAATAATCATGCATATGGCACATGTCATGAAAATATCATTGACATTGTCATTAACCATTCCATACGTGAGATATAAAAGCGAACAAAATCCATACAGAAAGAAAGAGAAAACGAATATATAGATTCTGACGAAATCGATAGGTGCTCTGCTACGCTACGCGGCATATCACCTAATTCAAAATGTTAAACGACTGGTTCAGATGTAACAAGATATAAATTAATTTTAAGAAAAAACAAAGTATGTATTATTCCATTCTAAAAGGAAATAAATTCCATCAAACACTGACCCGATAAGAATTAAAAATTCTGTTATTGAGAGAACTGAGTCATTAATTTTCTTTGGCATTCTTATTCATGAGTCACTCGACTGGAAGTATCACATTGCTAATATATCTTCTAAGCCTTCAAGAAGTATAGGTGTTTAATATATCAGTTCTCATTCTATCGAACATAATTTTTTTACTAGACTTAACAATTATATATATATATATATATATCCTTTACCCCTTTTTTTCTTGTTCTTCGTAAATAGTGTAAATAGTTCAGAACCCTTTAGGAATTTTATTTGTCATATATTATATATTTGGAAGGTGTTGTAACGATTCTAGCTCTTTTTGCTTATGTTTCATCACCTTTGTGTGTTCATTCCTTTAACTGTATAATAGTTGCAACTTGTCTTTGATAAAACATTGTTATATTCTTATTCACGTGAAGTCAGTTCAAATGGATTGTAAAATTGAAAATGATTGTTATATTATATTCTTTTTCATGTGATGTTAACTCCAATGCATTTTGAAATTGTGAACATGCATAAATAAATAAATAAATTAATTAATTAATTAATCAAGACTCAGATATGTTATACCCACCAATCTATATTGATAAACTATATATTTTACAAAAACGTGCAATAAGACTGATAATAAAGAGTGAACTATTAAAACTTATATATCAGTTTTCATGTTTAAGAATCACAAAGGGATTCTCCCAGTATTTTTCGATAATATGTTCAGAACTAATTCTTCATTCCATACGTATCACACTCGTACACGGGATCATCTTTGTGTTCCCATTACCCGTTCAACTATAAGAACCCATTCTATCCGTTTTAAAGGAGTACATGAATGGAATTCAATTTATAATAACCATAAATCCAGCTCCACACTTTCTCGTTTAAGTACTCTATTCAAACGTTACATTTTTGAAACAATAGGGACTTTTAGATTTGCACGTCGACGTAGTGGACTGCAACGTGTGCCATTCTTTCAAGGCACTGGCCCGTGCCCGGCAGTGCCTTAAAAGGACGTCACATTACCTTAAAAGGATGTCACCGTGGCAGTCCACGTTCTCGTCGTGTAAAATCTAAAAGTCCCTAATGTCATCCTTGACTGAGTAGACCCTTTCTTATCTTTCTCATTCTCACCTCTTCCCTTTCTTCTCTTTGTGTGTGATTGTGGGTGATACCTGCTGATAGTGGTCGGTCCTTTTTTTCTTCTTCTTCCTAATGTACGTACATATACCTAGTAAGTTTTATTTATTTCGCAATTTAATTTACTATTGTGTTTATCTTGATAGGGGCCTCATGTACAAGCACAAGTTGCTTCTTAGAGGCCAAATAAACTGAATTATCATAACATTTAATTTAGAGGAATTCGACCAATATTTATTTGTTCTAACTACTTAGACCTTGTCAGAGGCAATATTTCCTTACTCTTTCTCTCTCTCTCTCTAGGACCCTCTCTCATTCTGACTCTCACTCTCCTTCTCCCTCTCCCCTCCCCCTCCCCCCTCTCTCTCTCTCTCTCGCCCCTCTCCCCCTCGCTCAATCTCTCTCTATATGGGGAAGTCCCCAAACATGATCTCGCAAACACAGTATACTATCTTGGCTGCAGGCCTACATGTACTAGGCAGATGTCCTGATAGTTTGCGGACACAAAGCCTTGCCAGTCGCTGTGCGTAACATTGTGTACACAGTGAGACTAGGCTGAGGGCTTACTGCAAAGGCTCGATCTACTTAGCTGATTTGATGCAGCCAGAGACTGGTAGAGCTAACAAAAATAGACTCTGCTCAATGCTTTAGGATTTGTGGTAAAGTGTCAAATCGGAGTCTGTGCGTGCAGACTGGTTCCCTTGATTGGGTTCCTTGACCATGACGATAGTAAGAAGGGCATTAATACTCCGTTCAAGTAGGCCTATATCAGTCAAAATCCCTCTGGTTCAAGTTTTATTGCAATGGCAATCTTTGCAAAGACGATCTTCGTCATTGCTTTGTTTTCGTTCACATTCTTCTCATCGTCAGGAAATCCCATTCGTTTAGCACGTATCGCTTTTCATCACTAGTTATGCCCTTTCATCTTGTCCTTTGCCTTTCAAATTTCGTAGGCGTAATCTCTGATATCCAATCTAGGTCACCTTTGTCTTCGTTTTCCGAAATCACTCATGCGTAACCGTTCAGGCGCCATTTTGTCAGTTTCTGGTCCGTTTTAAGGCCTTTCTTTCTTCCTACCTATCTCCACTATCCTAGATCCTACAAACTTCTAAGAGATGTTCTTTTATCTGCAACTTATAACCTGCTCTTCAAAATGCCATCTTCATATTCGAAATTTAAACCCGAAAACGACTCCGTCAAAAATCTCTAAAATTCTTGAAAAATGGACCCCTAAAGATCTAAAATTGCGATAACTTTCTCATACCAAATCCTTTTCGTCTCAAATTCTTACAGTATCTTTATCTCATAATTGCACATAGAAATGCCAAATTTCACGCTCCAAATAGCGCCCTCTAAAGTTGTGGGAATTTGCTTTGTTTCTGTGGCCGTAGCTCCATCGTGTCTGGCCAAACCCGTACCCGTTTTTTGGATTTAGCTCCTTGAAGATAGGCCCTTTCCAGCCAAATAAAAAAATATATACCCTAAAGCTGACCGAATTTGAGAAAATTGCCCTCCAAATTCGCAGTTTTCAAGAAAATTGCGAAATATCTTCAACTTGCTCTCAAATAACGGTTCTTATACCTACGTCAATGAAACTTGGCAGACATATGTCTCCCTACACGCGACAACTGTGTGCCAAGTTTGGTAAAATTGGATGATGTCAGCGCAAAATTATCGCGTGAAATGATGAATTTTCTATGCATTACGTAACAGCCGGTTATATGCGTGCAGAACATTGCGCGCACATGACAATGGTGTCCAACTGACCGCAATGAAGTGCCCTTTCGAATGATACCAAATATGGTATATGTTAACGAAGACAATTTTGAGTAAGTTGCATTTGAACAAGGGTCACTATACGAATTCCGCCGAGTTTCCGCCCGATTATAACACGTATCGGCTATGACTTCATATTTGTTCAAGACTGCTTTTCGCCCCCTTCCCGTTCTTTTGTTTTCCTTGAAATGTTGCAGTGACATTCCGAGTTGCAATACGCAGTGCACCTTGGAGCCAGATTTTAAAAATCTGTCGAGGGGGCCATTTTAGACGCCATTTTATACTCTGCACGATTGTGTTTATAGTATGGACGGCCGTTTGTGCCTCAGCACGCGTCATCACGTGTTCATCATGCACCCAAATCCTTTTGGTTTTGCACGCAATGCTTGCGAGCCCTTTCTAGGCCCCTTCCTCTATTATTCTAATTCCTTTAAAACTTCTTAGGCGTAGTCTCTAGCATCCCAGCAAGGTCACCGAAATCTTCGTTCTCCGGAATCACTCATGCGTGACCGTCCAGGCGCCATTTTGTCCGTTTCGGGCCGTTTTGTGTTCTTTCTTTCGCCCTACGTTTCTCTACTAACACGGAAGCTACAGACTTGTTACAAATTGCTCTGGATAGTCCGAGAGAATCTCTTTCGTTTGACAGGTATAAATACAGGCGTCATTGCACACGAATGCATATCTATATATTAATACGCAAAATCGCCGCGGGGGGTACGTAACGGTCTATGAATGTGCTTTTTTTGACATCAAAAACGTCTTTCCTCGACCGCACCCGCCTTTGCCGTCGCGCGGGAACGGCGACACCATTCCAAGCGGACCCGCTCCCGCAGTCCGCGTGCCACGTCGAACCCGTGGTCGCCGTCGATGTCGTTAAAGGTGGTTTCGGGATCCCGGGGAGGACGGGCGGACGAGAGCACGGCCGGCGTCGTCCGTGCAAGGAGGCGACGAACCCGCGAGAGTGAGGCAGCGAGGCGTACACCCGCCCTCTGTCTAATTATTAACAAGATACACTATCAAGAGGCGATCCACTCCATAATGTGTTGTAGCAGATGCTCAGTGCAATGGATTGGGCCTACTCCGTGTTAGGCATCTTGCTGTATGATATGCTTTGTAGGCACTTCACGGGCATTCTAGAGAAATACACAGCAGGTGACAATCCACTCAGGTCATGTAGCGTAGCAAATACATGATGCGATGGGTTGGGCCTATCCCGTGTGAGGCATCTTGCTATATGGCCAGCAGCCAAACTGACGAGCTCAGTCGGTCACACACACAGTCGAGTTAATTCGTGCGACTGCTACAATATATTGGCACAAACCGTCCGATTTTTCGCGTAAAATCTTTACTTTGAAAATATTTATGCAAATTCTGATGAACCATGCCAACATAATCATAATCCAAGCTTCTGCTTTATTGGTCTTTTCATGAAAACTACATTGAAATCACAACAATAATAC
The DNA here is from genome assembly GCA_037976565.1 of Mesocentrotus franciscanus. NCBI lineage: Eukaryota > Metazoa > Echinodermata > Echinoidea > Camarodonta > Strongylocentrotidae > Mesocentrotus > Mesocentrotus franciscanus. The sequence continues at coordinate 7,963,338 of CP137678.1, forward strand.
CGCAAATAGATTGTAATTATCGAGATCATATAACTGACGAGAATTAAGGTAAATTTGGCTTACGTAATTTCAAATGCCTCCGCACGGCCAACTCCCTCGGTGTCAGGCCAGTCACGGCGCTCACACCATGCAACTTACCCTGTGCGGTAATTGCACCACTCTAGCTACTGCAGTACCTGTATAGCGTGTATTTAGATCATTCAATGTTTCATGTTTGAGCCGTGCAATTGTTGTTTTCTTTTATTTCTTTTTTGAATGTGATGTGAATGTGAGTACGGTACGTACATGCTATTACAGAAGTGTCCAAGGAATGATAGGCCTACAGGTGGAAGGGATATAAAACAAATATACAATAATGACTCATTCTCGGAACAAGCTAAAACTATTCGCACTCAGGAACATCAATAGTACTGTTCTCCTTCGGGCCGCGATGGCCCTCGGGAGAATATAATACGATTCGATGTTCCTTCGATGCGAATAGTTTTAGCTAGATCCTCGAGTGTCATTGTATATTTGTATATTTGTATATTATTTTCAGTGCATGCATGAGAACAATATTCGTATAGATAACGAGAGTGAGGATCCGGAAAGGGATAGTGAGAAACTAGTAACGAATTTAAGTGACGACAATAATCGTAATTAACGAAAGTCAAAACGAAAGTATTAATTCTAAAATATAATATGCATCAATTTTAATTACAAATTATTGATTTCACTGTTTTCTTCCAATTTTCAAGTTTTATTACATGGTACAGATATAATAAAAAAAAAACAATTCAAAACGATACATGGGACAGCAAACAAAAGGTTGATATTCTATACATAAAGAGTAAAATATTAATGAAAAGAAGAAGAAAAATTATAAAATGATAAAAAGTAGGCCTATACAATGAAGAGAAATAATATTATCTAGCACAGAAATTATCTTAAAAAACAAATATATATTATTATTAAAAAAAAAAATATATATATATATATATATATATATATATATATAAAATAATCGATAGCACATATCTATTTTCAACCCCCCACCCTCCCTAGAAACCCGTGGATTTTCCACGGGCCCTGCTAGTCTAGTTTTAATATCCATATCGTTAGGAATAACGATTGAATCATGTGTTTAAGGTTTAAGCAATTTTCCTTTTTTCTCTTTTCTTTTTTCTCGTGCCAAAAGACGTAGTGACCAAGATAAGAGTTGGGGTCTCACAGAGTACTACCTCCCCTTCTTTTCGTAGGCCTGCGAGCCGATGGTAAAGGTGTTTTTTTTTCAAGGTTCTACACAACACCCCTAAGATCGAGGTGATATTTCATTGTTCGTTGGATTTATTTCGTGCTCTCATTTGTTTTAATTTCCACATTTTGTCTGGTTAATTTTTGTTTTTGTCTGTTCTGTTTTCTCTTGACCTGGAATTTTCGGACGTCAGGTGTGCTCCTCAAGTCATTACCTTATACCCTCAGCTCTCCTAGTGACCAACAAAAAAAATCATTCCCACAGAGCCAATTTAAACCCTTTTTATTTCACGTGCGAATGTACGTACTTGTTCCGTGAAACTATTCGTTTTATTAATTCCTTGTTGCTAGTTTAGAAGAGGTTTGTGGAGCCAGGATATCGCATGTTTTCCTCTTATCTTATGACCTAGGAGGTCATAACTTGTTCTGTGCCGATGCTGTGTTTAATTTTATTTTAAAGCTATGAGATTCCGCTTTATACTGGGGATGAAAAATACAGGGAAATTTTACAGGGCGTTTCAATTAATTAAAAATGAACAAAAAAGAATGAGAAAAGAAAGAAAGAAAGAAAGGAAGAAAATGAAAGTAAGCAAAAAAGATAAAATGATAGAAAGAAAGAAAATTGAAGTAAGTTAGAAATAAAGAAAGAAGGAAAGAATCGGAAGAAAGAAAGAAAGAGAGAAATAAAACTAAAGCTTCGCTTTTTTTCAACTGAAGTACCCCAAAAGTGCCCATTTTACGTAGGGAAAATGTTCCATTTTCTTCCTAATAAGCGCCTCTTCCCATGTGTCGCCTTTGTCCCCAGTGTCCCTTTTCACCTCTGATAAGTGTCCCTATCCAAATCTGATAGGTGCCCTAATACTTTGACAAGTGTACCTTTACCTTTGTAGTAAGTGTATTATTCTCTTTTAATAGGTGCCCCTTTTCATCTCTAATGATAGCCCATTTTTGGGTATGATAGGTGCCTATTTCCTTTCAAATAATAGGCTTTTGCCCTTCTGATTAGTGCCCCTTTTTTCTTTCTAATAATTACCCCTTAACCTTCCTAAAAATATCCCTTTTCACCCCTGATAAATGCCCCCTTTTAAAAAAATGATAAGTTCTGTATGTTACTTTGATTAATGTCCCTTTGTCTTATTAATAATTGCCCTTTGAAAAGTGCACATTTGTACCGACATTTTCCGCCGTTCCTTACAAAGTGTGCCCTTTTGCGGATATCCAAAATACCCCTTTTCACCCCTGAAAAATGCCCCCTTTAAAATATGATAAGTTCTGTATGTTACTTTAATTAATTTCCTTTTGTCTTATTAATAATTGCCCTTTGAAAAGTGCACATTTGTACCGACATTTTCCACCGTTCCTTACAAAGTGTGCCCTTTTGCGGATATCCAAAGAGTCACATCTAGTTTCAAAGAATCAGAACAGATTTGTGTAGTAACATGTTCCCTATTTCTACCACCACAATGAAAGGCAGTTTTGAAGAATATGAAGGGTTAGACAAAATAGCGGAGTTTTCTAACCCAAAGGTTACTGCATTTACATTACTAAATGTCATTCATATTAATGTTATAAAGAAATATGATTATCATACGTGCTACGACAAGATTTTTTTTTTAATCACCCCTCACATCCCCGAAACAATATATTTCTCATTGCCTCCCTTACATGTGTCCTGTATTTAAATCGACCGAGAGCAATTTTTCTCAAATTTCCTGCATTTATAATTCATCTCATTAAGTAACACAAGATATTAAAGTTCTTATTCATTCTTTCATCATGAGATCGTGGTTAAAACCCTATCAGGATGTGTAAATTCATCTGATAATAAAATCTAATCGGTCGCAATGCGACCTCATAAATTAGATTTTTTTTTTTGTTGGAATAGCAAAAAAATAGATTCTGACGAAATCAATAGGTGCTCTTCTACACTACGCGGGAGATCACCTATAAAAGATAGATTCTCACGAAATCGATAGGTGCTCTGCTACGCTACGTGGCAGATCACCTAAACATAAGCTTCAAAAGACGAGAATATAGACGCAGCAAATTATTGGACCGCTTTTTACTAATTCAGTTAAACCCGACCCTGGGTCTATAATCACGTTTAACAAAAGGAAAACTTAGAGCGCAGACTACCTTCTGATTAATTTAAACAAAAGCATAAACTAATCGTTGGTTTTAAATGTTCGAATGTTCGGAGAATACCGGCCATAGTGTGCTCAAGATGTTCGCAAAAGTTCTCCGGGACGTTAAAAAAACAGTATACCGCGCATGTACCGTTGCGTTTCAAAGGGCCTATCGTTTCGAGTATAAATTCAGCTTCATAAAGGGATAGTTGAGTTTTGTTGCAGAGGGCGCTACACAAAATAAGTTTTTGTGAGATAATGAAGAACAGAGTGTCAAATTTGAAAGAATATGCAATTTAAATGACAAAATCATCTTTGTTTGATCAAATTCGGTTCAGAGACGGCAGAAATATCAATGAATATTACCATTTCTAATATTTTTGGTGCCCCACAAATATTCGGTAATTTTGAACCAGCCGTTGAAAATCGAGATATTCCAGCCAAGGCCAATATTAGCTTTTTGTTGGCTTTCTCGTGTTGGTTATAATACGCACAACCAGCCGGCCCGTGTATTGTTATTATTAATTAATTGATTAATTAACGGTCAACGTATTTTTTGGAAAGTGGGGCTGAATTTGAATGATCGTATTCAATCTAAATTCACACATTTTTTAAATCTAAAAATACCTTCATGGCAATTTTAGGCTCTAAAAAGGCACTAGAAATGTCATAAAGAAGAATAAGAGCAATAACCATGCACTTTGAAGGCATTTGCGGTCTTAAACAAGAACTCAACTATCCCTTTAAGTCTAATTGACCGGTCAAAAGATAAAAAAATTTTGAAAACACCAATTCCAGCCACGATTCAGTCCTAGTTTTCTGATAGGGTCAGGGATTTAGACAGTCGGTAAAATTGTATATATGAGTTCGTTGATAACGCCATCTTCGGCGGCTTGAATAAATCGTAGAGAATATGCAGAACCGGCCGCGTCTTTTTTCCCCGTAACCTAGCCATGGGTGTCGATCACGGGGGAATGGGGGGGATATCCCCCAATATTTCAGGTGGGGATGGCCTGTACAATCATCCCCCAATAATTCACCATCAAAAAAAAAAAAAAAAAGAAGAAAAAATTAATGATGAAAGCCCGATGAGAGTAGTTAATGGTTATTACTCGCAAGATGACCATCAATATACACATTTTGCTATCTCATTTTCATAATACATATATATATATAAATAGAAAACGAAGTAAATGAGACAACCGTATATGAGACAAGAATAAATTGAATTCTCGCTCATACGGCTTCATCAGGATTGATGAATTTATTCAATTTATTCAATCAACAGCATCATAGAAATGCAGTGCGCCAAATGCAAAGCCGCAGCGTTAAAAAGCAACGAGCTAAATGTTAAGAGAGATATAATGAGAGAGAGAGGATAATAACCCAGGTAGCAAGCCCATGTGGAACCCACATGGGTCCCATATTCTCTGAAACATGGGCCCTAAGGCATCTGCACCCAAGAAGCATATGCGAGTCTGGGACCCATATGGGTAAACCCATATAAGACAGATGGGACCCAGATGGGACCCATACCAAACTGGGCCCAAATGGGTATGCCCAGCTTAATCCCATCTGGTACCCATATTGGTTAACCCATATAATTATATCCCATGTGGGTTAACCCAGATATTCCCCATGTGTTATCCATATGGGCATATTCATATTCTACCCATATGTGTACGCCCAGCTCATTCCCATCTGGGACCCATAAGGGCTGGCCCAGATAGTTACTAAATATTGGCCCCATATGGGATACATATATATGGGTTCCATTTAATAGCCTAGATGGCACAAGTGACCCAGATCATCCCCATCCCCATATGGGCTTGCTACCTGGGAAAAAGGGGAAAGGGGAAGAAACGGGCAGAAGAAAAAGGAAGGGGAAGAGAAAAGGAAGAAAGACAAGAGAAAGAGGGACATATATATTCCAGCATTTCCTTCAGGGAACTGATGTGAATGGGCGATGAAAAAGAGGTTGACTTTAAAGTAACCTACAATGAAATATTGCTCATGTTTATTTCTTACAATGTCAAAATTACTTTACGGGATCCCCTCCCTAAAAAGCTTAGGCATGGGTGATGGTAGGTATGAGGTTAATGCATGATCAGGAATTAGTTGAGTGGATGGAAAAGAAGTGAGAAATAAGCTGAAAGAAACATGGAAAATTGCCATGGAATGATGGAAGGCAATGTGAGACAGGCCCAACATGTTCTAAAACAAGTAATACAACAGAATACTCCAGTTCGATATTTTGGAGAAAGATTATTATGTCACAACTTATTTTTGTTTTATTGAAAAGCTGATGTAGGCCTATGTATTGTATTCAAACGTAACAGGCATAAGATAGATAAGGTGTTTTTGAAGGTTAGAATGTTATTAAGTTTGAAGTTTTGTTTATAACACCCTTCCAATAATAATGCACCTTCTAAGACTGGTTATAGTTTTTGGAAAAAAATAGTGCTCTGGTCAGGGCCTTAGGGGAATATTATGCTTATATTTTAGAGCGTATCTGGTATGATAAGTATATCTGGGTGAAGAAGGAGATAATGGAAGTTTGTTGTTTGGTAGTTGGAACGTAAGTTTTATATTATGTTTTTAAGAAACAGACAGTTTGTATGAGATCAGGAGTGGAAATTTTCTGTCATTTTGAGAACCAAATTTTGCATCAGTGATATTCTGTTTCATTGAATTGAGTTTCCCCCAGAGAGGATTCAGTTGGTTTAATTAAAGAAGGAAGAGAGTCAAATGAAGAACCAAAAGCAATATGTTTTTCATTTACTTTTGAGATCTCCTTACACAGAATATTGGAATGGGTTTTTCACGATGAATGTTGTTTGGAGACATCAATATTCATAAAATGTATGTTTCTATCACCAGGAAATAAAGAATTTTCTGTCTACATGAACCTTTCCTGGTTGCTTATTAATGCATTTGCCCACTGGTAACATAATACTTTCACAAGTTGATATCCCTCACCATTGGATTTTTGGTAATGTCTAAATTTCGTTTAAAAATAGTCAAGACTAACATTTAGCATGTTATTAATTTTATTACCACTGTTATATTCTCTGAAATGTTATCTTTATTGAGGGTGACTTGAAAAACGTAATAACTTGGAAGGGAGGGGTGCAACCTGCCACACGCTTCTACCTCTTGGTTGCTTTGATCCATTGCTGAAAATATTTTGGCACCTATCATCCCCCAACCACGGATACAAATCGACACCCCTGAACCTAGCCATCCTGTCGCTGCATTTGATTGGCTCAATAGGAATCTATACGTCATGCGCTAGTCATCAATATTCATGATACGCACGCACACAGAATCTGATGCGATAATTTATCAAATATGAGATTTCATACAAAAATTAAAAGTGCAAAGCTAAGTTTACTTAAAATAAATGACATTGCGACAAAATCGGAGGGCTTACCGTAAACTTATGACTACCAAGGTCGTAACTTGTCCATAATCATTGCGACATCCTGGTTTAGTCCAGAATCTGGCCGATTAAATTTTGATCTCCACCACACCGTACCAACGGAAATATTCATATATTCAAATATTAATATGCATTCTAGGATGGCTAGGTTACGGGAAAAAAAGAAGCGAATAGGCCAGATTCTGGATTAGTCTGTACCCTATACCCAACCCTGACCTAACCTTTACCACAATACAATCCTTACCGACCTTTGTCCTCCACTTATTCACACTGCAAATCCAAACACTATTCTCATCCGTATCCCAAGAGTTAAGCCCTCATATACAAGACAATAACGACAGCCTTTCTCACCACCGATATCTCTGCAGGAAATGACAACTGTTCTCTAACTCCAACGGAGGGAGAAGAAGAAGACTAAATCGTATCGTAGTCTTACTATGTAGAAAGAGATTTTTGCTGCTATTCTTAAAATCACCCCAGCAACTAACTTAATGCATTGTGAAAGAAACGGTGTGGAATCGATCAGAAAAATTTGATCATGTAGCATATAAGTATTGGTGTGTAATGCAAGGTTCTGGAATCATCAAAATGATATGAAATTTGGCCAAGCACTGTACACAGAAAGATGTATATGGGATTACATAAACATGTGGCATAAATATGAAGTCCACATTTTTAAGCTGTTACATGTCATATTTAGAATATGAAGGCATTCGAAGAGTCATGCTTTTCAGAGAACATTTTTTCTCTGATGTTCTTCCACACTTGCATAATAACAATGAAAACGCTCACAAATTATTTTTCACCTCTCCCCAGAACTCAAGTTTCTCAATACAAGAGATTTTCATTATTTGTACATTGTCACTCTATTGTAATGACCGGTCTCTTTTGGCAAGTTTGAATTTGGCCCTCAAAAGTAACTGTATTTGTAGCCAGTGGTGAAAGATAGGAGAGTATGAAAGGGATCGAATCTATTTGATTAATCCTAGCTTAATTTCGGTTGATTCGAAACCATCTCATGGGCAATTAGTATATATCATACGTCAAGGTAATCAAAGTTTATTAATACTTAGAACAGTGGCATATCCAGACTTTGGTCTCAGGAGGGGTAAATAATTTCAACTTATATAAATCAGTGGGGACATTTTTGTTGAGGATATAAACATGCGCGCGCGTGTGTGTGTGTGTGTGTGCTTCAGTGTGTGCTCGCGTGCGTGTGTGCGTGTGAGTGTGTGCGTGTGTGTGTAAGAGGGGTGTAGGCTACCTTTTTTCTCACAGAGAAAGAAGGAGCTAGGGGCTGGGGTGGGAGAGAGGGGAGAGAGAGAAAGTGAGAGAAGAGAGAGAGAGAAAGAGAGAGAGAGAGAGAGAAAGAGAGAGAGGGAGAGATTGCGTGAGACAAGGAGAGAGAAAGAGAAGAGAGAGAGAGAGAGAGAGAGAAGCGAACTGAGAACTGGGAGAGGGTGGGGTAGTAAAAAGAGAGAATGCGAGAATATGTGGACATGATGTCAGTCATGATAGTCTGTGGCGTATCACAAAATTGATAGACAGCGTGTGGAGTCTCCGTCGGGAAGGCGATAGGGTGGAATGCACCATTATAATTATTTTGGGGAGGGGGTCAACTGGCTCCATCCTTTGCTTGATACACCCACTGACATCTAACAAATACCGGCTACCAACCCGCATGTCTGACATAGCATCCTAACAATAGGTTATACTTGAATTACTTATAGCCCAAGATGTCTCTACCTTTACCTACCATATTCGGCCTATTGTCTCTATTGGTTTGTCATTATACGAATAAACTATTATTAAATGCACTCTCGAATCTCGATTTATTTTGTTTCTCAAATGAAGATTGAAATACAGTACTTGAGAACGTTGTTATTATCAAAACCAAAGTACAGGCAGGAAAGGTGCGAGTGTTAATGACTCACAACTAATATTTTGACAAATGCTGCACAGACGCAACGATTTACCCTCCTATTTGCTCCCCCCAAAAGACCTATATAATTATCATTAAGGCATGAGTGGATCCAGAACCAAAGGGGCACATGCCCCCTTCCTCCAGCTAAACCCAGTCTTACAAACATTAGCTACACATCAATTACTAAACATAAATATGCCCCAAGTTCGTGTGTCCTCCTCCTTCCCCGTAGTGATTATGAATAAAAATGGCTCTGAAAATATGATAAACTTGTTATTGTTGTTGTTGTTGATGATGATGATGATTTTCAGAGATTTCATCACTTGTGACCCCCTCCTTCTGGTCAAAGAATAGTGAATTTGCCATGGTAGCCTCGATTTTGAACATTTTACAATGGGAATTTATGTATTATTTCATGATTTTTTTTTTCCTTCATTATTTGCCCCGTGTTTTTTTCTTTCTGCAACCCATATACTAATCGATTAGGGGATCGAAGAAGGGGGTACAGGGGGTAGGTGCCCTCTCTAATTAAACATAATCTGACATAAACCTCATCTGACATTAAGTACACAAACATAAATCTGCCCCCCCCCCCATAATGAGTGTGCGCCCCTTTCCCCCACAGTCATTTTGATCCAAAAATGCTCTAAAAACGTGATAACCATTTTTGTCGTTAATTTTCATTGATATTTCGGACTTGTGACCCCCTCCCTCTGGAAAAAATTCCTAGATCTGTAAACTGTTAGCCTCTAGTTTGAACCTATTAATTGGCATTTATGTACTGCTCACAAGGGTATGTTGAGCCTCGGTAGCAACATTGCTTGAGAAGTACTTGTCTATAAGATTGATAAGAGTTTAGTTTTGGTTAATTAATAATCACTTCACACGTAAGTAAAATCCCTGTGACCGAATAGTTTCGCTCACCGATGTGATTATGAATTATTATCATTATTACTTTCTTCCTCGAAGGCGGATCCAGGGTCACGGGGCTCATGGGCATGTAACCCCCTCCCCGCAAAAATCGACCTGTCAGTACCTAGATTAATTACAAACGTACAAAAAAACGCTATTTTTTGGACCATTTTGTTTACATTGTTTGCTTGTCACAGACTTTTGAAGTGCAAATGTAACACCCCCCCCCCCTTGGCCATAGAATTCTGGATACGCCACTGCTCCTTCTTGATATTCACTAGAGGCCCCAATTACTAACGGTACAGTGTCGACCAGATAACCAACACTTACACTTGTTTGTGTTGATGTTTTGAAGAGTTCTGACAAGATAGGGGCTACACTCGATTTTAGGGTTACGGAGAACAGAGACTTCAGTGAGCTCGAGCACCCCAACGTACATAATTATTACAGATTGCTTACAACAGTTTGCTTACCACCTATTGATTACAACACATTAGCTACGACTCCAGTCTTTACTCTAAGAGAAGCATTGACGGCATTTTTCAGTCTCACCAGCTCTTTTGATTAGGCAGCTGGATTTCTGGCGAGCTATAAATCCTCAGATTCGATTGGAATGAACTTTTACCAAACGGATAGATGATCATGTTAAACTTTGGCGACCTACAAACTCGCGGACTGGACTGAGTTGAACTTTTCTCAAGTATCACATGCCGTTGGGCACTTTGCTCCATTGAGCCTTTATTCTTGTCTCGGCCTTTTCCCCACCATTATAATCTCCTCTCTATCAAACCTGCAGTAAATCATGCATAGGGCTGTTTATAAACCTTAATAAACATGGTTTAGAAAGTTCTTCATATATTTAGCCTGTATTAGATAGTGTATATAAATCAGGATGAACATGGGGTTGCATGATTGTGCATTTCTTGGATTTTTGTTAGTTGGTCAATTGTTGACTGGATGTCATGCAGGAAGTCCTGAGGACGGATTTATATGTAAGTCATTTCTGAGGATTAACTGGCAGTTTATTATTTATCTATTTATATATTCTTTTTTGTTTTCCTTGTAGATATGCAGGATAGTATTTTCTCCTACTTAATTTAGTTTTTTTACCTCTGGCATTTTTACCTCTGACATTTTCACCTCTGGCATTTTTAACCTTTGACATTTTTACCTTTGACATTTTTACCTCTGATATTTTTACCTCTGACATTTTTTTCCTCTTGAAATTTTTTGCCTGACATTTTCACCTCTGACATTTTATTACCTCTCACGTTTATACCTCTCACATTTTTTTCCTCTGATATTTTTTACCTGACATTTTTACCTTTGACATTTTATTACCTCTGACATTTCTTACCTATGACCCTTTTTTTCTACCTCTAACATGTTTTTCCTCTGGGACTTTCAACTCTGAAATTTTTACCTCTGAAATTTGTACCTCTGACATTTTATTACCTCTGACATTTTATACCTCTGACATTTTTACCTCTGACATTTTTGTTTACCTCTGACGTTTTAAACCTCTGGCCTATTTTTACCTCTCACATTTTTAACTCTCACATTTTATTACCCCTGGCATTTTCACCTCTGAAATTTTTACCTCTGACATTTTTACCTCTGAAAATTTTTACCGCTGATATTTTTACCTCTGACATTTTCACCTCTGAAATGTTTACCTCTGACATTTTTACCTCTGACAGTTTTTACCGCTGACATTTTTACCTCTGACACTTTTCTACCTCTGACGTTTTTTACCTCTGACTTTTTACCGGGCACTGCCTAGGTTGACCCATTGAGGAGGCAATGAAACGATGGGGGGGGGGGGGCACAGAAACTTAAATACGAATTTACAAAGCTATTGATACGGGGCTGTGTGTGTGTCTTCTCCCCCTCACGCCCCCCATCATGGCCCCTACATAATTATGTAGGCCTACCATTTACGCATCAGCTTTTGTTTCATGCATGAAATTTGAAAACAAAACGTATTTCAACTACTCTAATCTCTCTTTATATGCCAGATGGAAACTACACGGGTTGCTACAAAGCTACGTGCATTGATAATGGACAGAGCATGAGTCCCGACTATGAAGCGTCACAAATGTTAAACTACACGCCGGATAACTGCACAGGACTGTGTTATAAAATCGGATACCCGTGGGCTGGAATTTATAATGAGACAGAATGCGTGTGTTCTTGCCTGAACTGCAACAAAGCTACACGCGTGGCGGACAGCTACTGTGGTATCCCATGCACCGGTGACATACAGCAGTTTTGTGGCGGTTCGTACTGGACGTCCATCTACGAAAGTACGTTTTTTCCCCTAAGAACAGAGTATCATGTTTCATTAAAATGCTAATTTACCATAAATGCTCCTGCGACAATCACAGTTCCGCCATGACCTCAGAAGGTTTTCTGTACTAGCAGAATTCCTTACTTCATCCTTGGACCCAATACTACAGGCTATCTAACCCTGACCCTAAACCTAACCTAATGAAACCCTACTACAACCTTGCCCCTTTTCCATTCTCATAAGTGCCCCCTTTTCATCTCTGGTGAGTGCCCCTTTTCACCCTTGCTAATTGCCCTTTTACGTTGACGCTTGCTCCTTATCTTTTCTTATAAGTGTTCTTTTCCCTTCTGATGAGTGCCCCCTTTTCCTTTATCAATAACATGTGCCCCTTATTTAGAGCGACTAAGAGCAACTATTTCTTTAATATCCCCAAAAGCTCGCTCGCTACGCTCGCTCGCATGTATAGTTGATATAATTACAGTGTTACTTTCATGATCAGATTGTGCTTAAAACCCCATCATGATTGGTTTTCTCGTCTTTATAAGATGTAATTTTTTGCACTGCGACCTCAACAATCTTTAAATTTTTGCTCACTCGCAAATGAATATTAAAACCATCACACCCAACTGCACAGTATGGTGCTTAAGCAGTATCTTTGACCATATAAAGAGAGAAACAAATATTGAATCATCGTCCCTGCTAATGTATTAATCACAATTTAGTGGTATATACTAACGTCTTTAATTTGAGGTTTCCCTCTGAAGGTGCCCCTGTTTTGTTGGTGCACCCTCTCCCAGATCCTCCCCCCGCTCGGGCGCTTTGCGCCTTCGAAAGCGTCCACCTCATAATTTTCCCATGTCATTCAACATGGATATTTGGTTTGCTCACATGTAAAAGGCTCAGACAAAGTTTACAAAGAACTATGATACAAAACATGGATACATTTTGGTGATAAAAAAAAAATAGTTATACATAATAATTATTTTCGTTTGGTGATGGCTTCTTTAGTCTCCTAAGTTACGTAATTTTACTGTCTTCATGCATATTTATAAATAAAAATTGTTTACCACTATACACATCGAAAATTAAGCTTTTAAATCTGATACATTGAAAATATAAATACTGAATTATATGGGCCAATGATTACCGTGTACCACACCGTAATAATTACTTTCACTAAATATTCATTTTACTCTTTTCCTAACTAAACATTGTATTTAAGAAAAAAGCAGTTACGCTGGGTAATTACATAACGCATTATATTTGGTTACATGCCTTGAGTGAATACGGACTGAAGCAGTGTAGGGAATCTCATACCTACATCAGTTAGATCTAATCATCAAATAAAAAAAGAAGAAGAAAAAGAAGAAGAAGAAGAAGAAGATGAAGAATTAGTAGAAGAGAAAGCAGAAGAAGAAGCAGAAGAAGAAGAAGAAGAAGAAGCAGAAGAAGAAGCAGGAGGAGAAGGAGGAGGAGGAGGAGGAGGAGGAGGAGAAGGACAAATGAATAACGGACCTGAAATCGCCGATGGTCAATACCTCCTCCATGCTAATACTTAGATTATTTGAGTTAAAAGTTGTATAGTGAATCTCATACCTAAATCAGGTGCGATCTAATCAATAAATCAATGAATAAAACATTGATATAAAGACAAATTGTTTGTATTAAACAGTCAACTGGCTTGAAATGGCCATGCTCTTAGACTTTGAAATAGGTCTTACAGTGGGTTTATAAAACTATCAAAATCGGCTTTAAGAGTCATTGTATTGGCCTCGAGTTAAATTGTCAAAAGTGGTATAGGCAGCTCATTCTAAACCGAGATCTACACGAAGACTTGGTATGAATATTTTGCACATCATGATAACATCTAAGAAGTACAGACGATCACACGTAAATCTCAATTTCATATTAAGCTGCTACTATTTAAAGATTAATAAGACAAGATATACATGTCCAATGTTCTACTTATTTTTATTTTGCATTTCAGTTAACCTTGATGCCGATCTCTCAGCTGATTGTGGTAGGTATTTCTCTTCCCCCTTCTTCTTGGTGTTCTAAAATCAATATAGGCCCTATCTAAGTTAACTCAGTGTCATATTCAGTTTGTTGTTTTCTCATATACATGATATACCACTTATGATTAATGCGGAAAATGTGTATTGTGTCCTATTATCCATTTAATTTATGTCATCATTATTTTTGCAGGAAATAGTGTGTCGATTTTCTCTTTTTTGTGTGCAGATGACATGTCAGATGACAGGTCTCAGTCCAAATGGAAATTGATCTGGATTACCATTGGAGGTGTAATAGTTACCGTCACCATAAGCATAGCCGTCCTTATCATGATCTATAGGTAAGTAACTAAATGTCGACCGAGTATATTAAACAAAATCACACATTCATATAAGAGTCTAGAATGAGGGTTCATATCACGGATATCACATATCTTTGATATGTTGTAGCAAAAGGTTCAATTAAGTTGTTGTAGCCCTACGCTTGTTTGATAATCCGATAATGCATGGGCGAGGTCCAATATGTCTACTTCTTCTTCTTCTTCTTCTTCTCCATCTTCCTCTTCTTCTTCTTCTTCTTCTTCTTTCTCTTCTTCCGTTTCCTCTTCTTCCTCTTCTTCTTTCTCCTCTTCTTCTTCCTTTTCCCTCCTTCTTCTGCTTCTTCTTCTTCCTCTTCTTGATTCCCTACTTCTTTCTTTCTTCTTCTTCATCTTCTTTTTCTTTCTATTCCTCTTCTTCTTCTTCTTCTTCTTCTTCTTCTTCTTCTTCCTCCTCTTCTTCTTTACCCCTCTTTCTACTTCTTATTATTCTGTATATTCTTCTTCTTCTTCTTCTTTATCTTCTTCTCCTTCTTCTTCTTCTTCTTCCTCTTCAGTTTCTTATAATGCTGCTTTCTTTCTGTTTCCGTCTTCTTCTTCTTCCTCTTCCCCGTCGTCGCCGTATTCTTCTAACCAATCTTTTCAGCTAGGCCTATTTCTCATCATATTTCAAATATGAGGGCATTTGAAGAGCAACACTTTCCAGGGGACATATTTATCCAATGTAATATTCTTTTTCATCAGGCTCTACCAGAACTCAGCTTTCTCATTAAAACCATTGATCATTTTTATTCTTGCTGAATGATAAGAAGGAGGTTTTAATCCATAGCATATGATTTTACAACAATATATTATTCGTAATCTTTGAAGGCCTCCATGGTGAGCACTTTCTGCATTAACACCACATATTCTTTCGACGGGGTTAGTTGGCCCTGAAAAGGGCCCATTCATATTCTCTATCTCGGCTATGCGATATGTTGTACATAATCTTGACGATAGATGTTTATATATCCCTTTTGCTTTAGTTAACCAACCAGAAACCATCTGATTGGTGCAGTGGATCCTACCCAAGGGTATATAACCCCTATGTAATCATACACAGTCATCCCAATGACGTCATCATAGAGCATGAGTGGGTCCTTTTTAAGGGCCAACTAACCCTGTCGAAAGAATACGTTGTGTTACCACAAACCTTGCTCAAATATAGTATTTGTTTGCTACAGAAAACATGATAGAAATATTCTTTTCTGTATCATATTCTTCTCCAACTGTGATATATTTGGACAGTCTTTGGTTACGTCCAATCACATACCATATACGGATGTAAACTACATACTTTTTACCATCTACGGATGTAAACTACATACCAGTGGAAGAGCTTTCTTGGTATAACTGATCTAAATCGCCCTCTTAAACGTTTCTTTGGATGAAATTATCATAATTTATCAATCGCGACAATTTTAATCACTTTCGTTTTCGTTAGACAAGCATGCTTGAACCCACGTTTGTTTCTAATTAAGCTATGAAGATATACAATTATCCACTAATAGCATGCACAGTCATCAAGCATTATAACGCCTCTTGTCTACGTTCATGATCTTAACACGATTTCTATCGAGCTCGGATGTCCCTTTAATCATATCTCTAGCACGTACTAAGGTCTAGATAAAATAAATGTTGTCAATTCTCTGTTGTAATGGAAACATAAATCTATCGACTAATCGATGAGCGTTAATAATACTACCCCTTGTTTACTCTCATGATCTTAAATTAATAACGAGCTCGGGAATTCCGGTAAGCATGTAGTTCGGACGTTCATAAGTTTATTTTTTTTTCCACAACAATAAAAGTAAAACAATGTTCACATGAATGAAAAGCTTATAAGGCGATTATATTTAAGTCTATCGACTAATAGTCATCAGGCATTTATTAAGATGATAATATTCCTTGTCTACTCTCACGATCTTAAAACGATTTAGAATGAGCTTGGAAGCTCCTGTAATATTCTGTGCACGTACATGTATTTATACTCATCGTGACACTTCGTGAACAAGTCGCGATTGTTGCTGGTTTGTCAAAATTACTCTAGCGTGTTCATTTTTTTGACGTATACCGTTTCGTACATTTCATTCTATAATCATGCATATTTTAATTTTGTGTATATTCAGAGGATTCAACTTTGCGGGCAGGAGATATTGGGAGGTGAGGCGACAGATACCACGACCTTACTCCGACTACATCTTCAGACGACGTCGCAGCTCCGAGCGTGGTCAATGTCGTGGTCCCGAAAGGAATCCTGCCGCTGCCGCCAACTTACCGACATCGCCACCGCCCGCATCCTCCAACATCAATTTCCGACCACCGGTGGCAGCGCCACGTACCAAATGCAGTGTAGGGGTGACGCCTTTGTATCACGAAATAGGCAAGGAGGTGGATGATTGCCGGTTCCGAGATAAACAAAAATTCGACGCTCCACCATTACCCACTAGATTGTTTCCTTAAATTGAAGACGACGATGGTGATGTCGTTGAAGATGATGATGATGATGATGATGATGATGATATGAAGGGGGACGAGAGCATCCCGTTCTCTGTGAACACCTACGCTACTTAAGAGAGCGACAGCGGAAATAATCTTTTCAGATTGGACAGCCGTAAAACCCAACAACAACAAGCGTTTCATTGCAAGAAGAAGGCATACTAATTGTGCTAGAAATTGGTACTGCCAGATTCAACTTTGCGGGCAGGAGATATTGGGAGGTCAGGCGACAGATACCACGACCTTACTCCGACTACATCTTCAGACGACGTCGCAGCTCCGAGCGTGGTCAATGTCATGGTCCCGAAAGGAATCCTGCCGCTGCCGCCGACTTACCGACACCGCCCGCATCCTCCAACATCAATTTCCGACCACCGGTGGCAGCGCCACGTACCAAAGCCAGTGTAGGGGTGACGTCTTTGTATCAGGAAATAAGCAAGGAGGTGGATGATTGCCGGTTCCGAGATAAACAAAAATTCGACGCTCCACCATTACCCACTAGATTGTTTCCTTAAATTGAAGACGACGATGATGATGTCGTTGAAGATGATGATGATGATGATGATGATGATGATGATGATATGAAGGGGGACGAGAGCATCCCGTTCTCTGTGAACACCTACGCTACTTAAGAGAGCGACAGCGGAAATAATCTTTTGAGATTGGACAGCCGTAAAACCCAACAACAACAAGCATTTCTTTGCAAGAAGAAGGCATACTAATTGTGCTAGAAATTGGTACTGCCAGGCAATTTCCAAAGGAAAGTCGACGTAAAGGTCGGTGTTGATAATGCTTAAATGATTCCCAACACCCTCTACCGTGCCGGTGACTGAACGAATAGACCGATGAGGATGTCATGGTTGTACGACATCAGCTCTGCGGTCAATTTCGTATGTACTATAAGCCGGATTAATGATAATGGTGGCTTATTATATAGCGCACGTGTCGGTCATGCTCCTGGCGCTCCAACGCAGGGGCGGATCCAGCCGGCGGCAAGGGAGGGGGCCTAAAAAGGGGCCCACTTCGTGCGAAAATTTGAAAATCGTGCCGGTCGATTTTTCGCTCAGTGGGGGTAGTGAGCACAATTTTTTTGGCACCCGAAAAAAATTTTGCCCTACGGGAATTTTTTTTTCCACCACCCCCTTGGGCACCAGGGGAAGGGGCCCATCTTCTATTTTTTTCAAAAAAGGGTGTTTTTACCTGTTTTTTTTTTGCTAGGGGAGGGGGCCCGGGCCCCCTCCCTGGATCCGCCACTGCTCCAACGGTCATCATGGTCATAGTCATAGATGGCGGCCAAATATGTAGCGCTCTGGCATAACAGGTACACATCTTCACCTGGGTGAAGAGTGGCAAAAGTGGATAAATGTCTTGCCAAAGGAGGTTAGTACCGGGCTGGGATTCGAACCCGCAACCCTTGGAACCAATACTATTCATGTATAGGCCACCTATCCATAACCCCATCCCCACCCCCATTATCAAACTCATAATTATCTATGAATAAAACCCGGAGAAAATGTCGCCGGAGCAAATGTCGGATCGATATAAAAAAAATATATATATATAGCACATAACTGCTTTGGGATTGAAGAATCGCCCCCTCCTCTTCCTTATTTACAGCAAACGAGTATATTTGCAGTCATTAGATCCTTAAAACCGACGAAAACGAAATTCAGATCGTAAAGCACTCGTATTTGTAAAAGTTAAGGAAGATTCCTTCGTAAACTATCGCTGTTTGCGGCATATTATGAAGTATTGTGTAAATTATATAAATATTGATGTGATTTTTATAATCTTACGTCCTGCAATATGAATTATGTATCTCTGTAATAAGTCACATACGCATTTAATCCAGTGAATCAGAACACGTTTTTAATAAAGACTGACTGAATACAAATTAATTTAATATTTCAAGGATTTCAAGTGAGATTTCGGAACGAAGTTTAAAGATTTGTACTCTTGTATTAAAAATTGTTTATTCTGTATACTCGTGCAAACACGCCAAATGTTTATAAAAAAAAGTAAATTCCAAGGAGGTATAAGCACGATCACTATTTTCGACTTTCATTATCAATGAAGAAATACATAACAACATGAAATGTATCTATATCTTCAAATCTATGATAAAGTGAAATCAGATTTACGATTTTCATTGGTTGTTCAATCTTTACATTAATGCTTCAAGCTATCACGCGTAACAAAATAACGAATATAAGATGTGTTATATCGACTTCATGCTAGAAATAAGTAAGAATTGGCTGGTGAAATTTTGGGGACAAATTCAGGTACAGTTACAACGATATAACCTGACATAAAAAAAATCTTGAAATTGCTTGCACGTAGTTGGAAATGATCATTACATAATGCATATTATTATTATCATCAGATGAGACGAATTCAAGTTTATATCTGACGAAAGTGTTTGGACCCAGGGGCGGATCCAGCCGGCGGCAAGGGAGGGGGCCTAAAAAGGGGCCCACTTCGTGCGAAAATTTGAAAATCGTGCCGGTCGATTTTTCGCTCAGTGGAGGGGGGGGGTAGTGAGCAAAGAAAAATTTTAACCCGAAAAAATTTCACCCGGGAAGGGTAATTTTTTTCCCTGCCACCCCTTGGGCGGCAGGGGTAGTGAGCACAATTTTTTTTTTGGCACCCGAAAAAATTTTCCTACGGGAAGGGTTGTTTTTTTCCACCGCCACCCCTTGGGCGCCAGGGGAGAGGGCCCAACTTCTTTTCAAAAAAGGGTGTTTTTACCTGTTTTTTTGCTAGAGGGCCCCTGGATCCGCCACTGTTTGGACCAATGACCTGAGTTTAAATGTGAAGTGATCACATTCACTTTAACGTTACATAAATCATGTGACATTGAGATTTATTGATCAATTCTACAAAATTAAATCAAACTTGTTCCATTTGCATTCTTAGCTGCGAGCCTGCGACGTTCCTAAATTCTGAACCCCGCATTTCCAATGCTATGTATAGTAAAAACTGTTTTAACTATATAAACCTCCCATTTTTCGTATACATTTTATTTTCGGTCTATATCATTCCAGCTCAAATCATGGAAAATGTATCTTGTACACGTAAGAGTTATATTCTAATACTATTTTGATACTATTTCAAAGTCCACTTTAAGTTTGATGTGTGAAACAATTTCCTTATATTCGGTACCAGTATGCCATTTTACATTTTTAATGGGTTATTTTCCTTCGTACTACCCTTTCCAAAATAGAATGAAAAACGCTTGATTGCAATGTTTCAACGTAATTATGATAATTTAGTTTTAACAATAAAGGTCTGGTTTTCAATTTTTTGTGTAAATTTCTTTTATCAGCTCTGCAAACCTTTGCAAAAAGCACCACGTTGCGATAAAAGAATAATAAAACACACTGCTGCAATTAAAGCTGTTGGCCTGTGTTATTATTGATTGCGGTAATTTGAATGGAGAACATTGACGGTTGTGATATATATATATATATATATATATTTTTGTTATCAACAATGATACAAATAGCAGATATAGGGATTTATTCAATTCAATCCAATTCAAGGTTTATTAAAATATATCTTCGCAGCCGATAATGGCTGAATTGCAATATAGTTCATAAATAAAAACATGCAAAATTACAAAATAAACATATCAATTACAATGAACGTATATTGGGATAGATTTAAAACAAAATAGAAATTATAAGTACAGTTTAAATTCCAGTTGAATTTCTAGTTTGAATGAATTGGCGTAGATTCATAGCAATATAATGTTTAAAGTATTATCAGTTGGCTTTAAAATATATAAACAGAAAACCAAAGAGTCCAAATGTGAGTTTCAGAAAAAATGGATTGTTCAAATTACATCAGGAGTTTAGTAATTATTCAAAAACATCCACAGACAAGACGAGAAGTTGCAAAAGATTATATTTCAAATTAAAAACTCAAATTTGGAGTGATAAAAGATAAATTTCTTCATTAGAAGTACGTCATCGATTTACAATATTCACATGGTAATAAGTTAAATGTATTCCACAAAGGTTTTTTTTAAGGAAAATACACATTAAATTTATGAAATATACTGATCGATGATTTTGTGGTCCAACTTCTGAGATTCAGACAAGTATATAGTATTCAATGTTACTATTCATCTTCGGTGATGTGATATTAGGGTAGCCATGGCAATAACAAACTAATAAAAGTTTGGTCCTTAACAAAATAGAAAAACCCGATAACTATAAGGATTAAGATCTGACTACAACCATGGATTAATATTGAATGTTCCGGAAACATTTTTGTTTTAAATGGGGCATGGCGTGTATACGAAGCCTCTGACATTTATTCTTAAATCTTTTATTTGTTATGCTTTAAATTATTTATCACTTGTATAAGGGTTTTAAAACGTAATCACCCTCCATTTTGAGATGTAACCCCCTCGACCCCCCACCTCCCCCTCCCCCCAACAATCAACAAAATTAACAAAAAACAATAAATGTACATGGGTTTAGTCTTAGAATATTGATCAAAACTAGGTTAACATTATGTTTCGTGTTTTACGTCCAGTCATACAGGAAATAGTTATTATCATTTATTATTTTGCTCGGAGTTCAGTGATTATCATAACATGTCATGTGACGACTTTCTACATGAATACAGGTGAGTTGAATCGGTTAATGAAACGCTACTGGACTCAGTTACTCACCAGGGGCCCGTTTCTCGAAACCGCCGTAAGTCTAACTTCTTGACTATCCCATTGAAACGTGTGTTATAGAATTAACACTCGTTACAATGGGATAGTCAAGAAGTTAGACTTATGACGGTTTCGAGAAACGGGCCCCAGGTCCTTCTAATTAAACCTTATCAAAGAGAGGCGGTATGCGTATAGGCTAGACAATCACACAGAAAGGGAGAGGGGTGGGAGAGAGAGAGAGAGAGAGAGAGAGAGAGAGAGAGAATCAGACAGAAAGGGAGAGGGATGGGAGAGAGAGAGAGAGAGAGAGAGGGGGGGGGGCGAAGCTAGATATAGGGATATTTAAAGATTTTGTTATTGCTGTAAAGTTGAATCAGCTGACTGATCTGCGACCACGCCCACTTCTTTGTATTAATAGTCTACAGTCTTGTTATTTTCCTTATTTTTTTTTATTTTGGGGGTTCTATTTTTTCCTTATATCTGTAAAACTCCTAGATCTATTTAAAAAATAAATATTAAAGGAATCTAATTCCCGGTGTAGAAATAAGCTAATTTAAGATCTAGCTCTAGGACCATATTATTATTAGACTAGTCTGAAAATTAGACATCAGACGCAGGTCACGTGATTAGACAGTCTAGATTTATTTTGCATTTGACATAACTACCTAATTAACGAAAAATGGACGACGAGGCACCAGTTATTTACGGACTGGAGTTTCAGGTGAGTAACCTAAGATAGATCCTGCGGTTATAAGAAGTAATAACGAACGATTTGTAAATATCGGAATAAAAACAATTGTCTTCAGCTCCAAGTCATTTGTATACTATTGTCCCATACATTCATTTCTGAGTTGTGTAATGTCGCGTCTGCATGATAGTATGAGGCTATGGCCTATGGCTATGCCTATGCCCTATGGCATGCATATGCCTATGCCTATTACGCTACGACTATATATATATACACACCACGTAGAACTATTTGTATTCCCAGCTGTACAGTGAGTTTACGCGCTCTGATTGGCCGATACGCTCCAGCTGTTTCGAATTAGAGTGATAGAGGGCCCCCACTTACGTAAGCTTAAGTAATTAGCGCGCAAGGCCAAGCCCAAGGGCCAAGGCCAAGTCAAAGTGCAATGTCGATGTCAATACGACTTTTTACGTAACATAAGGGTGTGTGAACGATTTTTCAATTTTCCCTTTTGGATCGTTTTTCACCATTATGGTTGGATAATTGAAAAAATTATTCACTCAGAATAATACATTTCAAATTTCAAGACTCACCGATGTTTCTATCAAAAGTTACAGCCCCTTCAATTCCCTACAATATTCATCCATTTTTGTAAGAATCGACGAAAAAGACGTACACGCAGAGTTTTGTTGTTTTGCTAAATTTAGCACAACAGCTGAATTGCGCAATATGCAAGCGCACGCTGTTGCTGAACTGCATGCGCAACTCAAAGCGATCGGCAATCCATTGTCTTCAATGGGCATCCACTTCGGGTTCGTAAACATGCGGTCCGATGTTTATTCATGTGCAGATTTTACGCTATCACCATGGGTTCGGCGGCGCGGAGCTCACGCCTCCCTACTTAGCTGATCCGAAAAATGTGGGGAAGGGTATTTTCAAATTGTAATTGTTTGTGATCCCTGGGGGCTAGCGAAAAAATAAGCGTAGGGATATTTTCCTTACGACTGGGACTACTTATCGCTAGGGGCGTCATATCTCATAAGTGGCAAATTTCGAGTTAGCCAGGAAACAATGTTTAAATAGCTGTTTTGACCAAGATATTTTTAGAATTTCGAGATGACGCCTCTGGAAATATTGGAATTAATCTGCTCTTTCATTTGACACCTCATTTATTGAGTATCACCTTCAGGATCACAAAGAATAAAGGTTTGAATCTCGACTTAATAATAAAAACTTTGACCAATTTTGCATGATCGCGAATGCGCAAAGACTGCATAGGGCTGCGTGCAATCTCTATGGGAAGGATTTTAGCACACAACATCGGGTGCGCGACCAGACACCCAAGTAACATTACATAACGAACTGACATGTCGTGCTTTAAACAGGTGATGCATTTCACACATAGGTGATGCACACTCAGCATAGGTACAAACATAAAATAGAAAAATCAACGAACATTTCAGTACAACTTGCAAGTTCGTACCTTAAATATGACAAAAATGAGAATTTTTCAAACTTAAGACTTACTTACGTAAGTCTTAAACTTAAGTGAAATGCTTAACTTTTCAAGGACGCTGAAAAAATCGTAACAAATAGAAGATTTGACTGGAATATCATAATTTTGGAATCAGTAAAAACGGAAAATCGCAAGCTAGCTCCTCGCACTAATGTCTTATAACATAGAGCCTATGAGCTATGGGAGCCAGCGATAGCCAATCTAAAGGGCCCATGTCGGCTCGGCTAGGCGCCAAATTACATAAATGAGCTGAGACGGGAGGAACGTAATGCGCATGCGCTGGCTGTATTGCCGCTGTAAGCTAAAGTTCTATGTGTCACGGAAACTGAAGCAAGCCCAATGTAATTTCACGAATAAGTCGCATTGCCAATTTTGTGTGTGTAAAGATCGCACTTTCAAAACACGTACATGCCCTCTGTATCGTATCAATTGCGATTTGTACACTCATCAAATTGGCACTTCCGCACATCAGTTGTACTTCATATGGGCTTGCTTTGTTCCCTGTGACTTATTGAAAAATAGCACATTGCAACCGCAACGTTATCGCTGAGCCAAGACTCTGGATAAGGGAGAGAAAAGGGGCTTTAAAAGTAAGGTTTTTGTAATTTCTTTCAGCTTTACTCATAGAATCATGTACCAATATGATATATGATTCAACCTACCGGTAATGATTTGATAGTCCACGTATTACGTTGTAATAGTAGGCCTAGAGTATTTTACCGGTATAAAAGTTCAAAAAATTGATCGATTGATTCACACCTGTCATCTGGTATGAGGTCCATCCCATTTACGGTTAGACTTCTTGCATTGTAGGAGTGGCTATGCATGGCTATGGATGGGCATATGCCCTATGCCTATACTATCACTCAAGGAGACTTTGGTATACCTTTTGTGAAGGAAAAACTGTTCAGACGACCTCTATTGATTCT
Source organism: Mesocentrotus franciscanus (assembly GCA_037976565.1). Taxonomy (NCBI): domain Eukaryota; kingdom Metazoa; phylum Echinodermata; class Echinoidea; order Camarodonta; family Strongylocentrotidae; genus Mesocentrotus; species Mesocentrotus franciscanus. Next base: position 7,987,934 of record CP137678.1, read on the forward strand.
CAACATTTTCAAACACCACTGTTCAAAACTCACCAGAATTCACTCAAAATCGGCACCTGTCTTTGTCTTTAGTTTTTTGGGGGGTGACAATTGATGAGGCTAAATAGCAGTAAAAAAGAAAATAATAAAATACAATCTTTTCAACTCACAGATGTTGTAAAAAATTAAAATCCTGGCGAACAGCCACTTCGTATTCATTGTGTTCATTTCTTGGCCGCCGCGCACGCTGAATCTCTATGTAAAATTGATGGTGAGTTTTGTGCAGCACTTTTGGTGTTTTAAAATTTTGAGAATTAATAGAGGGTGTCTTAAAAAACTTTCCTACACACAAAATTTCTATGAGTGCGATACTCATAGTACCAGGATTTACTGCTGATCTCCAATTCCAACTTAGGAAAAGAAAAAAAAGACCAAGATTAAGAATGAAAAGAACAAGAAGAAGCAGAAGCAGAAGAAGAAGAAGAAGAAGAAGAAGAAGAAGAAGAAGAAGAAGAAGGAGGAGGAGGAGGAAAAGAAGAAAGATGAGAAGAAGTAAGAAGAGAAGGAGAAGAAGTAAGAAGAGAAGAAGAAGAAAAGGAAGAAGGAGAGGAAAAAGGAGAAGAAGAAGCCGTCAACCAATTATTTCAACTCGCCAATGTACATGTAGCAATCAGAAGCTTAGTCTAGAGTAAGTTACCAACTACTAGAAATTTGATTTACATTGCTCCACATTTGTAGTTTAAAATAGCTTGCTATAGGGAGAAGATTAAGACTTTCTAAATGTGTTGTAGTAAGAAATGCCTATTTATTTCCTCTCGCTTAGTCAAATGTTTATATCAAAATTTTATCCTACCTGATACAGGCTCGAAGCTTGACAGCCCAGGTTGCCGAGACAGATGCTATCCGCTTTCTAGTTGGGACACAGTCCCTCAAATATGACAATCAGGTAAGACTAACATTCCAGACAATGTTTTTAATTTATTAATACACTCATGGATCCATTGGTTAAAGCCAACTTTCACCTGTGCAAGCTTATTTGAAAAAATAGCTTGGTATAATTCTGTAGATGAGAAACTGTCTGTTAGAATGGTTAGAATTGGTTTCAATAGGTTTTGTATGCATTAGCCAGAACTGGTCACGGTTAGACCATACACAAAGAAGGTGAGAAAATATTATTTCAATTCTTCATTTCGTTTTGAAAACTCTGAATTTGTAGTGCTCAGAGAATAGTTGAAGAGTCCTTGAATCGAGTAATGTAGCAAATGTTATCATTCATGTGTTCCTTTTACCCTAGTGCAGCAGTGAATTTTTGAAATAGTCCCACATAGGTTTGGTACCATGAGTAGTTAAAGCGGCGAATTGCCGTTTGGTCTACAACCAGTTCGTCTGCTACCCAATTAGTCTATTTCCATATGGTCTACACCCAGCCCATCTAATATCCACATTTATGATTAAACGATCATTAGATCATATGGATAGTACCGTAGACAAAATGGGCATTAGAAAAACTGGGAAATAGGGGGACTGGAAATTAGACGAAATGAGCAATAGCCCAAATGGGTAGTAGACTTATAAGAGATGAGGCCAAATGGAAATTACACCAAATGACTATTAGCCCAAAGGGTCATTAGATCAAATGATAAGTAGACAACATGATTATTAGTGCATGTGGATAGTAGACGAGCTGGGTTTAGATTAGACCATATGGAAATAGACCAATTTGGTAGTAAACGAACTGGTTGTAGACCAAACGGCAATAAAGCTTATTCCTTACCAGCGATGAACCAAACAGAGACTCCCAGAAGTAAAGACTTTGGGAGTACTTTCGGAGTGTTCTGATCATTTGGCAGTCTTTAATATAGTGCTGATCAAGTTATCCAACTTAAGTCAACCAACTTGCATTGGTTGCCGGTGACGTACCGCATTATGTACAAAATATTGGTTTTAACTTTTAAATGCATTCATGAATTGGCACCAATTTATCTGCAAGAACTAATCCATGAATACAAACCCTCACGTAATCTTCGGTCATCTTCTCAATTAAACCTCGTGTCTACTTCTGTATCAACACTTTCTTATGGCCATCGCTCTTTTCCAAAGCTTCTGCTGAACTTTGGAACAAGCTACCTTCAAATGTAAAAACTGTCAAACTATTAACCAATTCAAAACTTCTCTCAAGACACATTTATTCAAAATTGCTTTTAATGATTAACTTACTCTGTTCACATTGATGTGTATTTCATATGTATTGTAATTTGTAGGTTTATTTGCACTTTTATGTTTTGTTTAATATGTAATTGTTTATCAGTCTATTCTGTGTGTTATAGCGCTTAGAGACTTCGGTGGTAAGCGCTTTATAAGAGACGCTGTTATTATTATTATTATTAAGTCTACAAATACCTTTGCAACTCCCCCACCCCCCTCCCTCCCCCTCCTCCTGTAGTTAAAAAAAAATAGCACAGATAGTCCTGCACATTGCCCTCCAAATTGCCCCTGAATTTTCCTTTTATTGTTGTAGAACATTTTCAAGTAGCCCAAAAAGGCATTTTACTTTACACGTACCTTCAAAATTAATTCTATTTATTTATTTATTTCATTAATCACAAGTATGCATAGAAGGATGTATGGGCAGACACCATGTATGTAAAGCCAGCTGTTTTGGATTACAAATTACATAAATAGTACTACAGTGATAAAACAGAATCAGAAACATAAAAGAGTTACAGAATTTATAATAATAATAATAATAATAATACTAAAATGTTTTTGTATAGTGCATAACACATAGGCATACTTGCATGTCTCTATGCGCTTTACAGAATAGAATTCGAAAGGAGTGGAAATAGTGCACTGGATTCATAATTGTGAGATCTTACAAAGTGCTAAATAGATATGTTTTCGAATGACTTCTAAACTTTTTATATGTTTCTATATTTCTAAGGTTAGTGACAAGTTATTCCGTAATAACTATATAAATATAATAACAATATAATGTAGCAAGAGAACATAAAACTGATAAACAATTACAATACAGAATGATGCTAATTATGTCACAGTCATATATATCTGTCATTGTTGGTTGGCCTATAGATAGAACTTAAATTTGGTTTTGAGATTATTTGGGTTGGCTGCAGTTTAAAGCCCGTCTGTACTAGTTTGGCCAGGAGGGATTAGACCACCCTGCTGGTCACTGACAGGTGGTTATCTCATCAACTCAGCTCTCAATTAGCATAAGAAAAAGAGGATCATGGGGGACCAATGGGCACCACTTAGGCATTGTTTTCTATATAGAGGGAGCAAGTAGCTACAAGTAGTGCAGTGGGGCTTTAAGCGGGGTATCACTTCAACCTGTAAGATAACTTATCCTATGTATATACATTCAATCTACAGGTGCATGTGCTGGACTTTGACGAGGATAACAATGCTCTCAACAAAACGGTGTTCTTTCACAAAGATGGAGAGATATGGCATATTGGTTCAAGCCCAGGAGACAAAGATGTCTTATCAACATGCTTCAAAAAAAGTAACTCCAGATACATTAAAAAAATGTCTACTCTAATATTACTTACTAATTACTATTCATTCATGTTTCTTTTTTATGTTTATTGTTGTCAACATTATAACACAATAATGAGATGCCCTGATGACTTGTCAAAGGCATTCAAAGAATTACTTCCTATCTACCAGGTACCCATTACATGTATTAGAGAGTGACAGGTTTATGTAGAGCAATGTTCCAGAATTTCATTGCTCAAGGATACTGAATAAAACCTATTGTTTACCTCAATATCATACAAAGTGCAGTCTGGCCTGCTTAGTTGCGCTTACAATTAAACAATGAACTTTACTATTGATTTCTAACATGTTCTTCTTCTTTCTCTCTCTCTCTCTCTCTCTCTTTGCCATACTTTTTTTGAAAGCTGGACATTGGAGTTATAGAGTTATCTTTAAGAGTGACCTTTGAGTAGATTTTATATGAATTCTGTTATCTAAAAAGTCTGATACTGAGAGGGTTTAAAGTGCCACATAAGAGTCCACTCTTGAGGTCCATTTGTAAATACATTTAAAGGGCAATCTAACCCTTGTAATAACTTGATTTGTATAAAAGCAAAAAAATAACATAAACAGAATTATAAAAGTTTGAAATGAATCGGACCAATAGTAAGGAAGTTTTGAATGTTTAAATATGAGATTTCTGTTTTTCTCGAAAGTTCCTTCTCCCTTGGGGCACTACTCAAAATATATTATGGATAGCATATTAGTATAGGTCCTCTAAAAAGAATAGACTCTCCTGAGCCATGAATTGAAAAAAAAATAGATTTTAGTCATTATATATGTTGGAACAGATGGCAATCTAACCCTTGTAATAAGTTGATTTGTATAAAAGCAAAAAAATAACATAAACAGAATTGTAAAAGTTTGAAATGAATCGGACCAATAGTAAGGAAGTTTTGAATGTTTAAATATGAGATTACTAAGTCTATGCGAATCTCAAATTGGTAGTTTGGTCAGTGGATTGTGACGTAGGACGTGGATAACTCTCCCATTTGCTGTGTACAAAAATATCATTAATTTCTGTTTTTCTTGAAAGTTCCTTCTCCTTGGGGCACTACTCAAAATATATTATGGATAGCATATTAGTATAGGTCCTCTAAAAAGAATAGACCCTCCTGAGCCATGAATTAAAAAAAAAAAAGATTTTAGTCATTATATATGTTGGAACAGATGGCAAAGTAGTCCGGCACTACATTACATTGACATTACTGCTTCAGCCAATTTGAAGTGCCCATAAGTATAGTGATCACAACTTGCAAAAATTCATAACTTCCCTATATTTAGTCAGATTTAATTGAAACATTCATCAGCTTGCTTCTCTTATTTTTCTGCTTTCTTTTAGAGTAGTTGTCTATTTGGGTTGGATTTCCCTTTAAGGTTTCTAAGGAAGGGTGAAAGTAAGCTGGGCTTCAGAAAAGCTTGATTGAATATGGATAATTTTCTTTTTCTTTCCTTATCAAATTTCATCCAGTTGTAGACAACAAACTTCAGGGCCAGGCAGCCATCTGGAGGCTACCAACCGATGATGAGGATCCAGATATACAGGATGTTGGTCTCCATGACGACACATCATCCAACGCAAAGAACCTGGAGGTGCTGTGTCGGCTGGACAACTCGGACATGGGCAACATTATGAGGTATTCATTCGTACAGTATAGCGTTGATGGTGATGATAATGGTAGTGATAATGATGATGATGATGATAATGATAAGAAGAAGAAAAATAAGAAGAAGGAGGATAAGGAGAAGAAGAAGAATAAGTATAAGAATAGGAAGAAAGAAAGAAAGAAGAAAGAGAAAAAGAAGAAGAGGGAGGAGAAGAAGAAGACAAAAATGAAGAAGAAAAATCGTGATAATAATGATATTGAGTAGTGTTTTTATTCATTGAATGTTTTAAACAAGGCAATCATCAGTTTGATACAAAAGGTATGTATGAAGACACTGATAAAAGTATGGGTGATAGGGATTGTCCTCATATCTGATATCTTTCTCCCCATACAGTGTATTATGGGAGCCTCAAGGAGATGGAAACAGGATCCTGTCTCTGACAGAAAATAAGTTTCTCGTGTGGGATCTAGAGGCCAGTGGAAGCAGCGCTAGGGTAAGTCCCCTGGTTACTTCAAGTACCACATTTGTCCAGTAGATTTAGGCCAGGTTTAAAGAGGAGGAGGAAATGGTCTGATAGTTGTTTAAGCATACCACTCAACTGAAAAGAATAATTAATAATTGCATTTAAAAAATTGAACTAAAATAATTATTTGTGCATAGTTAGAATGTATGAAATCAATCTAAAAAAAAACTTTACCTGGCATTCTGCGTGTTATTTGTTGAGAAGTAATACGGAAATAAAAAATGACGTATAATCCAGTGGTCTGAAGATAAGTTGGACTTAATTTCTGTGTGTGCCCTATTTTAGGCGAGTGAGTACAGGTGTGTTGACATGTCTACTCACAAGTCGCTTTCTGTTTACTGGGGGTGTATTTAAAGATAAAGTTGAGTTCTGGTCATGTGATTGCATTGTGAAAGAAGAATCGATCAGAAAAGGTTGATCATCTAGCATAAGTATTGGTGTGTACAGCAAGGTTCTGGAATCATCAAAATGATAAGAAATTTGGCCCAGTCTTGGTAAAGTTACAAGCACTGTACACAGAAAGATGTATATGGGACTACACGAACATGTGGCATAAAAATCTGTCCCGATTTTTATGATGTTACATGCCACATTTAGAATATTAAGGCATTTGAAGAGCCATGCTTTACAGTGAACATTTTTTCTCTGATGTTCTTCCACACTTGCATAATACAATGATAACGCTTACAAATTATTTTTCACCTCTTCCCAGAACTCAACCTTCTCTTTAAACTTACAATATTCTTCGTAGATATAATACTTAAAACTCACATTTTGAATAAATAATACATGTTTGGAACTCCTTTCAAACAGAGCACATCCTGATCAGTTATACTAGAAGGAGAAACCCTAAGGGTCAGAGTGATTGAATGTGTTCATGCCAGATCAATAATAATGTTATTTATGATAATAATAATAACAATAATAATGATGATGATGATGATGATGATGATGATGATGATGATGATGATGATGATGATGATGGTGGTGATGGTGATGGTGATGGTGATGATGATAATGATAATAATATGATGATGAGGATGATTGATACAGGTATGTAAAAAAGAAGGAAAAGAGAGACTACCACACATTGTATCTTAACCACAGATGACGAGTTCAGCAACCTTAGAGGGCAAAGGTCATCCTAAGTTCACCTCTCTTCGATGGAACCCACATCATAACAACTCCCAGGTTGCATCTGCCAATGATACCACCATTAGAGGGTGGGATCTCAGATCTATGGAGTAAGACATCTCATGTTTTCCTTTCGAAATTCATTCAAAATTCACTTCATTTGTGTCGTACGATATTTGTGACACACTGCGATATTCCTTCACTAAAAATATTAATTTCAAATTTAAATCCTGGATCCAACACTTTATGTAACTCTAACACCAATCCTAACACTAAACCTAACCTAACCTAACACCCGATTGCAACCCTATCCCTAACCCTAACCTTTTGATGAAATGAAGCCAGGAGCAATTGTCGCCAGAGGAAAATGTCAGAGCACCCTTCATTTGCCAATGCATTGTTAAAGTAAAGACTATGGGAAAGCTCATACCGGTAATTTTGATTTCACCTTTACCAGAACTCAACCTTTTCATCAATGCCTATGTACAGTTTCAGGAATCCCCCCTCCCCCCCCAAAAAAAACCTTATGTCAGATTTCTTTGACTTTCGTCATGTCATCATGACATCATCATGTCGAATATTGAACATAATGAGAGGTAGAAAACTATTCATTTGCATAACTCTGCATATATATACCCTTGTTGGAGGGCTACATGTATGTGTAAAACAAACGTGTAAATCTAGTTTGGCATGTGTATGAACAAAGACTGGTAGCCTACCGGTACATATTATGTTCCTTTTGAATACTTGACTTAAATTCGTGTCAATCCATGAATGGATCACTAACATATCTAACAAATATCTTTTTAATAATAATAATAATAACAAAGTCATTCATTTAGCGCTCTTGCACATATCAAACGATTTCACAGCGCTTCACAGAGTTCAAACTAATTAAACATACATGTAGCAAAAGTTAATGATAATCATTGAAAAGGAGAGTTTTGAGAGCCTTCTTAAGAACATCTAATGAAGGAGACAGGTGGACAGATCCTGGCAGGTCATCATGGTCATTCCACAGTCGTGGTGCAGAGGCCTGAAAAGCATTATCACCAACTTAACTGTTTGTTCAGGGCACATGGAGTACCGTATGGTGCAGTCTGAACTTGAACGAAGGCCAGGTCTTTTTAACTGAGTTAAACATTATGAGGATATACCCAACCACTTACATCACTCTTTCCTCTTTGGCTACTAAAAAGGGAAACTATCCTTAAAGCTAATCTTGAACTCTGGTATGGGCATCGTATGTCGAGAGAACATGGCTATAATTCATTCTGGATTGTTTATCCTGCAGTAGATTGATTGTTTGAACCAATACAATAAAAAGAAACTCACAAAAACTTGCTGGAAATCATCTTCAATAAAAACCACAACTCTCATTTGCACATAGTGACCTGTGTTAAGCACATGGTGTCGGGCCTACTTACCTTGATTTCCTTATCTTTCTATGCTCATTACTCAGCCCCTATACATTTTCTACCAAAATCGTTTGGTACATGTCATTTATTTGTTAACCTTGTACATTCAGTTGGATTCTGTGAGAATTTATTTTCTATCATTACCAGAACTCAAGCTTATCTTTAAAGGCATCGTTTAACAATATTAAATCTGAGATGCATGGCCCTACGTGTTATCAGTGTCTGTGATATGGTGTAATATGAAGCCCTAAAAAAATTGTGCTTCAAAATGATCATGAAGTGCCTCAAAAAAGTAAAAATCTTTGAGTGACTGGTTTTATCATACTCAATTTCCCCAATAGACTGTAGTGTTGTAGAAAACAAAAAATGAAATTTTCAATTTCCAATCATAAATATCTTGATAATCAGACAGGCGATCGGCTGGTAAAAGTCATGGGATTCCTGACTGACCTAAAGGTTTATAATTATGATTGCAGCATGAGCTAAATCCAGGATTTTGTTTCAGAATCTGAGGCAATGTTACTGAGTCACTTTAATGGAAGCTTTCTTTCATAAACCCACTGCAGACAAACGTACATGATAGAGAATGCCCATGGTCAGTTGGTACGAGATTTGGACTTCAATCCAAACAAGCAATACTACATGGCATCCTGTGGCGACGATTGCAGCGTCAAGTTCTGGGATGTCCGCAACACTGAATGGCCTGTCATGGTCCAGAATGACCATTCGCACTGGTAGGTGGTAGTTGTATGTGGGCGCTGTAACATAAATACCAACTTACAATCAAATCAATTGTAGATATGTATTTGCATCTGCATTCTTGCTACAATATCGTATCCAAGGGTAAATTCTATCTGAAACATAATTCAATTGTAAGCTACTATTGATTATGAAGAATCATTTAAAGGAAATACACTAGGTTTGGGGGAGATACAATTTATTGTAAGTCTGTAAGTTATAGGACCCTGAACGAGAATCTCCCCAGATACCTTCCCAGAACATTTATCTCCTAGGACAACTATCCCATGGACAGTTACGCATGCCATAAGACGATTATCTCATAGCATATCTTAATACATGCATGTACAATATGCTGCATATGTGTACCAGGTACTTGTACACCAATAAAACAGATTAATGTTTTGTTGGTAGTGTCTCTTTTTGACAGGTAAAGTGAGAAATTATTGTGGCATATATGAAGACATTAGTAATAATAATACAGGCAACTTTATATAGTGCCACTGAACACAAGGCACTTTGAGATGCCATTCATGGGTCAGTGTTAAAATTAAGGCATATACATACAAGTTACCAAGCAGCGACAGTGTGATTTCAGTGGATGTATAGAGTGATTTATACAACTCACTTGTAGATCATAATCAAAGGATTGGTCAAACATGGTCCTATCACTATGTGATTCATTTAAGAAAATTAAATCAGAAAGGGAGAGAGCGCCAATTGGAAGGGAGAGAGCGCCAATTGGAAAGAAGGAGAAAGGAGCGGAAAGAGCCTTATTATCTACATGTAAATACATGTATAGTAATTATCACACCTGGGGGGTGTTTCACAAAGACTAAGATCGACTTTAAGTTGGACTTAACTATAGCAGGCCATTCATGCCACTCTCACCATGCTCTCACCATTATGATCTTTAAATGTTATTTTTTCCTTCAATAATGAATTATCAAAAAATGTAAATTCTGTAGATTTGTGAACATGATTTGTACGTCACTTGAGAGACCAATGGTGAGGGAAAACAGTGGCATGAACGGCCTGCCATAGTTAAGTCTCACTTAAAGTCGATCTTAGTCTTTGTGAAACACCCCCCTGTTGATATAATAGGATATAAACACTCTATCCTTCCTCGTTTCAGGGTTTGGAGCATTAGATACAACCAATTCCATGATCAGCTCGTCCTAAGTTCAAGCAGCGATAGTCGGGTTATTCTTACCAACGCATCATCTATCTCATCCGAACCGTTTGGTCACATGGACGAAGACGATGATGATGAGGAGGAAGATGAGGACATCATGGATAACGAGGAGAAAAACAAGTAAGATGATTTATTATCGACATTGTGAGAATATAATAGGAATAACATCACACAAAAGATGTCTTTGCTGTGAATGACAACATGGGCTGAATTGCAAATTTATTTGAGGTTTACCTCTCACAGATGTGTGCATTCTGCTCGAATACCATTAACTGGTTGCACTAATAATTTTGTTTGTTTGTTTGCTTTTTTCTTGTTCTTTTGTATTGTGTAGTTTCTTTAAAAATTAGGTGCAACGTGTATAGTATATATTTTTAATGGTAATCAAAATAGAGAAATTTTATGCATGTTGCAGTTGTGGTATTATAAAGTTACAAAAATTTTGTTACTTTTTTCTATTAGTATGTAACATACAGGAACATGGGCTGAATTGCGAGTTTGATTTAAGGTACACCTCTCACAGATGTTTTTTGTTGTTGTTTTTAGCTTTGTTTTGTGTTTTTCCTGAAACATTAGGTGCATTGTTGATATGTTCAAATGAATGATAACTAAAATCAAGAAAAATGTCATGTTATAATTGGTGTATTATCAAGTTCACAGACCCGCTTCCTCCTTTCCATCATTATAATGTAACATGTGCTTATGTTTGTCATTGTTGTTTCAGGTCTAAAGAACCCATGAAGGATGGTGTAATAGCAACCTATGAGGAGCATGAGGACAGCGTCTATGCGGCCGAGTGGTCTACGGCCGACCCTTGGCTCTTTGCCTCATTGAGTTACGATGGTCGGTTAGTCATTAACAGAGTACCGAGGGCTGAGAAGTACAAGATTCTTCTCTGAGCTTCTTGGAGTCAAAAGTCACATGGACCATTTGTTCTTAATTTAACCATTAGCTGGGCTATGCTAGGACTGCTGGTTATTTATGTACAATACACCAAGATGGGAAAGGTACAAGATTCTTCTCTGAGCTTCTTGGAGTCAAAAGTCACAAGGATCATTTGTTCTGGAGTGAACCATTAGCTGGGCTAGCTATGCTAAGACTGCTGGTTATTTATCTAAAACACACAAGATGAAAAAGGTACAAGATTCCTCTATGAGATTCCTGGTAAGTTGCCAGTTGGAGTTAAAATATGGGATTTTCCCCTTGTGGAGCTTCAACAATCAGTTCTTCATCAATCGATTACCAGGGACAGTGAGGTGTAATGTTTTCCTTTCAGCTGTTTGTTGTAGGGACTCAAAGAGATTCAAACCAATGAAGACTATATGGTCTTCCAATGACCAGTGGCCATTTGCCTCATTAAGTTATGATGGTTGCTTTAATAGTCTTCAACAAAGTACCAAATGCCAAGAAGTACAAGATTTGTCTCTGATAGTTTAGTCAAAAAACTGAAATCGAGGACATGGACTGGTTGTTCCTAAGTAGACCATCAGCTTTGCTAAGCAAGCTCCCTTAAGGTAATACAGCCAGTTATTCATCCACAATATACCAAAGCCTATGGCAGAGAAGTAGAAGATTATTCTCTTTGCTTTCTGCAGCAGACAAGATCACCACATTGTTAGGTATTAAGAACATTGCCGCACCTGAGTGAAAGCTTACCAATCAAGATGATTTTTCGGCTTATTGTGAAGAAAGAACTATTTTTCCAGCAAGTAAGATCTTGATTCACAAGTACAGCAGGAGTTATCCAAGGCCAACCCATTCCTCTTTGACCTATTGACCCCCGACAGTATACTGAGTACCAAGTGCGGAGAAATATATTATTCCTCTCTGATGTTTTTGGAGTCACATGAACCGGAAACGATTGTGTGGACTGATTATTTCAATTGTTTTTCTTTATTGATGTTTATTATCAGACCAAGTATCATGATTCCACAAAAGAATTAAATTATTTTTAAAAAAGAACTTGCAGAAAATAATTGCCACTTTTATGGGAAAATAAAGAGTTTTGCATTTGATAACATCTTGTCAATTTGAAGATTATATTTTTGGATTGATCAGCAGTACATAAAGTTTACATAAGAAAAATGTATAATTCTGTAACACTGTATGTTACATTCCCCAAACTATATTCCTGGATGCAACAGGAAATGTTGTTCTCTGAATTTACCCTTTTTGTTCTTGTACAACTCAGTATGTTTAGTAAATGATTTGAAGCTTTTTCTTTTCTCTCAAATCAAGAAGATGTAAAAATATGATCAAAAATGATATTGGACTTAATGGCCGAAACATGGATTTAAACAAAATTAAAAAATTACGCGATATTAATTCCATTTCAAGGTCCGTATTTTGTCTGCTTAGTGCCAGAAGGGCATTTACACAGAATTAATCGTTGCTCTCGGCAGACATTTTGTTTGCGAGCTCATATATCTTTATTAGTAAACCTGAATACACAGTGATCAATAATGGGCTGTAAATTTGGTTTTCAAGATATAGATTGAACTATAATTATCATTGACATTCATATTTTCTTGTTTGTGGAGGACACATTATAATTTCACATCATGAGAATATTACATATATATATCAGATGAAGATTTTCTGTTGACCACTGCAATATTCCTCTTTTCCCCCGAAAGGCCAAATGCCCAGTGACAAAATGGAATAGTTTTATCACTCTAAAAACATTCCTGATTGCTGTAAATATATATACATGTATATGTCATTATTTATCAAACGTGATTATAAATATAATGAAGATGTTATCTATTTGAAAGAATTCCACACAAGTGATTATCATTTCTCCTGCTTGTAGTTAATTTAAATAAAAAGAGGTGTAAAGAGAAGAGGGACAGGTACAAACAAAGAAAGAGAGAGAGAGAGGGGGGGGGGAGGGGAAGAGAGAGAAAGAGAAGGGGTGGGAGATAGAGAAAGAGTTGGAGAGAGAGAGAATGATACATGGAAAGAGGCAAAGAGAGAAAGTGAAAGAATGGGAACAAAGAAAGCAAGAAAGAAAGTGAAGAGCAATAGAGAGAGAAAGAATTAAAAAAAGGGTTGGGGGTGGTAGAAAGAGAGAGAGAGAGAAGAAAGGAAATCTAAAGTCTTTGATCGCTGAGGAGAGCAACATACAGCCTTATGCAACTCAATCATGCAGTTAAGTACGCCAAAGAAAATCTGCACCTCCTTATTGTGTTCTGGTGCACTCACAATAAGTTATTTATTTACTTTGGGGGGGGGGTGTTTATGTGGATAAGCATTTATAAAATTGAATGCAGATAGTTAGGATAACAAAGTTCGACAACTTCAAAAGTTGATAACTGAAAGTTTTTTTTTGAACATTCATCAAGGTTTTCATTCCATCCATATAGGCCTAGCTTGAGCATGAACTGTCCCATTAATTATTTTTTATTTAAAAGTTGAAACTCATTTATAGTTTCCCTTCAAGGATACCATTCATTTGACCTAGAAATGCTTGGAATGTCTAGCTAAAGTAACCATGTAGATACTAGGGACTTTTAGATTTACACGACGAGAACGTGGACTGCCACGTGTGCCATTCTTTCAAGGCACTGGCCCGTGCCCGGCAGTGCCTTAAAAGGACGTCACATTACCTTAAAAGGATGTCACCGTGGCAGTCCACGTTCTCGTCGTGTAAAATCTAAAAGTCCCCAATAAGGGGCGGCGTTAACTCGTTGACTACTGAATGCTCTCGTTTCCATAGGCTTAATACAAGGACCACCCTGTTACAGTAGGCAATGGGTTAAGAGGTGTATCTGCTTTTATTTGGCTATGAATATATATTTCATCAGTATGAGAACCTTGTATAACACCACCATCACCAACAACAACAACAATGATGATGACGACGGTGATAATGATGATGATAATGATGATGATGATGATAACAACAATAATAATAATAATAATAATAATAATAATAATAATAATAATGATAATACTAATAATGATACTATTAATAGTACTAATAATTATAATGATAATAATGATGATAATAATAATAATGATAATGATAATAATGATAATGATAATAATGACAATAATAATAACAATAATAATTATAATTATGATAATGATGATAATCATAATAATGGTATTGATAATGATAATAATGATGATAATGATAATAATGACAATAATAATAATAATAATCATAATAATGGTAATAATAATAATAATACTAATAAAAATATTACTTATAGTAACGTTAATAATAATAATAATAATGCTGATGATAATAATATAGTCATCATGATGAACATCATCATCATCGTTTGATTGCCAGCACTTTTTTGAGACCCAAGACGCCCCGGAAAACATACTTGCACCGCCCCTGCGTACAATGCCTAACTTAGTTTATTCCCAACCGCATTTATGGTTTCCTCTTAACCGTTACTTTTCCCTTGATCCATATTAAACGCTAGGAATGTGGGGATGAAGGACAAGGGATGAAAGATTTACTACTTCTCCTGATTAAACGAGGCAGTATGTGCCTTTCTTCAAGTTCAAACGTGATACGAATCAAAACATTGCATAAAGATCTCCATCTCTATTTAAATGACCATGATGAATGCGTAAGTGTAACCATGAGCGGATCCAGGATTTGGGAAAAGAGGGGGCGTAATATTTATATTTTGGGTGGAAAAGAATGTGCTCTGAAGTTCTACTATACCGCACATCCCTCCAAAAAAAAGAGAGAAGAAAATGTCTTAAATATTTACGTTGCCTCTCGACTTCAAGTTCTTGTAGAAGTGAGCAAAAATAATGTAACTTCATCACAAACCAGAAAGAAGAGATTACGATTAATCAAACATATAATTTGGTCTTACTACAATTATTGGAATGTTTATGAGAGTCATCATTTTGTTTGTTTGATCAGTAGTAGATCTAGGCAGCAGTGGTAGGGGGGGGGGGCGGTGTCAGGTCTTCGAAATCGCATGAGCAAGAACAGCAGCAGCGCCAACAAGTCGAGCAACAGAAGCAACGATAACTACAACAATAAGAACAATTCAAACTTAGCCGTGAGCAAACCTTTTTTTTAAAATATAATTCAGATGAGTTCTTCTACATGTTTGTTTACCCCACCGATCGGTCACTGATAACGAGCGAGACAGTATAAAATATTTAAAAGTGATCCTGTACTGTTTTGTTATGCCTTATTTTGTTATAAAGTTTTATTTTGTTCTGTTTCGTTTCGTTTCGTAGTTTTGTTTTGTTTTGAGTTGTTTGTTTTGTTTTGTTTTGTATTGTTTTGTCTTTTTCTTTTTTTCAAATAATTATTTTGCTTTGCTTTGTTTTATTTTGCTTTGTTCGTTTTCATTTTGTATTTTGTTTGCTTCGCTTCACTTTTGTTGTTGTTTTGTTTTGTTTTGTTATGTTTATTTTAAAAAAAAATATTAGACGACTCCTGTCTGTTCAATTTATTGAGAATAGTATTCACCTTGAACTTATTTATTTCTAGTCTTTTGAATTTTAGCTTGTTGAGCTTCTTGTGTATTTTTTTCTTCAATCAATTATCAAGAGACTAGGGTTTCACATCGACTTCATTGTGTTCGGAATTCTCGAAGTCATTTTAATTCCGTCAGTTTTTCTCAAAGTGCAGGCTAACTCTCGAGTACTGGTAATTAGAGGAATAATGAATATCAGTCTAAATTAAGATCAATGGTATCACGCCGGAAACCTACAATTGATTCTACTATTTTCCTTATAGCGTTAATTCGTTATTACTAGAAGGAGTTTGTGATTTACATCAGGGCCAAGATATTGGATCATTTTGTGCCCCATATGTTACGAAGTATTATGGAGTTATGAACATAAATTGCTGTCATTTCTCTTCATATTCAGTCTGATCTTAGCTCTATTAGTACATAATACAATGATCAGGGGGGTGTTTCACAAAGATCCTAAGTCGAACTTAACTCTAAGTTGGACTTATGGTTGAAATTATGGAGAGCCATTTGTAGCCTTAAAATAAAATATATTCAAAAGCGAAAATTCAACTATTTTCGACTTTTTATAAATTCCACATCAAGAACATGAAATCTCCTTGATAATAGAAAATATGAATGATTTGAATCAACATTTTATGCCTTTTAAAATAACTTTTATAAAATATTTTCATGGATGCTAACGGCGTCCATAAGTGTTAAGTCAAACTTAGAGATAAGTTCAACTTAGGATCTTTGTGAAACACCCCCCCCCCCATGACCCTGTCTTATAAAGAGTTGCGATTGATCCGAATCGAGCGCAACTTGAAATTAATCTCAACTCCTGTCTCTCATAAGCACAAAGTTGCGATTAATTTCAAGTTGTTGATTTTCAAATTTTATTTCTAAAGTTTTTTTAAAAATTGAATCAATAGTGTAAAAATATTAAATGTGCAAAAGTAATGACATTTCGGCTCAACGGAAGTGCTGAAAATGAAAATATATTACTATAATAAAGCGACGTGCAATATAATTCAAAACATTCAAGCCAACACTACTATTCTTATGTTTCTCGTGAAGAACATGTATATGATTTTACATTTTTGTACTCCAAAGTTTTTCAGGTTTCTAAAAGATTTCAGTGAGTGTCGAGTACATGTTTAAAGTTTGTCGGGACGTGACATTTCTGTTAGAACTTCTTTAGGTGTATTTTCTTCGAGGCAACCTCACATGTGATAAACGTAGACCGGATCAGTAACCTCCCAGAGTAATATATCATGTTGAATTAAAAAAATAAATGCATTATGCGTAGAAGTTAAATGTAAGAGTATAGGTATCGAGTTAGTTTAATTCTTGGGCGGTAGAAGCCTTCAATGTAACTTAACTTTTCTAATCGCCTCTGTCCGTAGGTCAACATGCAGTCAGCGATGCATCTACGAAAGGTGATGCTCAGCAGTCTCTCAAACTTGCGTGCGCCAAAACTTCAAAACTTCAAAACAGTCTTATCTATACCTCCCCTCATCATCCTCTCGAATGCCCCCCCTCCCCTCCCTTCCCTCCTCCTCTATACAAGAACTTGACTACAACAACAACAACGACCATTAGTTAGAAGCAACTACGGGTCCCATGAAGTGTACTTATATGGCCAGCTCTGCCTGTCACTCCCGGTGCGTCTCCGGAATAGTTGGCATAGTTTCGGCTCGGTGCCCGGCCTGTGCAAAAACATTTCCATACGAAGGGGACTGATGCAACAGGAAAACAAGACGACTGAGTTGCAACTCATTGGACACAGCCGGTGTGTTGGAAGTTCGACTTGGATGAGAGCGGCTGAGAGGGAGGGAGGGAGGAAAGGGCGGCGGGGGGATTTATATAGGGCCGAGAGAGAGAGAGAGAGTGGGGGAGGGGGGGCAAAGAGAGTGAAGTGTGGAAGAGATGGAAAAAGATCAGAGGGAGGGGAAGGAGAGAGACCGAGAGACCTCCCCGGGGCTGCATGAGAGAGCTGCCTTCTTTTTGTAAGACATCAATGTTATAAACCTGAGTCGAGAGAGACAACTATATATACATGAATGGTTCATATTAAGGAATAGTGACTATAATTTTAGTATAAATCATATGCCCCCCATGACTGGACCTCCGCTACGCCACCGTACGTCACAATGGATGCGCCTGTGCTTCTAGACAAGAACATTTTAAACTTGAATGAATGGAACTGATCTAAATCCAAGCTTGAAGCAAATACAAGTTTTACATTATAAACAAGATAACATAGACTTCCGAAAAATCAAACTACGGCAGTAGACCGGTTTACTAACACATTCACATTTTATGCATACTTTTTAAACAACGATTGTTCTTGACCTCTTGAAAGCTTGCCCGAGGATTGTCCGACAAGTAATGTATGTAGACTGGATTTCTAGTATTGTAGTTTATTCATTAATAACAGGTTAATTGAATAACACGTCACTAGGTCCCCAGGAATGAAACATCCATAAATTTGAAAATGTTAGTAAACTGGTAAAGTTAGAATTGTCCATCAACTATTGAACATGTTATTATTATTATTATTATTATTTATTTGGCCATAAAAATCAGAAATTCACAGTATATATACAAAGTCAACATAGTACATATAAAGACAATTATCTTTAAAAATATATATATACAAAAAATAGAGAAAGAGAAGAAAATGAGAAGCAAGGAGAAGAGGAAGAAATAGTTACCTATGGGCCATGGTTTGCAAAAGTGAAATGCTTCACTGTTGCCCAGAGGCATGCTAGCCCTCATAGGTAACCATGTAGAAAGATATTGCACAAGCCCATACAAATACAAATATTACACACTATAAGTACAATGGTTTTAAAAAAAATATATTAAAAACCCACGACTAGAACTCATTCCTCCATTACCTGTCATACCCTCTACCTCACAGTAACAAAACTAATAACTTATACTATAACTTATAACTTATAACTTATAACTTATAACTTATACTTATACGTGTATACGTTATAGTGACGTATTACGTAATCTCAACTCGATATCTATGGGAAATAAAGTAGGTTGTTGGAATTACCTTTGAGTTGATTTCGCGAAAGTCTCTACGATCGTGTTATAATACTTTCTATATCTTTAGAAGTTTTCATTTCATTTGCAAGAAGGAAAAGGAAGGATTTCAAAGATAAATCCTGGAATAAATATGCATACTATTATCCGCATCGGCCGCAGACTATTTGGTAACCATTCAAAAAGAAATCGTTCGACTTCGATCTCTGTTACTGTTATTTTTATTCAATTAAAATAAAATGGTTTAACAATATCATCGTTGTGTCTAAAGTATGGACACTAAAATTTAAAAAAGCTCCTGTGATGAATTACGGCCTACCTTTCAATTTTGTTTCGAAAGTCATAATTATCAAAAGCGAAACATCATCAGATCTGATCAACATGTTGAATCAAGGTTATTCATAGGAATATTCTTGTATCGAGGAAGTTGTAGAGTTGATATGATATTTGTTTTATATCAATAATCTACGGATGACCAATGCAAAATAAATTTCCGTTAAGAATATTGCCATAGAATCTTGCATGAGTACACTGAGGACTATTCAAATGAAAAAATAATTTTCTACCACCATAGTTGTCTTGTGAAATATCGATTATATATCAAATTATAAAATTTGCAATCGAGCGAACCGAGCGAGCCATTTTATGGGGCGTTACTTTTGAGAAAAGTGACATCCACTGATAATGTATCAATTTTACAGGCTTTTGAATCATTTTTTGTAATTGAATACTCGAATAAACATATAAAGTAACAAAAAGATAACATCGCTGCATTCAGTCCCGAATATGAGGTTATAGTTGCCCGGATAATTCTAGTTCCAAATTTCTCGGTTAGGATTAGGGTTTGGGTGGGGCTGCAGCAGCCCCCACCCCCTCCCCCTACGCATGTGGGTCCACTAGCCCGAAAGCCCATGAGACCTCAGGCCTACACACGACACCAGCAAAATTATTATTCTGTGTTACACTGGCATCACTGTTGGTGCATTATGTGATTATTATATAGCCTTTTCATGTTTGTTTTTTATAATCAAACATTTGAGTGGACTGGTTATACATGAAATTGATAAAAATTCATATATATTTATGTTTCATACTTTTCATTTAATTAATCTTCCTTTTATTCAACTACAGTGTATATCTATTTTTACACATTCCTAACGCATTTCAGTATTTCAGTTTCTTTCTCTCATCTTTAAAAAAACATTTGCATAATTTCTTTACATTTTTTCATCATATGTCCAGTTAAAAACAAATGTATTCACCCTAAAAAAAAATTGTGGAAAATTGGTTTGTCCTGGTTTATGACATCACTGTTGGTACATTATATTTAATTTGTAAACATTTAAGTAGACAAATTTTCAGAGATGACCTTGCTCCCCGAATGCGACAAATAATAAGAATAATTACACAAGAAAAATTGACAAAATTCCACACGTCCACGTTTCATTCTTAAGAAAAATACAAAAGACTTCAAAATTACAAGGAGTATTAATAATTTAAACAGACTTCCATGGAAAATAAAATGACCAGCCGTGAATTTGTTTTCACCTTCAAAGATGAAATTTTCTTATCGTGTTTTGTAATAAATATTTTACGAAATACTCAATGTAAGGTAGGCCTATACAAATGACATGTACAATTTTGAAGGCATAACTCTCATTAAAGCTCCTCTTATAGTGTTGGGAGCCCTACAAATTTGATGGCAAAATTTCACTTAAATTGTATCATAATGTGAAAGAAGATGTCATTTAAGACACATTTCTGCAAGGATTTTCAAAACAAATGTGTCCGAAGTCGAATATTGATGACAGAGTACAAAATTTAGGTTTTCTGCGTACAACAGAAAAACCCAAATTTTGTCTTCTATCAATATTTGTCTTCAAACACATTTTTTTTGGGAAATCTTTGCAGAAGTGTGTCTTAAATGACATCCTCTTTCACATTATGATACAATTTAAGTGAAATGTTACCATCAAATTTTTGGCGAATTTGGGGCTCCCAGCACTTTAAAGGGGCTTTAAGCTTAAGCTTGTATACGTCCTTTCTTTTTGCAAAGCAATTAAATAGGCCTACAATATAATGTGCCTCATATTTTGTTGTTGTGTATGGTTTGGTTGTTATCAAACATAATTCTAGGAGAAAGTTTTGCCCTCCCCCCTTTCATATTATTTTCTTTCTATCTGTTTTTGTTTGGCATTGAACATTTCTTTGTAGGGGAGAGCTACTGCCTCCAAGCAACCCCCACCAGTACCCCAGTGGTCAGTATACAGCTAGTACGGTAATGTCGCTATTCATCATTAAAAAGGCCGAAACAAAGAATATAAAAGGAATGTGCTATTGACTAAAGACAAACTTTGTACTGCTCTGAGTAAAATGGAACGGTGATGAAAGACCAGTTAAAGTAATTCATTAGAAGAAAACAAAGTCATCAATTAGTAAGCTAACTCCCCCTAGACTGCCAGAGTCTCAAAAACCTCTCAATATCCCTCAAAAGCGATACTCTGCTAAGTGGCGGATCAGGTATTCTCTTTCCGAGGGGTCTGAAAAATCTGTGAACAAAAAAGGGAGGTTATAATATTTTGAGGAGATATCACAGAGATCTTTGATCAAGTCCTTGGTACTGTAACGTTGGTCAACACATGGACTTTATGCGCGCCGTTTTCCACAAAGCCATCATACGACTTTTGTCCCCCCTGAATTTTGCTCTTTCTTTCTTTTCGCTCATTCTCTAAACTTCCCAACTTCGCAGATGCCAAAATAAGAACACCACCTGCTCCTTCTCGCTGAGCTCGACCCCCTTTGGACTAAACTCCGCTCTGCCTGCGAACAACGATCAAACAAAGCTTTTGAAACTAATTACCATGTCAATGAAGCCATCGATTCCCTAGCTCAGTTCTTTGTGTAAAACTCTTTACACGTTCAACCATGGACCTAACGCACAGGCGAAGCCATAATTTTGTTTGTCTCGCTAAGCTAGTCATACGCACAAGAACTTGAAATATGTGCATTATCATTTGATAGAGAGCTGCATAATTTGTCACTTTCGTTGGTAAAGAGTTACTGCCGTAAGAGTCTGAAATGTAATTGGAGTTGAACAAAAAGAAAGCACAAACGAAACTTTGTTATAGATCCAAGTGCAACTGAAAACTCTTGATTGAACTGAGTCTGCGCAGTAAACTTTGTAAACGAAAAGTTTTGCGATCGTAGGTCATTTCAGTCAATGTGTACAGAACTTACACCACGAGGGACCGGAATAGTAGAGATATTTACGTCATTTTTGTACGGGATTTATCATTTGAAGGTAAGTTACAATTATCTTCTGAAATATAATATATCATGCCTACATCTGATAAAGTTTGGAAGCATTTGGAAATGCGTAAATGTAGTTTTTGTAGAGTTTTGAAAGTTGTTTTGAGTGAGTTGTGCCGGTTATTCTCATTGCCAACGCGCGGTTATAACACGTATTTCTATAGCAGTGTATTGTTATTATGTGCATGAGTGCAGTGCAAAATAAGTTTACCAGCGACGAACTCAACTACTAGTAGTACTACCAGTAACTTGCACGAAGTTTACTTCATGCTGCAATTTAAGTACTTTTGATCGTGTTCACATGTGGAAAGAAAATGCATACATATTCAATATGGTGATGTTTGATAGGCATGGTAGTAACATTTCCCAGAGGTTAGAAGGAGTTTTCAAAGTTATACATGTGGAGTTTCCTAAAAAGTTTTTCTTTCTCGTTTAGCGACCATAACTTGTGGACCATGCAGTAAACTTTGGACGGTTCCATTTTCTGGAGAGGGTTTATCTTGTGACAAGTTTGTTAACTTTCAGATTAGGGTCTAAACTCTAACTTCTAAGTAATTCATCTACTGTAATCAATGTTTTTAGAGTTATTTATGATAATATTAATCACTGTTGTAGGACATCTTTATGTGTAAGAAATAAATGCTGTTTTAAACTGAGTTTCAACAGCTTTCATTCTCCCATTTATGTTGATTGAGCATTTTGTGTTGGCATTGAATTCTGCTCCAAGTTAAACAACTGTGTCTCTGCCAAATGTTTCCCGCCCTTTGGAAATGTAAGATCCTCGTGTTTCGCATACCTCAAGTTTCACTTCCTTCATTCAGCATTGCTTCCTTATATAGAATTGACTCCATAACATGTTTTCCTTACTTTGGCTCCATGTGTGAAAAATGTTATTCCAATTTCTCACTCCAACTGTAAAAAGATTCGACAGCAAAACTTGTTTGAGACCGAGTTATTTTTGTCATTTTTGTTTGTTGTGGAACCAGTCAAAGATGACTAGTTTGCCACAAATGTGTGTTGTCCTGTTTCAGTTCCTACCCCTTTATTGAAAGAGGGGGCCTATACAGTGTATCTCATTTATATTAATTAGTTTACATATTTTACTTCAGTTTGAATAAGTCTGTATTTTGCAGACATGTCTGATTGATTCCTAATGTTTCTTTTTATGCGATATAGATACATGTACTGCATGTACAGTATGTCGAATATAATTTTAAAATTTAGTAAAAACAAAATATTCTAGAGGTCAGAGGGGGTAGGCCTATTTTCCGGCATCACCAGATAATGAATACGCCATTGAGGTAACACAACAGTGAATGTACATGTACGTATATATATGTAGATAAAATTTGAAATCTTAAATATGAATCCATGGTGACTTTATGTAATCCTTATAAACACGCTATTGATTCATTGGCATATTCAGCTTAGATCTATAGGGTTTCCTTTCTTTGTGGAAATATTTGCAAAGCATTAAACTGATTCCTAGTTTCTTGTTTCTTGTCTGGATTATTCGAAATATGAATTGGGGAAAACTTGTAATTTTTTTAATTATTAACAAATGAAAATGAAATAACACAAAAGGAGAAGGTCAGAGAAGGTCTGAAAAGGAAGTATGAAGCAACAAGATCTTAGTGGAATCCATTTAACATGATCTTATCAAATCTGATACTGAGATATCATCCACTGTATCATCCTCATACATGTAGGTAGTCCCATTTACACAGCACAAGCACCAATTTGAAATATCATTGATTTTTTTAAAACTGCCATTTACACTACGGGAAAAACCCATATAAACCGTTGAATGTTTGCTCATTCCAATTTTTTGATGAGTAGTGCGCATGCGTGACTGGTTGGTGCTCTGCATGCGATCGCACGGAAGCCAGGAGAGTCACGTGGCCCAAAAAACAGAATAATATACCCATGTTTCAGACGAGTATTTACAATGGAAAATCAGTGAAATTACTGTCGGGGTTTTAAAAAACCACACTCCAGAGGTGAATTTGTCCAAATTTTTTTCTTCTTCTTCATGTTTTCCGGTCTTGCTAGGCAAAACACTGGAATGTGAAGAAAAAAAAAGAAAACAAACAATTTTTTGCTTGCAGTGTATATGCAGCTATTGTAATTAATTTGCCCCAAAGTTGATTTTTTTTTTCTTCCTTAAATGAATAACTTATGGCCCCAAACCTATGAAACGCTTAAACTAACCCTTTTCCTTGTTGCCCAAGGATCTCGCAAACAATGCTATGAATGTGTAATCTGCCCATTGGTCAATTGAAAAAAGTAATGATTCAAGTTGTGTAACTCCATAGTATTTCCTGCTTTCCTGTCTTCAACAAAGGCTTTAGGATTGACAAGCTAGATCTATACTCAAAGTAAATCAAACAATGACTAAACTTTTAGTAGTGCTCTTCTTCTTGATAGAGTGCATAGGCTTCCCATACACAGAGTAAGACAACCAGCAACTATTTGTGAATAAGCTGCATGTCCGATACCATGCCTTGTCGATCATCGGCCATGGATCATAAAATGTGTTCATTGTGGTCGTCAGCTACACAATAAGTTAACTTTGATGAATCTGTAGTTTCGCACATTGTGCAAAGTTTGAACTCAGCCAAGTTTGGTGCACAGACCGTTACAAAAGGGGAAGTTTTGTTGAAGAATAGATGATATCAATACTCACATATGGACATCAAGCTAGTGTACATCAGGAATAGCCTACATTATGGTAAGAATCTTTTTTTGATTAGTATCAGGCAGGATACCAGGATAAAAGTGACATTTTAGGTTGTTAATGGTTTAAGAAAGTTTGTTTTTCTCAGGCGTCATAGAATTAACAAGAGTTTGTGGAATATTAAATGGGTTGGGTACGAGGAAGTTTAGACAAGAGTTGTGTGTTCAAGTACATAAACAGTGTACATGCAGCAAAAACTTGTATCGGCAGGTTGTTCAGATTTGGATTACAATACTGTTTATTCATTAACAGTTCTAAACATCGGATTGATCTATTGTGATGGGGTTTTTTTTTTAATAATTTTTTTTTCCTCGTGGAACTTGCCATAGCTAAAGAAGAATACCAGTAATTGATTTTTCCACAAGTGTGTAATGTGACCCGGCCCAGTGGTACAAAACGTACATGTAGGCTTTACACACTGTAGACTTGTACATGTATTCCTTCGGTTGGGGGCAGGAAAAAAAATACACGGGGGCTCGGGGGATATTCGCCCCCGAAAGTTATAAAAGAGCCCCCCAAATTTGCATAGAGTTCAATGCAAAACAAATTAAAGATGTTATTTTCATCCAAGCAAGCTTGAAAAGTAGCCCCCGAAATTTTTAAAATATTTTTTCCCCTGGTATAGGGAAGTTTTATATGTAATGTACATTGTAACTTGTAAGCCTATTAAAGCTAATCCACACTCAAATTAGTCGTGAGAGATGAAAAGGTAATATGATTCCTTGATCTTGTCAAAGACCCCGTTCTCACTCACTTTGAAAGTGGTCTTAGACCCCGTTCTCACTCACTTTGAAAGTGGTCTTAGTTAGACCGCTCCAGAGGAACGGGTCTTGAGGAACGGTTTGCGAGGGTTCACACTCCGAGCAGTTTTTATGGCTCAAACCGCTCCACGAGTCAAAGTGGTCTTGTTGCTATGGCAGCTCAGGTCAGCGGGTAAATTTTTTCGCGGAATACTAAGCGTATGAACCGTACTACATGTTTCGCACGGAACGTCACTAGCTCACTTCCGTTCAAAGTACGCCCGTTCACACTCACACGTTAGAGCGCTCCAAACCGCTCTTAATAAGACCCGTTCCTCAAGACCACCTCCCGAGGTGGTCTTCTGGAGCGGTCCAGAAGTCCACTTCCTGGACCACTTTGACCGTTCTCACTCACCTACACTGTAAGAACCGCTCCTGAGGAACGGGTCTTAGTTAGACCGCTCCAACGAAGTGAATGAGAACGGGGTCTAAGTTAGACCGCTCCAGAGGAACGGGTCTTGAGGAACGGTTTGCGAGGGTTCACACTCCGAAAGTTTTTTATGGCTCAAACCGCTCCATGAGTCAAAGTGGTCTTGTTGCTATGACAGCTCAGGTCAGCGGGTAAATTTTTCGCTGAATACTAAGCGTATGTACCGTACTACATGTTTCGCACGAACGTCACTAGACCACTTCCGTTCAAAGTACGCCCGCTCACACTCGCACGTTAGAGCGCTCCAAACCGCTCTTAATAAGACCCGTTCCTCAAGACCACCTCCCGAGGTGGTCTTCTGGAGCGGTCCAGAAGTCCACTTCCTGGACCACTTTGACCGTTCTCACTCACCTAAGAACCGCTCTTGAGGAACGGGTCTTAGTTAGACCGCTCCAACGAAGTGAATGAGAACGGGGTCAAAGAGATATATTGCTAACTTTGATCTGTTTTAAATGTCTAGTCTGTGTTTTGTTGCCGACTTTTGACCGTCTGAACATCTAGTCTGTTTTGTTGCCAACTTTTGACCTGTTATGAACATCAAGGCTGTGCCTGTTAATAGACACTTTACAAACCTACAAATTAGGTCACGTGAATAGCCCACACTAGTCACTATGGTTCTCTAATCTGTATAGAACATGAAGCAGAACCCCAATAGAACACCATCTATTCTATATATTTACAGTATGCACAGGGCTTTGGCAGAAATGAACATTAAACAAGTCCAGAACAACTAGACTACATGTGTAGTGTGTTTAATAAGCAGAAGCGTACATGTATGAACTCTGTGCATTAACAACAGATGCAACTTTCAAGCAAAATGCATTCTAATGTTTTGACCATTCTTAACTAAGTCTACATGTACCCAACACAATTCAGTGAAGATCAGCACTGGTAGCTACTGTATGTACATGTATAACTTCAGCAAGCAATGTGATAAATATCAAAGGGAAAGTCCACCCTGATTTAATAGAAGCAGAAAAATGAGAAGAACAAGTCAGTGAAAGTTTGAGCAAATCCTGATTAAAAATAAAGTAAAGAATTTTTGAAGTTGCGATGTGCAAAGTATGGGATATCGACAAATATTCTTTTTGGATCAGATTAAGTGAAATTTCTGCATGACTGCTCTCATGTATTGTTATTGTTGTTATTTTTTCTTTTTCTAAACGATCTGCTTTTGAGTTTTCCAGACCGAATCCAGAGCTAAATCCCCCACTGCTCCTTTGTATTTTTTTCACTGGGTCGCAAAGTTGAATCATGTTGTACCTAGCCAAAATTAATTGCTTGTAATCAAACTATTGTTTAGGAAGATGTACAAATGTACTCGTACAACCAAGTTAAGCTTCTATAAGGAAATAAACAAGTATTTCAAAATGTACAAAGTTTGCAAACTAGTATTACAGGCTTTGGGGAATGACTAAATCCTTTCCTCCTAATTAGAATGGGCTGCCTAAAAGAATGCATGGTATGTGTGACTTTATAAGATTGTTTCCTGGTGCAGTGCAGTTTAGAATACACTTTGTAGTAATAAGCATTATCTTCATGAATGCAATTCCATGTATTTTCAATTTGGGATAATTTTCATATTCATATAGAAAATGTGATTATTACCACCATGGAATGTTTATAGCTTTGGTATAATACTGGTAATCAGTCATTTGTCAATAAATTTAATTGAGTTATAATAGCCATGTGTCAGACATTGTTATATGGATGTTCATTCCTTTGACATAAATCATGGACATTATCCGTTAAAAAAAGTAATGAAATTACAGGAAACACCAGAGAAGGTGTAAACAGAGAAATTATACTGTATGCTCTATAACCTTTCCTGGGGGTAAACAAAGTTATGCATGTTCATTTTCATTTTCTGAATATTTTTTTCAACGGTTCAGTGATGTCCGTTCCCTATGGAATACAACTAGCGTATACTATGTCTTCTACGTTTTGTGTTTGATGGTTTGTGAGTACATGTAAATGTACTGTGTAGAATGTAGAGTAATTAAGTAATAAACTTTTGATAAATTTGGTTTAATTTTGGAAAGTGAAACAAATGTGTACTTTGCTTGTGTTTTGCATTGTGTTGCTCCATCAACATCACATTGGGAAAGTATGAATGGGGTTATTGTCAAACTTTCATGAAGAAATTTCTCGAGCTCTAGTTTTCCTTTTCCTTTTAAAGTTTTATGGGTTTTTTAAGTAGTGTAAATGGCAGTCCAAAAAATTGATGACTTTTCAAAATAGTGTTTGGGATGTGTAAATGGGCCTCCTGTACATAGTTCCCATATGTGTAGAAAGAAATGGGTTGCTGGAATTCCTAACCTTGATTTGATTTAAACTTGAAGGCTGGTCTTAACCAGCCCCTTGTTACACTCTAGACAAACAAATCTGGGACTTAGGAAATTCCTAGCATTCATACTGCATGCATACGCTCTACCATCATAACTTTCACAAGTTATGATTAGGGCTATTGCATGTTGTACGTTGTTGCTCATTGGACTGACCAATTGACATACATGTACATGTATTCAATCCTGTCTGTAATATGGGAGGACAGTGAGAAGATAATGCTCAAGTTTATTACCGGTAGTCTCATTACTAGGCTTGTCAGAGAATTTTGTTTTCAGAAAAAAACGAGAACAATCTTAACAAATGTTTTAAAAGGATGCGCATAAATTTCACCAAAGTGGACCAGTGCTTCGAAAAGTTCTGCACCCTCTGGCTCTAGAAAGAAAGAAAGAGAGGAGGTGGGGGAGAGGGGGGAAGGACAGAGAGCGGGGTCTTAGGGATTCATGAAAATGGCTAGTTGATACCTTGTATGTGTTCTTATACATGTACTTTTTCAAAATATAGGAATCTTTTTTGTGGCTTTTTTGTAGAAAAAAACAACAAATTTCAAAGGGTTTCTTCTCATATGATATTAATATTCTTTGGCGCATACATTGTACAACCTCTTATAACAATGCAGGCAATTGTCAAAATAGTCAGAATAACTAACTTGGGAATACAGTGTACAAGCAAAATAAATGGGGATATACATGTACATGTATGTATTCAGTCATAACATGCTTTCTGTATGCAAGTCAAGAAAGAGGGCGTAAAACTACAAATCAATTTTAAATTTGGCAACTGCCCCCACCAGGTTTAATCTTTTTCTACCCTTCTGTTAACAACATCTATTGTCTTATTTTTCATCTCATCTCTTTAATGGCAGTAACTATCATAGGAGCTGATCTGCGATGAGTTCCGATGCTACCCAATCCCCGAAGCGTACCCTTCGATCAGCCACCAACAGCCCCCTCAGGAGGAAACGAGCATCACAGGTAAATTCTTCACAAACTTTGTTCTGTGAAATATTGTGCCAAGATTCAAAATACATGTACATGTAACTTAGCAAAATTATTTAATTATATATTTTAAATTTTTATTTATTTATTATTTATTATCTATATTGTTGTTTTTATTATTTATCATTATTTTTTCTCTTCTTTTTTTATTTATTATTATTTTTTGCTTTCTTTAAAGAAAAAATATTTTACTTTGTTATAATTATTATCATTATTGTTATTATTATGTTTTATTATCATATTATTATAACTATTATTTATTTTTGGGGAGGGGGGCTTTTCCATGCAAATGTGTCACATATATATAAATAAAGTGTGTTCTTGAGTCGAGCCTAAATAAGTTTTATTCAGGCAATTTCAAATTCGTTGTGTCATGGCCTATGCAGCTAATGTCAACAACCTGGACAATTTGGAGATGGATCCTGAGCTCAAAGTGCTATTATACCATGAACCTACATGTACATGTACTACAGAGTGGATAAACCAGCTACTTGTACACTGTTGTTGTGTGTCTTTTGCTCAAGAGAGGGCACTGTTCAGGTTTTCAAGCACAATCTCTATGGGAAGTCAAGTTTGGTGTACATGTACAGTGTATGCCTTTGATATATTTATTGAAGTGTTTCTGTATTGATGAGCGATTATATAGACCTTTTTTTACCAGGGAAGTGGTTGCTTGTATATTATATCCCTTCTAATAATTACTTATTTTAGTTAATAGATCTTTTTGTGTATAATATATTGCACACAAATTTGTGATAAGAATAAAATAGGTTACTCTACTGATCGTGCAGCAGTTTTTTAAGTCAAAATTTTAGAAAATTCACTAATAATAATATAATAATAACACGGTGCCTATAAAGCGCTTTCCACCAAAGTCTCTAAGCGCATTATTAGAAAGACAGACTCTTGTTGAAATTTAATTTCATTACTTTGTTTCATTCACCCATAATTCTACGTATCCGTTGTATGCCATTTTAATTATGTTCAAGAATAACCTGTAATACATTGTAAGGTTCAGCATAGCAGTCGTACATACATGTACATACATGTACGTGTACACGCTTTAGTACAGACGTGGACAATGCATATATGCTCTTGAAAAGTTCTTTACTTCCAGTCGTGACATTGTACATACATGTATACATGTACAATGTACGTATATTGTAATTTGTGAGAATAGCTTAACACTGTAGGCAAACATTCCAATTTCAAAAGAAAAATCTATTAAAAAAAAAAATATTCATATTAAAATGTGAATGACCAGTGATGAAGGCCAACTCCAATGTGTTACGTTTTAACGTACATGTAGTACCACACTTTCATGTACGGGGTTGTACAGTACATGTACATGTATTTGTAATTGTGGGAATGACCATGCACACGTACATGTACTGGTTGAAAACAAAGTTTGTTCTTACCATAAGTTCTTTTGTTTGATCAGTTCTCACCAAACTTCCAATTACCACACATTTAATATGCACAGTGGAATGGAACAGATGTTCCCGGCTCTGATAATGAGTTGTGAATTGTTTGCAATCTTTGTGTGGGTAGGCATTTCTTTTGTGTACATGTACAACTTGTATGTGTGTGTGTGTGTGTGTGTAGTTGTACTGTGTATATTTAGATTGCATGCATTTTCCAGGGGTCCTCTCAACCTCTTCCAAAGTTTGATAAAAACCTCAAACACCTGTTTGCTATATTTTGTTTCATACTATCATCTACATGCATGTACTTTGGGTTGTATACATGTAGTTTGTTGGGGGTGTCAATTATATTCTTGTATTACAATTTTTTAGCTACCTCTCCAATTTTAGTAGTATAGAATACATTACAAAGTCCAGAGTTCCGTGATCAAGTGCTGTACAGTATATAATATTGGAACATTACAAGAATGAAGTTAATTGAGTTTTGGTATCGAGGGTGTCCTGAACATAAAGGGTGTGCTACAGTACATGTACTTTGTAAGTATTTCTTTTAGATCTACTGATTACTAAAATGATTGTTCACTGAGTTTTGAGCTTCATAGATTCCAGATTTTGATGGGTTTACAACAGAATGGGTAAATGGTTGGATGTAGCATTTGTCATTTAAAGTTTCTTGTAGTTTTTTACTTTATTTTATTTATTTTATTTTTAAATATTTGAAGTTGTTGTAAAGCAATTTACCTGTGTTTATACTACATATTACCTCCATTTAAGGAAGTTATCTTGCATGAATTATTTATTATGTCAGGGAAGGCTCATGCAAGCTATCATGTTATTGAGACTTGAGAGTATGCAAATACTTATTCAAAGAGTAAAGTTTATTTCCTTTTTTGTTTGTGTTGTTTTTATTGTGCAAAAGTTTCTGATCTGTAACTCTGAGCTTTTACTTTATGTAACATTTTTTCTTTTTCTCTATTTCTATTTCTTGAATGTGCAGGTTGTTGAGAGGTGCAAAGACAATAAATCACCTCTGAGGAATGGTTCGCCCATGAAAAACTCTTCTGCAGTGAAAAACCTGTTAGCCGGTAGGTGTTGAAATGGACTACACGGTCCTCTGTGTTTCATGTCAAAATTTCTGTATCTCAGGTCTCTTTCCTCTCTCGCTTCTTTTCCTAAGATTTGCCCTTTCTTAAAAGTCAGGTTCACACAAGAGTCTGTAAACTTTAGGTCATGGTTTTAAACTTTTCAGTTATCTTGTGGTTATAGACTTTACGGATGCCCTCTTGGTTACGAAACTGTAAGCTTGCTATAAAGTTAAGTAAGTTTGCTACGTTATAAACCATCTTATGGTTATTGCTGTAGCTACATACCCTACAGATCCCCACTCAGGTTACTGTTTGTGCAGTGCGGACACAGATAACTTTGAGATTGTGCCAGTAGTTTAAAACCTTGAACATTCGCTAATACGGTTCCATGTGAGCCCGTGGTGTCATTAGTGCATCTTTGTGTAAAACCGCAAGGTTTGTCAAACTAAAAGTAGGAAGCTACGATGGTCCTGTATGAACATAGCTTAGTTTCATTCGTTAGTACGGTTCCATGTGAGCCCGTGGTGTCATTAGTGCATCTTTGTTTAAAACTGCAAAGTTCGTCAAACTAAAAGTACATGTATGAACATAGCTTTAGTTTCTTCCTTGTAAACCTTTCTGTGCCACTTAGAGGGTTGGTCCCATATCAACTATTTGATAATGAAAAAGATAACAATAGAATAAACATGTAATATGAACATATCTTGGTCTCAAAACACCAGTTTACAAACACATTCAAATTTAGACCCCGTTCTCACTCACTTTGAAAGTATTCTTAGTTAGACCGCTCCAGAGGAACGGGTCTTGAGGAACGGTTTGCCAGCGTTCACACTCCGAGCAGTTTTTTATGGCTGAAACCACTCCACGAGTCAAAGTGGTCTTGTTGCTATGGCAGCTCAGGTCAGCGGGTAAATTTTTTTCGCGTGCGGAATACTAAGCGTATGTACCGTACTACATGTTTCACGCGGAACGTCACTAGCTCACTTCTGTTGAAAGTACGCTTCCGTTCACACTCGCACGTGAGAGCGCTCCAAACCGCTCTTATAAGACCCGTTCCTTAAGACCACCAGAGGTGGTCTTCTGGAGCGGTCCAGAAGTCCACTTCCTGGACCACTTTGACCGTTCTCACTCACCTTAAAACCGCTCCTGAGGAACGGGTCTTAGTTAGACCGTTCCAACGAAGTGAATGAGAACGGGGTCTTATAGATGCTTCTTTCCTGGAGACCTAATGGCGAGTTATTCCATTTAAACGTGTTTTGATATTCATGAATGAACTACAATACTCTGAATCCTTTCTGCATATATTACTTGTTGCTATGCCTGGCAAGCCTCGAACAAGCTTTCGGGTTATCAAGAACAACCTTTGTTTATTAAAAAAGTTGCATAAAACTTGAATTTGTTAGTAAACCCGTCTATTGGCAAATAAGTCACTCTATTGAGACTTATTTGGGGATGTGAATTTGATCCAAAGTCAGAGTTTAGAAGTCACATGTGTAGTTTTTTTCATGAATACTGATATGAAAATCCTTGTTTGTAATCCTTTGGAGTTCATTTACTTCTGTGATCACAGTTAATTTTTCATATCCATTCGAGTCACGAAGGTAACCTGAAATTCAAGATGTAATAGTTTACAGGAGACAAAATGTTATAATTGCCCCACATTTAAAGGTGAAACTGCATTCACACATAAATGAAATTGATCGATGCATTCAAACTATTATACTGTACAACCTGAGTGCAATGACTCATTGCTTGTAATCTTATGGGCAGAATGTATGTAAAGCCTCATTCACACTTGATGTGTTAAAGCTGCCTCCAAAACTGCCAAAGCAAAATAAAATCACATAGGCATAGTGCTCTTCATATTCCTCTTTATATTTCTGTTTCTTTTGAGATTGGTTAAGAGTCTTCCGGTTTTAATTTTGAGGGAAGAATGGACAAGTATGGAAAACCTTGTTCCCACTTGACGTGTTCAAACTTGACGTTTTCAAACTGTCGTAGGGGATATAAGCATTAAACATTGGTGTAATGCTCTGATTGCTCTCCATATTCCTGTATCGTTAGAGTGCATGTACATTTTTGTAAGTATTATAAAGCAGTCTTTGTTTCATGTACCGGTAGCTACATTTTTTTACATAATCACTCACCATCTGTTATTCATAAAATATGTGAAATGATCTTAAATCTTCCCAGGTGGAATTTTGTGGCAGTTTGTACCACATAACTTGTGAACAAGGATATAATACATCTAAACATTGGGTTTCATAGATTGGTAGAAGTACTTTCTCTCTTATAATGATTGATTATTTCCCCCGTAAAAACAAAAATTTCCTTTGAAATGCATGGGCAAGGAATGAATTACCAGAGAAACCGAAAGGGGTGTTAAGTTTGGAGGGAAAAAATGTGTGTTTCGGTGCTGATGCAAAATGATGAGGTTTTGTGGTTTTGTGGTTATATGATTATATTCAGGAATGAATATATAGTGAATCCATTGCCAACACCTGTTAGCTTTATGTTCACTTTTAGTGAACAGTGGCTCATGTTTACATACATAAATGATTAAAATTGATATAACTAGTTCACATATCCTCTGATGAGAGCCAGAAGGGTGTAATGGCATTAACTTGTGAGCCTTGGGGGTGTTTCACAAAGACTAAGATCGACTTTAAGTTGGACTTAACTATGGCAGGCCATTCATGCCACTGTTTGCTTTCACTAAGGCTGCGACGAGTAGTCGAATACTCGAATACTCGCACTGTTGACAGCTACTCGGGTACGATTTCTCGTACTCGAATACTCGGCCACCATTTTTTTTTTTTTTTTTCCCCGTTCACCTGGCACTGTCCAGGCTGACGGTCACCCGTGCCAGAAGAGCACCGGCAAGGTCCCGTGGGGAAAAATGTTTCCCAGCTCAATCATACACAGGGTGTCAATGTCAACTCACCACTCAGAAACTGGGACCAAATCTCGGATTTCTGTTTGGACTCGGAGGAATATTTGCCTGTCATCTTTAGTTTTAAAAATAACATTGTTTCAATTATTTGTCAAAAATTCAAAAGCACAAATAGGCGCTTTCAACAGCAACTTGAAGTAAAATCGCGGGGGTTTCAGAGACGAACTTTCGTACTGTTCGTAGTATGGTGTTGGCAAAAAAAAAAAAAAATGAAAAATGAAAAAACTCAAAAAAATTCAAAAAAATTCAAAAAAATTCAAAAAAATTCAAAAAAAAACATGGCGTCCGAGTATTCGAGTATTCGCGGGCAAGGCTGGCAGTGTACTCGAGTACCTCATTACACGGTTATGCACAGCCCTAGCTCTCACCATTATGATCTTTAGATAATACTTTTCCCTTCAATAATGAATATTCAAAGATGTAAATTCTGTAGATTTGTGACCATGATTTGTATGTCCCTTGAGAGACCAATGCCAGTAAATGGTGAGAGCAAATAGTGGCATGAACGGCCTGCCATAGTTAAGTCCAACTTAAAGTCGATCTTAGTCTTTGTGAAACACCCTCCTGGACGTAGAGATGAGTGCCGTACTGACGCTGAAGAGATGATATTTAAAGTGAACCAATCACTGAAACATGTTTTGCTCTTGGTCTAAGGGATTCCATGTGGCTATACTGTAATCAAAATATGAGCTTCAAATATTACTTCTGCAAAGAAGATCTTGCAACTTACGGGCAATCCAACCCTTGTAATAAGTTGATGTGTATGAAAGCAGAAAAATAACATAAACAGAATGGCAATAGTTTGAAATGAATCGGACCAATAGTATGGAATTTATGAATGTTTGGAATATGAGATCACTAAGTCTATGCGAATCTCAAATTGGTAGTTTGGTCAGTGGATTGTGACGTACATGTACATGTAGGACGTGGATAACTCTCCCATTTGCCGTGTCCAAAAATATCATTAATTTCTGTTGTTCTCTTAAGTTCCTTCTCCCTTGTGGCAGGGGAAAAAATATTAAAAGAAATATGGGGGGCTACTTTTCAAGCTTGCTTGCATGAAAATAACACTCTTTAATTTGTTTTGCATTGAACTCTATGCAAATTTTTTTAGGGCTCTTTTTGGCATTTCAGGGGCGAATTCTTCCTGAGCCCCCGTGTATTTTTTTCCCTGCCTTGGGGCACTATTCAAAATATATTACAGGTCCTCTAAAAAGAATAGACTATGAATAGTACCCTTTTTGCTAGGTAGAAATGAGTTACAAGATGCCAGCTAGTGAGCTACAAGAATCTACCTGGTACCCCCAATTCCCCATCCCTCCAACTCTCTTTTGTTTATATTATGTAATGTATCTTTACAGCCCTATGTTTTATGTTTGATACCTTTTGCTTGTTTCTTGGTATGTTACTCTGCATTAACTAATCTTTATTTCATTCTCAACATCATATCATTCAACAACCTTTGTGCTAGAGTTAGATATTATTAACCATTTTATTATATGATATATAATTTGAAAGAAATGCATTCAGTTCTATACAATTAATTTTCCAACATGTTCACATGAATGAATCATTTGGAATATATGAAGTTCAGTGATTAATTGATTAATTTATAAAAAAAAAATCAATAGAAAGAATGGCAAAAACCAAGTATAGAACATTTGATTTTCCTGAGTTTTTTTTCTTAGTTATTATAAAGAGTAAAATTGACATCTAAAGTCATTAATAAATCATTTCAGTAAAATTCATGCTGATACTTCTATTCTAAGAAA
Source organism: Mesocentrotus franciscanus (assembly GCA_037976565.1). Classification (NCBI taxonomy): domain Eukaryota; kingdom Metazoa; phylum Echinodermata; class Echinoidea; order Camarodonta; family Strongylocentrotidae; genus Mesocentrotus; species Mesocentrotus franciscanus. The sequence goes on from CP137678.1 coordinate 8,024,442, forward strand.
AGAAAATACTGAACAGAATTAAAACTATGAAACAAGATGGTCTACTATCTAGAAATCATGAAAAAAGGTGATAAAGGTCCATATATTTTAATTTCTAGAGCCATTTGTCAAATAATGACTGCATTATTCCGCCAACTTCCTATCAGTTACCGCGATCAATTCAAGCACGACCACTATAGGCCTTTGTCTGTCCCTTGCATTCAAATTAAATACTAGAGATTAGGCCATCCATTCATGGCCACCTGTCACCCCCGCTCACACAATGGAACACTCCCCACACAGTTATTGCCAACTTATTATCTCAGCCATACTTAGTTGTCCATGGAATGAGTGTTATTATTATTACTGCTTCTACGGAGATGGGCCTGTTCTCTTCCTCTCACTCTCTCTCTCTCTCTCGCACACTCCACCACCCTCTCACATCCATCCACCCTCCCTCCCTCCATCTCAGTAACGTGGATCACTCCGCTAACCACCGCGCATATTAAATGATGCTTGGCACTCTCCTGTCTTTGTTTGAGCAAAGTTAAGGAAACAGAGAGTGGGAGTGAGTGAGAGAGAGGGAGGATGACACAAACTGACTAACGAAGAAGCTTAGTCCACAGCACAAAGTTCTACTTGTGCGCCACTAGTGGACGCTTGTTACCGAGCAGAGAAAGTGGGTGGCGTGTCGTCAGCAAAGTGTTACTTTTTTAATGCGAGTCTTGGATACTAATGTACATGGTTTACGTGCTTTTGACGTGGAGAAGCAAACTTCTGGAGGATATTTCTTGGAGTCTTTAAGATGGGATCTACGGAATGGATGCCTTCCAGTGAGGTGAGATGGGAGATAGTCTGTGGACTTTAGTACAAGTCGGCTTTAAGTGATGAGTTTTGATGCATGGTGGTTATGCAGTATCTAATATGCGCCATCGTACAGGTGCATGGGGTCCACGAATATCACACACTCGCCCACACACACACACACACACACACATACACACACACAGTGGTACGATGTGGTATGGCATGCATCTGTGTGTCAGAGAGCGCTGAGCGTACATGCTCGCTTGACTTAACGAACCCCAGTCTCTTTTTACTGTATGGTGAACTAGTAGCACATAGTGGAAACTATAATGGATGGGTGTTGGCGGAGTTGTTTGTAGTTCTTCGTTAGTTAATGCAGCCTGGATGCCGAGTCCTCCCTGAGATCTCTGTGTGTAATCTCTATGAGTGTGTATGGCCATATCTCTCTTAGATCAGCATAGCAGCTCTTGGTGTGTGATTTTTTTGATATGGGTTGCTTTGTCTAATAAGTCCCATATTGTTTGGATTTTTTTTTTTCTTATTCATCATTTCTCTTCTGTATGTGGAACTATGACTCATGCATAGACTTTATACCTGTATCTAATCAAAAAAAATATTCTTTGTTTATTTTAAATATGTTCTGTTGTGTCGATGGTACAATTTGCTTTAATTAGAAAGTTTTTATAGCAATTTTCAGGAAGTTATCATTTCAATGTCAATATTTACCAAGGGATATCAATTTTTCATTATTTTGATACATGTACATGTAGAAAAAACTTACCGGTACTTTCAATTTGGACACAGTGCTTGTGCAAATTCTTACAGAAATACTGGATTATTCCTCACTTTTTTAATTGGAAAAATACTTATAAAAATCATATCATTAAATTTTTGTTTTACATGGCTTGTAAAGCACTACAATCGCGGTGTAAAAATAGCACTGTGCACTTTAAAATCAAACTGTACCTTTCTGGTGATATTTCCTAAAGGAAACTATTGAATTTGTCTAATTAAAGAGGGGACTATAAACATGCAGGATTCAACAACAATTAAACTACAGTAAGAAAATGCTGCTACATGTATATGCTATTCCTATGCAGAGGGAATACTTCGTAACATATTAGGATTATTTAGGATATATTTTTGGAGCTAGAACAATTAGATAAACCAAAAATAAATTGGTATTAGTTTCAGTTTAATCAATCAGTCAATTTAATTGGAAAGAGTTATGGATATGCTTAAAGTATAGATGATTCTAAATGAAAAGGAAAAAAATTCCCATTTATAGGTATTCTGGATTGATGTACTGCTGTAGTATGACTATTTCTCCGTTACGCAGTAGGCCTACTTGAAAAGAGATGGACCTTTCCTTATTTCCTTTGAGTTGACATGTTTTTATATTCAGTCTGTCTGTTTGTGATACATCTCAATAATGTGTAATCCCTTGCACTGTAAGAACTGCAACAGAAACATTGTTTTATTTTGCTGAAGATACATGTATATAGGATGCACTGCTCTGCACACATATATGGGTATAAGGGACTACACTCGCATGTGGCATCAAGATTTGATCCAAACTTTCAGATTATTTTAAGCCCTATTTGGATTATTAGAGCTTTTCCCTAGCAATTTTTTTTGGTCACATTGTGTGATATTCTTAAAAAAAGATTGGAATAAAAAGAATGACAAAGCTCACAAATTTATTTTTTCACCTTCACAAGAACTCAACCTTTTCTTAAATGGTGGTTCCATATGTTATCACCAATTACTATAAAGATACCCATCAAATTGGTCTGAAATTTATGTGGTAAAAGTAATAATGATAATAATTAAAAAAATATAGTGCTTAATTTCATTGACGATGTCTCTAAGTGCTTTACAGATTACCCCAGTCGTTAAATTCAGAGCATTGGCTATTTTTGGTGTATGTCTGTTTTTTTTTTCTTCTCTACTTACCATTCAGCACCAATTTCTCAGATTGATAGCATATACATGTACTGTATATCTTTAAAAGATTTTCCACATTAAATTTGATCGAGACACTGATTTTACCATTATTGTCATAGGAGATATCCTTTCAGGTTTAGCCAAAGAACACTTAATATGTTAAGTGACAATTAGATTTTTGTTACAGTCTGCTCTACACTATGATGCTCCTGAAGCTCTATTTTCACAGCTAGAATCACTGTGAAAAGTGTGAAGGCCATTATATTGTGAACCAGAGCTATAAAATCTCCTTGAATTATTAATCTATGCATCAATAATGGCTGCAGCCTTGATACGTAACATGGCTTGGTGTCGGTTCAAATTCAAGGAAAAACCTGTTTACTGTGGCAAATTGCACTTCTCATGAAAAAAAAACAGTGAAAAATAAAATAAAAGGAGCAGACAGCTGAGAGTGAATGAGCTCTGGAAACACTATAACTTTGAAAAAGAAGGGGAAAGGAGGTCTATTCAACGGAAATTTATTTTTCCCCTTTGGAAAATTCTTGATGTCCTACCACAAACAAAAATGGTGCCTAACTCCTTCTTGTTGTGAAGATCTGACAAATCAGGGAGTTTTCAGGATATTATATGGATCGTCTGTTTGGAGCCAGAAGGGCCTCAGCGGTTAGAGTAGCTTAGTAAAATGTAGTGGCACAAAGAGACGTGTCCGGAGCGCAATCTGCATAATTGTTGAAAATCGTAATTTCAACACACAGAGGTAAAACCATAATGTTAGGATATGGAGCTGGTAAATACATATACCATCTCAGTGAGGCTTAATGTTAGCTAATCTTTCATTCAGATATGTAAAAAAAAAAAAGGACTTTTAATGAACAAACGCCTATTAATTATGCATATTGCGTTCCTGATGTGTCTTTTTCATGCCACTAGATTTCACTATGCTACCAAACTCCTATCATTTACACAGAGTTAATTCCCTTCTGGCTCCAAACAGACAATTGTTTGTAGGTTTATTTTTTATTTTGATATGCGAAGAAAATATACCCTGTGAAAGCAGAGAGAAGTCGATAATGGCATTAAAATGTAGAGCTAAATAGACTTTGACGATCATCAACCTTGGCAAGAGGAAATTTTCTTGATTGATTCAGAATATTCTTGAGCTTCTCTCCTCCACCGATAGAGAGACCATTGACACTAAGAGCAATTAAAAGACCAATACCCACTCATCCCTAAAAATGGTTTCATTTGCATAATCAGTCTCCGCAGTAATTGATCTCATCCCTTAGGCTAATAGCAAGAGCCCTTTCCTCTTTCCTCCTTTTGTGCGTGTGAATGCTCCCGGGAGGTCGACATGTCAGTGCGGGAGGCACGTGCCTATCTCATTGCTGCTTCTGTGGCGTACATTAGGCTCTTTTATTAGAGCTGTATTGGGATGGAGATCTTTTGTTCCTTTGTTGACAGTGCGAGACCCTTGGCTCAGGGCTCCATTCCATATCTCTCTCTCCTCTCTCTCTCTGTCTCTCTTTCTCTCTCTTTCTCTCTCTGTCTCTCTCTCTCTTTCTGTGTAAGTTTCTCTACAGTATATCTTTCTGCCTCTTTTTAAAATCTATTTTTAAGCTTTCTTTTGTTGCATTTTGTTCCACCTTTTGGCTTTTCTGTATGTTTCTTAATTTTGATATCTATTTTTATATTTTACATATTTGTTATGTGTTCCTTCTCTGTTTCTCTCAGTTTTTGTGCTCCTTTGTTAAATTTACATGTAACTTGGCATATCTTTTTTCCTTAAACATTTCCTGTACATGTTTACAACTATTTCTCAAATATTTCCAATTCATTTTGTTAACTGCATTGTACATGTAATTCCAAATTTTATTTCAATAAGGAAGGCTTGTCCCTAACCTTGTTTCTTCAATAAATCTCTTCTCTTTGTCTGTCTTCCTTTTACTTCCTCAGTTATTTTCTGTCCCTTTTTTTCTCTTTCTTTTTTCTTTCTTTCCTTTCATTTCTTTCTTTCTCCTACCTTTTCATTTCTTTCTCTCTTCCTTTCTTTTTACTACTTTGTTTTTATGTGTGTTTCTGTTCCACTCTATCTAAATGTCTTTCTTAAACATTTAGCTTCAATAAATATATTTTTCTCTTGTGTACATTTATGTAATTTCTTCCCTTTTACTTTTCTTCCCAAAGTACTACAAAGTTTAATTCTACAAAGTTTATTATTCAAATACATATATTTTCTTACTTCAACCTTTTTTTTCAAGTACATGGCTCATGTTGAATTGTTTTAGCATCGAAACCACATCATATTTTTTAGCAATGTAACTTGGAGAAAGAGATTTGGAAATTTTTTTTACTTACATGTGCATTTATAGGGAGGGTACAGTACTAGTGTATGTCAAAGAACTTTGAAAGTTTACAGCTTGCAAGTTTACAGCATCACTGCTCTGTGGTTTCTGTGATTGCATTTAAATCTCAGAGATTATTCTACTACTCTTCTCACTTCCTTTCTGAGGAACTCTGTGGGCTGGAAAACTTCCTTTCTTTGAATGCTTCTGAATCCATTTAACCACGTTCAATAGCGATTTTGTTTTGCTGGTAGATGAACAGCATTTTAGGAGGATAAATCAAAGATTAAAATTTCTAACCACATGCATAGAATGCCGATTAGTTTAATACTGCAAAAACAACTCGGTGGAAAGATACCTGTATGTTTTCAATTTTTACTTTTTTATTACAAATAGTTGGACAATGAAATATTATACTAATATATGTACTTTTTTTAAATACTTGGGGACATGTAGTGTTTGTGTTCAATTTCAGTTGTGTTGGTATTATATGTTTGGAAGTTTTAATTTATGTGCATTTTGAAGTCTTTAAAAATCATCAAGTATTATAATGATAATCATTATTTGATTTACTTTTGCATTATATTGTTTTATTTTAAGATCTATAGGGTATGCAATCATGTCAGTACTTTCTATTTTAGATCTAACCTTTCCTTGAAAAGATCCTGAGCTTTTTGCTCTAGGAAAGTTTTTCACCAATTTCTTTGTTCCACCATATCCAAAATGCCTTTAAAAAAAAGTTGAACATCCAGTATAGGTTACATCCGATATTTAATTGCAAAGTGAATATCAAGTATGATTTTGTTTGGATATGGTGGAACAAAGAAATTGGTGAAAAACTTATGATGTTGTTGTTGATTTTAAAAGGCCGTGGATGCTTTTAGCTTAACATAATAGACAGCTTGGATTTTCCTCCTGCAACTTTCCTAATTTGGCTTCTGGTTAGATGTTTCTTGGAAAAGGGGCCATTTAAATGTAGCTATCGTTTTCGTCTCCAAATTGCTTGCAACTTGAAAGTATAACATGACAGAAAAACATTTGTCAAAGCACATATGCACCGTAATTGGAGGTTGGTTGGACATGAGAGCAATGTCTTTGACAAAACATATGGAAACAAAGAGCTGCAAAACTTTTCTTTCTTCTTCCACAGTTTCCCTGGGGCTGGCTTCTCTTGCATCTCATTATCCGAGGCCACAAGCCTGGCACGCGCCACTTCGCTCACAGCAGTATACATTAGTCTTTGTTTGACACACGAGCGCATTTTACACACACACACACACAAAGCAAATAGGGGGACGTGTGCCAAAGGTTTGCAGACAGATACACACAGACTGAGAACACACACACATGCTCTGTACACACAGTCTGTGCATGCATTGAGCGTGGTGGTAGAAAGAAGGAGATAAAATGATTTGGGATAGGCAGAATTGATGAAAAGGGCAGAACCCCTGTAGAGCGTGGAATTAAACTTTGACAAGCCTGGGCTTTGTTGTGATAACAGCCAAGTATTTTCTTTCTTATCCATCATTTTTTTCTCTCTTCTAGCTCTACAGCTTCAACAAAATCTCTATATGTATATCAAAGCCAGACAATGATATGAAATAACAACAAAAACTCAATTATATTTTGGAGCAGTTCATTGAAAAGTTTTCTTCTCAGATTATGTACATGTACATGTATGTATTTAACTATTTATGTTAATGATTTGATTAATTAGATTGTCTCAAAATTCAAAATGATCTATTTTGATTAACAAATTGAAATAACGATTTAGAATTCCCTAGAACTATTATTTTCAACCGCTCTAAAACTATTGTGGCAACTATGTTAACAAAATAAAAAATAATGGAACAAGAAATAAAGCACACACAAAAAAAAAGGATAAGTGTTTTTCAGTCTGCCAAGGGTTTTTTTTCCAAATATCAAAGCGCATGAAAAAGCACTTAGCACAATTGGGAAATTAATGAATTGTGTGCTCTCTTAGAAGTGCTAATGTTCAACTACTTTTGGCCTATGATGCAACAAAATAAAAAAATAATCCACTTTCAAATCTGTGGCCAGCAAGTGATAATGAGGAAGAAAAAAGGGGAAAATGGATGAAAGGTACAAGCCGTTTATGGCTACAAGGCACTTCTTTTTTTGGGGGGGGGGGGGATATAAAAGGAAGAGGGAAAAAATGGCACTGATGTCCTTTAACAAGATATTAATCTACATTTGTCACTCATGCCAAGGAGAGAAATAGGGACCTGGGAGGTAGCCGAAAACCACTTTGAATTAATTTGCCATACACCTTCATGGTGGCCATATGTTTGGAATACGAGAATACTCTCGGGGAATGGAGATGGTGCACACACTGTAGTGAATGAATGAATCTGATGACCAGGGTTAATTCTGCCAAGTGCTTACATTATGTTAGTGTCGTAAGTACTTTATAATAATAGATGATATTGGTGGCTTCTTATACTGTATATAGCGCACATGTCCGTCTCGCTGTGACGCTCCTAGCGCTCCAACACTATAAACCCTGTCATGGCTGGCCCGCAGATATTTAGTGCTCTGGCATATATATCGGGTATCCAGTTACACCTGGGTGGACATTAGTGCCGGGCTGGGATTTGAACTCTCAACCCTTAGACTCAGAGACAATTGAATGAACCACTAAAATAATAATATTCCGCTTTTATATAGCGCTTAATACATCTACAATGTCTCTAAGCACTTTACAGATATACTATTACCCCGGTCATTGGATTCAGTGCTTGCCCGCATACACTGTGTGCACAATCTCCACTCCCTGAGGAGCATTCCAGCCAGGCGTTACTTGACGCTCAAAAATTGTTTGACGAACAATGACGGTCGCATCCTACCGGATACCCATTTAACACCTGGGTGGACAGTAGCAAGTGCAGGTTAATATCTTGCCAAAGGATATTAGTGCCGTGTCGGGATTTGAACCTTCGACCTTCGCATCTCCAGTCAAGCGCCTTAAACCACTCGGCCAGGACACTCCGACACTCACTATACCATGACACCTCCACCAAAGATTATTTCTTTATATCAATTTAAATGCAGAATTATCATTGTGGATAACTTCTTGACACTAAATAGACACACAAGTGCAACCAAAAAATTACTTTTTTTTTTACGGGGGCTCTTTTCAGATTTTCCCTTAAAAAAATAGCCCCCCTTAATAATTTTGCGGTGGCTATTTTGGAGCTAAGGGGTGCATTTTTTTTAAAGGTATTTTTTTTTTTAAACATGAAATTACCCTATTATAACTTCCAAACAGAGGCAAACATACAAATGTAACGTACATAGATTATGTCATGTAGAGTATTGCAGACATTCAGATACCCATACCCACGATTTATTCACTTTGTGTTAAACACGTGGTTTATTGTGTGATATACATATACATGTAAATAAAACTTGTTAAAAGGAGCATTTTGTTCAACTGTTCGGTTTTCATATCATAACAAAATATTATCACTGACACGCAGGCTAGGAATTAATTTATTTATTGGGGGCTACTTTTCCCATTGTCTCAAAAAGTGGGGGCTACTCTTGAAAAAAGGGGGCTACTTTCTTAAAGCCATATTGTAAACTGTAACAATCTGTTGTGTTTTTCCTTAGCCATCATACTGCTAGCGACCAAATTGGTACGTAATATGTTATTTAGTCTTTATTTTCTGTCCAAAATTTTTATCATGATTCATGGACAATGCAAGAAATGTAATTCCGTTTAAAATTGTGTTATTTATAACTTAAACCATTAAATGTCAGTGAATATTTTTACTGTTGTCCCACATACCGATGTAGATCTATTTGTTATAACGAAACATGCAAAATCATTGCCGGATTTTTTTTCCCGTATAGGGTCTAGATTCTAATTCTAAAGCCAAGGCTAAGGCCAAAGCTAGATCTAGTTTCATTTCGTAGACAGAAATTGATGGCATCGTATATAAATAATATAATTTAATTAAACAGTTGTAAGAAAAATCTGAGGTATATGACCATCATTTATATATTTATTTACGGGTTTTTATAACAAAATTCAATTTGTGTCTACGAAACTAGCTTTATACCGATTAATACGGGAAGAAATCTGGCATTGATTTTACATGTTTCGTTATAACAAATATATCGGTATGTGGGACAACAGTAAAAATATTCACTAACATTTAATGGTTTTAAGTTATAAATAACACAATTTTAAACGGAATCACATTTTAAAAATGGGATTGCATTGTCCATGATAACAATTCGGGTCAGAAAACAGACTAAATAAACATATTACGTACCAATTTGGTCGCTAGCAGTTCAGCACTGACAGACGGTAAATACTTATTTGCTTCATACTACTACTAGCAGCACGTGCGCTGGAGCTGCGCGCCTTCTATTTCTGTGTATTGTGGATACAGTAGTGTACTATCGTATGCATAATGTGCAGGAAACTACTATGTACTCCGTATTTCCATCGGAGGCCGGGCCGGAGCTTGGGGGATACCGCGGTGTATAGATCTACCTACAGTAGGTACGACCACCGATTCGCTGCAATCACAAAACTTGTTTAAATGTTGATGGAAGTTTCTAGTTTTAGAGTTTGTAGTTTGAACGGAGATTTCACTTAGACACATCAATAAATTAATTTATTAATTCCTAGGGAATATCATTTTATGGCGGGGGCGATTTTTCAACATATATGGATTTTTTTTCGCCCTCGTCTTGATGTTTACCGTGGCGGTTTTGGAGGTTTAGAGGGCGAATCGCCCGTCGCCACCGTGTATTTTTTTCGTTGCACAAGTGTATCAAGAGAAGGAATGAAAGCCAAGATATATTTCATTAAGATGAAACATGATGAGCAGTTCTGTCTAGCCTTTTCAGTTGCCTCATTGACTTATTGAAGATGAAAGGCTTGATTTCGATTGATATGCATCCCCTCCAAGGCCGCGATATTATTTGTTCGTGTTCCCGTGCTGAACGTATATTGATATTGATTTCTAACAGCCCTGTGATATATTATCATATTTTTGGTAGAGTTTTGTTATGCACGCACAATTGTATGCATAGTTGGTTATTTTTTCCTAACCCAAACTCACCACGAGGCCTGAGAGGGCAAGCTGTTAGTTTACTCTTGTATGCTGGCCTTTTATACCTATTTATGTTTATTATTATTATTAATTTATTTATTGCAACCATGAGTTGGATTTCATACAATATAAAGGCAGGCATAAAAATGGTTCACAAACTTCACAATATAGTTATATATACTTTGTACAATAAAACTGTATATATTGGCACTTTAAATACATATATATATATGAGAAAATAACATTCAAGAATTGTTTACAATGCTATATGATTATTTTTGGGATTAACCCTGACAACCTAGCCCCCTCTCCGCACACTGGTTTATCTTTTTTGCTCATTATTCCCCCTTTGTCACTTACTTGTTTTTCTTTTTATGTATGTATTCATTTGGATTTTATAATGTACATTGTTTTGTATTTGCATGTTTTTCAATTGGCATGTGGACAACAACAAAAATGAAATGAAAACAAAATTTTTTCATATTTTAGTGAGAGATGAACATGGTGTTGTAATCCTTTTATTGTGTCCCCCCACTTTCATGAATTTAGTCATTCATAACACTTTGATCAAGACTTATATTTTCTACAAGTTTTATGTCAAAATTATCAGTGGATTTTTTATTTTTTTAAGTGCATATATCAGCCGAACCTTGGATGTAAAGGGCAGGGTTGGTACTGCGCACATCGTACCTCTCCTTCAGCTTCACTGTGCAGTCAAGAAGGGCATTCTCTTGTACTTTATGTTTATTGCAGACAAATACATTGAAGTATATGTACTTTAACTTTACACTTACTTAATATCTACCGGTTTGTAAACTTTAAAAAAAAATACTCCCTTATAATCGATTAGGTGGAGTAAATGCAGAAAGAGAAATATTTGTGATATTTTAGAGAAAAATTAATGGACAAAAATATTTCAACTATTTTTCTTTGGAATTCTTGTAATACTTAAATGGCACCATTATGCAGTAACATCTTGAAGATTAACATCGCGCATATTAACATTGTGAAAATATAGTGAGAGTTATGACAGATTTTTAGCACCATGCCAATTCTTACATTATACATGTATGTACAAAGTTTATGTAATCTGTTATTAAAACTTTCCTCCCCTTATGCCATTTCTGTTTTTCTCTTCCTAGTCCCATCAAAGTTTTATCCTGACGTCTTTAATGACGTCTCGTCTCCATATGACGTCTTTCTGGCAAAACGCTTTGAAGAATTGCTCCTAAATGAGTGCAGAGACCTCATTAGAAAAGATATAAAAATCCCTCTGAGAACACATTTATGATGAATTTCATGTACATTTTTTTGTCTTTTCCCAATCTTCCTCTTGCAGAGAATGGTAATCTGATTTCCAGTGCAGTGAATAACTCAAGAGTGAAGGGTAAAGCAGAGAGATCAGATTCACCTGTCTGTGACGGAGGCGCAGGAGACATGGTTAGGTATGTATTCAATATATGGTACGCTTAGAGCAAGAAGGGGGTTAATTCTGTGATAAAGTGTATTGTATGAGAGCTAACGTCATTTTGGTTCTCAGCAAACATTTAAATTCACAAAATGCCTTCATGACATGTCATGTGTACTGTATCAAATTTGTTAAAAGTTCAAAATGGTAACCACAACTCTGATCAAAATCAGGAGATCTGAAGCATGCTCTGGTGACATTTGCTCTGGCTATATTTCATCAACGATGTAGCTTTAGGATTGCTGTTGGGTTTTATGTTAGGTTTAGGGCTACTGTGAGGCTAGATTTCGTGTTCGGTCCCAGATGGAAGTTAGAAATTTGGTTTGTGTTGTGGTGCAATCGTCGCCAGAGCCTGACTATTGACACACACACTCTCGTGCTCGTCAGCAAAGTTTAATAATTAAAACAGACTAAAGAAGACTTTCAAGTCTCAGGAAGATATGATGTAATCATTCTTAAAGCACTTAATCAAGACTAAGTGCTATTAACCATTATTTCTGGTACGCAAATCGACTCTTGAATGGGCCCTTTACCCACGTTTGGCAAACATCCATCTCCATCTGTGTGATGGGAATAGTACGTCAATGGAAGACCATTGGAACGTCATTAGTCTGAAGCTGAAGTGCGCTCTACCGTCTCAAAAATACTTGAATAAATCAGCTTTTCTGCTTGTAGAGAAAGCTGAGTTCTGGTTTAAGACATAAATAATTTTTGAGCTCTCTCGTTCTGTTATGTCAGTTTGGAAGAAAATCTGCTCTCATATTCAAAATATGACAAGAAATGTGTTTGGACCAATCTGTCATACCACATGTGTAGTCCCATATACATGTACCTATTTGTTTTTGTACAGTGCAGCAAACCTCCTCCCCCTCCCCTAATTCCATAACTTGACACTATACATCACTTCCCTACTGATACATGATCAGCCTTTCCAATTGTTCCCGATGGTGTCTCTTATTACATGACCAGAATTTGACTTTAAAATGATGTTTGTTAAAGGCATCATTTAACAATGTTAAATCTGAGATGCATGGCCCTACGTGTTATCAGTGTCTGTGATATGGTGTAATATTGAAGCCCTAACAAAATTATGCTTCAAAATGATCACGCAGTGCCTCAAAAAAGTGAAAATCTTTGAGTGACCGGTTTTACCATACTCATTTTCCCCAATAGACTGTAGTGTTGTAAAAACTGTTAGGAAAATGAAAAGTGAATTTTGATTTCCAATCACAGATATCTTGATAATCAGACAGGCGATCGGCTTGTAAAAGTCATGGGATTCCTGACTGACCTAAAGGTTTATAATTATGATTGCAGCATGAGCTAAATCCAGGATTTTGTTTCAGAATCTGAGGCAATGTTACCGAGTCACTTTAAAGTGATGTTTAAGTGAAAAATATGTGCAACTTGAAGGAAGTTTTTGAATGTTCATAAATTCAAGGAAATTACTATTTTTGTGAAATCCCTGCCGTCTTTCAATCCTCAAACTTTGTTTTGTCCTTCCTTCGGAAAGGGAAACAAATAGGTTTCATTTTAATCAGAATCCAGACAATATCCAGAAGACATTTTAAAGATTCTTTTTATCTCAACTAACCACAAAAAAATGCATGAACCAAACTGAATTTCGAGGAATTTTCTTTTTTTTAATTTTCATAGTTTCATATTAAGCTCTCGTGTCTGAAGTGACACATTATACTGTTCAGGATCATCATATTACAACTAATGTAATAACTGCACTTTTCAGAAATGTAAATTAGAGACGGTCTTTGAATATTTTATAAACTCTGTCACCTTGGTAGTAATTGCACCAACACTGAAACGAAAACAAAAAAAGCAGAAATGATTATAAATTATTGTCTGGTTTTACCTGGTTGAAAATACTAAGTAATTTTACAATATTTATGAGATCTAGAAGCAATTTACATTTCAATTTTTAATTTTTGTTGGTGAGTGGGAGGGTGGCGTGGAGATTAAGAGACATATTCATGTTGACGTTCAGTTTTTTTATCATCATGGACACAAGGAAGATGAAATGATAAAGGGTTGTGTGGGAGGAGAGAACAAGAAAGGATGACTAGAAGGATTTATCAATACTTACTGCACAAATTATTGCCCTGCAAAGATTGATTTAAGAAATAAACACATACAGAACATGATGTAATTCATTAAGCCAAATTTCCAGAAACGAGAAAATTGTACTGAATGATAGGTATTACTCCCATGCATTCACCCACTTTTCCCCTACCTCTATTTTTTCTCAAAGGTCTTTCTTTTTCTTTCTCACTCTGTCTGCCCTTTCATTCTCTTTCTCAGTTTTCTCCTTTCTCAGCTTTTACATTCCATGATCTTGCCCCTCCCTCCCCCCTCTCATTTCTCCCTCCCCCTCTCGTTTTCTTTCTCCCTCACACTCTCCTTCTTTCTCTATCTTTCTCTTCATCCCCTTCGATCAGTATCTCTATCTTTATTTCTTCCCCCTTCTTCCCTCTCTCTCTTCTCTTTCTGTCTCTTCTTTAATCTCTATCCCAATCTCTGTTTTTTGTATCTCTTCCCCCTCTGTATCTCTCTCTCTTTCTCTCTCTATCTTGTTCTCTCTCTCTATCTTGCTCTCTCCTTCTCCCTCTCTCTCTATCTTTCTCTCTCTCTCTCTCTCCCTCTCTTTCTCACTCTATCTTTCTCTCTCTCTCTCTCTCTCTCTCTCTCTCTTTCTCTCTCTCTCTCTCTCTTTCCCTGCCCTGCCTTCTCTGTGATATTGTAGAACAATACAAAAATCATGACATTCTATTTAACTTTTTTATTGTTCCCTTTAAACAGGAATCAGCGGATGGGGAGGAGCGCCGTCTGAGAAGCAGCGCTAAAGGACTTCCAGGTAAGACTTTCTTCTTCTTTTCTTTAGACCTTTTCAGAGATTGGAAAACCCAAAGGTTCAGGCAGTTAAAACAAAACTTGCCCTCCTGATTGTTCACATGAGGATTGTATGTTCTTGTGATATTTAGTTTCATCCAGCATGCTCAATGTTTTCATCTTCTTACAGTCTCCTATCTCTTTCTATCTTTCTCGTTCCCATTTTCTCTCTTTCTCCTTCCCTGTTCTAATATTAAGCCGCACCCTCCTCAAAATTGCCATCCATTCATTCACAAAAATAACACACTGTTTTTCTTTTGCTGGGGTTTGCCACTGCATATCCGAATAAGCCTTTACTCTATTCCTTTTCTCACACTTTTTTTTCTTCTCTCTTTCTCCCATTCTCTCCATTTCTTTCTTTCTTTTGCTTTTGGTATAACATGCATTTTCCATAGACCTCAGCTCATATTTCTCAGCTGCCATAGATAAAGGGTTTCTATATCTCTTTCTCTTCCTTCACCTTCCTCTCTCTCTCTCTCTCTCTCCCTCTGTCTCTGTCTCCCTCTCCCTCTTTCTCTCTCTCCCTCTTTCACTCTGCATCTCTTCCTCCCTTCTCTCTCTGTCTCCCTCCCCTTTCTCTTCTGTCTCTCTCTGTCTCTCTCTCTGTATCCCCCCTCTAAGTCTCACTCTTGTCTTTTCCTCTCCCACCCTCTCTCTTTTTAATATATCACTTCCCTCTTTCCCTCTCTATGTACTGTATATCTCTATTGCCCTGATAGTTATATCTCAGTCTCTCCTTTTATGTTTCCCTCTTGCCCGTCTTTTATTTATGTATCCTTTTATTCTGTCTAGTTCCTGATTTTACCCAAAGCTATCATTTTACCAATGAAGGAACAACAAACTCATAACAACGTCCTGAGAGAGGACGTGGAAGGGACCTTCCTTGGATAAAGTAATTTACTCGGGACAGAATTACCCTCATAACGTCTTTGATAACTACCGGTGTAAACCCGTTGCTTTTATTTTCCAGTGTCTTGCGCAAACATGATCAAGTAAAAAGCTTCCCTTTCAAAATTCTCCCAAATGCCATTAACAGTGGTGTGTTTATCCAAAGTGAACTTTATGAGAGAAAATACAAAAATTACAACAAAAATATCTTGTTACCACGATAACTTGAAAAGCATCGATGCACTTCAAATCATCGATGCACTCCAAATCAAACTTGGATGAAGTACGTATTCATTGTTAATTAAATTGCAGAGTGCTTATTATGGTAATGGAAGCTTCTGGTGAAATGTGCAAAAGTGATAATTGCACGCAGGGCATAAGATGCATAATTGTTGACTGCGTGCAGTCGAATATAGCTCTTGTTTTTACTTGAAAATCCATGATTGTCAAGCATGCTATTCATTTCCCATGTGGTATAAATGTGAACAGAAAAACACGGAATTAATGGATACAAGGGCTCTATTTGGAGTAAGGGATCATGATTATTTAGCTGTTGAGAGGAAATGATTAGATGCAATATAATACTCTGAGTACACCTCGGGCTGTTTTTGTAGAAGTTTGTCAGTTCTAAGCAAAGACATATAATTTCTCTTGATATTTTCTTTCTTTTAAGTACTTTAATAATTCTTTTTTTCATTTTTTTTCTTCTTCAATTTGCAGTGGAGCCTGCACCTGATATACAAAGGTAAGCTATTAATTGTGGTTGACATCGTATTAATCAAAAATAACTATTTCATATGAAAAACTTCTTTGTACCTTTTCAGGAGGGAAAAAAATGAAATAAAGAAAAGTGTTCTGTATGGATTGGGTACTTGATCATCCTGCTCTAGGTCAAATACAAATTAGTAGGTTAGTTATAATCTTGGTCAAACGTGTTTGACTGTAGACAAGGCATTTTAACTCTCTCTACCCAGGTTTGTAAATGGCTGTCTAATAGGAAGAAAATTTGTGAGCGTTGAGACTGCCAATGCATACACATGTACACCACAGTTGAGCCAAACCTGTGGACTTCCTAATATGATTAAGACATTTGACTGACTAGAATTTATAGTCGTACAATAGTGGGGCACGTGAATAAGATATATACCGGTATGTACGTTCATGATAAATTATGATTTTATTGAAGCAAAACTCCTTCACTTCAATGATTTTCTTTTTGCAGTACTGCATCGTTGCTTAATTCTGAGTATATAGTTGGTATGCAACCCCATTAGTCTTATAATCTTGGCTATACAAATATGATATTTTACACAACGGGAGCTAAGAGCCATTAACTCTTGATAGCCGAGAAGGCTGTAGGAGAACGTTAATATCACAAATGTTCTGGTCATGCGATTGCATTGTGAAAGAAACGTTGTGGAATCGATCAGAAAAGGTTGATCATCTAGCATATAATTATTGGTGTGCACTGCAAGGTTGTGGAATCATCAAAATGATCAGAAATTTGGCCCAGTCTTGGTAAAGTTACTGTACACAGAAAGATGTATATGGGACTACCCTATATCTATCCAGTCCGGATAGATATGATAATTTACCAAATATATCAATTAATAGGCGGTTTCCCGGCAAAATTTGTATCATCACGTATTAGTAAAAACAGGTTCTTTCACATGATTGGTAATAAGAGCTTCCATTTCATTTTTTGAGATGGGGGCGTTTCCAAAACTGGTCTATACCTTTAACCTAAATAAGGGAGTAATTTTCATCTTTAGCCTTGATGTAAACTGTTTTGTAGCGGCCTTCAATAGAATATTCAAGGAAATGAAGCTTTCATGAATATAGATGATCATTTAGTCTTTCCAGAGCCAGAAGGGCATTAATTCTTGCGTTTAAGTATATTAGTGAATGCCCTTCTGGCTCCAAACAGATGATTTTGTTCATGTTTACAGTTGTATCGTGGAATTGTGTTTACATTTGATGTACGTGTGTGTGTTTTATCTGTCTAGCAGCTGTACAACGCGTGGTTGTGACGGTTCAGGGCATAGTGGAGGGAAATATACAAGACATAGAAGGTAAGAAATCTGTTCTTTAAAAAAATTTTTTTAAAGGGGGCATTTGTGGAGGGCTCTCTGAGGTTACCATTCAACATTTATGATACAGTCGTGACTAGTGAAAGTGTAGTCCAATCGTTCACCGATATTTAAAAAAAAAAAATCTTTGGAATGTTTTAAGAAAATTAGTTTCTGATATAAAATTAATGCTCATTTTTAATGCTCATTTTTAATGAGAATAATAGGATTTCTCTGTGTACCTTTGATGAAAAACATCCCTTTTGGTTACGGATATCAAAAGAACTTTCAAGAATGACACGTTTCCTTGGGGAGTTTCCTAGGCTCATGAAGTTGTAGTTCACCAGGGGGGTGTTTCACAAAGACTAAGATCGACTTTAAGTTGGACTTAAGTATAGACGGCCGTTCGTGTCATTGTTTGCTCTCACCATTGGTCTCTCAATTATGATCTATAGATAACATTTTTTCCTTCAATAATGAATTATCAAAAAAGTAAGTTTTGTAGATTTTTTACCATGATTTGTACGTCCCTTGAGAGACCAATGCCAGTAAATAATGATAGCAAACAATGGCATGAACGGCCTGCTATACTTAAGTCCAACTTAAAGTCGATCTTAGTCTTTGTGAAACACCCCCCAGATCACTATTACTATCATTCACATATGAGTGAAGTATTTACGTTTCAGTAAACTTCTAGCATTTAATATTTTCATATCAAACTCCACAGAGTTATGCACGGTTATAAGGATTCTGTCAAAGATTTCTACAGGAATCAAATCGGGCTTAAATTACTGTGTTTGCATTACTACCTCATGAATGAGGAAGGAAAGTTGTATTTGTCCTTCAATATTGTAAAAACACAAACATATATGGAAGTTCCTGTTCGAGACAGAAAGATTGCTTGAATAAACATGGCTTGATTTGCGACACTTAGAGTTGTTTATGTTTCATGTTTATCCTGGGTTAAATTTAAGGTGTACAAATGTAAACAACTTAACAGTTTTATTTATTTTGGTGTTTTGTTTTGTCATGCGAAGATCTGATCATGCTAACATTGTAAATTATGGGAAAATATTGGAATATTTACTTTCTAAGACCTTTTTCCTGTAATATAAGAATGTAGATACAGATACAGATATCATATTTATGAAGTATGTTGTGTTTGTTTAGTCAATTTGTAGTTGCAAGGACAATTGAGAAATAGAGCATGAAGAGTTCATAATTTACTTATTTTTAGCCAGTAGCCTGGTAATATTCATGGCATTAAAATGATTAAAAGTAAAATGAAGTACATGTAGTGTGTATTGTTCACTCTTGTATTGGGTTTTCACTAATTCAGAAGCATATACTCTGGAACAAATTGATTAGTAAATAGGGGATATACATGTAGCAATATCCATGTGATGCTGGTAGATGTGAAGTATCACAGATGTGAAGTATCACAAAAAGGACTGTCCTGCTAAAATGCTTGTTTGGTAAGAAAGTTGAACATTTTGGTAACAGAGTTCATTGTTGATAGGGTCTAAACATGATTTGTCAACTGTGTCTTTCTTGCAAACAATCATCACAGGCATCTGGGGAGTGTTTTACAAAGACTAAGAATGACTTTAAGTTGGACTTAACTATGGCAGGCTGTTCATGCCACTACTTCCTCTAACCATTCCTGGCATTGGTTTCTCAATGGACGTACAAATCAAGGTCACAAATCGACAGAATTTACCTTTTTTGATAGTTCATTATTGAAGGAAAAAATATTATCTAAAGATCATAATTGAGAGACCAATGGTGAGAGCAACCAGTGGCATGAACGGCCTGCCATAATTAAGTCCAACTTAAAGTCGATCTTAGTCTTTGTGAAACACCTCCCTGAACACGGGGTTCCCAGCTATCTGGGAATCTGGGAAAATGCTGGAAAGTATTAAAATTTCAGGGTAAAAAAAGCAATCATGAGTTTTCATTAGCCCTTCATATAAGCCTCTAAATTGTGTATCCCCTGGATGATTTGCTATGCTGACTTTACAGTGTTTGTAGTGCCTTCTTCAATGATCATGCAATTCTGAAACTCCCATCAGGGAAAAATTAGCGAAGAATCAGGGAATTTGTTTCCAGAAATGCTAGGAACTGTGCAATTCCAGTTCACGTTATACTGTATTCCTGTAAACGACAAATGGAAAGGCATGTCCATGTTCATACAGGCTGAAACACAAATCCATGTTCTTCTGTGCCAGTTCAAGCTGCCATGCCTGTGAGAAAGGTCATCTTTTTGAAAAGTGACCACTTCAATTCTCCGAGAGAACTCTCTATACTCTGTGACAGTCATATTGAATTATCGGCTGGTCGCAAATGTCACAGTGAACCTCTCTCCATTAGAGACCTTTGTGATCATATAATGCGGAGATCTGTGTCATTTTGCTCTTTCAATAACACCACCAGTAGTGCCCTACAAAATTGTTTGATTCGTGGATAGAAGCATTGTGGCATGGTTGTTGATTGACTTTCAGTTGAAAGGTTGTAAGTTCAAATCTATTCGTAGGGTGGTGATGATGTTCTAGAACAAGGCATTTCATCTACTTCGTTCTCTCTTTACACAGGTGTATTAAATGGGTACCTGGTGGGGTTCGATAATAGCGACTTCCAGAACCAATGCCAAAGCACATACCCAGTTGCTTAAAATCAAATGTCTAATTTTAGGGGGTCAGGTTATGAAAATTATTTTTAAAAAGACTCCCCCTTTTTTATATTTTAGTTGAAATTCAGGGTCTTTGTGAATTTAGAGCGTCAGTTTCCGTTGGACACGTGGTGCAGTGCCCTGACACACGGTTCATTATTTTAGAACAATCCATTCTCTACACTGAATTGTGTGTACATTGGTGTTGCAATGATGGTTTCTTATACTGTATATTTTAGACTGCCACAGGCCACTAAGTGGTGCAAGTCAATTAGAAATATCGAATCTCTTGCACCCGACAGCAACCTGCTAATCAGATGCGCCTAAAATCCTTAAGATCAACAGAACAAACGACGGAGACAGTGAAACGAGATTGCGCATTTGATAGGGATTTAAATCTCGTTCAACTCTCTCCCAGTTACTTCTTCCCCTGAAAGCATTCGGGTGGAAAATCTGATTTATTGCTTGGCTTTTGGATCAGAGATGAAAATGGAATTGACTTTCAATAAGGAAAGCCGACGACGAGTTGAGTAGGAGGAATTCAGCAAGAAGAAAAGAGCCACCGGCCAAAGTCAATATATCTAAATTCAAGCGGTGACTCCTTTTGAGCATCATTTTTAGTCAATATTTAGTAGATTGCAGTGACTTCATTGTTGTGATCTCTGTCTGATATCTCCCTTTCTATTTTCCTCTCTCTGCATCGTCCACTCTTCCTCTTTTGCTCATCCTCTTTCTCTCTTCCTCTTTCTTCCATCTTCTCTCTTCCACTTTCTCTCTTCCATTTCTCTCTTCCTCTCTTTTCTCTCTCTCTCTCTCTCTCTCTCTCTGTCTCTTCCTCTCACTCTTTCTCTCTCTCTCTCTCTCTTTATCTCTCTCTGCCCACTCTCTCTTTCTCTCTCTCTTTCTCTCTCTCTGCCCACTCTCTCTTTCTCTCTCTCTTTCTCTCTCTCTTTCTCTCTCTCTGTCTCTGTCCACTCTCTCTGTGCCAATCTTTCTATCTGCCCTTTGTCTGTTGTTTTGATTTGTTTTGGATGGTCTGTCTCATGACTGACTAGTTTACATTTTCTCCTCCTCCCCCAACCCACCTTTATCTGATTATTCAACGTACATCTAGCTGCTCCAGAAACTATTGCCACCTGGTTAAGTCCTACTATCACTAGTCAAATTTCAGAGTACAACTGTGAATCCCACCCTAAATCTGTCCCTAAACCTAACATCCCTTACCCTGACCCTGTCTCTAACAAAATAGAGCACCAAACAAGTGTTGGTAGATTGAATCTCCTTTCCACTATCCCCCTCTCTCTCTCTCTCTCTCTCCTCCCTCTCTCTCTCTCTCTGTATTGTACAGCAGTGTATTTCCCAATCTTCTTGAACAATCATTTCCTTTCCTTTCTCTTTCTCTTTCCTTATTTATGTCATGATTATTTGTGTCTGTGAGCCTTGCTCTTCCTTTATATCTTTTCCTTTTCGTCCTTCCCATTCCCTCTCTCTGTACTGTGTTTCCTGATCTTATCCAATCTCCCCTTACTCTTTCTTGATCCTTTTGTTGTTATGCCTCTGTCTTCCTTTCCTCCTCTTCTTCCGTCTTGGTATCTCTCTGTGCATTGTGTGTTCTCGATCTTAGCCTTTCCTTCTCTCTCTCTCTGTCTCTTACTCTCCCTATCTGTCTCAATTGTGTATGCCCCTCTCCTGTCCGCCTGTCTTCTTTGTCTCTCTCTGTCTCTCAGTCTCTCTCTGTCTCTCTCTCTCAGTCTCTGTCTCTCTCTCTCCGTCTCTCAGTCTCTCTCTCTGTCTCTCAGTCTCTCTCTCTCTCTCTGTCTATCTGTCTCTCTCTGTCTCTGTCTCTCTCTGCCTCTCTTTGTCTCTGTCTCTCTCTGTCTCCATCTCTCTCTCTCTCTGTCTCTCTCTGTCTCTCTCTCTCTCTGTCTGTCTCTCTCTGCCTCTCTCTGTCTCTGTCTCTCTCTGTCTCCATCTCTCAGTCTCTCTCTCTGTCTCTCAGTCTCTCTCTCTGTCTCTCTCTGTCTCTCAGTCTCTCTCTCTCTGTCTGTCTCTCTCTGCCTCTCTGTCTCTGTCTCTCTCTGTCTCCATCTCTCAGTCTCTCTCTCTGTCTCCATCTCTCAGTCTCTCTCTCTGTCTCTCTGTCTGTCTCTCTTGCAGTTCATCAGTCTCCCTCCCACTTGTACTCCCTCTATATCCAATCCTCTTACAATACACATCTCCCAACCTTTTTACTTGTTGCAATAAATCAGCCAGACTCCCTCACAGTGCGGGGGGCACGTCAATGCACATTCAAACCATACACAGTTTCACCGAAATCTGTCTGCATCCACGGTGCATCCTGCAAATTGAACCCAATCTGCTAAATTGAAATTGCTTTTCCCATCATGTAAATAAATAAGATGGATGCAATCAGTTCCAAAACACACGTGTCACCCATGTTCTACAGGAGATGCTCATGATGTGTTCCAGGTTGATCTGCTTGATCTCTGTTTACAATGAAATCTTAGTAGCTCCCTTTTATGCAGTTATAAGAATGGATTTTATGTTTTAAAAGAAAAATGCTTAAAGTTAAATGCTTTAGAATATGAATATGCGATATAAAATACATAACTCCAAACTATTGGGGGACCCAATTGATTTTTAAGGGTCTGTGTGCTTAACACTCAAGCTATATATATATATTTTTTTTTGGGGGCAGGCTGGACTTTGGGCATCCATCATGTGTCCTGGGTACCTTTAGTGCCAAACCTTTATTTATTGTCTTTGTTGAAGAAATTTCTTTACCAATTGTGTCCACATCCTTAACTTCAAGTATAAGATGCTTGCATGATCAAGTTATAAAATGATAGGGTATTCAGGAGTATTCAGGAGTATTAGCTTTATAGTTTAAGCACCCCTTCCCTCTCCCTGTTGATTGGAGTTTTTTTCTTTCTTTCTCTGCCTTTACCAACTTTCGATGTTCGCAAAAATAAAAGGAAAAGATGTTGCATGCTTATCATTAATGCAAATCACAATGTAGGAATCAATCAGCTTGGCGATTTAATATATGAAGGTCTGAATTAC
Organism: Mesocentrotus franciscanus; assembly: GCA_037976565.1. Lineage (NCBI taxonomy): Eukaryota > Metazoa > Echinodermata > Echinoidea > Camarodonta > Strongylocentrotidae > Mesocentrotus > Mesocentrotus franciscanus. The sequence goes on from CP137678.1 coordinate 8,047,664, forward strand.
AGTTGGGTCCCAGGGCCAAATGGTCTTCATTAAAGGCATCATTTAACAATGCCAAATCTGAGATGCATGGCCCTACATGTTATCAGCGTCTGTGATATGGTGTAATATTGAAGCCCTGAAAAAAATGCTTCAAAATGATCATGAAGTGCCTCAAAAGAGTAAAAATCTTTGATTGAACGGTTTTGCCATACTCATTTTCCCACATAGAATGTATTGTTATAAAAACCGTTGGGAAAACGGTTTTTGAAATTTAGAATTCCAATCATAAATATCTTGATAATCAGATGGGCGATCGACTTGTAAACGTCATGGGATTCCTGACTGACCTAAAGGTTTATAATTATGATTGCAGCATGAGCTAAATCCAGGATTTTGTTTAGAATCTGAGACAAAGATACCCAATCCCTTTAAAGGTATTACAAAGTTTTGGTATGGGGTCATGAATTTGGTTCAAATGAACATATTGGAAGCATATGCGATCTTACAATATTCAATGATCGTTGTCGCGGTTGTCGAGTCTAAAGTGATGAAATTGTAAATAATAAACTCTTTATGTTGTATAATGCCCTCTCAAGAGTGATATTACTTTAGCTTTAAAGCAATGTTTCTTCACTACAATCGACCAATTTTCTATTGCCGTCTGGAAATTATATATCAGAATTGCATATTCTGAGATTTTCATGGTCGCAGCTACCATGGAATGGCCTTAGGCGCTATTTGAAATATTTGAAATTTACCGGGAGCACCAGTAAATTTTGATTATTCAATTTGCTCGAAAGCAGAAGTGTTTTAGGGGCTAAATTTTTTAGTGCTTATAATACATCCACAGGAGCATCCAAATATATCAAATATTTAAAGAATTACTATTCATCCAATTTCAAAATTTCCCGAAACTTTGCATTACCTTTAATCAGCTTGTTCATAGCTCGCTTGCTTTGAGCAGTTGAATTTTACCTACCAACGTTTGCCCTACTCAAAAATGCATGCGTGGGAATGACATTTAATATAATGTCCATATAAGATGTAGTTGGCCTTCTAGAGTCTGCGGAAAGTTGCGTATAATGAGACATGGGGGATTTTAAGCATGTATTTGATCATGGGCTGTCTCATGCATCTTCTTCGTAGACATAGAACTTTTCATCATTTTTCCCCTGCGGACAGTTTCAGCTGTTTAACTAGACAAGCTCATTCCAGTGCTCATATAACCAGCATTAATAATTCAAAAATATGCAATCAATATTGACAGCAAGGTAAAGGTCGGGGATTAGCCATTCCCTCAATCGGGCCAGACGAATCATGCAAATATCTACTGTATCCTCCTCTAGCAACTTAGGAATCATCCTGCAAAACGTCTGCCTATCCTTCCATCCACCAAAAGAATCCTTCAAAAGTCTGCCCAGATCATTCTATTTTCCAAACAAATCCCTCAAAATACTGCCCATCCTATCCACCAAATGATTCAAAATGTCTGCCTATTCTTCTATTGCCCCCCCCCCCCAATTCTGAAAAATCGTCTTTCCATCTGCCCAATCGAATCCCTCAATATGTCTGCCTCTCCTTTCATCTACCAAACAAATCTTAATACAAAATGTCTCCCAATCCTGCTATCGCCCAAGCAAATCCTTCAGAGTGTCTGTCTATCCTACATGTATTTCCTAAGCAAATCCTGCAAAATGTCTGCCTATCTTTCTCTCAACAAAACGAATTCTGCAAAATGTCTGTTTTTCCTTTCATCCACCAAACACATCGTACCAAATTTCTGCCCATCCTTCCATCCACCAAATGATTCCTTCAAAGAGTCTGCCATATATTCAACCAAAATATCTGCCCATGGACTTTTTATTTTGATTTCGCTGAATGATGCAAGAATACTTTGAATTTATCCTGCAAAGTTGCTACCATTGCATTTTAGTTTTCTACATGTAAGTACATGTAAAGGGGATTAAAGTGCAGTATCTCTGAAATCATAGTCTGTTTGAGATTGCTTCCCTATTACTGGATTTAAAACAGCACAATAGGAGGAGGGTTATTTTAATCAGATGCCACTGTTAATCAGGTTTTGTTCATTCAACATATGACATGATGACATACCTGTAGGGAAAGCTGATATGATTTCATGTTTGCTGTTTAATGCTAAAAACTAACGTACACAAGTAAGTCCAAAGTGTTATTGACATTTAACAAAATCAAGAGTGGGATGTTTTTATACTAATCCTGAAACACTTAAACAAAGTTATTAACTAAATGGGACTATCAAATAAACATATTTTGCTTTTTATGTTAAAGTGCAATCCAAACTTTGTAATTAGTTCATTTGAATGAAAGCAGCAAAAATAAGGGAAACAGAATGGCGAAAGTTTGAAACAAATTGGCCCAATAATGAGAGAGTTATGAATGTTTGAAATATGAGATCACTAAATCTATGAATATATGCGAATCTCAAATTGGCAGTTTGTGCTCACATAGAATATGGCCCGCACAGAAGTCGTACTTGGGTCCTGTGGACAGGGGTTTATGTTATTTCTTGAATTTCTTCATGCTCCGTAACCGTTAAAGGTATAGACCAGTTTTGGAAATGCCCCCCTCTCAAAAAAGGAACTGGAAGCTCTCATTAGCAATTATGTGAAAGAATATGTTTTGACTAATACGTGATGATACAAATTTTGCCGGGAAACCGCCTACTAATTGATATATTTGGTAAATTATTATATCTATTGGGACCAAATAGATATCGCGCATGTGTCGCGTAGCCCCATATACATCTTTCTGTGTACAGTGCTTGTAACTTTACCAAGACTGGGCCAAATTTCTTATCATTTTGATGATTCCAGAACCTTGCAGTACACACCAATACTTATATGCTAGATGATCAACCTTTTCTGATCGATTCCACAACGTTTCTTTCACAATGCAATCGTATGACCAGAACTGGTCTTTATCTTTAACCTCTGGGATATGAGGTAAAATTTTTGAGATTGATATTACAGGTTTTAGTTGTACACAGATTATATGTTTAGGTGATTGGTACACTTTAAAGGGAGAGGGTCATCAGTTTCCATGTGCAGAATGTCATATTTCGCTGACACCAGACTTGGTGGAGATACCATTAATGTCTGAACACAACAAACCATTAGTCCCATCAAGAAATCCTCCTACATGTAGGGTGCGTTTATCGGGTCTTGCCATCAGATATGTACATATCGAACCCCACTATATGAACGTGATTCTCGGGATGTCGCGTTTATCGTCTCTTCACGATTCAAAATAAAGGCCTTATCTCTGCGCAGCTGCTTTGCGCCGTTTGACCGTGGAAGCGGATTAGCCTGGGAAGGTCCATAGAGCTATATGGGAAGGGCCGATTCGTATGTGGGGTTCAAAACAGCTTTGCGTTTATCGTGTCTCAGAAACGTGATTCTGGCTGTATGTCACATTCAAAACGCACCTTTTTCAGCGTTACAATATGCCCATATCTAAAGACGCTTGAAATAGGGTTTTGCGTTTATCGCCTTAAATATTTGCCTGAAAGACGTTTGAAAATGCTGATTCTAGGCAAAAATTTGGTCGATAAACGTGACCATAGTCTCTCAGGGTTTTGGGGTGAGGGAAATGGAAGATAATGACTTTACCATATGGGGAAATGTGTGGAAAAAGCAGAGCATTGCATAAGGCCTGTTGGTGTAAAACTGAGGCTATTAATCCTGGTGATTGACAACTCCTTTTATTGGGTAAAGACCCACATGGTGTCGAATTCCACACAAGAGCCCACTACTATCTCTAATACCTCAGTAACACCGACGACGAAACACCAGATCGTCTACAGACCAAAAACATTACCCCAAATGGCCAAACATCAGTCGGTTTGTAGTCGGTCTTGAGTTGGGTTGGCTGTGTGACTGAGGAATAAATCTGAATAATTTCAGTATGACTCCTTCATATTTGCCCTCTCCGGGCCATTGTACGCTAGAAGTCCTTCTGAATAATGCTCTCTCTCCATCTGCGGGTGAATAAAATCTGTGTTAATTGCCATATGGATATGATTTATCATTCATTATAAGTATAAGTATATAATTAATTGTCCATATCAGGAAATTTGATTTTTCACTGGTTGGTAATGCATTCTAAAGTCTAAACATACAAGTCATGTAATGAGACAAAATACATACTGTACATAACATACAAAATAACTGAGTTATATCTTCATTATTATAATCAACTTCAGCTGAAACGTTATCAACAAATTTTAGTTTATTATTATTATTGATATTATTATTGATATGTTGTTAAGACTCAGAAAATTGTACAGTGCTGATTGCAAGGTGTCTTTAATAGAGAAGCAAACACAACAAGAATTTTAAATGTATTTCTGTATACATACTTTGAACTGACTATTTAAAGAAGAAGCTAATATTTACCTACTCTATTGATTAAAAAAAGTTCAAATATGGTGCAGCTTTTACAAATGACACGCGACTTGTTCTTTCTCAACTAAGTGTCAAATGTGCGTGGGTGCTATTGCTCTCACCTCATTAACGAATATACAGGGGTTTCGAAACCATCATTAAAAGTCGACACAGGCCTTTTGTATAGAAAGTGTAAGTTGATGAGTTGATGGTTAGCCTAGCTTCCAGGCGGCATGATTTTTGTTGTTTTCCTTTCAAAGAAAATGGTTTCAATTGATCTGCAAGTTTTGGCTTTAGACTTCCTGTATCTCTCCATTTTTTTAGTCATGTAAGAGACTGATCTGGAATAGTCGCTGTTACTCAGACTCGGTTTAAATGCACTGCAAACGAGAGGATGTTGTATAGTGGAGTGCCTGAATTATAGGCTATCAGCAGGTGGACTATATTCCCCTGAGAATATTATGTTCACTGTTATTGGCAAAATATGCTGAGGATGTAAATAAAAAACAAATTGTGTACTGTATGAAGCGTATGAGTACATGTAAATTAATACAAATGAATATGCATTAGGGTAATGTTCTCTGATACATGGGGAGGGGGAGGGAATGGGGGAGGGAGGAATAGAGAAATACATTTTGAGAGAGAGAGAGAGAGAGAGAAAGAGGAAGAGAAAGAAAGAAAGAAACAAGATGGGGGTAGGGGCTGGAGCAAAGAAGTGCTTAGTTACATAGACTGGACATCAGCTGTAGATGTGAAATCATTGCAAAAGTATTCTAATAAATATTATTTTTGCTTTTAAGAGCAATACCACCCCAGATGTAGCTTCATGTATCGGTTTGAAATTTGTATTTGATAAAGAGAGTAGTGAATTTTAAGCTTATGACTTAAAAGGATTCTTTCATTTGGTATTAAAGAAGAAGATATAGCAGTTAGAATTAGCTTATATTCCCCAACAAACATATTCTTGTTTACCGGTGCTTGCTTTGCAGATTTCGAGACAAGCATTGATTTCTAGCCTTTTTCTAGGCTTGACGGGGCAAGCAAAGTGAAATGAAGCATGCTTGTCTGGTCATAAAATCTCAGAGGATATCTTGTTGAATCATTCTCAAAGATTTGCTAGGTTGTTGTTTCGTGGAATGAAGTGTGCACTTTCATGTGGGCTCGTTGTCCCGTACGATGGTTAAATGGACAGGCGAGACGAGATGGGATGAGATGAGATCGGGGGCTGTAAATCATTTATGGTAACCTAGCTGGCTGCTAGACTGGAAGACTGATCTTTATTTTGACTGGTTTCTCAGACTGATGTGTCTCCTTGTGCACCCTTTTCTTTCTCTTCTTCCTTTTCTCTTCCTTTTCTCTTCCTTTCCCTTTCTTCCCGTTCTCTTCCTTTCTCTTTCTCTTTAATGTCCTTCTCTCTCTTTTTCTTTCTCCCTCTCCCCTCTCTCAGTCCCTCTATTGCCCCTCTTTCTTTCTCTTTCACCATATTCTTTTTTGCCCTCTGCGTTATTTCCCTCTCACGTTCTTCCCCTCTCACACTCTTTCCCTCATGTCTTCTATCTTTCTTTCTCTCTCTTTCTCCTCTTCTTTCCCTCTTTTGCCCCTTTTCTTTCTTTCACACCTCTGTCTCACCCACTTCTTTCTATATCTCTCCCCTCTTACCCAGAGCTATCCTGAGGGAGGATAGATATTGGAAGGGATGGATTTGGAGATGAGAGATTAGGGGATGAGAGAAGAAGCCAGAGAAGAGGTGGGCGAAAGAGGAATTAGGGGAGAGAAAGGATTACATGTAGGTGGAAAGAGGATCGAGGAAGGAATAGATGCAGAGGGAAAGGAGTTGGAGCTGCAAAGAGGGGGAAGGGGGATATATGGGAGAGAAGGAGGGGTAGTTAGAGACAAAAGAAGAGAGATGGAAGAGGAGAGTCCAATAGAATCTTAGAAAACAATCGCAACACCTATGAAGGATAAACATGTTCCCTAATTGTTAGGAACAATTGTGCATCGGAGAAACCACTTTACATGGCATCTCCAATCAGCTCAAACATGAATTTTCATTTGAATTAGTTGCTTCCTCACTCATTGCTTGAGGGTAGTTGGGATGTGTTCACACTATTAGTGTAGACATGCATAATGGTCTCTTGTTTGTAGGGAGTAGAGCATGATCTATTAATGTGCATATTTACATACTGGTTCACACTCATATATATTTCCCATTTTCAGAATACATGTACATATTCCATGTGCCCTGTTCTAACACAAAACTAAAAAAAAAAAATACTTTGAGGCAGAACTGTACCTGCAAATGAATTTCAGGTGACAAACATATTTTGGTGGTAATTTTTTTCTTCTTCTAAAATATACATACTTACATTAATATCCTCTACATGCTTACTGATATGTGAGTTACAAAGCATATTGTAAGTGTAATTCTTCTTTTTTGTCATCAAAAAGCAGTTTATTCACTCATTCCAAATGGAGGTGTTTCACACTAAATATTCTAACCATCTCTATTGAATTGAACACATGTAGTATTGAAAAGTTGTTCTTACTTGTTAATCGTATAACACTGATATATGCTTTTGTCTTCCCTATTTTGTGTTTAATGGCAATGGAAAGTGACTGTTACTCTTGTATGACTTAACAGATACTGCAGCTTGAATCTGAGCCTGAGCCGAAGCCCTAGGGGGTGTTTCACAAAGACTAAAGATCGACTTTAAGTTGGACTTACATGTAACTATGGCAGGCCGTTCATGCCACTGGTTGCTCTCACCATTGGTCTCTCAATTATGATCTTTAGATAATATTTTTTCCTTCAATAATGAACTATCAAAAAAGGTAAATTCTGTCGATTTGTGACCACGATTTGTACGTCCCTTGAGAAACCAATGCCAGAGGAACTAGTGGCATGAACGGCCTGTCATAGTTAAGTCCAACTTAAAGTCGATCTTAGTCTTTGTGAAACACTCCCCTAGGGTCTGATTCTAGACAACAAATAAGTCTCCCATAAAGTAATAAATTGTGTATCTTGATTCTCTTTTTGTCTTGACAGTGCAAACAGGTGTCCGATTGCAGCCAAGAAGAAAAAAGCAGAGCCCGAGCCTCCACCACCGGAACCAGAGCCCAACAAAAGGATGAAGAGGTTGTCGAGGAAACGAGGTGCCCCACCCAGCAGCCAGGAGGAGACGGTAATAGCCGCGACTGAGGAAGGTCCTACCAGTGCCAAGGTGCTGGCTTTGAATCCAGACACCGATGATGCAAACTCCATCTCTAGTCAAGACGAGGATGTGCAAGCAAAGTGTAGCCGGAGAGCAATAGTCAACCTCCAGAGGTTGATTGATAACGTCACAGAAGAGATAAGACACGAGAAGGAGCAGGAGGAGGGAGTGGATGTAAAAGAAGGAGGAGAAGGCCAAAAGAGTGAAGATGTTGTTGCATCAAAAGAGACAGAAAAAGATTTGGTGGAGGATTCAGAGAAAGTAAGAGAGGAAGAAGAGGGAGAAGGGGATGAGGATGGGGGCGGAGAGAAAGAAGCTGAGGGTATGGAAGTGGATGAGGAAGAACAAGAAGAGGAGCAAGAAGTAGATGCCCCAGTGGAAGATGAGAGTGGAGTGACAGAAGAGCAGAGTGCTGAAAAGGAAGAGACACAGGATGGTGAGGAGGAATGGACAGGTGGACAAGATAAGATGGATTCCATTGAGGATACTGAGGAAAGTGTTGTTGAAGAGGAAGAAGAGGAGGAGGAGGAGAAGGAAGACTCCTCCGTAACGGACGCAGAGACATGTGCTCCTCCCAAGCTCCACAAGGAGCTTGCATTCTTGAACCAAGATATGCCAGTCTTGGAGACGGCTCCCGACCTTGTGGGAAACAACTCTGTAGCATGTGAAGACAGTACCAACGGGACTGGGGAAGGGATGAACGGAGGTCTCCAGCAGGATGAGGGGGAGCGAGAGGTCCCTCATGAAGGTGCGGATGAGGAGGAAATGTATGGTGAAGCCCCATCGTTGGTCATCGATGAACAGGTGTCATCAAGAACCTCATCCAAGTTGGAGGAGGAGGATGACAACGGTTTGCCCCTGCACCTGCGAGTTCTCAGTGAACAACTCTCCCAAGAGCTTGAAGAAAATCGGAAGAAACAGACAGTTGGACCTGCCCCAGCAAGTTCTGTGCAATCACCCTCACCTGCCGAAACCCCCCAGGAGAGGGTCCCCACCCCCTTAGCCAGTGAAATCGTATTAGCTCCCCCTATAGAACAGGAGCAGGAGGAAGAGGAGGAGCTGCCACCGCCACCAAGCAATGTGGGCATCCCGGAGACAGACTTCTCACACACAAGCAATCTTGCCCTATCTCAGGAGACCTTGGATAGCATGCTACCGATCAAGGTGTCCCAGATCAAACAAGAGGTGGTGGATCCCTTGGACAGTGACATGGACATGGTTCCAGAAGATCACATGATGTCTCGACTGATAAGTGACTCTCACAGAGCACCACCCCCTGTTGTACCGGTTACTGCTGCATCAGCAGCAGCAACCACTGCCAGCTTGCCAGGTTTGTCAATATGCCATGATTTAAATGCACTTCTTTAAAAAGTTGAAATAAATGAAGAAAAATCTTTCAAAATTTTCATAAAAGTCAAGTTAACCACTTTAAGAAACAAACTCAAGAGTCAATTTAAAGTGTGCACGGGGACTAAATCCTGTTGAACAAATGGAAAACATAGACTTTGGTCTGACTTTGTCATACTTAACTTTAGACCAAGCTAAAGACTGGCAGGTGGTTAAAAAGTTTTAATATTAGAATTCGTCCATTGCTTTAGATGCTCAAGAAAATTAAGATAATTACAGTCATCACTTACTGGTAAATGCATCTGGAAAATAGAAATGAATTGAGTAAATTTCTTGTAAAAATCATAAATCTATTTTTTCTGAGCAATTTCAATTAAGCAATTTGTATTTAGTCAAGCACTTACAGAAAGCTGAGTTCTGATTGCATTGTGAAAGAAACGGTGTGGAATCGAGCAGAAAAAGTTGATCATGTAGCATATAAGTATTGGTGTGTACTGCAAGGTTCTGGAGTCATCGAAATGATAAGAAATTTGGCCCAGTCTTGGTAAAGTAACAAGGACTGTACACAGAAAGATTAATATGGGACTACACAGACATGTGGCATAAAAATCGGGCCTCATTTTTAAGCTGTTACTTGTCATATTTAGAATATGGAGGCATTTGAAGAGCCATTGCTTTTCAGGGAACATTTTTTTGTATGATGTTCTTCCACATTTGCACAATAACAATGATAACATCACAAAATTATTTTTCACCTCTCCCCAGAACTCAACCTTCTCTTTAATTCCTCTTATGAATATTAAATAACACCATCTGAAATATTGTTTTGTTTCTTGGTTAATGTCTTTCAGCACCTCCTGAACTGGGGAATATGGAGTGCAGTAAATGTCCTACGCCTGGTTGTGATGGGACAGGGCATGTTACAGGCTTGTACAGTCATCATAGAAGGTACGTAGGCAGTAGTGTAGAGTGATGATGGTGGTGGTGGTGATGATAATGATGGTGATGGTGATGATAATGGTGGTGGTGGTGGTGGTAGTGATGATGATGATAATGATGGTGGTGGTGATGATGATGATAAGGATGGTGAGGATGATGATGATGGAGATGGTGATGGTGATGGTGATGGTGATGGTGATGGTGATGGTGATGGTGATGGTGATGGTGATGGTGATGGTGATGATGGTGATGGTGATGGTGATGGTGATGGTGATGGTGGTGATGGTGATGGTGATGGTGATGGTGATGGTGATGGTGATGATGGTGATGGTGATGGTGATGGTGATGATGATGATCATGAAGATGATGGTGTTTGTGATAATGATGATGATAATGATGGTGGTGATGATGATAATGATGGTGGTGGTGATGTTGATGTGATGAAGATGATGATGATGCGGTGATGTTGGTGATGATGATGAAGATGATGATAGTGGTGATGATGATGGTGATGATGGTGATCTGATGATGGAGGTGGTGGTGGTGGTGATGATGCTGGTACATAGAGTGTTGATGTCTTGATGAAATCATGAATTGTGATGGCAGTTCTAGTTTTGTTTGTTTAACAAACTGATATTAAGAAAGAAAGCAACAACTTAATGTTGTTGATAAAGTTTCGATGCTAATAATTAAAAATGATGTTGAGCAAACAATGTTTATGCTTGACGTAGGACAGATTTTGCCTGCATATTTTTAATACTAATTAACAAAATCTAGATCTTATAATGATACAATGGTGGTGATTAAGGCAGATAATAATGGTTAGTTGTCATGGTGATTGTGATGTCATAAGAGTTGATTATGTACATCATGTTACTTTTCATGTCTAATTTAAAAGCTGCTAATATTGTTCAACTTTTAATTCCATCCACAGTTTATCTGGTTGTCCTCACAAGGATAAAATTCCTCAGCAGTGTAAGTTTTCACATTTCCTTAATTTTCAATTGATGGTTGGGATAAAACTCACCTTTGTGATTTCTGTAATTTGTTTTTCATGTTCAGTGTAACAATTTGTTATATGCCTAGAAAAGGCATTTCAACTTCATTTTTTGTGTACATGCTCTTAGTTATTAGAAGTTTGATCATGACATTTTTAATCTATTATGATTAAAACAATTCCTTCATTTTCTTTGGGCAAGGGGCATTTCTGCATCTAAAACATCTGCCCAAATCATTCATTTAACCCAATATTTTGTGCATCAAATGTCTTGATTGCAAAGAGCAGAACATAGAGAGAAAGACAGAAAGAGACAGAGGTATTACAAATGGTATGTGTGTGGCTAGAGAGAGAGAGAAAGAGAGATATAAAGGAATACAAATAAATTAAAAGCAATAGAGATGATTTTGAAGAAAAAAAGACAAGTTGAATTCAGAAAAGTAAAGCAGGATCAAAGAGGAATAGGGAGGAAAGATGAACAAGAAATGTTATCACTTATTATGACAAAACAGGAAACATGAAAATGGAAATGACGACATTTAACACAATTAACAAAAAGCAAGAGAGGACAAAAAAATCCTTGACAGCATAAATCAAAACAATATAAACAAACAAAAAACAAAAGCAAAAATGCCTACATGTGAAGAAAAATTGTAGAAGAGAGTACAGATGAAATGCCCTGGAAATGCAATTGACGTGCAGAGCTATTCCGGGAGAATGGGAAGAAGATTGTAATGGTAATGACATCAAAACTTGCGCACAAAGCAGCCAGCACCTGCAGAGAAATGGCCTTAATATGCCCATTAACGGCCATTTAGAATACAGCTGCCGAGAGGAGATGGAAAGTTATCATAAAGTAATACCCACATTAATAATAGTGCCAGCTACATGTATATATTCAATACCTTCAAATTTGTATATACTTATGTACATTCCCATACATATGCCTACAGTATGTGTAATGTCATACGTTACTCAATAGTAATATTTTGTTTTCTTGCACGCATTTTCATTTGATGGAGAAGGGTATGCTGATAAGTGTCTTATGTAATTTTATGAAAAGTGCTTTAATAATATTTGAGCATTATATGAATGTAATGTCTTTATTATCTTTTTGATGTGAAATAGAGGTTTAATGTTTCCCAGCATCTTACAGTAAATATCAGACAATGTTTTGTAATAGTTGAGGAATGAAGGACTTGACATTTGATGTCTAGTGTTTATGATATGAGCCTGGGGAATTTAACAGAAATAACAACAACAACAACAACAACAACAACAACAACGACAACGCTTATAAAGCGCTTTCCACCAAAGTCTCTAGGCGCTAAAGACTTCTATTCATATGTATAATGTTCAGTTACACTAATGCATGTCTGTATAAATAAATATTTCTTCCTCACTCCATACATGTATGAATTCATAGTCAACAAAGTGAATTCTAGATTCCAAGTCCGGAATATAAGCATGATGCCCAAACACTCCTTCGCTCAATATCAGCGATGAAATCAATAACGAATTCTACATTCCCAGGCTTTTATTGTTCATGTTAATATCTCTTCTAGGAATTAATTATTTTGAGTGCTTAGCAAGTACTTGATGTTGTTTACAGAATGGAGATAAAATAAGGGTGATGATCACTTTTTGTCTTGCTAAACTTCTAGTAAAATATACCACGATTCAGTATCACATGTGTATTATTGCAACACTTGGCAATTGTGGAGTTTTGGAGTTTTGCCATTTACAGGCAGATGTAGCAGTATAGAGCTCTTTGCAAAATGTTTGCAAACGAACACCATCTCACTTTCAATGATGGCGTCGTTTCTGCGAAAAATGAAGTTCATACTCATGCAGATGGTACATCACACATGATACAATACAAATGATTCAGAGGAGAAAAAAATAATGTGACATAAATATTTTCTGGAGGAAATGTGCAGTAGAAAGTGGATCATGCTGCATTTGAAAAGGTCAATCGATGATCATTTTTCTAGGTATCTATGGGAGTTTTTCCTCTTCATTGGGCAGACAATTCAAAGGTCATTTTTCTGATAACAGAATGCGGAAAATGCACCTGAATGCTAAGCACGTGAAAGAGTTGCATTTCTTTAATTTTGTTGCTGTTTGTTTTCGTGCTTCTCGGTTCTGGCAAGACATCGGCAGCGTGTATCCAGCGAAGAAGTGTTCGCAAGCATCAATAATTAGAAAGTCAAGGTCGGAAGAAATACAATTACACTGTGAGCACAGATGGTGTGGGTTCACGTATCCAGGGGAGATGAGGCAGGGATGGTGAGAGGGGTGGAGGAAGGGAGAGGAGGGAAGGGTGCAAGGGATAGGAAGGTAAAAAGGGATAGGAGGGGGGAAAGGATGGAAGAGAAGGAGAGGGGAAGGAAGGTAGATGCGATAGAGAGAGAGAGAGAGAGAGGAGATGAGAGGAAGGAAGAAAAGAATATAGGAGTAGAGGGGTAGAAGAAGAAGGAGGGATAGAAGGAGAAGAAGAGATAGGAAGGGGAGGGTCCATGGAGTAAGGGATAGGAGGGAAGGAAGGGCTGAAGAAGTGATAAAAGAGGGAAGAATAGATAAAAGGAATAGAGCAAAGGAGAGGGACCCTTTATGGAGGAAGGGATAGGAGGGGAAGAAAGGGTGAGGAAGGGATATAAGGAAACGAAGAGAGAAGAAGAGATAAAAGAGGAGGAAGGGATAAAAAGAAGTGTAGAGGGAGAGGGACCTTCTAGGAGGAAGAGGTAGACAAATGGGAGGAAGAAGTAGAAAAAGGGATGAAAGGGTCGAAGAGATAAAAGGAGGGAAGAAGGGGAGGAGGAAGAGAAAGAAGGAGGGATGGATGGGGTAGTAAGAGGGGTGCAAGGGAGGAAGGTGGTGGCAAAAATAGAGGGAGAAAGAGAGAAATATAAAGGGTAATAAACAGTACATTGTGGGTGAAATGATTACTTATAGATAAAGAATGAGGGATGGAAGAAGACATGGACAATGAGGGATGAGAACAGTAAGAAAGATAACATTTTTTATTAAATGCTTTTCAATTTAAAGTCACTGGATTCAATTGCAATTACCCAGTTGCAGTACACATTATTGACCCCACTCGCAAACAATCCAACCAATAATTGTCTTACATGCTTGCACATGCTGAACAAATGAAAGTAGAGAGAGAGAGAGAGAGAGAGAGAGAGAGAGAGAGAGAGGGGGGAGAGAGAGAGAGAGAGAGAGAGAGAAATTAGCCTTCTGGGGAGGGGTATGGAGGTAAGACCGACCAACGTATAATGGTGGGATTCTGCAAAGGAAGAGCAGTAAAGAGCTTTGGGAATGTGAATAAGAGGAGGATTTGACTGATCATACCTGATTTATCTCCTGCATGTATTCATAAGATTGCTTACAATGCGGTCTATGTGTTAGCATATCATCCTTTGAAAGGTATTGTAAAAGATTTCAGTTGCATAAGAATATACATGAATTTCAAGAGAAAAGGGAAAATCCCTGCTATGATATATAATATTTGCTTATATAGCGCCTAACACTTACTTTATCAGAAGTCTCTAAGTGCTCTACAATAATGCACCATAATTACCCTGGCTTTAGGGAGGGAGATGAGTTTGAAATAAAAGTAAGAAGTAAATGAGAATATTGAGTGCTAAGATAGAGTAAGATAGAGAAGATGAATTGCGAAATTGACAGCATAATGGGGTACTTTTAAGTTGCAAGATGAAATGTGAGAAGAGTTTTTACATTTAAAAGGGCATTGGAAATAAGAGATACATAGGGTGCGTTCAAGCGATTTTTTTAAGCTAGAATCACAAACATGAATCACAAATCAAAATGCCGTTACAAAACACAGTTACTGCGGGAGATCGTTCAAGCGGTTAGAACAATAGATGTGGAGTACAGCAAAAGAAACAGCAACAGAATCACGTTACAAAACGCATCTTTTTCAGCGTTTCATGTTTGCGTTTTGAAACACGTTTATTTTTACGACCGACAAAAGATCGCTTGAACGCAACCGTGTTTTAAACTAAACGTCTTTGAAAAAGTGTCACTTGAACACACCCCATAGAGTTATGGAATTGGAAACATGAAGGAGAGGAAAAGTTGGTTGGTTTGTTTATTTTACCTGACTGCTAAGAAAGCATACGTGTGCTTGTAAGTAAGCAACCAGGGGACTGACGTCTTTAAGTCCTCACCAAGGGACTTGGTAATTGGGATTAATTGCCTATTACCAAAGGGCACTAGCACATCGACTTGGTTTTGAACCTGGTCCCTCCCGGTTAGGAGACCACTGCTAAACCACTGAGCCATTGGGCCTCAGTGTGATGGCTAGTAGTAGAAAAAATTGGTTAAGATATATGAAATGTGTCTTGGGCAGACTTCAAGACATTAACTTCCTGGTGTCGGGCCTATATGAAAGCCCAAAATCTAAGTCTAGAACCCCAACTTTGAAACAAATTAAAAGTTAATACAACCCTCATAGTATGTTAATTTGTATGAAAGCAGAAAATTAAGATAAACAGAATGGCAAAAGTTTGAAATTAATGTGACCCATAAGAAGAAAGGTATGAATATTTGGAATATGAGATCACTAAGTCTATGAGAATCTCAAATTGGCAGTTTGGTCAGTGGATCTTAACGTAGCCGTGGATAGCTCTTCCTCATGTACAAAAATATCATTAATTTCTGTATTTCTCCGTAAGTGCCTTCTCCCTTGGGGCACTACTCAAAATATATTACAGACAGCATATTATTATGTGTCCTCTAAAAAGAAAAGACCCTCCTGAGTCTTACATTATAGAAACAAAATGAAATTTTGTATGTTGGAACAAATGGAGAGTTGTCTGCCACAACATCACAGTGACATTACAGATTCAGCCAGTTTGAAGAGTCCATACCTATAGTGATTACAACTTTAAATAATTCATAACTTTCTCATTGTTTGTCCGATTTCATTCAAACCTTCACCAGTCTACTTGTCTGATTTGTCTGCTTTCCTCTAGAGTAGTTTGCTATCAAGGTTGGATTTCCCTTTTTAAACCAGGCTCATGTACATAGGCTCTGATAAGTTCGATCTGGACTCTGTCTGTTCCAAAAATTGTTAGAGTGGAGCCCCGGTATTCGGAAAGATTTACACACAGATACAAAGGGGAAGAAGGGAGTGGGGGGGGGGGGCGGATTTGCAGAAGAGAAGAAACATTGTACAGGAGAAACTTGGGATGTGAAAATGGGAAATTGGTGATGTATTATGACTAACTCTGATTTAAAAAAAATTGTTTTATTGGTGGAGAAAATAATAAAATGACGTCAAAAGAGGTTTTAAGAGATAATTTTGTGTTAGAAAATCAATAAAAGGTGTTGTAGGAGTACATATAAGAAGTTGAGAAATTCTCATCAATAGTTAGTAATATATTTGTAGTGCTGCTATAACAACTTCATAAAACATCTTACCTCTCATTTCATACAGTTTTAGTGTACCAAAAATGCTAAATATTGCAGAATAATTTCTTGATGGTTTCCCCTCGTTAATCAATTTTCTTCAAGTAATAAATATTGCCTTTACATCATTGCCTTTACATAAATATTTTTAGAATTAACAATTTTCTAACATGAAGCTCATTCTACATTACATGAGGAATCTTCAGATTCTTATCAGAGATTTATTAAACCTCACCAGGCTTCATCCATCTGGAAAGATGAATCTCTTCATTGAATCAGTAGGCCTGTCTTCATCAGCTCGAGATTGCCAAATAACCCGCTATTTTAACTATCCTGATCGCAAATTATCCAGCTAATTTGCGTCTTCATCAGCCCGCAGTTGCAATTAGCGGGATATTCGGTCGAGATAGTCATCCCAAGATATCTTGGGCTAGTTTGCAAACTATCCCGCTATTTGTCCGGTGTGTCTTCACCAGCCGAAGACTCCCACTATGGGCGAACGCTGAGCAAAATATCTCGAGCTAATTTCTCAAGCTCGAGATTCATGAAACTCGAGCTGATGAAGATGCGATTTGTAAGTTTGGGCTTATTTCCCAAATCAGAAATAGCGGGCTATTTGGCAATCTCGAGCTGATGAAGCCACACCTAAAGGGAACAGCGAGAGGATTACAATAATAGGTGCAGATACAATCCACTGTAAACCTTTTTCCCTATTACAAATAAGAATATTTAAACAGATTAATCTGTAGGTTGTCTCTGAATTTAGCCCTTTTTATGACCCTGAATTAATCTGTAGGTTGTCTCAAAATTGAGCCTTTTTTATGATCCTGAATCTGTCTGTAGCTACATGTAAATGTCATGTGTCTGAACTTTTAATTAAATTCCAACATGTACATGTATATATGCAACATAGTAAGACATTTATGCATTTTGTAAGATTGAAATGTATATTCCATTTGCTAATGCCTTGCTATAATTTGGAGAGATTTTATTGCATATTATTTTTTCTGTTGAAAAAGTCACTTGTAACAATCGTGTGCTACAACACAAACAAATTATGGATTTTGCAATGGTTATTAATATTTCTGAACAACCTTGTAATTCTATATTTTATTATTATCTTGAGTCAAATTATATTTTCACATAAATATTTATACTAAGTTAATGTGAAGCATCATAATACTGTATTTTGTTTGGTACACAAATAATGCTAGAGGAAGTAGAGACAATATTCAGGAAATTAAATGAAAACATTTGGAACTAAGAGAGAAATGGAATGAGAGAGAGAGAGAGTGAGAGAGAGAGAGAGAGAGAAAGAAAGAACTAGAAAGAAAGAAAGAAAGAACCAGAAAGAAAGAAAGAACTAGAAAGAGAGAGAGAGAGAGAGAGAGAAAGATAACGAGGGGGGGGGGGTTGTGTGATAATATTAGCATAAAGATAAGGAATTAGCGAACAGAAATTAAATCAATTGAGAACAAAAACTTAGAGAAAAGTGTGAATACATTTTGGGTTTAAAAAAATCAATAATCAAAGGAGAAAAAGATGAAGAGGAAGAGAGGGGAAACAGTGACAGAAGAGGGTGTTTTAATTTCTTTTTTAATTAAGGCATCTGATTGTGAGAGATAAAGAAAATAAAAGAAAAGTTTCATCTGCACCTGAAAGCACGAATTTGCTACCAGATACAAAGTATCAAATCGAAAGTCTAGTAATTCTAATCTGATTTATGATACAGTAGAAATGCTTTTTAGGGGATTGCATTTGATTTCTTACCCCTAAATTGCGCAAATTAATCAAGTATCTGTCCTCGGTACTCATGAAATATTCAATACTCAAAAATATGATTATGCCTTTCTATTTTCCTTAAAGTGAAGGTTCATTGAAATTTGGAAAAAAGGCAAATCACACCTCTACAGATTGCTGAGAACATTAACAAAATGACTAAAGTACTTTTTAAGCCCTCAATATTGTGAGGAATAAATTAAATGCAATTTTGATACCCTTTCCAAAACCCACTCACAAAGTGAAATGACGGCGTTATTTACATGCGATAAAATGACGTCACACTATGAACAACCTACACTCACACATTCGAGACAATGTTGCATACCCATTGCAATTTTTAGATATGGGTCAACGTTGTTTGTATATTTACCGCCAGTGGTGATATTTCCTTTATTTTAGGCACTTTGAATGAGATAAACTGAATAAATAATACTTTCTACAAATGTGTATTCGATTTTTATGTTATTTACCGTCACATTTGAGCATAAAAATCTGGAAAATAATCACATATTCTGAGGGCAGCTCAGCGTGTATGTGTCGGATCTGGGAGTGCCTAGGACATTTTGCATGCTGACCTAACGATCGACTCTTCTGGAGCAAAATAGGCGACAAATTTACATATACTTGTCCAGATATTCATTACGAAAATGTCTGATTAGGCCGATTAGTTTAGATTTTTGATAGATAAATGGGGAAAGTGGAAGTCGAGAGAAGACTTAGATCAGTCCGGTTCGCGATTCACAGCTAGCTCAAGCGCCGGGCCGGCTGGCTGTGATATGCTGGCAAGCAAGCTGCGCTGGATGCAGGCAGGTTGTGCGTGCGTGCGCGCGTAGATACTGCACAGACGGACCTACGCTATATACGGTATACCTGAACGTGAACGCTACATCGACGTATTATAAAATTGATTAGACTTAGAGCTAAGATTAAGAACCAAAGGTACTTCCTTCTTCTATCTCCTCAAAACTCAAATCAAGTATGTTTTCGTCCATATCGATATTTCCAGGGTGACTTTGATTAAGGTAAACAACGTTGGGTATGAATGGGTACGGTAGGCCTACTCAATAAGTCAATGCAATACATATGTGAATTGCACGCAAACTGCATCGCGCACCGTCGCCAATCATTTCAGCTGAGCGGCCCATTGTACTCATTGTTCATTTTGCTACGTCACTCAAAAATCAGCTGACTTACGATGTTTTCGGGGTCTCGAGTGGGGTGATATTTCGTCAAGTTTAATCAACTTTTATAATTTTCGCACCAATTTACAAGTTACACAAATGTGATAGTTTTACTCAGTGTAATATTACGATTGCAATGATACCAAATTCAGTCAATTTCAAAATCAATGAACCTTCTCTTTAACTCAACATCTGTTTTTTTTATTTATCCTAAACTGTATTTTTCTCTTCTTCCCCCTTTTTTGTTGAGTTTCTACGTCGACATGCATCATTTCAAATCTTTTTATTGGAATAGTTATATGCACATGTCGTAAACATTTACAATGTATTATTGATATTAAATTCTTATTTGCATGACATATATCTATATTTACATTGTAATTGTTTTTCCTTTTGCAGTACTCCAATTACACGAACATGTACTAAAGTAAGCAGATTTCTCTTTTTTTTCTTCTTCAATGCACGCTCTGTATTTGTGTCTGCTGTGTAATCACCAACGTGTAAATGTTTCCATGTGCAAATATGAATAATACCCTTCATACACACATGGGCCTGAATTCACAAAGGAGGTTTTACTTAACCCATGGTTTAAATCTTCATTTACATAACCCATGGTCTAAAATTAGCCCAAAATAATCGTGACACAGTCAGAGGTCCAATATTAGACGCGCGCAAGTCAAGGTAAGCTTAATTTGCGCTAATTTTAAACCATGAGTTATGTAAATGAGAGTTTAAACCATGGGTTAAATCTAAACCTCCTTTGTGAATTCAGGCCATATAGTTTGTATTTTTGCTTTTAGATTAGTGCACCATAAGCTTGCATTTGTAATGCATTTATAAAATTGTGGGATGTGCAGGTTTTTAAATGATTTTTTAAAATTGTTTTCCATGTATAATTAATGCTGTATCCATTGTCTTCCTATTAAATGCATATATATATTAGGCTAAATAAAATTGATTTATAGTTTCTTGTCCCCTCCTTTCGTTCTTCAAGCACACATTTAAAAAGAAAATATTTCTAATGGATAGGAAATGAAGGAGGGTATGAAATCTAACAATGAAGTCTCTAAATCAATTAATTAGTGCAATTTCAATTTGTTAGCCTTTGTGGTGCAAGGACAAATACAAATTTTATTAAGAAAATTTATTTGAAATTGACTGTTTGGAATTCTGTGTGTATGGAAAATTATTAAATATTGAATGATATGGATCCCCCAATTTATGACAAATGTGGACAAGACACTACAGATTCAATTTTATTTTAATACCCTATTATTAAATGTCTGTATTGTTTCACCTCTCTCCCATCCCCTTTCTCCCTCTTGCACTCCCATTCCCTCTTGCTCTCTCACACTCCACCTCCTTCTCTCTCTCTTCTCTTTCCTTTATCTGCTCTTCATTGTCATGTGATCATTTGTTATGTTCTTCTCTCTTCCACTGTTCCGATCTCTCGTCTCTCATCTCTTCATCCCTGCAACCACCGCGCTCCACACTGAACCACTCATTGTCCTACTCCTCGTCTTAAAGGTCTGCTTTGAAGGTCACTCTAAGGTCATGACTTTCATTGCCAGATATGTGGCTTTCTCATCTTACAAAAGACCCATCTCAAGTTCATATCTCCCCCGTCTTACTCCGCTTGTCATGGAAATTCCATTATTTTTTTCCCCTGAACTCAGTGGATTAGCAGGTGGCATTTGCAATTAAATCCCTTAAATGCTCTGAAATATTGTACTCTGTTATATCAGTATTTATACAAATATTTTTTTGACTTTTCTGTTTTGCTATCTTTCTTTCTTTATGTCATTCAGTCTTGTCTTTCTTTCATTCTTTCATTCTTTCATTCTTTCTTTCTATCTTTCTTTCTCTTTTTTCTTTTCTTCTCTCCTCTCTTCCTTTCTCCCTTTCTTTTTTCCTTCCCATGTTAGGGGATCTTTTGACCAGGAACTAAGATAGGGATCATTATTATTTTTTGTATCAGTTCGCATTTTTAAACTCTGTTTTGCCCCATTACCCGAATATGTGTATTTTGATAAAAATCAACGAGTGGACAATTTATGAACGTCATTGTAGGGTATGAAGTAGGCTCAATAACCATGTACATTTGATAGATGTCCTCATTCTCAAACAAGATTTGATGTACATGTACAAGTTTATCCCAGCTTGGTTTGGGAGATTATTTAATTATTTTTAACCACTTTAGATTCATCAAATCAATTGACCTTCTCCGGGGAGATTCCACCAGTCACTTTTAATTTTCTGCCTGTGACACTAAAGTCTCTGTCAACAACCTAATGTCACTGCGAACCTTCCTAGTTCAGAGGAATAATTCCTTTTTTGGGGGGCCTTCAAACTAATTTTATTTTTAATATGAACCCAAGAGTTCTCTTGTTCTGTGAAATATTCTGTGCAAATATGTACTTGTACGAGATAGACTGTATTTCCTATTTTGCCTTGAGAGATTGCACATTTTTACTGTGAAATGCTGGCTGGTATGGATGGCCTCATATTTTTGCCTCATATTATTTTATTTTATGTAAAACTGTAGTCTCCTCCACAAGTCTCATATCATTTTCTTTCATGTCACTTTGTAGTCTCCCTCCTGAGCCTCATAATCATTTCTAACATTGTAGTCTCCTTCACCAGCCTTATATAATTTTCTATTTTGGTGACATTCTAGTTTCCTTCACCAGCCTCCCATCATTTTATTTCATGTAACATTGCAGTCTCCTCCAGCCTCGTGTTATTTCCTTCCATTTAGATGTTACATTATAGTCTCCTTCACAGGTGTTATATAATTTTCTTTCATGTAACAGTGTAGCCTCTTTAACCAGCCTCATAATTTTTAACATTGTAGTCTCCTTCACCAGCATGTTATGCCATTTTATTTCCATGTAACAGGGAATGTGTACAGACCATGTTGGATATCTGTTTATCAGCTTTCCACAATAGTCCAGCATCTTCATTTAGGGTTAGATGAACAGGCTACTGGAAACTCCTGGTACACAACTAACTCAAAATTTGTTAAAATGTTTTCAATGAAATTTCCTTGAAGGGAAAATTTTTGGCATGAGAGAGTTGTTTTTTCCCTTCAACTTTGGTTGCTCTTTCATAGTCCTGAGACAATATAAGTTATTTTTCATTTGTGAACTCTTTGTTTTAAATCTTTGTCCTATTTGGAACATTGAAAGTAAAATCAGTATAATTGAACAGTTTTGCTTGTTATTAGTTTTGTTTATTATACATGCTGTTTTACAGTTCAAAGTAAATTATTGCTATAGTATTTTTGAGAGAAATTGGCCCAAATCGATTCTTACTGATTCATCATACAGTAGTGTAGGTAGTTTGAACCACCAGAAAACAAAATTATCAAAAGCTTGATTAAAATTACACTCACTGAAAAGCAAAACACACAAAGTTGGGATATTCAGCTTACACATAATTTCCTCAGTAATCTTTATTTGTTCATAATGCAATACAGCTGTTATTTACTTTGCACTATTTGTTTTGCAAATATCATTTATTTTCTGTCATTACCAAACTCAAAATGTCCTTTTAAATGAACAGCATTCTAATCCATGCATTAGGCTTGTAAAGTCTAACAGACAGGCTGCAGAATACTGACATTTATAAGCTATATCCCAAGCTTATTCTTAACATCCCTGCTTTTATGCTGTTCTATTTTTATATCAGTGTCTTCATGAGTTTCATTTATTCTTTGTGATGGTAATCTTGGATGTTTCCCATGCATGGTTTTCAGGCATTGCTGATAGTATCATCAATAATCAACATCCCTGGTGAAGCATTAGTAGTTCTTTGTGTGAGATAGGTTGAAATGGGTACTATAAGACCAGAGATTTCACAACCCAAATTACCACTTTGAATTTCACATTGGTGGTAAACTTTGAAGCAGGACCTCATAATAATTATAATAATAATAGTCTGTTCTTGTATAGCACATAACACAATATGATATAAAGTCTCTATGCGCTTCCAAAGAGCTTTGGAAATTATTTTACCCTAGGTTTAGCTCTAGCAGCTGTTATGAGCGCACAGTGCATTTCAAGGAATAATCCTACCAGGTACCCATTTACCTCACCTGGGTTGAGTGTGGCAAATGTAGATTAATGTCTTGCCAAAGGACATTAGTGCCGCGGCGGGACCTCATAGAATAATCTTTGTATACAGATGAAAACTCACTATTACCAGCAATCTATCTTACAAAATATAATTTTTCATACATGTTTCTAAACTTTGTGGCAAGTTAAAAAAATGTTAAGTAAGGTCAAATCAAATGCCACCTTGAAGCAGGATAGAGCTTCATAGCTTTAAAAAAAAATTGCGTTAATTTCGCAAAAATGAGGCAGTGGCGTTACCATGATATTTCCAATAAATTTATATTCTTGTTCTAATTTGAACTAACCAAACCTATAATTGGTACCCTGACAAAAGTTTAAATTAATTTCATGCATGGTGCCTGTTATGTTCAGATGGTGAAAATTTGAAATTAATTTTCTCATAACCTTATGATCTATCTCATTGTTATTCATAACCTTTTGTGTATACATTTACTTAATCTGTCTTTTCCTCTATTTCATTGTTTTATGTTTACATGTACTTGGAATTAATTACATTGTGTGTATTTAGTACATAATTATATTTTGAAAGGCTTCAAAATTTCATAATTTAAAGGAATTTTATGAATTATGTCGTTAAAATGTTCGTTAACTTTGTCATTGGTTAATACTTTTGTTAACTTGCTCTCCAGTATGATAATGTTGTTAGCTTTCTATATTCTGAACAACTTTAAATAACCCATTCACTACTGAATTCTGTGATCCCCATAGGCTTAACACAGGGACCATCCGGTGCCTGGCAATGGGTCACCAAGAAGCATTTAGTCAGAAACGACTAAACCCTGGTTCAGATATGCCACGGTCAACTGTGGCGTTTAATTTTAAGATGACGTAAAGTAACGCTTCACATTTCTGTATCTCATAATACAGAGCTCAGTGAATTTGTTTTGTGTGCTGTTGCAATTAGTTTACCAGACCTGCCAACCAGTACGATTTAGTCGTATTTAGTACGATTTTTAGAAGTAAATACGACAGTATGATTTTCCTTTAAAAAATATGATTAAAAAAAAAACGATTTTTTTTTTTTTTTTTTTTTTTTAAATCTTATTTTGTGTGTGTGTGCAATTTTCAATGGCAAAATGCCCATTCTGTTTTGTAAAGTATCCTACCAGCATCTCACATTGGCAATTTGGGGATGTTCATTGGTTCATCGAACACACCAGTCATGACGAAATCATGCATATTCAACCAATGCTCCATAAAAAATGCTCGATGTAGGAACTGTAAGAGGCACTGATCCGGGGTTTTTTTTTAATACAACTTTTGTCGGTAAAATACAACTTTTGGGATTAAAGAATACAGTTTTTGAACTCCACAGGTTGGCAGGTCTGGTTTACAGGCCCCCCATACAAAAACATTGCTTTTTTTTCCCCGAACGAGCCTTAATTCTGTTATGTTCTGTATCCTCCTTTCAAGGTGTCCAACGCCTGGTTGTACTGGCAGAGGGCATGTCAATAGCAACAGGAACTCACATCGTAGGTAAGAGAGCATTGAAAAAATTCTTTGGAGGTGGGAGAGATGTTGCTCTTGAAAACTAATTTAAAAGAAAGATTGGAAAGAAATGATTTGATGTAAAACAAAACTGTCCCAATATCAATCGACTTCAATTGGATGACACATGTAGACTCTAGCAGATTTTAAATCAGGAGACTATTGTGCTACTAAAACTTTCGCAAGGATATTTATTGACAGACATTTTTAGGGTAAGCAACTTGTGAATTTCCAGAATGACTTCAATCATATGTAGCCTTAACTTCATTCATTTCCCATTTGGTAGCTACATGTATTTTCAATTCATAAAATTTTCAGGGCAATTCCATGGTAAAGGAATGGCCCCAAACAAACGAAACAAAACAAAACAAAACACCCCCACACTATTCTGTAACTTTTAATCTGCTTATCCATAATGTGTCATTGAACCAAAGAGTTCATTATAATAATAATAATAATAATAATTATTCAATCAATTATATTATATAGCACAGCTACTATACATGTAAGTTAAGACATTTGGTTGAAAAATTGTCCATGAAAGATTTTAATTCCATGTTTGATGTTTAGGCCTATGATCTGCAGTAACAGAAGGATTTCTTTGTCATCCCATTACCTTAAAATTGCCCTTCATGTATGCAAAGGTTTCTTGTTTTATAGGACGTCAAACCAGAGCCCGTCTTATAAAGAGTTGTGGTTAATCCGAATCAATTGCAACTCCTGCAATCAATCGCAACTTTGCAGTCCCCTATCTCTTATGTACATAGTTGCGATTGATATCGCAAATAAGTTGTGATTAACCGCAACTGTTCATAAGACGGGGCCCAGGTTTAATTTAGTCTGCTTTTTATGGATATAGTTTCAGCATTTTTGTGTTCTCTCTACATCTGTCTTTTCTTTGTAAAGTCTATCAGGCTGTCCGAAAGCCGCTGCGGAGAAGCTTTCCATGATGACGGGTCCCCCTCCTCCGCCTAAATATCAAAGTGATAACAGAGTCCTTGGGTAAGTCCGACAGCAGCTTGCTCTGTGGTCTATTTCTTACTCTTACCAATTCCCTAATTTTAACCCGGGATTGGAAATCATACCTAACCCAAATCCTAAATGTTACCTAAATTGCAACTCTATATCTTTGACAAAATAGAGGGTAGAGGAACTATCACCATCTGAGCAAATGTAAGGTTTCCGTTAAAACCAATTAAATGAATTTAAAATAAAGACATTACATTGTGTAATGGCTGGGTAAAAAGAGACTTTGTATGTAGTTTCTTCGTTTTACAAATATTTGAAATTTATTATTAAGTCTAAAAATTGTAAAATATTGGGACTACTGAACCGGTAGTGCCAATTTTAGAAATTTTAAGTCTCATTGTTCGTACTATTAACTCACAGGGTACCAGGAGGTAGTTGACTTAACCACAAAAAACTTTTTTTTGAAATATTGTGTGTAAAATATGTAAACTGTTTTTCACAGCCAGTTTGATTACGATCTTTAATATTTTAGTTTGAAGCTAATTTTTATTTGTATCATTTACCAGGAGACCAATGTACTTAAAGGAAGTGGACTCTTTAAGTGGGGTAACAACTCTATCTTCTGCCAACACACCCCGAACTACCCCTATGGAAAAGGTGAACCCTAAGCCATTCCCTGTAGAATCTATCATGGCATTCAACCCTGCCACGGGACAGTTCCAAGCAGCCAGCAGCCACAAGCGCATTGCCCCTAAGGTCATATCCGCTGCAGAGCTCCTGCCTCCCAGTAAACGTCCTGCGATGCCCAACGATGGGACGGTGGACAATCGGGAGGCTACTCTTGCGGCAGCGGCGATTAATCTTTCCTTGAAGTCCTTGCCTCCGGGTATGATGTCCCACCTGGCGTTCCCCATGCAGTTCCCGCCGCCGATGACGCCGCCAAGCTCGGTACAGCAGCAGCCGTTGGACCTGGTGAAGATGGACAGCAACGGCACCTTGGATCTAAGTATGAAATCCACCAAGATGGACAACCAACACCATCAGCCACCTTTGACGCCGCTCTCTCATCTCCCTGGCCCTCTCCCAACAAACACACCTCCACCACAATCCCCTCTTCCCATGTCCACCCCTTCGAGTTTGGTTCAGCTCTCCATCCCCCAACCCATCATGCCCAACCCCATCTACTCCGGAGCCTACTCCTTCCCGCCCATGTCTCCGCTGGTACAGACATCCACCAACAACAACTCGCCGACGATCCTCCAGATCCCACGGTCTTACGATCAGGCGGTGGACTTCTCCGCCTCCAAGAAGCCCCAGTATCCGCTCCTGACCAGTTTCCCGCATACGCCGTTGAGTGGTTCCCTGGCATCACTCACTAGTTCATTGGCCTCTCTCCCAGGGTCGTTGCCGTGCAATGTTCCTCTGACCTCAGGGGGAGGCATCCTGACCCCCATAGCTCCCAACGCTGTGGTGTCAACCGGTGGAAACGTGTCTCTGACCAGCTTCGGCAAAGACGAACCTTCGTAAGTACTATCATACATATGCCTTCATTCTTTGAACACTTGCCTGCTTTTTTCTGCATGTAGAATTTTTTAATAGCAGTGCATAGTGTTGAAATATAAAAATTAGAAAAAAAGCAAAATATTCAACTTTATAACTGAAATAACAGCTGCCTGATATAAGCCATTCCCTAACAGCTGCATAAGAATGCAAAATATATACAAACTGTGCGTTAAGTAAAGTTAAGTAAAGGTAAGTTGTAACTCTGAATCTATTTGAAAATTCACAAGAAACAGATAAAGAATATCAAATTTGAAATGAAAATTTCAGAATTTCAGACATATTTCTATCGAGAAATTATGTGTTATGGACAAATAGTAATTAGACATTGCCTGTGAATATGAAATTTTAATCATTTATTTTTAGATAGGTATTTTGGGTTTAGGATTCATGGTCATTGGGTTATGCAAAATGGGCTCTGCAAATTATTTTTTTACCAGTGTTGCCTTCAACAAATCAAATCAGTACGAGAATACACCCGACGGTGGCCTGTACTTACAGCGAAGAAGATCAACTTTTACCACAATTGCAGACAGTACCTTTTCCTCTGTCTTAATATCTTTTTGCTCTTACCGTGAAAGTTCATGGCAGCTTCAAATGATACCTGAAAAAGTGGTATAATGATGATGTAATTGAAGTTGATCAGATTTCAAAAGTCCATGGGTTTAGTACTGATGAATTATGAAGCGTGCTATAGACTAATTTTCCTTCATTAAAGATACCATCATCCCAATATCTATGTCATTGATAATACTTAACTCATACCCATTCCAAGTGTGGTATCGAAAGTGAAGATCAAAGCAAACTCAATGATTATGCCTTATTCATTTGCATTACAAACTAATTCCATTTGTTGACTAACTTGTATTGTTTCTCTCCATTTTCCCTTTCCCTTTTGTTTGCTTCATGTGAAATAACTCGCTCCTCATTCCATTTCCAACTTCAACCCCCTCCTCGACCATCAAAATCCACTTTCCCTTTATCACCGATTACATATAATACCTCAAAGCAGCTCCATGAAAAAGCAAAACAAAATGAGCTTCGTTCCTAAAGCTTTGTTTGAGCCGAGGCGGGAACCTCTAAGGTATGGTTACAGTCGATCAAATCAGGGGGTTATTCTCCAATGTTGCGTCATGATTCTCTACAATTTCTGGATAAAATTGCTTTGTGAGCGCAGCATGAAGATGTGAAACAACTTCGGTTGAGAGAAAGTGCATAAATTTGAAGCTATGAATAAAATATAAAATATAAAATCTTTTTTGGCGTGGAAAGGTCAATCATCCCCTGGTGGTCGTGTCTGATGTCAAAATTATGCAAACGCTCGCTGACTGATTTTGAGGCATAGAATCAACAAAAAGGGTATAGGGATGGCAATTTAGTGGATTCATAATTTATTGAAAGTTTGGAATTTGCCAATATCATATACCTAATTTTGTCAATTTCTGTTAAAATCAAGTTCTGTGTGATTACTTACAAGAAATGAGAGAATTAACGGAAAAGAAATAAAAGAAACTTCATTGCCTGCTATGTGAAAGGAGATGTATTTCCTTCAAGACAGACGAATATTATTAAGACTTTGACTAATTCTGGTAAAATTAAATCCAATTTATATACAAGACACCAGTATTATAGAATTTACTCTGAGCAATGGAGATCTTAATTTCTATGACATCTGATTCTATTAATCGTCATTGGCAAGTTAAAGATTGTTCACGTGAATTCCAATTATGATAATGTGATCTTAAAACCAGTCAGTGCAGATTTTTCATGATTTTGACAAAATATGTTATGTTGCCTCAGCCACGTGGAATAATTCCATTGCCAGCAAAATGGGTCATTTCTAGTATGGTGTTAACTGGTGGTGTTAACTTTTCTTGTTGGTGTCGGTCAATTCAAGGTGTCAAACAGCTATTTTTCTCATAACTCGACCTTGGATCATTAGTGTTGATGACTCTCAATAATCTTCATAACCTCCGTTTAATTGTGTAGAAAAGATTTTAAAAATATATAATTAATCAGAAAAGGAAAAAAAGGAGTAATTTTGCCACCTCCGAAGCTAACACCGACAGCAAATATCCAACTTGAAATGGCCCATTGGCATTAAGTGCTGAGGTGCCACATTACAAGTCCAGTATGCATGTTCGGTGTTCAGTGGGTTAATGAAGCTATTTATATGTAGATCTAGATATGGACGAGGCAGCTCTGAAACGGTTTGATTATTTGTCTGTGTATTGATCCTCTTTCAATACTGTCATTCATGTCATAAAGCTAAAGCTTTACTGTGGATGAATAAAAAGATTGATCTTTTGAATAATGAAAAGGCTGAAAAGAGTTAAAATGAAAGACCTTTTTGGAGGGAGAATGAAATTGCAGCATGCATTGTTGTCAATTTTTTTTAATGACATTGGATTGCTTAAGGGGGGGGGGAGTATATGAAAGAAGCTTTTTTTTAGGTCGACTATTGCATTGATTAATTTTATTTATTCTGCAAGAACAATTCTGTTTCTCAGAATCGTTTAATTTGTTTTTTATGAAACATAGCTTCCCCATGGAGTATGTAATCAGTATGATATGGATATAGTAACTGATCAGGGCTGCCTTTTTACATGAAATGGGTCAAACGTATTTTGTATTCGGTGTATAGAGGTACATTGTACATTACATGTATGTATAATGTATGCTATTTAGGTAGCAAGGTTGTGCAATGTAAATCAGTATGCAGGGCTGGCATTTTTATCCAGAAGACATTCTCCATCAATTACATAATCTGATTATATTCTCAAGCAATTTTGCATTTCTATTGATTAATTCATTGTCGCCAGTGGGAAGGAACATCCACATGAGTATTTTGTTTCTTTATCTGAGTGCCCACAAATGGAACACCTCATGATAATCCTCATAATAAACTGAAGCAAAAACCTTTATTTAAAAAAAAAAAACATCTTACTGGTACTGCTTTATACATGTAACAAGTATGCGCGTTTGCAATTTTGGTTTTGTGTCTGTATTCTTTCCGTATTGACTTCCTACAATGATTCTCTTTCTCTCACCGCCTCCCTTCTTACTCATATCTTTATTCATTCACCTACATGTATATGTCTATTTGCCCTATATACTTCCTATCTCTTTACTTTTTATTTCTGTTTGTTTTCTTATTTTTCACAATTTTTTTCTCTCAAGGAATTCCCCTTTTCTCCCACAATTTCCCCATTTCCATTCTTATCATTTGATTTCTTTTGACTTCATCATAAAAAGAAAAAAATTGGCAATTCAATACAATTCAAGTACTTTGTGTTGCAGCGTACTCTTAAGATGTAATTGGATCTTTCAAAATTGAAACAAGGAATAAAGAGATATTTTCTGTGTATTATATTAAAACACAAGATTAAATGCCTTCTGGAGAAAATGCCTTCAATGTTGTGCATGCCATACTTGTGATATTGTACTATTTGGTTGAATGTTGTGTATTGGTCACGGCCAGGCACTTTACTTCACTATTCAAGAGAGAGATAATTTATAGGTCATACTTTTGAATTGATTATGTAAAACATTCACTGATTAATGAATTCCAATTTATACCCACCCCTTTGCTGTATTTACTCATTATAATTAAAAACTTTGTAGGTCATCCTATCAGCGGGATTATTCAAGTATTCACCGATGTAGTCTTTTAATTAAATTTACATCCCACGCCCAAAGCTGGCAACCATTCCTATTCTGGGCCTTCAGGCTATTGTTTTGAACCCTAGATTCCTCTCTTTTTCTGTAATATTCTGTCTGAAGAGTATACAAAAATAGACTGTATTCCTAATTTTGCCTTGAGAGATTCTTAATTTTTGCTCTGTAAGGTTGGCAGGTATATATGCATCCCTCCCCTATATTTTCTGAATTCATTATATAATAACAAATTGTAGGTCATATTTTCAAATGGACTATAAGAGCATCCACTGAATATCTATTAATTCATATTTACATTCCACCCTATCCCTATATTCATGACAAAATTAATAGGTCAAACTATTTCAGAAGGACTGTGAGAGCGTTCACCAATATGTGACTTACAATTTACACTCTACTTCTTCTACATTTGTTTCTGATTAAAATCGCAGTACCGATAAAGATCATGCAATGGGGGTGTCTGTTTGTGTCTGTTTGAAAAGCATGAACTTTGGGAGGGGTAGAAATTTACAATCAACATTAAATAGTGTGTAAACCAGAAACCATTAACTGTTTGATAGCCTGTACATGTATGTACATAGCATTTTAGTCGGTTTGAGGCCGTCTATATATGTAGGTTCAATGTTTACGTCAACTTTTGTGCATTATGTTCTTATCAACTATAGATTTAATTTCTGTATTTGTTCCATACTGCCTGGCAAAGCTTTTGTGCTCTTTGTGTCAGTGATACATGTATGTTACTTTTTATATGTTAATGAAAGGGAGGTCCAGAGAAAATTTGCAAAGCTTTTAATGTAAATTTTTGCAAAATGCATTTTCCTCTACATGTACTTTCACACAGACTACAAGTTGTTCACTTCTGAAGCAAATATTATTTGTCCGCTGTTCAATAATTTCCCTGAAGGCTGTTCTTCCTAAGGCTTTATAGCATCCTAGAACACCAAATTAATGATCACACCCTTTTTCACCCACATGCATATAAAGCACAAATCAACCCCCTTTTCAGATATATCACCTTTTCTGTCCAAAATAGAATTTGTAATGAATGTTTTATCTTTTGAAGATGACTTCATTTTCATTGCAAATTGATAGGTTATATAAGGGGTCAGTTTCTCAAAATCGCCATTAGTCTATTAGAGTACATGAACCCCCTATTGAAACCCATGTTAACTTTATACCACTACATGTAGTTTCTATGAGATGTTCAAGAACTTAGACTTGTGATGGTTTTGTGAAACCTGCCCCAGAAAGAAAATGTATTCAAGAAGTTTCTTGGGCCATTGTGCAACCATTTTACAAATATTTCACAATCATTAGATAAATACAAACACCGGCACTACAAAAAATGTGCATGAAATCTATCTTATTTTTTACACTTCTTTTTTATTATTTTTTTAAACAATGCTTGCATGCCTTTTGTACAAGTTTGTACTTTTTGTGTAGCAATACTTGATTGTTTCATATGCAGCTATTTCAGCCTTTGTAAACAGTATTTTGGTGACAGAGTGTTTAAGTCTTAGAGCAGTAGGCCTTTAGAACTGACTAGGATAAATCATAAGAGCTCAGCATCATCTCTAACCACACCACATTTCCTTTGAAGGGAAATCCAGCCTGAAGAGCAAACAACTCTAAAAGGAAGCAGAAAAATCAGAGGAGGCAGACTGGTGAAAGTTTGAACAAAATTGGACAAGAAATAATATAGTTATGAATTTTTGAAAGTTGTAATCACTATTCCAATGGGAACTTTGAATTGGTAATGTCACTCTGATGTAGTGGCAGACAACTTTTCCATTTGC
>CP137678.1:8681084-8906524 GCA_037976565.1 Mesocentrotus franciscanus
CTGAAGTATTCTCTTTGACGGTGAGATTACCTTTTATTGGCAATGTTTGGATTTTCTTTTTTGATCTTTTATGGCGTAATGTCAATGATGAACATCACAACAGCCCTAGATCCACGTAAGTATAGCATTTGTGTTCTTCTATGGGTAGCTTAAGATCAATCACAATGATTAGACCATTCCACCGCACAGTGAATAGTCGTATTATTTATCTACAACAATGAGACTCTCAATGTGACACACCTAAATATTCTGATGAAAATGGACCCCACCCTACGAAAGAAAAGGGGATTAAATATAAAATAAAAACTATATGTACACTTTGTTATCTGGCATAGGCCTTTCAGGAATAATAACCTTGCATCAAGTATTCAATGTACAACAAAATATGAATAATATTGTAACGCAGAAGATAGATCGACACATTCAATTTGAGATAAACTGATTAATGGCTGTTGCACTCAAGATAGACGGCATGTGGCTCACGCAACACTGCGACTATTGTGGCTTTGACGCGTCGTGTATGACAGAATGCAAAATGGACAGTCCAATCATTGCTTTGAACATAGCCTTTGAATTACTGGCCTACGCAATAATTGCTGGCGTAACGCAATTTAAATGACGCCTCTTGTACAACGGGCAAACGATGTAAATTTGTTTTCAGACATTAAAAGACTCGGTGTTCCGATGTTCATGGTTACTTTTGTGACTTTTTCTTTGTGTTTGTCGTCTATGACATGTTAACGCGAAATTTGGCCTGTCCATATTATGACGCATTAAACCGCCGCGTGTTTTTTTTTAATGATACCATTAAGTGTATGACGCTTCACATTTATGTATCTTACAACACAGAGCTAAGTGAATGCGCGCAGTTGCCATTCATTTACACTTTTTTGTTTAACTGCAGCGATTCTGTTTTGACCTCATTAAACAATGTTATGACCCCATGATATGCAAAGCAGTTTAACAGTTGTTGGATATAAAATCAGATTCTGTAAAAAATAAAATTTTGCAAAAAGGAATTTCATATTTTACAGACAATGATTTAAAATGAGCATGTAACAATCAATTTGTCCGCCCCTAGCACCCCATCTCCAGCTCTCCAGCATCAATAAAAACGACTATAAAGTAAAATTGACTTTGGCTATTGCAGGAAATGAAAGGAAAAACGCTCTTTAGAATTCAAGTGACTGCTTTCCATAATGATTGTGCCACTCTTTTGTCGCCGCACTTCTTATAAAGAGATTAATTACCGAAATTCATGATTACTATGTAAAAAGGATAGATTATAATTCATATTTTCATTTTTATTTAATCAGGGATTTCTATCTTGAAGGAGAGCAACTGCTCAATTTTATGACCTCAATAAACAACTACATGCAAAGCACTTTAATATCAAATCAGATTCTGTAAAAATACAATCTTGCAAGAGGGAATTTCATATTTTTACAGACAATAATTTTAAATGAGCATGTAACAATCAATTTGCCCACATCTTGCACCCCATCTCCAGCCCTCCAGCATCAATAAAAAAA
Source organism: Mesocentrotus franciscanus (assembly GCA_037976565.1). Taxonomy (NCBI): domain Eukaryota; kingdom Metazoa; phylum Echinodermata; class Echinoidea; order Camarodonta; family Strongylocentrotidae; genus Mesocentrotus; species Mesocentrotus franciscanus. Next base: position 8,682,617 of record CP137678.1, read on the forward strand.
ACTTTAAAGTAAAATTGACTATGGCTACTTCAGGAAATGAAAGGAAAAGCGCTCTTTAGAATTCTTCTGTTCAATACTTCTTATAAACATATTAATTCGTGTTTACTATGTAAAGAGGATAGGTTATAATTCATATTTTCATTTATAACCTACTTTTATTCTTCTGTTATAGGCCTATTTTGTCTTGTATATGATGATTGTCCAAATATTGTAGATTCCATTTCAATAGTTTTTATTAAATATCATTTGATTTGATTTATATTATTTCATTACTTAATTTATCATTAGAACTGCAAATCATTTGTCATCTGTTCTCTGTTATCTGCAATAATATACAGTGCGTCCCAGAAGAAACGGAACCTAAACAGAAACGAAAATTGTGAACACACTATGAACTATATAAATACGATTCCTTGCTTTTCTTAAAGTGGAAGTAAGATGCTTTCCAACGATTCATTGATGACATTAATCCATAATGCTTCCCTGAGCAACATTGTTTAGGAAATGGCATGTCAAAATCCATTTGTGAAACAGTGAACATACCTAAACATGACTTGAAGGAAACATAAACTTTAAAATCTAATGAGAAGATTGTTTTCATGTGCTTCTTTTAATAACAAGGGTAAGATTATAGTCCTTGTCATAAAGGAAAGTGGAGATGTTGTCGATGGTGAGGGTAAAAAGGGCACATTTCTTTACTTAAATATTTTTTACTTAAGATCGTCTGCAATTTTCTGATCACAACTGCAATTTTTTTTAAAGAGCCAAGCAGACAGTCCTGTGATGTTTCAACAAGAATTAAAGTAGGGGAAACCTTTCATTTTAAGAGGGGGAAAGGTATGGAAGGTAAGGCAGAATTGAATAAATCATCAGAATACGTAATTTTCCTCTATAGATAGGCACCATTCTCTATCAGTAAAGGGGGTATTTATTCATTGCTTGAGGCCAATTTAATGATTTTGGGAGAATCTGAGGTTGTACGCCCCTGTCATCGCGGATAAGGGTATCACCCCCTTCAGTAACTGCTTATTTAAATGCACATCATCACAATCTTGCAGAAATCATCTTTTAATGCTTACATTTCCCTAACGTCAATTGTTCGCACGTGATATTTAATAAAGAGTAGGTTGAGTTCTGGGAAGAGGTGAAAAAAATGTTCCCTGAAAAGCATGGCTCTTCAAATGCCCTAATATTCTAAATATGGCATGTAACAGCATAAAAATCGGGACAGATTTTTATGCCACATGTTCGTGTAGTCCCATATACATATTTTTGTGTACAGTGCTTGTAACTTTACCAAGACTGGGCCAAATTTCTTATCGTTTTGTTGATTCCAGAATCTTGCAGTACACACCAATACTTATATGCTAGATGATCAACCTTTTCTGATCGATTCCACACCGTTTCTTTCACAATGCAATCGCATGACCAGAACTCAACTTTATCTTTAACGTTTTCACTGTATTTACAAAATCTGGCACGAACGGATTTTGACATGCCATCTTTCATAAGATGTTGCTCATTGAAGCATGTATGGATTATTGCAATCATTAATCATTTGAAACCGTATTAATTCTTCTTTATGAAAAGCAAGAAATTATATTTATACAGCTGACAGTTATCATTTGTTTTCTGGTTTCCTGTTATCTGGGATGCAATGCATAACGTATTCTGTAAAAATAAAACTTTGGCAAATAAAGTAATTTTCTTAGGAGGGAACATGGTGTAAAATATTAAAGTGTTTACTTTTAAAGGTTAAATTATGTGGATTCAAGAGCCCTTGTTTTTATACTAAACAGGAATATCACTTATCTACGCATTTCCCTGTACGAAAATAGCCAACATTACACAAGGAAGTGACTGGCTCGAAAATGTAGGAGACTTTCGCAGTTTTTCAAGTCACTAATACTGCAATACCAACATGCCTATACTTGTATTTTTTACCACGTGGTGAATGATTGTATCAATCTATGAATAGAGGATATTTTAAGAAGTCCTTTTTAATGTTCATGTACAATAAAATTCGGAAGGCACTTTTCGTGACGCCATATACAGTAGTATCAGTGAGTGTTGCAGTATAAGTGTGCGACCCAATAGAGCTAAGCTGTCCAAATAACGATACACACAAATTACTCTGCCCCTAAATCTCTATTTAAACCCTTGTATGTCTAAATCCTTTCTATCGCACATGGAATCTTTGTATTTACAGCTTGGAGTTGCTCATTCGGTGGACAAAGCTCAGTGACAGGTCCTTGCAGTATTTGTCCTGACAGGGAACCATCCGAATATTTCTATTGGTTTGTGACAACCCAAAACTGTAAGTTATCCCACCAAAAAAAAAAAAAATTACAAATTGAAATATTGTCTTGGACGTAACATTAATTAGTAGGGCTAATGTTGACTACTTAGTAGCCCAATATAAGGCCCATTAAACATTACACCTCTAAAACGAAAGTGATATTAATACGATTTATTTTATATAAAAAAACTGAGCCGTCATATCATTTTCAAAATGGTAGATGAACACTGTTGACATGCTGTATCCAACGCTGGTGAGGTAGAATCCAGCATGTTGAAAGTGTTGATCTGCCAATTTAGAAAGGCCAATGGATTTAACATTTGAGGTACTGCAATGTCAATGGATGTACTGTTCAATTTGCATTTTATTTACTTTTTTTGGTACGATATCACTCTCATTATGGCGCGCGTCAAAGGCCATGCTCGTCGTTGACGCAGTTCTCCGTCCGCAAAGTGACGTCTCATGTGCAACGAGCATAGCACATGAGGCGTTATTGGTTAGCGTAGAACGTCATTAGAGACTGGCGTAGTCAGTGAGGCGCCATGCGAGTGTGACATCGTATTCAAAGTAAGAAGCACAATCATGACAATAAACAGTTGAAAAACTTTTGCAGAACAAATCAGCCTGAATGTTCATCACTTCTATCTTACCTATCAGCTTTTGGTGAAAATCAACCGTATTTTCGGGCAGCTCTCAACAATCCTAACCATAGTGAAGGGGTGTCTGCTGAGTGCACGCTATTGAATGCTTCTTTACCAACATCAAATGGCGGGCTTCTGTCGTTCAGATATATCTTCAATTCGCAATCTCGCAACGAAAGGCATGGCTATTTTAATTACAGTGTATGCAAGGATGAAGGTACTGTGCATCCGCTACATGTAGTTGAAGGCTGGACATTGAGACAACACTCGTTCAACTGCTCGGAAGTAGAGGTATTACATTAAAAAAATCCAACCTTTTTAGACACCTACTCTAAAAGAGAGCAGGAAAATCAGAAAAGCAAACTGATGAATGAAATCGGACAAAAAAAATAGAATGTCATGAATTTTTTGAAAGTTTTAATCACTATACATAATAAAAGAAATTCAAATTCAAAATTTTTCAAAATGTATAATTCAGGGGGTCTTTTCATTTTAGAGGACCTATAAAAATATGCCATCCATAAAATATTTTAAGTAGTGCCTCACGGTAAAAAGCACTTAGGAAAAAAACAGAAATTAATGATATTTTTGTACAAGATGAACGGAAGAGTTGTCCGTGATTATGTCACAACCACTTACCAAATTGCCAAGTGGAAATTCGCATAGATATAGTGATCTCGTACACTATAAAGAGTAATAGAGATTGATGAATAAAGGTATGAGAAGTTATAAACTTTATCTATCAAGATGAAACCATATTGTCACAATCAATTCATAAAAATATATAAGAACAAATATTCCGACTTTATGGGCGACAGTGTATTTCAAACAATCATAACTCCCTTGTTATTGGTCAAACTTATTTCAAACGTTCGCCAATCTTTTCCTCATAATTTGCTGCTTCATAAAAATTAACTTAATACGAGGGTTGGGGTGTCCTTTAACTCTCTAAAAGTACAATTTGTTGGCACTTGTGTATAGTCTACTAAATATTTAATAATATTCATCACTGCTTTTATCGGTTTGGCCTGCCTTTTGTAAGCACAACGCCCAAATTAAAAGGAACTAAAAGCATGACGAATTATACACAATGGATACCGAACTAGGCATGCAATTTTGAAGAGCAAACGAGTGCAAAATTGCATCTGGGACGATAGGGATGTATCTCAAATGTGTATGTAAAGTTTAAGGATACATGATGAAAAGGAGCGTGGTGCTGCTATTGTATCGGTTTGGGATAACTTATAGAGTGTGAGTATATTGCTTGAAACAATATTTATTTGATAAAATATTCTAAAAACTTTAAGATGTTTTTAAACGCCATGAATTTTCTTTTTAAATGCTGAATTGTTTGAAACTAGGTAGCTCGATCTTTTTTATATCGAGTAACGGTAAAAATTCAAGACTATATAACTTATGTATATTACATTGTCAGAATGTCTATTCACGTGTTCATCATAACATTATGGAGAAAAACGATTAAGAGTCCATATTATATCCAGGGCCCTGTATTATAAAGAGTTGCGATTGAACCGAATTAATCGCAATTCTTCTTAAGACAGGACCCTGATCCTTTTAGACCATAACCATCGTACATGCTTTGTATGGCTTGTGATTGCCAACAAATTCTGTAATTTAGTTAACTATCATTTATAGGGATCGTTTTCTTGCTTCTGTTTTAGCCTTGTAATGTTTGAGACGAATTGATGTAAAGAAAGAAAAATGTATTGTTCCAGTGAATTACAGGTTTTCCTGCTGTATATTTATAATGTTTTTAATTCTTGTTTACATATAGCTTTCCTTCAAAGCGGTTCGAGGAGACAATCACACTAATGTAGGAATTAACGATGTTGATGTAGTCCAGCCAGGTATTTGTATTGCAATATAATTGTTTTATTCTCTTGTAAATACGGGAGGCACAAGTTTTCCGAAGGTTCTTTTTTTTCCATGACGGATTTCAAGATGTCAGTTAACTGGTTTATCATACATCATTATGTTAAAAATAATTAATAATGGAAGGGTTGAGCTAAATACATTATTTTAAAGTATTAAATATTAAAATTTTACAAACTAGAAGACGTTCCATTTTAAATCACAAAACACAAATTAAAAACAACCATTAGAACTAGGTTACATGGCATTATATACAGAGCAATATACCATTGGTTTAATGCATGTTTAATGTACAATAATGATGCATGTTTCTCCCCAGATTGGTACTGTACATTTGAGCTCGACTCCTGTAATCTAACCACAAGTGGATGGACACAGGGTAGACATAATGATAATGGTAAAAGCAATCAATATGAAATTTCCATACACTGTTGCCCTCAGAGTTGGAATAATTTTTACCTCTTTCCATTTAGTGATGTAATAATATGATTTTTACTTGATAAAGAAAGCTGATATCTTCTCAAAGTTATATTGATCAATCTTAAGAGTCATAAAGATTGATCAGATAAAGTTCTGTGAAGACATACATTTTATATATCAAGCAAAAAAAACATATTGTCAAAACGATGTTAGGAAAGAGGTAAGCACAAATTATTCCAACTTTATGGACAACATTTTATATACACAGGGGCGATCAAAGATCAGATTGTAGGAGGGGGTCCCCCAGTGGCGTATCCAGACCTTGACATCGAGAAGGGGAATGGGTAAACACCTTGGTAAAAAATAATGGAGGTCCGTGTATTTCAGCAAGAAAATACTCTTTTAATGTGGGCAGGAAGATTTTCCTTCAACAATATCTTCCTAAATTATAAACTTATGACTTTGATATTGTATGATGAATAACAGCAGTATGCAATCAATTGGTAGATTTTGGCAATCCAGCAAAGCAAGCGAGCAAAAGATTTGCCATTCTATTTTCATCTGCTTTTTACTCTCGCTTTCAGATATAGGGTTAATATTTTGTGATACATTGATAACAAAAACATGGTTACTCTATCATCGAAGTGAAACAAACAAACCTATTGGAGAGACTTGAAAAAATGGTAAGCATGACACACCAACGCCCCCTCCCTGCCTAGGCTCAATTTGATATTGCCAACAAGTCTTCACGCAACTGCTTACAAGATAACTGACTCAAAGACTACCAAACAAAGGCAGGTATATATAGACAATTTTCTCATTGAGGAAATATTTTAGATTCATGCCTTTACCCCTGTTGCCCTTCCCACCCAATTCTAGTACACATTCCTCATGCTACATAATTAACAATGGTTATCATCATTAATAGTGGCCACTATACTTCTATGAATACTCCTACTACTAATATTGTAAATATCCTTTATGAGTACTTATAACCATTTGAAAACATCATAATTTGTTAATTTCAATTAGGATACCTTGGAGCACGCTTCAACAGATCCAATCTGAGCAGAAACCAATCTGAAGTTTCTTTTACCAAAAGATGTCTGGAAGGAGAGTGCGGATTACATTCTCGTGGCAATACCAGGATACACATGATGGAGGAGCTGATCTCCTGGATGTCTTTACAATAAAGAATGAGACACATTACTGGACTCCGGATCCGAAACAAGCCCGAAACCAAAGTACATGGTACAAAGAAAGTATCAGCTTATCATGTGACTCTAACAATTTAAGTGTAAGTATATACATGTAAATAGGTTTTCATTAAACAAAATGGGATTTAACTTGTTGTATTTATGCAGGATAGTGTGATAGGGTTTCTTCCTCTTCGTCTTCTTTTTTTCTTCTTCCTTTTCTTCTAAATCGTCTTCTTTTCTTTAGTAAATTTACACGAGTCAAATCCACTTTTGATTGGGAATAAAGAGGCAAGCAGTCACTGTGGTAGAAAGATATCAGACACAGAGATCCAGTGGCGAAGCAGAGGTGGGGGGTGGGCACAAAAGAGACACACCGTGAGCCCAAGCCCCCTCCTCAAAATATTGTTCTCCCTCTTTCAGCTTCGAAACCTCCCCCACACACACACACGCACTCACACATCCACAACACACCTCCCTCTCTCTCACAACACACCTCTCTCTCTCTCACACACACACACACACACATACACACACGCAGACTAATCATGCTTACTGAATGAGTGAACGATATTTCACTGATATCAGGAAATCTTTTCACTACTACTACTACAACTACAACTTTTACCACCACCACTACTACTACTGCTATTACTACTAATCTATTCCACTATAATCTACTTCTATTACTACTTCTGCAAAGGTTCACAGTACAGGAATCCAATAGAGCATATAGCGGTTGTGTCCTCCCCCCTTCCCTCCAACTCTTCACATTTACTATATTTCTGGGCCTCTTCATTTGTCTTTTAGTAATCGGTCTATAAGAAATAAATAACCATTTCTTTGAATTGAAGAAAAAGAAACCGTTTAAAAGGGGTAATAAAACGTTAAATGTCAAGTCCCAAGTCAGTTTTATTGTGTTAGTTTCCCTCTTTCTTTCGTGATCCAACAGATAACATTCGTAGCCAAGAGGGTTTTCCTAATACTGATAATTTCGTTTTGCTGGATGATATACGGATCTATGATTTCTCGGGTAAGATGATAATAATAGTAATAATAATAATAATAATAATAATAATAATAATAATAATAATAATATAATAATAATAATAATAATAACAATAATAATAATAATAATAATAGTAGTAGTAAAAATAATAATAATAATATAATATTGTTACCATTTAGATTGCGCTTATTACTAATGTTTCTAAGCACTATACTAGTAGTGTTAGTTGTAGTAGTTGTTGCTGTTGTTGTTGTTGTTATAGTTATTACCATCATTATTATTATTTTTTTTTCAAGGAGGCACAGATCACATCATTTACAACCGTATACAGTAATATTCAAAAAATGTCTGACACCAAAGATATTAAATAAAGATTTGACCTATCCTACCATCCCCTACATATTTTAATATAAATGAGACGACTTGTGATCATTCGGCCAACTATTACCAAAGCTTAAGTATCAAACAATTTGTTTGATTCATTGTATACTATTCATAGAAAAGTATACAAATTAATCAGCCAATCAATATTAAACGACTTCTCATATTCCTAAATTCTCTCCATGTAGAAGTTTCTGTACAGTCAACATCCAGCTCTGGCAACATTCAAACTTTGCCTACCATCACTCCTACAACTGCGGTGTTGTCAACAACGGGAAAAACAAAACTACAGACGGGTTAGAATGAACGACTGTTGAAAGGGAATCCCAGTAGACTGACAGCTCACGAGACTCACAACAGAGATAAATACATGAGCATTTTAGTTTCAAATATATCAAAGGAGAACAAATCAAAGAACATCATGACGAATATAGAAGGAGAATGGCATAGTTATAGAAAGAGAAAGGAATACATGGGGAAAGATAGAGAGAGACGACGAAGAAGTAGTAAAACATAAATATACGTAAATATACAGAAGAAGATTTATAATTGCCTGCATGTATCCCCATGAATGTCTTTGAAAGCTCCTTTTCCTATAATTCCATAACATAATTTTGTTTATACTTTTTTTTTTTATGTACAAGCGGTAGAACATTCTGGGTCTACATCCAACTCCACTGTTTCACTGAAATGGATTACCACCACTCCAACGACTGAGTTGTCGACTCACATCCAAACAGGTCCAGAGTTGTTGTTTAGCATTTCAAAATAAAGGAGCTTTGGGCATTGTTTAAATATACTTTCATAACTACAGGTTCACCGACATCCCATTGAAACTGGTGTGGAGATCGTCGAACTTGTACTTACAACGGTTTCTTTAAACGATCCCCTGGTACATACATGTACATTGTAAGATCAGAATATCAGAAATGATTTGCATATTTTCAATATTTTCTACATGTAATGTCTTTTTTTCATGTTTCCCGCAATTTTATTCCAATTTCATCTCAAAGCCCTATTCTTTAAAGACTTATTCCATAATTATATAAAGTAAGAGTATTAGTTTCAATGTACATCTGTATATGTTATTTCGGTATGTAACTCATATAAAAAAAACGGAATGACTTGTTCTTGTCCATAAAGAGAAGAGACATTTAGAAGGAGCAAAAAAAAGTTGGCAAATTTCAAAGCAATGATTTTTCCTTTTTTTATAAGCCTCCTTATTTTCTGCTTGACACTATTAGTTGAGAATATTATATTTCACCTAATTTCAGAAAAAACAAAAGAACCGAATCCACGTCATATCCTTTTTGTGGCCTCTTCAGTTGGAGCTGCATGTCTCCTTTTGGCAGTCATCATTGCAATCTTCCTTCGCCTGAAATGCAGGTTTGTGGCAAAGCTAAACTAAAGCTAAACATGAGCTCTGGTATGGGCATCGTATGTTAAGAGAACATGGCTATAATTCATTCTGGATTGTTTATCCTGCAGTAGATTGATTGTTTGAACCAGCAAAATAAAAACAACCTCACAACAAAACTTGCTGGAAATCATCTTTAATAAAAACCACAACTCTCATTTGCACATAGTGACTTGTGTTAAGCACATGGTGTCGGGCCTACTTACCTCGATTTCCTTATCTTTCTATGTTCATTACTCAGCCCCTACATTTTCTACCAAAATGGTTTGGCACATGTCATTTATTTGTAATCTTGAACATTCAGTGTTTTGTTGGATTCTGTGAGAATTGATTTTCTATCATTACCAGAACTCAAGCTTATGTTTAACCTTAAGCACTTAAGCCGTGTTAGTGTCTCCTTTCACTGTTTTACTTCTAATTCGTTATCTTCTAGACCAGTATGCTTTGAAGGACATATATTATGAGCAGAAATAGCAAAAGAAACAGAAAATTGCAACTGCGGAGTGCACTTTAATATCTCTTTCGTGTAAAAATTGACATCTCAGTAATTGTTGCATTTTATAATTTTTATTGACATTTCTTATACACTTTATTCATATTGAACTATGTGGAGTGACAAAATATAAATAGTTAATCCCATTTGAGGATGCAAAGGCAAAGTAATTTATTTAGACCTTCAGAAAATATTGAACTGCTATCTATCATTTTGCCAATAAATGAGAACAAAATTGCTGCACTGAATCTGGATTCATCGAGGCCTTCACCTGTTTTCCAAACCTTTAAAAAAATACATTTCTTTTGAAATAATTTTTTTTTTATGGATAAATATATTAAATCAGCTGTTGAAAAAATGAAGGAAGGTAATAACCAATGCAATATCAACAACGCTTGTGTAAAGCCTATAATTATATTTTAGTCCTTTGCTCCTTCCTTGAAACTAAAATCACCGACGAAAATTCAATGAACGAATGTTCAGTTCATCACATCCCTTATTAATATAATTTAGTGGAACTGATCGTTAAAGCACATGATATTAATAACGCAATCAAACGATTTCTGAGGTAATCCTCTTTCAAAAATATATCGTATGAAAATAACAAACGAGTTCTAGAATAGACCTCTTATCACAAGTAATTTGGGATCGATTCCTTTTATAAACTTTAGGACCATTGTGCCCTCTTCGCCCTTTTTAATCTTGTTTTACTGCCAACACAAGACAGCCAATTGATTAGATTTTACTTTCTTATTCAGATCTAGATCGAAACCGGTTTCTTCACAAGAATCAGATGTAGACGACACTGGTTTTGTAGTTAATGAGCTGTATGGTGAATGTGGTGCTTCGCCATTAGCCTTAGATATGTTGGTCGACGATGACCACGCTCCATCAAGTAGTACAACCCCTGGCACCCTTGACACCAAAGTGAATAACGATATGGGAGACATCGGAGGAGATGGACATGGCGGTTTGGCTTGTAAATCTGCCCATTACAAGACGACATGTGATGACATCACCTATCACACTCTAGAGGCTCCAACGAAAGATGGTTGTACAATCTACCAAGGACAAGAAAATGAATATGCAGATATCGAGGATAACAGATACGGTGTTGCCAATGTGGACAACGATATGGGATACATCGCAGGAGATGGACATGGCGGTTTGGCTTGTAGATCTGCCCACGACAAGACGGCATGTGATGGAAACACCTATCACACTCTGGAGGCTCCAACGAATGATAGTTCTGCCCTCTGCCAAGCACCAGATAATAAATACGCAGGTATCGAGGAAGACCGAAATGACAAGGCTTGGGGTCTATGTCGGACAAGACTACTTGTCACCCCAATACTTACTACAACCTTGAGATTCCATCTAAGGACGACGAACGTCATGGTGAAGTATCAGGAAATGAGTACGAAGATTTGGAGAGGGTCAACTTCCCAGATCATGAAGATACTGGTGTCAACAAGCGTTTCAATGACAGTGGTTGCGTCGCCAACTTTTCCAGAGGCGATGGATCGGATGCTCCTGTGCACTTCATTCTCGAACCCCGATCTTTGAGTCCTGATGCTGGCACCTCGAGCAATAAACAGCAGCAAAATGGCAATACAGACATCAGACTCTCTAAAGACGAAGAGTACGATACTCTCAACTTCAGGACATCCATCAAGAAGTCTTCCGGACATAATCTAAATGGGGTCGTTGCTGAAGAAACGGAGAAAAATATGTACGGTTCTCTGAATTTTCCAGAAACATCAGATCTTCCAAATTCACCAGACATTCAACTAATCAACGACAACGTTTATGGAAAACTCAGTGATGTACACGTTGATCCTGGCAAATGCCAAGAAGGAAAACCAATTGCTTCATGGGTTGAACCCGAAGCCACGTACCAAAACATGTAATTGTAAGCATCATCGTCGCTCAGTAAAGATCACACTGAAAACTAAGGAACTAATTATGAGAATAGTAGAGATTATTCTATGTTAGGTCAGAAAGAAGGCATCAAATTATTTGACAAGATAGACTTGCTAGGAGGCATTCCACGTCCATGACGTCCAAAATATTCAAATTTTGGCTTGAAATCCCAAAAGGGTGATGTGAAAAAGAGCCCATCTTCAATGGCTAAACTTAAGCTCCGCCTAATACCAACTTGTTTCCAACACCTGCTTAATGATTTCTGCCTCCTATCGAGTTCAGTCTTGTCGATGGTGTCCGACTTAGTGCCCTAAAATTAGATTGTATATTTAAATTCATATTCCATAATAATATTAATTTGGAGGACAAGTCTGTTGCATCTGGCTTAAGACGTGATTTTCCCTTTAAAATATATTTTTGAACAGGCACGATGACTATATGCAGTCTATAACCCCCATAAAAGCCCTGAAAATATCCTCAAATTTGAAACACCAACGGCTCTTGAGGTGCTATAGAGAATTTCGATAGGTAGAGGTGCCTAGTAACTGTTTACAAACAACGCCTTAAAAGGAAAACACTGGAATATTTGACATGCTCCTGGATCGTTTGGTGTTATGGATAAAACCATTTTAGCAAGGAAACACTGATAAAAAGAGACGATCGCAAAGACTTTCGAGAAATTAGCTCAAGTATAATCAATAACTCTTAGTATATAGTATAAATCATGATCGGATTACGTAATATGTGTACGTCGTAAGCAAATTTGCAATGGTGGTAGACAAAGCTACAGTGAATGCCTTCTTTTGAGTTATCGAAAGTCTTCGCGCTCGTGTTACTTCGAGCTTACACTTAAAACAATTAGACGATAATGGGGTACTAGTATTATTTTTTTAATGTAAAGTTTCTTTCAGTTAGTTTACATGGCCAATTTGGAGAAATTGGTAATAAAAGGCATAGTTTAGTCTTGTGTAGATTTACCATAATGAATAAGTTTAAACATAGTTTATAGATAATGTATAGGGAACTAGTTAGTATTGACCAAGTTCACAACTAGACTATTAGCTTATTTGAATGAAGTTTGAGAATACACATGTATATATGTAAATAGATCCAGGGGCGACCTTTCCACCTCCCCTGCATTTCACTCCGTTTTGAAAATGTAAATATGGGAACCTAGAAAGAAAGAAAAAATATGTAAGGATTTTTTTCTCGTCCCACCTCCATAGGGAGAGTTTGGGCGAGGGGAAGAGGCGCACGGTAGATCATAATAAGGAATAAAGTCTTTGATTACAAGTTGCGGAGTCATTTCATGTGATTAACATACATGTATATATAATATATTATCGAATCTTGAAAGAACATAGGGCCTACTGTTTCATACTTTAAAAAAATGTTTTGTAGAGATTAGATTGTACACTTGTAAAAGGCATGTCATGAAATAAACTAAAATGTTGGTTTTTAACTTACTAATAAATGTACAGCACTCTAATTAGTGAAACAATACTTGACCGTGTCATTTTTTATTTTCAGTCGTTCCTTGAATATTATGGGCATAGTATTATTTCGATTACTGACATTCAATTCGTCTGCCTAGGGCTTAACTCAAACCGACGTGAAATGAAAGGAGAGTTGAACACCCTTCTGGCCCTCCGTAGACGAATATATTACTAGTTTAAATTCACTCAGTGGATATTTTAAGCATGTATTATTATTTTTTGTGAAAGTCATAAAGTCAAATTAAGGTCCGGTCTGTGAAATTGACTCTGGCTATGGAAAACGGTTATTTTCTAAAAATTTAGCATTTTACGTTTAGGAACTTCATGTTAGTTTCAACTAGCATATATTAAAAGAAAATCATGACTGTGCAGATCTGTGTACGTGCCCCCGTCCAATCGAATCGAGTGAAAGCTTTTTAGGAGTGCAGATCGAGATAGAGTCGAGAAGAGAGAGAAGATAGAAATTAAGGGGGATCGAGGAGAGAAAGAGATCGAGAGAGAAGGGGGTAGAGAGAGGGAAGAGAGGGGAGGGGAGGGGCCGGAGACAAGTATAGTGAGAGAGAAGAAGCTGCATGCATGAGTGGTAAGGCGATATGAAAATTATAACGGCCCATATCCGGGAGGTTGGGAAGCAAGGGGGGCCGGGGCGATCGAAAGGGGGCTATAGGTTTGAGTCAATAAAAAGGGGTCCAATTCCTTAAAAGAATCTTTTAAGAGACCGCTTAAAGGTAAAGACCAGTTTTGGAAACGCCCCTCTCAAAAAATGAAATGGAAGCTCTTATTATACCAATCATGTGATTTTGCCGGGAAACCGCCTACTAATTGATATATTTGGTTAATTATTATATCTATCCGGACTGGATAGATATAGGGTAGTCCCATATACATCTTTCTGTGTACAGTGCTTGTAACTTTACCAAGACTGGGCCAAATTTCTTCATATGAATTTGTAACCCCCGATTTCTTTCACCTAATTTGAAGCTTTTAATCAGCCCGGGTCAGCTGTGCGCATACAGAACCGACTACGCGTACAATGTCCGCGCAGCTGTGCGGCTGAATCTGATTGGCTCTGATTGGACCACTCTAGGTTCGCGACTGTTCTATTTAGAGCACGGGTGATTGAATAAAAAGGAGTCTAATACTTAGTAATGGAGGTCTTATAGATGATGAATCAGTAATATGGCCAATATACACACATACACACAGTTCAATTCGATTATTATTTTCCGTATGCAATGCATGAGAGAGTAAGCGCAATTATGATCCACGTTAAAAACCCTTGATTTCCCCCGAGCAAGAATGTTACGACCCGGTCCGCTGGCTACCTACAGATTTCAGCGATCAAGAGGCAACACACGTTAAGCAATGGAGAAATATGAAGTTCCCAAAATCAGACGGAGGTACCGATTGGTTTTGTCTTTTGACGGGTTTTTTTCATCCAATGAGAATCATTTATATATCAAAATGTTCAGAATGAACTGAATGACATGAATCTTTTTCCGTTGGTAAAAAATAGCCCTCTCCCGGCAAGAAACCGCCAGATATAGCCAGGAGCGTTCAGTCAAAAAGTTCGATACCACAGAAATTTTGACCAAATAGAGTGGTGAAGTGTGACGTCATCAAAAATCAATTTTGGAATTTCTCAATTTTTTCTTCATTTTCCGAAAGACCACCAAAAATAATGTCCAAATGTCGAAAACCAATTTAATATGTTAAGTATTGGCTGAGATATGACCATCTGAATAAAAAGATTGCCTATGGGAACTCAGTGTTATATTGCTCTGGCTCCTAATGTTATGAAAAATAATCAAAAAATGACGGTGCGATGGAACAACAAAATATCGTGATTTCACATCACCATAAAGAAGAAAAGTCAAATTTTCTAATGCTTTTTCCGTTGGTGAACTAGGCCGATCGGATCAAAAGATGTAGTTGAAAAGGGGGGATTTTGGCATATTTTTTAAGCTTTTCACGTCGGTGCGCGGTGTGTTTGAAGAGGTTGACACTTAAGTGTATGGGTATAATCCATATGATCATTTTGATGATTCCAGAACCTTGCAGTGCACAATACTTATATGCTAGATGATCTGATCAACCTTTTCTGATCGATTCCACAACGTTTCTTTCACAATGCAATCGCATGACCAAAACTGGTCTATACCTTTAATAGAGGGATTTTTATTTTCTTCTTCTTATTTTTAGTCACCCTGTTTGTTCAAAACTGATATTCAAACGGATATCTAAAAAGAGAAATGTTTACTTGACCTCGCAAAAGCAAAATAAGTTCTTTAAGTAGGAGCATTTTTATTTAATTTCCTTGTTGTAAGCTTCGTGCTATTAAACCTGGATAAGATTTTATAGATATTTGGTATACATTGGGGAGTGGAGAGAGCATTTTGAAGTATTCTCTTTGACCGTGAGATTACCTTTTATTGGAAATGTTTGGATTTTCTTTTTTGATCTTTTATGGCGTAATGTCATTAATGAAGAGCCCAAGATATAGCATTTATGTTCTTCTATGGGTAGCTTAAAATCTGATACTTATAGTACTTGTTGTTGTATTTGAAGATAATTCCACCGCACAGTGAATAGTTCAATTATTTATCTACAACAGTGATACTCTCAATGTGACACACTTGAATACTGATAAAAATGGACCCCCAACAAAAGAAAAAAGGACTAAATATAAAATTAAAAAATATTTGTGCACTTTGTAATCTGGCACAGACCTTGCATCAAGTATTCAATGTACAACAAAATATAACTAATATGGTAACGCAGAAGATAGATCAACACACTCAATTTGAAACAAACTGATTAATGCCTGTTGTACACAAGACGACATGAGGCTGACGCAAGATTGCGCTAGCGACTATTGTAGCTTTGACGCGTCGTGTATGAGAGAATACAAAATGGACAGTCAAAACATTGCTTTGAGCATAGGCTTTGAATTACTGGCGTACGCAATAACTGCTTTTACACGCTCCATAAGCGCAGGTAATAACGTAATTAAAATGACGCCTCTTGTGCAATGAGCACATGATGTAATTTCGTTTTAGTAATGAGAAGACTTGTTGTTCCGATTACGTTTGTTTTTTCGTTACTTTTCTGACTTTCTCTTTGTGTTTGTCTTGTATTACATGTTAACACGATACTTGGCCTTAAGCCTTGTCCATATATGATGCGGTAAACCCGCTGCGTTTTTTAATTTTTGTTAATGATGACATTAAGTGTAATGTTTTAAAAAAGTAAACTCTATCTGAAAGTCATTAGCCGGATCCCCCTCCCTCTCCAAAAAGGGGCGGGGGAATTCTGGATACAGCTCCTTCCCCCACCCACCAAAGGAACTTACGATAACCAAGAGTACATGTAAACTGAAAAAATAGTTAATATATAAAATATACGTCATGACTAGTCTCAATAAAAAGCACCTGTATTTTTTCTGCAAATGGTAAAATGTACGGTTAAGTACGAAAAGAGTCACCTCGCGTACTCGCAAAAGCGTGAGTTCTCATGATTTATATTAAATACCCAAAACTTGATAGGGGGATTACGTGAGTGATCATGACGTGAGTGATCCGCACTCGAATTGAGGCTGTATGTCGAAGGCCAAACAAAACAAAAAGTTGAATCAAAGTGTGTGTCGGGCAGCAATCAGATGAATGTGCTTTGTTTAATAGGTGAATTATTAATTTGAACAATCAATCAATCCACTGTGTCCTTCAATTCTCTTCATCTTGCAGCATGTTTACATACTTCCAAAACCAAAACATCACAAGAAACAAAGAAAATAGAAGTGCGATAGGTTGCGAGTGAGGTACCTCGATATCTCATTCTGCCATATATGGGCTGAACACATCTCAAGTGGATGAAACTGAAAGCCATATATTCATCTTTCTTCCCACACAATTTAAACCTCTTGAATAGTATTAGGGATTGATAATTCTATGTATGTCAATAATAGACAGCTTTTGAATAATTAATGAACTCCATATGTCTACCCTTCCAGAATACTAAAAGTAGTAGTAAAACAAAAATCCGCAAACACTCGAATGATATTGATAAACACAGACTTCCTGTGTGGAGTGAGTCTGCTATAATTTTCGATTCTTCCTCATTTTTCCCAGCGTTTCCTGTATTGGCACGCCTTCGCAAACGTGTAATCAAAGTTCAAACTGATATCTGATGGCAATGTTTGGATTTTCTTTTTTGATCTTTTATGGCGTAATGTCATTGATGAACATCACAACAGCCCAAGATCCACGTAAGTATAGCATTTGTGTTCTTCTATGGGTAGCTTAAGATCAATCACAATGATTAGACCATTCCACCGCACAGTGAATAGTTGAATTATTTATCTACAACAATGAGACTCTCAATGTGACACACCTGAATATTCTGATGAAAATGGACCCCCTACGAATGAAAAGGGGATTAAATATAAAATAAAAACTATATGTACACTTTGTTATCTGGCATAGGCCTTTCAGGAATAATAACCTTGCATCAAGTATTCAATGTACAACAAAATATGAATAATATTGTGACGCAGAAGATAGATCGACACACTCTATTTCAGATAAACTGATTAATGGCTTTTGCACACAAGACGGGATGTGGCTGACGCAATACTGCGTTAGCGACAATTGTGGCTTTGATGCGTCGTGTATGAGAGAATACAAAAAGGACAGTCCAAACAATGCATTGAACAAAGGCTTTGAATTACTGGCGTACGCAATAATTACTGGCGAAACGCAATTTAAATGACGCCTCCTGTGTAACAGGCGTATTATGTAATTTCGTTCTCAGAAATTAAAAGACTTGTTGTTCCGATTAGGTTGTTTGGTTACTTTTGTGACTGTCTCTTTGTGTTTGTCGTCTTTGACATGTTAACGCGATATTTGGCCTTAAGCCTTTCCCATATTACGACGCATTAAACCGCGGCGGTTTCTTTTTTAATGTTAACATTAAGTGTAGTACGCTTCACATTTATGTATCGAATAACACAAAGCTAAGTAAATGCGTGCTGATGCCATTGATTTACACTTTTTTCATATCTGAACGAGCCTAAAGGCCCAAATGAGTGCTATGAATTCTTTATTTTAGCATATATTTTCTCCAGGACAAGATCAGTCCGTTTATATTCAATTGTACTATCCACTCTCAACGTAGTAACAGAACTGTAATTTTATGATCACAACTGCAACTTTGTAAAAGAGCTAAGCAGACAGTCCTGTGATGTTTCAACCAGAATTAAAGTAAGGGACACCTTTCATTTTGATAATTGGGGTAAAGGTATGGAAAAGTAAGGCAGAATTGAATAAACCATCAGAATAGGCCAACGTAATTTCCTCTGTGGATAGGCAACATTCTCAATCAGTAAAGGGGGTATTTTTCATTGCTTGAGGCCAATTTAATGATTTGGGGAGAATCTGAGGTTGTACGCCCATGTCATCCAAGAAAAGGATATTCGCCCCATTTCAGTAACTGCTTATTTAAATGCACATCATCACACATTGTAAATCTTGCTAAATCATTGCATTTTAATAAGCAGTCATGTCATGTCATCTTTGCATGTGATATTAACGTTTTTACTGTATTAACAAAATATGGCACGAACGGATTTTGAGATGCCATCTTTTAAAAAAATGTTACTCAGTGAAGCATGTATGGGTAATTGCATGCAATCATTAATCATTTGAAACCACGTTAGTTCTTCTTCATGAAAAGCAAGAAATTATATTTATACAGCTGACAGTTATTGTTTGTTTTCTGGTTACCTGTTTTCTGGGACGTACTCAAAATATATTCTGTCAAAATAATAATTTGGCAAATAAAGTAATTTTCTTAGGAGGGAACACGGTGTAAAAATATTAAAGTGTTTACATTTAAAGGTTATATTATGTGGATTCAAGAGCCCTTGTTTTTATACTAAACAGGAATTTTCATTTATCTACGCATTTCCCTGTACGAAAATAGCCAACATTACACAAGGAAGTGACAGGCTCGAAAATATAGCAGATTTTCGCAGTTTTTCAAGTCACTAATACTGCAATAATAACATGCCTATACTTGTATTTTTTACCACGGGGTAAATGATTGTATCAATCTATGAATAGAGGATTTTACAGAACTCCTTTTGATATTTTCTGGAAAATTTGCATTTGCGATAGAATTTGGAAGGCTCTTTTCGTGACGCCATATACAGTAGTATCAGTGAGTATTGCAGTATAAGTGTGCGACCCAATAGAGCTAAGCTGTCCAATTAACGATTTACACAAATTACTCTACCCCTAAATCTCTATTCAAACCCTTGTATACCTAAATCCTTTCTATCGCACATGGAATAATTGTATTTGCAGCGTGGAGTTGCTCATTCGGCTCCTTCGAACAAAGCTCTGTGACAGGTCCATGCAGTATTTGTTTTGACAAGCAAGCATCCGAACATTTCTATTGGTTTGTGACAACCGAAGAAAATTGTAAGTAATCACACCAAAATTATCAACATTACTTTACAAATTGAAATATTGCCGTGGACGTAATATTACTACATATTACATGTCTACTACTTAGTACCCCTTTAAGTTGGAGTTGCTTATTCGACTCCTTCAAACGAAGCTCAGTGTCAGGTCCATGCAGTATTTGTCCTGACAAGTGGTTCGATTCTTTCTTTTGGTTTGTGACACCCGAAAACACTGTAAGTAATCATACCAAAAATTATCAACATTACTTTACGAATTGAAATATTGTCCTGAACGTAACATTAATTAGTATGGCTAATGTTGACTACTTAGTAGCCCAATATAAGGCCCATTACACATTACACCTCTAAAACGAAAGTGATATTAATACGATTTATTTTATTTAAAAAACTGAGCCGTCATATCATTTTCAAAATGGTAGAATTAATGGTAGATGAACACTGTTGACATGCTGTATCCAACGCTGGTGAGGTAGAATCCAGCATGTTAAATGTGTTGATCTGCCAATTTAGAAAGGTACTCTCTCCTCGAATCTTTTAAATGTTGATTTAACATTTGAGGTTTTATGTTTTCTTAGTGTAGGTGCAATGTCAATGGATGTACTGTTCATTTTGCATTTACTTTTTTGGGGTACGATATCACTCTCATTATGGCGCGCGTCAAAGATCATGCTAGTCGTTGACGCAGTTCTCCGTCCACAAAGTGGGGACTTTTAGATTTTACACGACGAGAACGTGGACTGCCACGGTAACATCCTTTTAAGGTAATGTGACGTCCTTTTAAGGCACTGCCGGGCACGGGCCAGTGCCTTGAAAGAGTGACACACGTTGCAGTCCACTACGCCGACGTGCAAATCTAAAGTCCTATTGACGTCTCATGTGCAACGAGCATAGCACATGAGGCGTTATTGGTAAGCGTAGAACTTCATTAGAGACTGGCGTGGTCATTGAGGCGCCATGCGAGTGTGACATCGTATTCAAAGTAAAAAGCACAATCATGACAATAAACAGTTGAAAAACTGTTGCAGAACAAATCAGTCTGAATTTTCATCACTTCTATCTTATCTATCAGCTTTTGGTGAAAATCGACCGTATTTTCGGGCAGCTATCAACAATGATGGCAAAAAGAAGGAGTTCTGCTGAATGCACGCTATTGGATGAATCTTTGCCAAGCTCAAATGGCGGGCTTCTCTCGTTCAAATATATCTTCAATTTGCAATCTCCCAACGAAGAGCATGGCTATTTTAATTACAGTGTATGCAAGGATGAAGGTACTGTGCATCCACTACATGTTGTTGAAGGCTGGGCATTGAGACAACACTCGTTCAACTGCTCGGAAGTAAAGGTATTACATTATAGAAAAATCCAACCTTAATAGACACCTACTCTATAAAAGAAAGCAGGAAAATCAGAAAAGCAAACTGATGAAAGTTTGAATGAAATCGGACAAAAAAAATAAAGAGTCATGAATTATTTTAAAGTTGTAAGTAAACTACAAATTGGCCTACTCGATAATGTCAATTTTTCAAAATGTATAATTCAGGGGGTCTTTTCATTTTAGAGGACCTATAACAATATGCCATCCATAACATATTTTAAGTAGTGCCTCACGGTAAAAAGCACTTAGGAAAAAACAGAAATTAATGATATTTTTGTACAAGATGAACGGAAGAGTTGTCCGTGATTATGTCACAACCACTTACCAAATTGCCAAGTGGAAATTCGCATAGATATAGTGATCTCGTACACTATAAAGAGTAATAGAGATTGATGAATAAAGTTATGAGAAGATATAAACTTTATCTATCAAGATGAAACCATATTGTCACAATCAATTCATAAAAATATATAAGAAAAAAATATTCCGACTTTATGGGCGACAATGTATTTCAAACAATCATAACTCCCTTGTTATTGGTCAAACTTATTTCAAACGTTCACCAATCTTTTCCTCATAATTTGCTGCTTCATAAAAATTAACTTAATACGAGAGTTGGGGTGTCCTTTAACTCTCTAAAAGTACAATTTGTTGGCACTTGTGTATAGTCTACTAAATATTTAATAATATTCATCACTGCTTTTATCGGTTTGGTCCGCCTTTTGTAAGCACAACGCCCAAATTAAAAGGAACTAAAAGCATGACGAATTATACACAATGGATACCGAACTAGGCATGCAATTTTGAAGAGCAAACGAGTGCAAAATTGCATCTGGGACGATAGGGATGTATCTCAAATGTGTATGTAAAGTTTAAGGATACATGATGAAAAGGAGCGTGGTGCTGCTATTGTATCGGTTTGGGATAACTTATAGAGTGTGAGTATATTGCTTGAAACAATATTTATTTGATAAAATATTCTAAAAACTTTAAGATAGATCTTTTTAAACGCCATGAATTTTCTTTTTAAATGCTGAATTGTTTGAAACTAGGTAGCTCGATCTTTTTTATATCGACTAACGGTAAAAATTCAAGACTATATAACTTATGTATATTACATTGTCAGAATGTCTATTCACGTGTTCATCATAACATTATGGAGAAAAACGATTAAGAGTCCATATTATATCCAGGGCCCTGTATTATAAAGAGTTGCGATTGAACCGAATTAATCGCAATTCTTCTTAAGACAGGACCCTGATCCTTTAGACAGACATAACCATCGGTCATGCTTTGTATGGCTTGTGATTGCCAACAAATTCTGTAATTTAGTTAACTATCATTTATAGGGATCGTTTTCTTGCTTCTGTTTTAGCCTTGTAATGTTTGAGACGAATTGATGTAAAGAAAGAAAAATGTATTGTTCCAGTGAATTACAGGTTTTCCTGCTGTATATTTATAATGTTTTTAATTCTTGTTTACATATAGCTTTCCTTCAAAGCGGTTCGAGGAGACAGTCACACTAATGTAGGAATTAACGATGTTGATGTATTCCAGCCAGGTATTTGTATTGCAATATAATTGTTTCATTCTCTTGTAAATACGGGAGTCACAAGTTTTCCGAAAGTTCTTTTTTTCCATGACGGATTTCAAGATGTCAGTTAACTGGTTTATCATACATCATTATGTTAAAAATAATTAAGGGTTGAGCTAAATACATTATTTTAAAGTATTAAGCTATATGTTGTCTTCATTTCCTTATGAAGACTGATTGATTGATAGATTGATTGATATGTTCACTAACAACAATAATAATGTACAAAACATGTATTTACAATAGTACAAAAATAGCACATGTGCTAGTCGAGCCTGGCCCCTCTACAAAATATACAAACTAGAAGACGTTCCATTTTAAATCACAAAACACAAATTAAACAACCATTAGAACTAGGTTACATGGCATTATATACAGAGCAATATACCATTGGTTTAATGCATGTTTAATGTACAATAATGATGCATGTTTCTCCCCAGATTGGTACTGTACATTTGAGCTCGACTCCTGTAATCTAACCACAAGTGGATGGACACGGGGTAGACATAATGATAATGGTAAAAGCAATCAATATGAAATTTCCATACACTGTTGCCCTCAGAGTTGGAATAATTTTTACCTCTTTCCATTTAGTGATGTAATAATATGATTTTTTACTTGATAAAGAAAGCTGATATCTTCTCAAAGTTATATTGATCAATCTTAAGAGTCATAAAGATTGATCAGATAAAGTTCTGAGAAGACATAAATTTTATATATCAAGCAAAAAAAAACATATTGTCAAAACGATGTTAGGAAAAGAGGTAAGCACAAATTATTCCAACTTTATGGACAACATTTTATATACACAGGGGCGATCAAAGATCAGATTGTAGGAGGGGTCCCCAGTGGCGTATCCAGACCTTGACATCGAGAAGGGGAATGGGTAAACACCTTGGTAAAAATAATGGAGGTCCGTGTATTTCAGCAAGAAAATACTCTTTTAATGTGGGCAGGAAGATTTTCCTTCAACAATATCTTCCTAAATTATAAACCTTATGACTTTGATATTGTATGATGAATAACAGCAGTATGCAATCAATTGGTAGATTTTGGCAATCCAGCAAAGCAAGCGAGCAAAAGATTTGCCATTAAATTTTCATCTGCTTTTTACTCTCGCTTTCAGATATAGGGTTAATATTTTGTGATACATTGATAACAAAAACATGGTTACTCTATCATCGAAGTGAAACAAACAAACCTATTGGAGAGACTTGAAAAAAGGGTAAGCATGATACACCAACGCCCTCCCCCTCCCCTGCCTAGGCTCAATTTGACATTGCCAACAAGTATGCAGGCAACTGCTTACAAGATAACTGACTGAAAGACTACCAAACAAAGGTAGGTATATATAGACAATTTTCTCATTGATGAAATATTTTAGATTAATGCCTTTACCCCTGTTGCCCTTCCCACCCAATTCTAGTACACATTCCTCATGCTACATAATGAACAATGGTTATCATCATTAATAGTGGCCACTATACTTCTATGAATACTCCTACTACTAATATTGTAAATATCCTTTATGAGTACTTATAACCATTTGAAAACATCATAATTTGTTAATTTCAATTAGGATACCTTGGAGCACGCTTCAACAGATCCAATCTGAGCAGAAACCAATCTGAAGTTTCTTTGACCAAAAAGATGTCTGGAAGGAGAGTGCGGATTACATTCTCGTGGCAATACCAGTACACACATGATGGAGGAGCTGATCTCCTGGATGTCTTTACAATTAAGAATGAGACACATTACTGGACTCCGGATCCGAATCAAGCCCGAAACCAAAGTACATGGTACAAAGAAAGTATCAGCTTATCATGTGACTCTAACAATTTAAGTGTAAGTATATACATGTAAATAAGTTTTCATTAAACAAAATGGGATTTAACTTGTTGTATTTATGCAGGATAGTGTGATAGGGTTTCTTCCTCTTCGTCTTCTTTTTCTTCCTCCTCTTCTTCTTTTTCTTCTAAATCGTCTTCTTTTCTTCTTCTTCCTTCAAGTCACGTTATAATCCAGTAAATTTACACGAGTCAAATCCACTTTTGATTGGGATTAAAGAGGCAAGCAGTCACTGTGGTAGATGAAAGATATCAGACACAGAGATCCAGTGGCGAAGCAGAGGTGGGGGCACAAAGAGACAAACCGTGAGCCCAAGCCCCCACGCACGCACACACACACGCACTCACAAATCCACAACACACCTCCTCTCTCTCACAACACCCTCTCACTAACACACACACACACACGCAGACTAATCATGCTTACTGAATGAGTGAACGATATTTCATTGATATAGGAAATCTTTTCACTACTACTACAACTACAACTTTTACCACCACCACTACTACTACTGCTATTACTACTAATCTATTCCACTATAATCTACTTCTATTACTACTTCTGCAAAGGTTCACAGTACAGGAATCCAATAGAGCATATAGCGGTTGTGTCCTCCCCCTTCCCTCCCTCCAACCCTTCACATTTACTATATTTCTGGGCCTCTTCATTTGTCTTTTAGTAATCGGTCTATAAGAAATAAATAACCATTTCTTTGAATTGAAGAAAAAGAAACCGTTTAAAATGGTAATAAAACGTTAAATGTCAAGTCCCAAGTCAGTTTTAGTGTGTTAGTTTCTCTCTTTCATTCGTGATCCAACAGATAACATTCGTAGCCAAGAGGATTTCTCCTAATACTGATAATCTCGTTTTGATGGATGACATACGGATCAATGATCTCTCGGGTAATATGATAATAATAGTAATAATAGTGATAATAATCATAATAATAATAATAATATAATATTTATAAGTATTGTTACCATTTATATTGCGCTTATTACTAACGTTTCTAAGCACTATACTAGTAGTGTTAGTAGTAGTAGTTGTTGCTGTTGTTGTTGTTGTTATAGTTATAACCGTCATTATTATTATTTTTTTTTGAAGGAGGCACAGATCACATCATTTACAACCGTATACAGTAATATTCAAAAAATGTCTGACACCAAAGATATTAAATAAAGATTTGACCTATCCTACCATCCCCTACATATTTTAATATAAATGAGACGGCTTGTGATAATTCGGCCAACTATTATACCAAAGCTTAAGTGCCAAACAATTTGTTTGATTCATTGTATACTTTTCATAGAGAAGTTTTTAAAAAAATTAATCAGCCAATCAATATTAAACGACTTCTCATATTCCCAAATTCTCTCCATGTAGAAGTTTCTGTACAGTCAACATCCAGCTCTGGCAACATTCAAACTTTGCCTACCATCACTCCTACAACTGCGGTGTTGTCAACAACGGGACAAACAAAACTACAGACGGGTTAGTATGAACGACTGTTGAAGGGGAATCCCAGTAGACTGACAGCTCACGAGACTCACAACAGAGATAAATACATGAGCATTTTAGTTTCAAATATATCAAAGGAGAACAAATCAAAGAACATCATGACGAATATAGAAGGAGAATGGCATAGTTATAGAAAGAAAAAGGAATACATGGGAAAAGATAGAGACGACGAAAGTAAAACATAAATATACGTAAATATACAGAAGAAGATTTATAATTGCCTGCATGTATCCCCATGAATGTCTTTGAAAGCTCCTTTTTTTCCTATAATTCCATAACATCATTTTGTTTATACTTCTTTTTGTTTATTACAAGCGGTAGAACAGACTGGGTGTACATCCAACTCCACTGTTTCACTGAAATGCATTACCACCACTCCAACGACTGAGTTGTCGACTCACATCCAAACAGGTTCAAAGTTGTTTGTTAGCATTTCAAAGTAAAGAAGCTCTGGGTCCCGTCTTACAAAGAGTTACGATTGATTCAAATCAATCGTAAGTCCTCCAATCAATCGCAAGTTTGCAGTCTCCTATCTCTTATGTACATAGTTGCGATTGATATCAATCGCAAATAAGTTACGATTTATATCAACTCTTTGTAATACGGGGCCCTGGGCATCGTTCCAAGATGCCGTCGTAAGTACAAGTTCACTGACATCCCATTGAAACACGTGTTAGATTTAGTGCACGCTGATCGTGGATGTCGGCGAACTTTTACTTGTAACGGTTCCATAAAACGAAGCCTTGCAATAGATACATGTACATTGTAAGATCAGAATGTCAGAATTGATTTGCATAATATTTTCAATATTTTCTACATGTAATATCTTTTTTCATGTTTCCTGCAATTTTATTCCAATTTCATCTCAAAGGCCTATTCTTTAAAGGCTTATTCCATAATAATACAAAGTAAGAGTATAAGCCTAAACGTATATCTGTATACGATAGTTTGTTAGGTAACTCATTGAAGAAGAAAAAGAAAATGGAACGTCTTGCTCATGTCCAAAGAGAGTTGAGAAGAACATGAAGAAAGTGCAATTCATTTCAGAAGACATTTAGAAGAAGAAAGCCATGATGGCATATTTCAAAGCAATAATTTTCCCTTTTTTTTTCCTCAGCCTCCTTAAATCTGCTTGACACTTTCAGTTGATAATATTATCTTTCACTTATTTATTTATTTTTAAACAGATAAACCAATTTCACGTCAAATCCTTCTGGTGGCCTCTCCGGTTGTAGCTGCATGTCTTCTTCTGGCAGTCATCATTGTAATCTTCCTTCGCTGGAAATGCAGGTTTGTGGCAAAGATGATGTAAGCTTTCTTAAAGCTAATCATGAGCTCTGGTATGGGCATCGTATGTTGAGAGAACATGGCTATAATAAATTCTGGATTGTTTAACCTGCAGTAGATTGATTGTTTGAAGCAGTAAAATAAAAACAACCTCACAACAAAACTAGCTGGCGGGAAATCATCTTCAATAAAAACCACAACTCTCATTTGCACATAGTGACCTGTGTTAAGCACATGGTGTCGGGCCTATACTTACCTTGATTTCCTTATCTTTCTATGCTCATTACTCAGCCCCTACACATTTTCTACCAAGATGGTTTGGCACATGTCATTTATTTGTAATCTTGAACATTCAGTGTACGTTTTGTTGGATTCTGTGAGAATTGATTTTCTATCATTTCCAGAACTCAAGCTTATCTTTAACCTTAAGCACTTAAGCCGTGTTAGTGTCTCCTTTCACTTTTGTCTTTTAATTCGTTATCTTCTGAACCAGTATGCTTTGAAGGACATATATTATGAGCAGAAACAGCAATTCAAAGAAAATCTTGAGTCCGTTTCTGTCGCAGTGAGCGGCTCAAGAATAGGAACAATGTAATGAAAATTTGAGTCTCTAAATTGCAACTGCGGAGTGCACTTTTTAATCTCTCTTTCGTGTAAAATTGACATCTCATGCAGTAATTGTTGCATTTTATAATTTTTATTGACATTTCTTATCACTTTCATTCATATTGAACTATGTAGGAGTGACAAAATATAAATAGTTAATCCCAATTTGAGGATGCAAAGGCAAAGTAATTTATTTAGACCTTCAGAAAATATTGAACTGCTATCTATCAATCTGCCAATAAATGAGAACAAAACTGCTGCACTGAATCTGGATTCATCGAGGCCTTCACCTGTTTTCCAAACCTTTAAAAAAAAACATTTCTTTTGAAATAATTTATTGTTTATGGATAAATATATTAAATCAGCTGTTGAAAAAAATGAAGGGTGGTAATAACCAATGCAATATCAACAACGCTTGTTTAAAGCCTATAATTATATTTTAGTCCTTTGCTCCTTGAAACTAAAATCACCGACGAAAATTCAATGAACGAATATTCAGTTCATTTAAACACATCCCTAAAGCTATGGTCACAACCCCAAAAAGTAGCCTGTTCGGCGGCCGGGCGGCGAGTTTTTAGCCAATTTCGCCCGGGCACTGCTTGTTTTTAGGGCATCGCTCGGAGTTTAAGCGCGGAGTTAAAATTCGGGCGACGCCTGCTCACTTTCACTCGCCGCCCAAAATACGCTCGGTGCCCGGGCGGTCGCCGCCATGGCACCGACCTAATCGAGCGTTCGCCGTCGAGCGATTAAGTTCAAAAATCGAAGCCGCTAGGTCATCAAAGGCTGACGAGCGGTCGCTGCCCGGTCGACAGCCGGCCGCCGCTGGGAGATCAGTCGGTCACTGCCGGGACGCATTATTTTTTTCTGCGGCACAGATTGGGGTTAGGTGCGTGTTGAGCCTATATGGGAAAGTTTAGGGTTAGGGTTAGGGTTAGGGTTAAATCAAGACCTCTTTTTTTTTTAAAGCCCCAATCTGTGCCGCAGAAGAAAATGACGCTGCCGGGACGCCGCGCGGAGAAGCTCCCCGATTTCGCCCATTTTGACCTAAAATCGACCTGCGACCGACGGAAATCGACAGGGCACCGCCCAAGCATCGCTGGAGCTCTACGGCCTTCTCGACTTCCCCAATTTCTTTAAAATCAGCCGGTGGCCGGTGGAGGACCGCCCGGGAATCGAATCGGTGGGTCATCAGTCGGTCACTGCCGGGACGCCGCGCGGAGATCGAAGCTTCCCGATTTCGCCCAGTTTTTACCTAAAATCGACCGGCGACCAACGGAAAATCGACAGGGCACCGCCCAGGCATCGCTGGGGCTCTACAGCCAGCTCGGCTTTTCCAAAAAAAACGTTGGGCGATGCCTAAATTCCCGCGGCGACCGAGCAGGCTACAAATCGGTCGGTCGCCGCTCTGAGTTATTGTGACCATATAGCTTAATTAATATAATTTAGTGGAACTGATCGATAAAACACATGATATTAATAACGCAATCAAACGATTTTTGAGGTAATTCCTCTTTCAAAAATAGAACGTATGAAAATAACAAACGAGTTCTAGAATAGACCTCCTATTACAAGTAATTTGGGATCGATTCCTTTATAAACTGTAGAACCATTGTGCCCCCTTCGCCCTTTTTAATCGTGTTTTACTGCCAACACAAGACAGCCAATTGATTAGATTTTACTTTCTTATTCAGATCTAGATCGAAACCGGTTTCTTCACAAGAATCAGATGTAGACGACACTGTTTTAGTAGTTAATGAGCTGTATGGTGAATGTGGTGCTTCGCCATTAGCCTTAGATATGTTGGTCGACGATGACCACGCTCCATCAAGTAGTACAAGCCCTGGCACCCTTGACACCAAAGTGAATAACGATATGGGAGACATCGGAGGAGATGGACATGGCGGGTTGGCTTGCAGATCTGCCCATTACAAGACGACATGTGATGACATCACCTATCACGCTCTAGAGGCTCCAACGAAAGATGGTTGTACAATCTACCAAGGACAAGAAAATGAATATGCAGATATCGAGGATAACCGATACGGTGTTGCCAATGTGGACAACGATATGGGAGACATCGCAGGAGATGGACATGGCGGTTTGTCTTGTAGATCTGCCCACGACAGGCGGACGGCATGTGATGGAAACACCTATCACACTCTGGAGGCTCCAACGAATGATAGTTCTGCCCTCTGCCAAGCACCAGATAATAAATACGCAGGTATCGAGGAAGACCGAAATGACAAGGCTTGGGGGTCTATGTCGGACAAGACTACTTTTCACCCCAATACTTACTACAACCTTGAGATTCCATCAAAGGACGACGAACGTCATGGTGAAGTATCAGGAAATGAGTACGAAGAATTGGAGAGGGTCAACTTCCCAGGTCATGAAGATACGGGTGTCAACAAGCGTTTCAATGACAGTGGTTGCGTCGCCAACTTTTCCAGAGGCGATGGATGGGATGCTCCTGTGCACTTCACTCTTGAACCTCGATCTTTGAGTCCTGATGCTGGCACCTCGAGCAATAAACAGCAGCAAAATGGCAATACAGACATCAGACTCTCTAAAGACGAAGAGTACGATACTCTCAACTTCAGGACATCCGTCAAGAAGTCTTCCGGACATAATCTAAATGGGGTCGTTGCTGAAGAAACGGAGAAAAATATGTACGGTTCTCTGAATTTTCCAGAAACATCAGATCTTCCAAATTCACCAGACATTCAACTAATCAACGACAACGTTTATGGAAAACTCAGTGATATAAACGTTGATCCTGGCAAATGCCATGAAGGAAAACCAATTGCTTCATGTGTTGAACCCGAAGCCACGTACCAAAACATGTATAATTGTAAGCCTCATCGTCGCTCATGGGCTGAACCCGAAGCCACGTACCAAAACATGTAATATTATTGTAAGCCTCATCGTCGCTCAGTAAAGATCACACTGAAAACTAAGTAACTAATTATGAAAACAGTAGAGATTATTCTATGTTAGTTCAGAAAGAAGGCATCAAATTATTTGACAAGATAGACCAGCTAGGAGGCATTCCACGTCCATGACGCCCAAAATATTCAAACTTTGGCTTGAAATCCCAAAAGTTTGATGTGAAAAGGAGCGCATCTTCAATAGCTGACGCAAAAGACTTTCAAGAAATTAGCTCAAGTATAATCAATAACTCATAGGATAACCAATATATATCATGATCGGATTACGTAATATGTGTACGTCGTAAGTAAGCAAATTTGCAAAGGTGGTAGACAAAGCTACAGTGAATGCCTTCTGTTGAGTTATCGAAAGTCTTCGCGATCGTGTTACTTCGAGTTTACAGTTTAAATAACTAGACGATAATGGGGTATTGAATTTTTTGATGTAAAGTTTCCTTCAGTTAGTTTACATTGTCAATTTGGAGAAATTGGTAATAAAATGTATACTTGTATATTTACCATATTGAATAAGTTTAAACATAGTTTATAGATAATGTAGATAATAGGGAATTAGTAAGTATTGACCAAGTTCACAATTTCTGGACTATTGGCTTATTTGAATGAAGTTTAAGAATACACATGTATATATGTAAATATATCCAGGGGCGACCTTTCCGCCTCCCCTGCATTTCACTCCGTTTTGAAATTGTAAATATTGGAACTTAGAAAGAAAGAAAAGATTTTTTTTCGTCCCACCTCCCCAAGCTAGTCAGGGAGGGTTGGGGCGAGGGGAAGAGGCTTATATCATAATAGGGAATAAAGTCTCTGCTTACAGGTTGCGGAGTCATTTCATGTGATTAACATACATGTATATACACATGTAATATATTATCGAATCTTGAAAGAACATACTGTTTCATACTTACAAAAAAAACACTCAAAAAAATGTTTTGTAGAGTTTAGATTGTATACTTGTAAAAGGCATGTAATGAAATAAACTAAAATGTTGGTTTTTAACTTACTAATAAATGTACAGCACTCTAATTAGTGAAACAATACTTGACCGTGTCATTTTTTTTATTTTCAGTCGTTCCTTGAATAATTATTATGGGCATAGTATTATTTCGATTACTGACATTCAATTCGTCTGCCTAGGGCTTAACTCAAACCAACGTGAAATGATAAGGGAGTTGAACACCCTCCGTAGACGAATATATTAATAGTTTTAATTCATTCAGTGGTTATTTTAAGCATGTATTATTATTTTTTGTGAAAATCAAAGGGCCGGCCTGTGAAATTGACTCTGGCTATATAGAAAACAGTTATTTTCTAAAAATTTAGCATTTTACGTTTAGGAACTTCATGATGGTTTCAACTAACATATTAGAATCAGTAGCATCCAATTAAAAGAAAATCATGAGTGTTATGTGCGGATCTGTGTACGTGCCCCCGTCCAATCGAATCGAGTGAAAGCTCAGAGGGGTAGAGATCGAGAAAGAGTCGAGAAGAGAGAGAAGAGAAAGGGGGATCAAGAGAGAAAGAGATCGAGAGAGAAGGGGGTAGAAGCTTAGGGGAGAGAGGGGGAGATGGGTGCATGGAGAGGGGGAGGGGTATAGACGAGTGACCGAGAAGGAGCTGCATGATCGATCGAGTGGTAATAGTATCCCGGGGGGCCGACCGGGGGGGGTATACTCACATATTAAGACATACGGGGTTCCTGCGCGTGCCGCTCTAATGGGTCACTTTTTCACCAAAAATCCCTAAAAATGGGTCCCATTTTTAACAAAAATATCCCTAAACATGGGTCCTATATTTAACAAAAATATCCCTAAATGGGTCCATTTTTTCAAAATTTTCAAAATTTTTGGGTGTTCGCCAAAAATTGTGAAAAATGGGCTTTAATTACTACGAGAAAAATCCCCCAAAATGACTCTTAAAAATGGGTAGGGGCTTCGAGGCTTCAGCGGCATGCACACCCCCGTCCAAGGCGATATATGAAAATTATAACGGCCCATATCCGGAAGGTTGGGAAGCAAAGGGGGAAAGGGGGCTGGGTTTGAGTCAAAAGGGGGATCATATTTCCTTTTAAAAATCTTAATATACCACTTAATAGAGTGTTTTACACGTAAAGAAGGCCTAGAGAATTTTGCCTTGACAGGGAAAATTGTGGGAAGGAGGAGTAGGGGAAGAAGAAGGATACTTTGGATGGACAGCTAGTCTAGCTGCAGAAATTGTTAGAATTAGAGATCGAGCTAGAGGAGTGAAGGATTAACTGGGAGTGGTGCAGCTAATAGAGAAGGCTAGGAGCTGAGGGTTGTACAGCATGATCGCCAAAGTCAATCGATATGGCACTTAGAGAGAGAGAGAGAGAGAGAGAATAGAGTGTTGTTGTTGTGTTTGTTTTTTTGTGTGTTTTTTGTCACCTGATTGCTCCCCTGAATATGAGAGCTGAGGGCCACTGCACGATATGCGATGGGGTACTCGATTTGAAACCCCGCCCCCTTCTTTGTAAATTATACGATCAGCGCGAATGACAGAGAATTCGTAAAAAATGAATAATCTCACAACACAATGCATGCGGGTTGTTGGTTTTAGAGGAAATGCCACATCTTGGTTAGCAAGGAGACAGAAATGTAAGCATTTCCATTTCGTTATCTGTTGTACACAGATTATGAATTACTTTAGAGAGAAATCGGGGAAAACGAGTCTTGTGTTGTGCTGTACAAATTTGTATTGCCCCACGTATTTACATCAATGTTAGTATAAATAATTTGGGTGCTTGGAAGTCTATCAAATGAAATGGCCTTTTGCTGTATCAATTAAAATCATGTATGCTGTGTTATCAAATTAAGCTTAAAGTTGATTTAAGGTTTAATGCGGTGGAATAATTTGAATTAAACTTGACACGCGTCACGGCAATGATTTTTTTTTCAATTCGGAAGAGTTTCTTTCCATGAAATCGTTGCTCTTGATTAATATTAATTTTTTATTATATAATTAAATTATATTTATAAAATAAAAAGTTCTGGACTCTGGTTTCTCAGTAGAGTCTAGAATGACTAGATCTAGATGAAATTTCCTATTTTGGATCCATTGCACTGCTGTTTAATTTTATTTTTAGATTATTTATTGAAGTTAGAACAAAACCTTGTGAGTAGATCTAGGAAGCTTGTAATACTGTATGAAGACCTTTGTAAAACAAGATTGATAAATCATCCTTCCTCAGTTTTCCTTACAGTTTATAGATGTCACTCATCTGTTTCCTCACCGCTTGCTGGCATCAGAGTAGTTGATCTAACAAGGTATTCTTCAAACAATCTCTTTTGTTTTATTATGTTGTTTTTTGTTTGTTTTGTTTTGTTTGTTTTTTAGCCATAGGTCTAGAGTCTAGATCTAGCCACAGCAGTCAAAGAAATACCATCATGCAATGTAGGCCTTACCTTTCTAATTTATTTTTCTTCAAAATAATGCCTTAGCATAAGGGTTAATCTTCAATCATAATGCAATGGTGAGAAAGTTATTTAAAAAAGAAAGATTATTTTTAATTACAATTTTTTAAGTTATTAGATCAGAGTTTGGATGATTTTGTGCATGATAGAAGAAGAACATTTAGAGTTTTGTCATTGATATGGTCAGGGGGCAGGGACTGTACATTCTGTGGCAAGATAGAGCTCCATTAGTTCATCCTGACATCAAATTTGCTTTGATAAGTGCATAACATTTTGATGAAAATCCAATAAGGGATAGGAAAATTATGACGTTTATCAATCAAATACAAGTTTATAAAGTGTGCTGAGCTGCCTGATATATATCTTTAGGTTGTAGCTTTTAAAGGACTTCTTCTTTTTTGCTTCCTATTAATGTAAAAGGATAATCAGCCATGCTATCTCAGTATCTGATTTGTTTGATTGAATGTAAGTTAATGAACAAGTTTTTTAAACAGTTAGAATTGCATGTATTTCAATTTTTCTCATTGTGTGTGTTCTTTTAGAGTTTTAGCAGGCCCTTTCTGTTCTATGCTCTTGGGAGATCTAGGGGCTGAGGTCATCAAGATTGAAAGGCCGGGTAAGAGCTGTGACAAATTTTTTAATCAATCAAATTGAATTCATACTTGATAAGTCATGAATGATTATTACCTGTGTCATGTTTTTACAAAGCTATTTGTTCAAGTGTTGATATTTTAATGATGATTCGATCATGATGATAATGATAATGATAATGGCATCTATCAAGTGCCTTTATAATATTTGTTTATCAGTGCATTACAAACTAATTACATGCATTTATGGTTTACCTTTTTAATCTGTTTCTTGGGGATTTGTTCAAAACCTGAGTTTTATAATCCAACTGTACTGAAGAGAAAAAAGCTAGTTTTATATTTTAGATGTGTATTAGACTCGTGATATTATCTATTGTGTGTTTTCCAGTTCTGTTTAGAATATAGGTATGATATTACAAGGCTACATATATGTAGGGTTATTAAATAATACATCCTTAACGATTGACTATAATTCTCTGTTTTCCATTTGACTAGGTCTTGGAGATGAGACTAGACATTGGGGCCCACCATTCATCAATGGAGAAAGCTGTTACTTTCTATCAGTCAATAGAAATAAAAAGGTAGGATGGAAATAGAAATTCAAAGAAATGATCAGTGCTAGGAGATTTCTTATTTTTCTTCTTCACATTGTTTTTTTGCTTGAGTGCTTCCTTCAAGATTCTTTTCCATTTAATAAGCCAATTCGTAAATACTATCTGCGCATGGGCAGATAAAGGTCATTTGTTCCTAAATTGTAAAACCCATCGAGACGAATTATGGTATCGTGAAAGTTATGTAATCAGTATTTATTTATGCACCGACAGTACATTTATCTGATACACAGGTGGAAGTATTCTTCTCAAGAGGCAAACAAAAGGTATTCATGAAGCACCTCCATCACTTTGGCAGTGATTATTCTAAAATGCACAAGTGGGACATGTCCATCCTGTAAAAGATCTGTGGATATTTTGGGGTCATGCGTTCCAAAGCTATTTATGAACTGGTTTATTTAGTAGAATTAATTTGCACACCACTGTGGTTGCGTTATGGTGCAGTGGTTCACTGCACTTTACCTCTAATTCAAAGGTTATGGATTCCGAATCCAAGCCTGGTACTCATGTCCGTTCCAGGCAGGGCACTTTACATTTGCCATTTTTGACCCAGGTGTATGTTGGTTTGTTATTTTCCAGAGTGCAGTTCAAACAAAACACTCTACTACATGTATAACCAAGGTAATACTGGAGCTAGAGTAAAGAGTGTTATCTTGAAACAAACATCAGCGCTATACAAAAAGATATTAACTGTTATTTTTCTTATTTTGATGAATATTCGTGAATGCCTTGAAAATCACTATGCTTGACTGACTGACTGACTGATTTTCAATTCATGTTATGATTACTTTAGTAAATGTATAAAGGAATACAGGATAACGGACATGCTGCTTGTTGACTTAAGACCATTGGTGTTGCTTGAAGTAGAGATGATTTTCCAGCCTTTGTACTTTTCTGTATCTTCCACCTCAGAGCTGCATACATGCAGGGGCGGATCCAGCCGGCGGCAAGGGAGGGGGCCTAAAAAGGGGCCCACTTCGTGCGAAAATTTGAAAATCGTGCCGGTCGATTTTTCGCTCAGTGGGGGGGGGGTAGTGAGCAAAAAATAAAAATTTTGGTACCCGAAAAAAATTTTTCCCTCCAGGAAGGGTAATTTTTTTTCCACCAACACCCCCCCCTTGGGCGCCAGGGGTAGTGAGCACAAATTTTTTTTGGCACCGAAAATTTTTTCCTACGGAAGGGTTCATTTTTTCCATCGCCACCCCCTTGGGCGCCAGGAGGGGGCCCAACTTCTTTTTTTCAAAAAAGGGTGTTTTTACCTGTTTTTTCTAGGGAGGGCCGGCCCCGGCCCCTGGATCCGCCACTGCATACATGTACATGTACATGTAGATGATTTGGAACATACTTTAATGAAATATCTTGAATTACCATTCAATCAGCCAAAAAGTAGATTGCCTTCTTATTTATTTCACACTGCAACTCACACCAATCTACTTTCTTTCAACCATAGATTTCTTTTATTTTTTTTTTCACTAACAGAGTCTCGCTGTAAATCTGAAGCATCCCAAAGGAATAGAGGTTGTAAAGAAGGTATGTTGTGGTAATTTAGGGGATCTAGCTGGGCTGTGTATTACAATATCGTTTTTTTCTCTGAATAAAAACAAATTAAAAAACCCAATTCTACTAAATGGATACAGGCTAAGTCAGCACAAGGGCTAACTCTGACTCAGCAGAAATGATGGACGAGTTATGTAACAGAGCTGTATTGATCGCAAATACTTGCACCAATTTTGCCATTAGGTGCTAGAACACCCAAATTCAATTTTTTTTGTTGGTCATAGGAGTAAGGTAATGTTGCTATAAAACATTAAATTTACTATTTACTGGTTCAGTGTGTAGCATGTGCTGCCACCCTCATTGCTAGATGATGCCGAGTTTGTCCTGGTGCTGAGTTGGCGTGACCCCCTACAAAACATATGAGATTTTCGTGAAATTTTTAGGTAATTATTAGTACAACTTATATGGCTTGAATGTAATGGTCTATCACAAACATGGTCAAATTTTCACACAGAATGTCCTTTTGCAAGACAATAATCTATGTTTACTACATGTACTCTCCACCCAGGTGTAATAAATGGGTACCTGGTAGGAAGTCAATGTTCGTGTATTCTTTGAATGTATTCAAAATGTATTTGAATGTATTCTTTGAATACATTCCTGGTAGGAAGTTAATGTTTGTGTATTCTTTGAATGTATTCAAATGTATTCAAAATGTATTTTGAATGTATTCAAAATGTATTTGAATGTATTCTTTGAATGTGTATTCTTTGTATTCTTTGCGGTTCACACACATAGTTTGCAAGAATCTTCAATCAATTGAAGGAGGCAGACTTAATCAGAAGAAGAAGAAGAAGAATGCGTTCAGTGCATGCAACTTAGGACAGCTCTTGGTTAAAGCAATGGTAATGAGAGGACTTTGTAGGTACCTTGATCATGGATATAGACGCAATATAAAATATAGCTTTAATTACTTATTATTGTATTCTACCAGCTAGTTGCATCCAGTGATGTGCTCCTGGAGAACTACATACCTGGCAAGCTGGAAGAGCTAGGTCTAGGATACGACAGCCTCCGAGAAACCAATCCTGGTCTTATCTACTGCACAATTACAGGTGAGATGGTATGTGGAATTCATTGCCTAATCTCAGAACCTAGAAGAGGTAGTACAAGTAGCTTGTGGAAAGGGGGCACATCTTAAGTTGTGAATTATATTGGTCTAGTCTCTATCAGTCCCCTACCCGTTTGGTCCTAAACACCCCAGTTTAATCCTATAGGTCCTACATCTGATTGGTCCTACATATGTGTACACCCATTGGGTCCTAATAGGACAATGAATTGTAGAACACATGGGACATTTCAGTCAAACTGGCATTTACAAGTCCTTTTGAAATGCTTTCCCACTTTTCAAATAACTAGTCAACTCTACAAAAAGTTTTACTGTTCACTGAGGGTGTATTTAAACTGCAGTATCTCTTTGTAGAAGTAGTAGTACTCGTAGTATCTGAAGCTCATAATTTGACTGTGGCAAAGTGATATGGAACCCCTTACATCGAGAGCAAATCTTGTTTTGGTGATTGGTACACTTTAACGCCGAGATTGTGCCCTTCTGGCTCTCAACAGACAAGATGTTTTGTTTGAATACTGAATGATTACATGACAATGTACAGTACCGTATCCACTTCAAGGTCCTCCTCATCATCTTTAAAGCTCTCCATGTCATGTGTCCACAGTACATCTCAGAACTGTTCATACCTTACATCCCACCAAGACATCTACGATCATCTGCAACTAAGACCTATGGTGACAGAGCACTGGCATGTGGAGACCAAAATCTTTGGAATAATATTATTATTATCATTTATTGTAGGTTATGGCCAGACTGGTCCATACTCAAAGAGGGGTGGCTACGACCTCATAGCGGCAGGCTTGGGAGGACTAATGAATATAACAGGGCCACAGGTACGTGTATGACAAAATGAATAGCATGAAGGCACTTATTTACTTTGCAGCATTTTTTTTAACCAGGACAAGAAGTTTGAATTGATAAAGGCATCAAGATGAATATGAAAAACAGACATACAGAGTGATGTGACATTTTTTTTTTCTTAAAGTGAGAATATCAAAATGAAAAATAAATATATGTTCCAGTCATGAAACTCTGTATAGAGCCAATGGCTCCTCTGTATCAATCCCAGGGTGACAGCACCATCGTATGAGAGAGGTTTGTACAATTTTTTGCTCTCACAGCTATAATGGGTTTTACAAGCAATAGCGACATTTTCTAATTTAGATCCATGTTCAAAACATGAATTAATTTTCTCCTCTTATTAGTTGAATATTCAATTTAAGGATTTAAAAAAATAAACCATTTTTTTATTTTTTTTTATTCGTAAGTATCACTATAAAGTATTTATTAACTAATATCGAAGAAATCTGACAAAAGGTTTTGGAGGACTTATCAAATTTGCAAATGGGCTCTAAGTTCTAACCATGAGATACAATTTCTTGCTTTTTCTATGAAGTTTAATTAACATTACTGGGGATTGTTTCACAAAGACTAAGATCGACTTTAAGTTAGACTTAAATTTGGCAGGCCGTTAATGCCTCTGTTTGCTCTCACCATTGGTCTTTAGATAATATTTTTTCCTTCAATAATGAACTATCAAAAAAGGTAAATTCTGTAGATTTGCGACCACGATTTATACGTCCCTTGAGAAAGCAATGCCAGGAATGGTTAGAGGAACTAGTGGCATGAACAGCCTGCCATAGTTAAGTCCAACTTAAAGTCGATCTTAGTCTTTGTGAAACACCCCCCTGGTGTTCAAAAGGGTAAAATTATATATTTTTTTTAATTTCTACAACTGTATATGGATAGGAAGGGGATCCTTGTAAAGTAGGTGTGGCGATGACAGATCTGTCCACCGGTCTCTACGCCAAAGGTGCCATTTTAGCAGCTCTATTACACAGAATGCAGACAGGGGAAGGCCAGAGAATTGATACCAATCTCTTATCAACACAGGTATGGGAATGTAGAGAATCCACTGGAGATTGAAATATGTAATAGATGATCTTGTTCAGTCTGCACCCTCCAGTTTGTAAGACGTGTGCATACAATGTACTCAGTTCCTGTTTTCTTTCCCTTTTTGTGGGTCTCGCTCTTTCTTTGTCACTTTCTTTCTCTCCCTTCCCCCACCCTTTTCCCTCCTCCCCCCTCTCTCTCTCTCTCTCTCTCTCTCTCTCTTTCTTTTTCTCTCTTTCTCCCTTTCTCTCCCTCTCTCTCTTTTTTTCTCTCTCTTTTTTTCTCTCTCTCTTTCTGACCTGAGACTAATGATTTTTCTCCTCTATAGATCTCTCTCTCTTGTCCCAACTAAACCATCTTTTCTCCCTGCATTCATTCCCCTTCCCCTTGCCCTCTATCTCCCACCTCTTTCTATCTTGTTCCTACACTATCTTTCTACAATGTAGCATACAGGTACAAACTTGACATATGCAAAGAAAAAGTGGATTGGTCTTTATCAAATCGGTATGTTTGTTTTTTATGTCGTTGACAGGTTTCATTATTAACCCATCTTGCTACAAATTACTTAATGGATGGCAGGGAGGCTAAGAGGAGAGGCACACAGCATGAAAGCATAGTACCATATCAGGTAATTCATATCATCTATTTCTCTGTGTGTAACATACGCGTAGACATATGACGCAATAGCTCAAATTCACTAAAAAGGTCAACAATGGATAGATGTTATTGACCACTTTTAGCATACGTAAAATCGCCACACAAGGGCTACACAAAACTTACCACTGTTAACAGGTGGCCATTAAAGATGGAATGTACAATATATATTTCATCATAGAGGGAAGTGGTTGACCTCTAAAAAAAGAGTCACCACTATGAAAAGTTGTTACCATATTTTGTTGTACACAGGCAGGTGATTGTCCAAAAGATGCATGCGCTGTAAATCATCTTGATATGCATTAATGTAGATGCGTATTCTTTCACTTCTCTTAGTCGTTATTAATTTTTTCTGGTTCTTTGCATGCATCTTCATTTATCCTATTGCTTATGCTAGGATTACATTATGTTCCTGGCGGCCACGGCAATCATGTTTCAGGCCACTGTGGAAAAAACAGGATGGACGTGAGACAATGCGGGGGGACAGAATGGGCAAACGTGACAGGCCATGATTGCCGTGGATGCCGGGCCAGATTTTTAAACTGTCAAAAAATTTGCCACGGCAGTCACGTTGCGGATGAGAAACCTAGTATGCCGTAGTAAAACAGGTTGAACAAAATAAAACGACACATTACGTAATTAAAAAAACTTGGCAAGACCTAACAAAACTTGAATACAGAGAAAAAATGGCGCACTACGTTTCGGGCAAACAGGGCTGCCATGGCCGCCAGGAACATAATGTAAACCTAGCATTACAGGAACCAAGTGGTTCCTGTTTTAAATCTATGGGAATGAGAGAATTTGGTAGTCAACGGTTAAAATTGTTTTAGTACAGTTGTTTATATTTTTTCTAACAGGCATTCAAGACTGCCGATGGGTACCTAATCATAGGCGCTGGTAACGACAAATCATTTCAGACCTTATGTAAGGTAATTAAGTCTCACCATCTTAGTTCTCAATGCTCCTACACATCTAATGAAATCTTACCATTTTTCTAAACCTGACTCTAAAGGGCTAAAACACCCTGATATGTTGGTAATCATTGCATTTTTTATCAATTTTCTGTTTAAACAGACTCGTCCCTGTAAGAGTAAGAATCTGATTTATTAATGATGCATCCAGCCCTCAACACAAGTTACAAAATAGATGATGTATGTGTGCATGTATATGCCAAAAGATAGTCACATCCCCTTGTTTAATACAGACCTCATTCATGTACCAATAGTTTTTTGTTTTTTGTTTTGTTTTTTTTTCGACAGTGTACTGTCATTTGAATCTTCTTGTACATTTAGTCATATTAAATACCCAAAACTGATTATGTACAATTGACAATTTGGATACATTTCAATGGACACATGAAACATTCTTGTTTGTTTATATTGGGGTTTTTTATGTACTTTTTTTCTTCTTTTTTTTCAAGAGGATATGTCTGTCTGAGCTAGCTGAAGACCCTCAGTACAAGAGCAATGCACAGAGGGTTCTAAATAGAGATGTGCTTCTACCTATCTTGTCAAAAAGGTAATTAGAAAATCCTACCCCATTTTTTTTATTTTTTTTTTAATGCTTTAATATTTATTACCTTT
This sequence comes from Mesocentrotus franciscanus, assembly GCA_037976565.1. Taxonomy (NCBI): domain Eukaryota; kingdom Metazoa; phylum Echinodermata; class Echinoidea; order Camarodonta; family Strongylocentrotidae; genus Mesocentrotus; species Mesocentrotus franciscanus. The sequence continues at coordinate 8,724,830 of CP137678.1, forward strand.
GGATGTAATATGCCTATGTTTCTCAGTTTTTCATGAACATTTTGAAGTATTGAAGTATATGTATATAAAATTCTTCCTGTCATCCATAGGTTGTCGGAGAAGAAGACCAGCGATTGGATGGAAGTGCTGGAGGGGTGTGGCTTCCCCTACGGACCAATCAACACAATGGGTCAGGTGTTTGATGACCCCCAGGTCAAGCATAATGATCTCGTCCAGGAGATTGAACATCCGACAGCGGGAACAATGAGGGTACCAGGTAAGAAATTGAATATATAGATGCCTTTTTTGCGAGTTTGGTAGTTTTAAGAGACCAATCAACAAAAATTACTTATACTTACATGTTTATGTACATTTATTTTGCTCTGTAGATTCGGGGTTCCATTCTGTATGTATTATATTCAGAATATCAGCTCTAAACAAATATCACTTTGAAGTTATATTGCAAATTCAAACTGCTGATATCTTGATCTGTTGACCAGACATTTAATACAAACTTCAATTTGTCAAAGATTTAGGCTTACGGTCTTAGTTAGGGTTTTAGGCCAATTTTTAGTTCAGGTTTACGGTTCAGTACGTGAAAAGTGTTTGAAGTTGAAAATTTGTGTAGTGTAGGTAATTGACTACAGAACCATTTTTAACATTCACCAAAATTATGCTTTAAGTAAAGGTAAAATCAAAAAGAGAATACGCAGGCACGCAGAAGTTAACCTGGAGATATGTAGCTTTCTTTTGAATGCTGCTGTAAATTAAACTTATACTTCTGCCATTGTTTTTTTTTCCTCCAGGTCATGCCGTCCAATACAGCACCATATCAACCAAAGAAAGCTTACCCTCTCCCTTGCTTGGACAGCATACAGCAGACATTCTCACCAATCTTCTTGGATACACACAGTCTCAGGTGGAAGAGCTTCACAAAGATAAAGCTATAGCTCTCCCTTGAGACTGGACTCCCTTTTACATCTGTTGAAGACCGAGATGAGGTACAGGTCTACCCACAAAGAATTGATAAGAATGGTTTGTCAGATTGTTGAGAACCAGAAGGGTGTACCTCATTCTTTTTACATAGAGTTCATGCCATTTTGGTTTTCAAAAAACAAGATATTTGGATGAGCAATTGTGGACATTAATGTCTTTCTTCACAGTATATGATCATGATCAATTTCCAATTGAAGTAAGGATGTTTTGTTATGAAAATATGAGCAAATTTCTCTGATTAGGTTTGATGCTTCCCTGCATGTGCAATCCAAAGTCGATGCATTTTCCATAAACATTGATGAAATACTCTAGGCTGATGCAGGCTCACCCTTACAGAGATGCCAACCGCAGTACGATTAAATCGTATTTAGTACGATAATACGATATCACCTCTTAAAATACGATTTTTCATCTTTAAATCTTCACCTGTAAATACCGCGGAATCGCATAGAAACATGAACAAGTAAACCCCCGCAACCCCAACAAAAATTTTGCTTTACAATTTTCTCATTAAACTTTAATGAAAGAGCAAACAGTTTACTTGACCGTTCTTACCACTAAAACATTTTTCTGAAATGTTACTGGCCCGGAGCCAACGGGCCAGTGGAAGTGACGAGTTTTCGTGAAAATCCGATTTTTTTTTTTTTTTTTTTAGGATATTCAGTCTGTTTTTTTGTGTCAAGAGGTTGGCATCTCTGCCTAACATTGTATGAGAAATGTTTTCTTTGTGAGTATCAAGATTTGGTTAGGAAAGCCACAAGATATCATTTTAGTTTGTTCAGTGCAATCATAGAATGAGATTCAATGTAGAACAGTACATATTTTTCAAGTAAGTCTGTGGTAAAATGTACAAGAGGTTATGTATGTTTACCAATAGAAAGTGACTATCAAAATTGTATTGAAGTGTCAGTGTGTAAACAAAATTAGTATTCTAATATTTCAAATAAATATGAAATTGGAAAGCATAGTAAGTGCTTCACCAACCATGTTTTAGCCAGTGTGCCATTACGTAGCCGCTTACATCCTCAGGAAAAGATGATTTATGAATCAAAGTATTGTAATTAAGTATTATAATTGCTTATGATGATATTACTCATTGTATGGGGAAAATTGAAGACTGACACATGTAGATGTAGCATTATAGATGTCCAAAGTCAAGGTCCAAAATGCTCATACAGATAACAACTAAATTATTCATATGAAAAATTGATTTGGCCCGATTTATATTTCTTGAGAATGTGACATTTCAAAGCTTGCATCTCAAAGCATTCAATAAAGGCCCTAATTAAACCAGTTCACCTTTAATTCTTGAGTTACAAAAAACACAAAAAACATCAAATTCACAAGGGGTATGAATAATATATGCAAATCCCAATTCTAAAAGGAAGTACATGTACATGTACATGTATAATGATATATTATTCAAATTGTCTTCAACTACTTGCATATATATTGTCGTTACAATCTCCTTTTTTACACAAAATAAAAATGATTTTACTCATTGTGCTGCAAATACAAAATGTCATTATGTAATTCTCTTTTTTAAGTAACTTTTTTAGAGTACGCTGCAGTTTGATGTTGTCTTTATTGAGAAACAACTTCTACAATTGCTTTAAACTTACTTAATATTCACTGATAATTCCCTCCTCCTCTGTTATCTTACAGTGAAACCAAAAAAAAGGATATTCATTTTCCTCCAACTTTCCCTATTCTATGTGTGATTTTTGTATATTTCCAAAGAAAATGATTTTCTGCCATAATGCAAGATATGGTGAAAATTGCCAGAATGTGAAGAATGTTGGCAGAATGTATACTGGAGTAGGTAGATGTTCATCTATTTTTTATGAGAGGCCAAATATATTGTGATAAGTGTTCCCCCTGGAATGATATGCAATAAACATTATATGTATCTATATAACTATCAGTATTAGGTAAATTCAATCTTTTATTGTGTCTCTAGAAGTGATTTGATCAATAATTCATATACCTTTATCTTTCTGTTTCTCTTGCTTTCTCTCTCCCTCTATGGCACTGTCTCTCTGTTTAAGTCTGTGTCTCTTTGTGCTGGTAAATTTCTTCCTCTCTGCCTCTTACGTCTGTCTGTCTGTCTGCATTTCTCTCTCTCTCTCTCTCTCTCTCGCTTGTGTTCCTGCTTCAATCTCTTACCATACTACATGTAGTTGCATTCAAACTATTGTACCCCAAATCAGAGTTTATACAGTTCTTTATTACAATTTATTCATAAATTAATCAAATGGTTTTTACAATATACACATGTACATGCTATAAACATACCTTACATACAAATTATCTGCACTTATTACATATGTACATGGACGACCTTCATTGCTGTGAGTACAAGTTTTAATGGAATGATCTCGAAGTACACATTCTCACTTAAGATTCTTTCTTACTGAAAGATTATTATTCATACACTCCCAAGTTCTAATCATTGATGGGGAAAATTCATACAAATTGCATACATAGATAATACAATCTGATGCAACAAATACATTGAACGAGGTCTGATTTACTATTTCATTGACATAATAGCTTCATAATAATTCTACCCTTTTATAGAGTAATCAGTTATTAAAGGTTGATGCCTTGTAGATCTCAGGCAAAAGGCATATTTTTGTTTCAAGGTCACCTTGGGATAATACAGGCTCACCTGACCGCGATTCAGTGCAAGAGAGATCTTCTGTCAAAGACTTTGTCAAAGATATACATGTAGGGTTACAGTTGGGGTTTAGGTCAGATTGGGAATATAATTCTTTATTGCAGTGTGGGTTTACAGTTAAAGTTAGGAATTTGGGTAAAAGAGTTGAATCTTATAGTAAGAAATCCCACGATCAGTGTCGATACCTTGTATCGTTGAAGTCTTCTCACAAACAAATGTATAGCAGAACTCAAAAACAATACATGTACAATACAAAAAGTGGGATAATTACCGAGTTAAAATGAAAGTAAGTTATAATGGTGTTCTTTATAACAATTATGTTTTATTGTATAGTCCTAATCACTGATAGCTACTGTCTGTCACAAGAGCATTTGTCGTAGAACCAAGAAGTTCCACGATCATCTTCTTCTCGTAACTGATGCTAGATAGATTCATACAGACAGAATGTGGTTTGGGTAAGGGTAGATGTGAACAGCAAGCACAAACTCTACTTCGTTGAATATAGAAATTTGATTAGTTACGTACAGAAGAACCTCATAATAACAAATCCCTTCAGACCAGGGAAATGCCAAGATTTTGTAATAATGAGAGTTTATTATAAAATGTGTTCACTTTAACAAGGTTCCACGGTATGAGAATCTGACTGGAGTAATTGTTGTCGGGGCAGGTTTGAAAGAACTCAAAAGCTACATCACGATCATCTCCTTCTTGTAACAGACGCCAAATAGATCCATACAGACAGATTGTACTTCGGCAAGGACCTCATAATGACAAACCCCTTCAGACCAGGGAAATGCCAAGATTTTGTTGTAATAGTGTTCTCTGTAACAAAGTTCCACGGTATTACAATTTGAATACAGAGAAATTGTCGGGGAAAGTGTTGCAGAACTCATAAGCGACATTACGATCATCTCCTTCTTGTAACAGATGCTAGATAGATCCATACAGACAGGATGTGGTTCGGGTAGGGGTGAATGTGGACGGCAAGCGCAAACTCGACATCATTAGACTCGTTTTTGTGGACTCCCGTACTTTGAACTTTGTCCACAATGGTCTTGATGTCAGTATAGGACGTGTGGAGAGGGAAGCCACACAGCTGAAAAAAAGGAATAATGATAAGGATTAAATTAATTAATCATAAAAATGAAGAAGGAAAAGGAGAAGGAGAAGGTGAAGAAGAAGAAGATCGCACTCAACACAAAAGTTTTCGACACATAAAGGATAATTATCATAAAATAATAATAATAGGTCCATTTATATAGCGTAGCCACGATATGAATATACTCTACTTAATAATACAAGGTATCATATTATTACCTCGGCTGTAGCTGAGCCACAATGATAAGGCGCTAAAGCATTCAAGGAATTTCTTAACGGTATATTATCATAAAATAATAATAATAGGTCCATTTATATAGCATAGCCACTATATGAATATACTCTACTTTGCTTAACCCATTAGCAACTAAACCACCTGAAACCGCCCCTCCTTTTACTCACTGAACAGCCCAAAACTGCCCGTCCATTTTTCGTCCGTTTTTAACGCGCTATAGTATCCGTTCTAGGGTCTACCGTGATAATGTTATATGTGCGTAATCCTTACGATGTCTACAGTAGGATTCTGCATAGAAAAATAGCGCATGTTTCATATTGTTCAGAACAATGTCAAAATGAGAGCAATATTGCCACATCTTCCAGTGAGTAATAGGCCATTTTTACAAAATCTCTAGTTGCTATTGGGTTAATACAAGGTATCATATTATTACCCGGGCTGTAGCTGTGCCGCCATGATAAGGCGCTAAAGCATTCAAGGAATTTCTTCCTACCTGGCACCCATTCAGTTCACCTGGGTGGAGATTGGCAAATGTAGATTATTGTCTTGCCAAAGGACATTAGTGTCGCGGCAGGACTTGAACCGCGAACCATGTGATCCACAACTCCTAGACCCCTAAACGCTAGACCACGACACCTCTAACACATGTTTCAATTTTGTTTTCATTTATTCTATTCCCATTTAAATTCTAAAGATTACAAGGCATTCTGTTTCCTCTCTTGAACTACACTGTAAGGCAACTATATAATTATGGTACAGGTGTCTTGGAGTGGTGGATAAGAAAATGGACTATGGGCCACATGGCATGGTGTTTGAATCCCTGCGACGGCACTAACGTCCATTTGCAAGAATTTTACCGACATTTGCCACTCTCCACCCAGGTAAATAAATGGAAGAAATTCCTTGAATGCTCAAGTGTTTTATCAAGTTACATGTAGTTAAACCACAACAAAGGTAATAGTAGTATTTGCACGTTGTTTCCCCAGAAAAAAAATTGGTTTAGAAATCCAGCTACATGTACATGTATTACTATTATCATCTTGTTCAATGTATTCATCATCATCACTTTGTACGTCTAAAAACCAAGCGCCTTACGTTGTATGATTCCAGGATGGTCTTGAGGGTGGGGTTCTCGTTGTCTAGCAGGTCAGGTGACTTCTCCAGCTTCTTGAGGATCTCTCTGAAAGTGTGGATCACATGACGGTTCCAGCGGGTGATGTGGCGTGGCCTCCAGTCCATGATGCAGTTACGTAGCTTCTTCTCGATCCTGTGGGGGAGAAATGGAGGATAGAGATCACATGATACATGCACATGATATCAATAATATTAATAATATGTTCATTTATATAGCGTTCTGACACAATAGGTTTCACAACGCTTTACATGGTATAAAGGTGGAAAAAATCAGTTAAATAAATGCTTCTTCAGGTGCATCTTAAAGGTGTCTAGTGTGGGTGCTGCACGGATGTTCCAGGGCAGTTGATTCCAGAGGCGGGGTGCATATGATTGAAAAACATCATCATTATCATCTTTCACTGTGGAAGTTCTGGGCATGTCGAGAAAATGTAAACTGCTTTGATTGAGAGGCAAGGCAGTCAACATTTAATAACTCCTTTTCCTTGCACACATTGCTCAATCTATTTGGGCCACTAGAACAAGAATATATCACTTTAAAAAAAGTAGGAACAAAACAAAATATTAATATACTGAGCGTAAATTGTTTGTGGCATTACTATATCACTATTACTATATTTGATGCCAGGAAGTTTGCAAAGGAAATCAGCTTTAAAATAATTAACTTAGCAACATGTGAAGTTCCAAATCAATTTTGTTTTGTTTAACTTTCCACATAGTTTTTGTTCATGTGCATTGCTTTATAATGACATGCATGGCTTTTTTTTTTTAACAATGTAGCAATAAAAGAAAATAACAGTTTTGCCACTTATCAAACGGACTGTGATCAATTTAGACCCTAAGTAATTCCTGTTCTGAGTGAATCAAAAGTCACAACTTCAAATCAACAGCATTTTGCACTTACTTGTTCTGTAAATCCACAACATCGTCAAGTACAGTCGGCTCATAACGTAGCGTTTCCTCCTGCAAGATGCAAGAATAGAAAGGATCATTATTATTCTCTCTCCTCATTGTCTCTTTAAATAGATCAGGGGTTCTTGGGTAGCATTACGAGGTGCAATGGCTCAGTGGTAGAGCAGTGCCCAGTGGTCTTCTAACCGGTAGGTCCCGCGTTCAAAACCAAGACAATGTGCTAGTGCCCTTTGGTAACGTATTAATCCTCATTACCAAGTCCCTCGGAGACGACTTACAGCCGTCGGTCCCCTGGTTGCTTACTTACAAGTTAACACATGCTTGCATAGCCGTCGAATACAAACAAACCACCTAACCATAAAAATTCATTTGTTTGGGTTTGGGTTAGGGATAGTATTTGGTCTAGGGTTTAATTTAAGAATTTTATTTGCATAAGAAGATGACCAGAAAGCAACTGGCACCGGTGATCCGGCATTCGCTCGAATGATAGATGCTCAGGGCTTTATTTTGTCAAATGTATAGTGTTACAGTTAGGATTGCAAATGGGCTTTAGGTTAGGTTTAGGGTTAGGAATAGTGCAGGAATGGTTTAAGGTCAGCATACCATTAGTGTAGGATAATAACTATGGAGCAACTGTCGCCTTAGCATGCATTGTACAATCGTTGAGACCCATGTGTATAAGCTAGTGTACGCTTCTACATTCTTAAACACGTTGTGTGCTCCACAAATTTCTGATGTTACATATGTAAGAACTGTCTTTTTACTTTTGTTTTTTAACAGCTTAGTGAAACATATCATCATGTGAGCTGCTGCGAACCAATTTCCTCACAGGAAAAGCTGGTGTGACCTGTTACTACCTCAAGTGGCCGTACGTTGTTCGCTATAGGACAGTTTACTAACATATTCAAATTTTATGCATACTGTTTAAAGAAAGGTTGTTCTTTACAACCCATAACCTAAGCTTGCCCGTCATAGCAACAAGTACTGTATGCAGACTGAATTCCAAGTATTGTAGTTCATTCATTAATAACATTCAATAATGGAATACCTTGTCACTAGTTCCCCAGGCAAGAAACATCCATAAATTTGTTTAGATATAATGACTGCTATGAGAGGGATAGTTGTTTTTATAGGCTCAAGGGGATGTAACGTCCGCGAGAGCCTATAAAAACAGATATGTCTCGAATATTAAAGCAGTCATTATATCTTTTATATAACGAATTGACACAAAAATCTACCAAGAATTCTTATCTTATCCTTTTCTTGAGTAAAGATTGGTTAAAACATCACAGAAAATCTGAGACACTTTCTGTTAATGTTTGCTGGAAAGATGACTGAATCTTACAATCATTTGGGAATCACAGACAAAAAGCGCTGTATGGTATCCGTGCTCGCACAAAGAAAATTTTAACATGTAAACCAATGGGGATCGCAGCATGAGGGCATTTTTTTTAAAGACTTTTGACCGGTATGCGAGTATGAGGGCACTTTTTAAAAGACTATTGACTGGTAGGCGGGCATGGCTAAAATCACGACTCTAATTTCAACCAATCAGATGGCTAGATTCTAAAGTGAGGTATATAAAATATGTTAGTAGACTAGTCTATTGCACTATTTAAATATACATAGATAAACATACCTGCATGCTGGAGAGACCCGGATTGGGGAAGCTACTGGTGAAGAGAGGTTTCCAAGCGGTTGACTTTCCCACATCAAAATTGAGTCGACTTGTCTCTTCTTGAATCTGGATATTTGCCCAGATCTATCGACAGGTATAAAGAAGAACAGTAGGTTGATATGAGTAAATGATTATGTAATTTACAAGAATATAGAGCTTATACTACACATGAAGGTTGAATAAATTATATAACAATTCGCATAATACAGTGAAACCTGTATATAAAGACCGCTGAAGGGAATCATGAAAAGGGGTCTTTATAGGCAGGTGGTCTATATGTACAGGTTCCTTTAGTACAGGTTTCAATGAGAAACCATATTCAAGGGAAACAAAAAATGTGGCCTTTATAGACAGGTGGCCTTTCTATACAGGTGGTCGCTAAAACAGGCCTGACTGTATTTAAATATCCTTGACTGACCAAAAAGTTTGATCTTACATTAATTGATGACATAGTTGACTGCATTCAAAGGACAGAAAATAAGAGACACCTTGCTAACCCCACAGAGGGGAAGCAAGCTATCACTCAAGACATATATACGAAAATGTAGAGCATGCCTGATATAGCAACAAGTACTATATGATATTTACAAAAAGTTTTTGACTGTAGACAGATTTGAACTCATGTTATCTTGATCAATGAGGTGGCAGAAGTTACCAGACTCCTATTCATTCAGCCCATAGAGGGGGTAAATCCATAGAGGGGTCTTTCTAGCATGCCTGACATACATGTACATGCAGTAACATTCATCAAACACCATATATACATATATTTTGATGGTACATTTTTCTTGATTGAGAGAGCAGAAACTATCATCCATGCATATGTTCATCACATAAGGTCCATGACTGTAGAAAAAGTGTAAGCTTACATTGTCTTGATTGATGAGGCAGTCGACAGCCTTGAGAGGGCAGAAGCTATCGGTGGACTTGTAATGCTCCCCAGTGGAGGGATTCCATATCCAGTAATGGCCATCCCCTTCCTCCGAGAGGGCATAGGCGGTGGGACCCTCAGGGATCGCCCTCCCCAGGATCAGCCACGCCCTCTTGTTGAGATGGAGGAAGTAGTTGACCAGGAGCACGGCGTGCTCTTCCTCATCACCCTGCAACATCTGCATGAATTGCTGTCATGGTAACAAGATTCATATAAATAAAGTTAGTCATGATTATTTATGCTTCATATTTTTACTGGAATAATTTGGAGTTTCCTCCTACAAGAAAGCTTGCAATACCCCAAAGATTATATTATTCATTAATTTGATTACTCGTACCATTATCCAGCACCTCTATCATTAAGAGTTTAATTTTGAAAGGATCATACCAAATGCTACTGCAATTTCTTTCGAAATCAGATTGCAGTAGGATTGTACAGTGTGCAGGGGGCTTTAATGGCTGGACCAATGCAATGCTATTTTGTATGTTGACTCACCTGACACGTGCTCCAGATGTTACAGACCCCTGGGAACAAGACACTGTCGGAGATGGACGGGATAAGAGATACAAACCTAGCTATCCTCTCCTATAGGAAAACAAAGAGATAGATGTATTGCTCTTTGGAAGGGATATCATGATTTACTGAGGAAAATCAAAGGAAGATCAATGCAAAGAATACATAAAGACAGGCAAACCAAATCACCGATTGCAATATCTCTCATCATCTCAAATACATTGGTTTTGTGATTAACTCATGGATGGTAATTTATAAAAATAAAGAACATTGCATCAGTATAAATTTGTGTAAATATATAGAATGCACATACAAATATTTTTGTCTGTAAATCAATAATGTGGCATCGTAATAGAACATAAATAAAGTTAGTCATTATTATTTATGCTTCACACACAAGAAGATCATTACAATCTATTCACTAAAATTATTCTCTCGGCTTTATATATTATTTCTCTACCTCTCTCTCTCTCTCTCTCCTCCTCCTCCTCCTCCTCCTCCTCCTCCTCCTCCTCCTCCTCCTCCTCCTCCTTCTTCTCCTCCTTCTTCTTCTTCCTCCATCAGCCCCTCCTTTTTTCCTTCCATCCCTCCCTCTCTATTCATATCTTCTCCCTCTCTCTTTGTTTCGATCACTACAAAATATAACACAGTCTCCTCTCTGGCTTAGACTTCAATCCACTTCAGTCACCAATTTGTTCAGTCACTAATCCATAAAGAGTCTGCAAACTCACACAAATCTGAGTCTGGTCATTCCCTTCCATCAAGACGGCCGGTGGTGCCAATGCCCTGAAGTACCTGGTGACAAAGACCGAGCTGCCATTCATGTCGATCACTGTAGGCGTGATCTGACGTGTGGGGAACTTTGCCGAGACGTGGGCCTGGAGAAGTTCAGCTTGGTTCAACAGTTCGTCATCCTCCAGGGTTTCAAACTACAATGAGAATTAATGAGAGAAAGCTAACGGGAAAATATCCTTGAAATTGAGGTGTGCGAGGGAAATAAGGATTAGTATTTAATTAGATTGTAAACTAGCCTAATGTGATATCCTTTGTTGAAAAAATATATTGCCCTCTATGCTTCTTTTTCTTGCTCTTTTTCGAATTCCTTCGTCTCTCTCTCCTTTATTTCTTTTGCTCTTGGTCCACTTCTTATTCTATTATTTCTCTGTCTGTTTGTTTCTTTGTTTGTATTTTTAAAATTCCTTTGACAAGTCATTTTTATATGAATTCAATGCTAGAAACCAGATAGCAAAGAATAGTATCATGAAGGATATTCAACGTACCATCCCATAGTATGTGTACGAATGTACAGTGTAATCTGCTTTAATGTATTAACCACCTGTCTAAAAAGACCACATATTCCATTTCCATGGATAGTCTTTCTCATTGAAACATGCACAAAATGAACCCGTACATAAAGACCACCTGCCAACAAAGACCAATTTTGTTTAGTCCTCCTTGAGCGGTCTTTATATACAATTTTACCTGTACGATCAATGGATATTATGGAATGGCAAATTACTGAAAAACACCCTTTCCCTAAAGAGTTCTGGCGGGCAAGAGGTACATATATTACTACAAAAATTGCTATTCAATTGAAAAACTGACCTTTTCTTTAAATAGTTCTGGAGGGGCAAGAGGTGGCTCAACGGTGATGAAGACGGAGAGGTAGGTAGCATTGGCTGCCCCCCTCCCAGCACTCTCTCTGGTCCGCTCATACCCCAGCAGAGAGGAGGGGGCTTCTACTCGAATAGCACCTGCCACCTGATAAAAGAAATACATGTGAAAGATGTTGCATGAGACATGTCCTCGTTCCCACCCCCATCTCCCCACCCCCTTTTTTAATGACACTAAGGCTATGATTTCTCACCCTGCCCCATCCCACCCCTAGTAAGGCTCCTCCTTGGATTTCTCACTTTGCCTTAGAATGTTGGACAAGGTATGCGGAGAAGCCTTCCCCTATCCCCACACGTGCATCCCCTCCCTCTTCTAGCAGTGCCCCTTCTAGACTTTGTCCTTCTCAACCTTGCCCTGGAAGCAGATTGTTGAGGAAGATACATGTATACTGAGGCATGTCACTGTCAACTATCCCCCTCCCCTTTCCCCTTCAAGTGACGTCCATGTTATCATCTGTCATTCTCACCTTTCCCTGGAAGTAGATCGTTGAGAAGGGTATACTGAGGCTTCCCAGCCATCTCTTCTCCAGCCTCTGGTGGATGTTGGTGGTCCTGTCACGGTCGTCCTGGAGGAGATCAATCACTGTCTCGTCAAACAGGTTCATGTAGATCTCATCTTGAACAGTCTGCAGATTACTGGCAGAGTAGTCATTATTGGGAGCCCTGTTGAGGATGGGGGCAGTTAAAAGTTAGAAATGTAGAGGTGTTTAAAAGTTGAATGGTATGCAGAGGTGTCGTATTTAAGAGGTGTAACAGCTTGACTGATGATAGGAAGGCCTTGAGTTTGATTCCCAGCACAGAGCTGCAAAGTCATTGTAAATATGTGTAATCCACACAGGATGATGTCATCAAGTCGACAGCTAGTCTTTAGGTCGACAACTTCCAATTTTCACATTTTCAAATTTTCAACGCTTTAGATTTTGAGTTTTCAGAGAGCTGTTAATACTCCTCTGACAGACACTAAAATAGCATATAATTGATATTACCGTATCCTATGGCTTATAAGCTTTCCGTTGATATATCATTCATCTATTTCATTTTGCACTTCCGACAGGGTCTTCAAGCAAGGCATTTAATCTACGCAGCTTCTCTCTACCCATGAGTTGGATGGGTATCCATTTGGATACAAATGTCGCTATAGTTTGGTCAGCATTGAGCAGGGAGTGGAGAACGTTAAAACATTGTGCGCTAGCAAGCGTGAATCCTATGAAAAGTGTAAAAAACATGGCTTTAACAGTATAAGTCATTTATTTACAAAATATGTATATCTAATTTCAGTATAATATATACACCATACTTAATATGCAAATTTCATGGAAAAATAAACTAGTCTATCTGGGTTCTTCTGGTGATACAATTAAACTACTTTTTTAGGATCTAATGTTATCAATCTATCTACAAAGGTGTGGCTTTATCTACATGTAAATGTAAAAGAGACCAAAAAAACATTTTTTTCCAAATACAGTCAAACCTGTCTATAGCGACCGCCCAAGGGAAACACAAAAAGTGGTCTTTGTAGACAGGTGGTCTTAGTAGACAGGTTCCTTTAGTACATGTTTCAATGAGAAACCATTTTCAAGGGAAACAAAAAATGTGGTCTTTGTAGACAGGTGGTCTTTGTAGACAGGTGGTCACTAATGCAGGTTTGACTGTACATGTACATAACCTTGACTCGTTAGCCTAATATATATGTACAACAGATATCTCCATTCTTTCAATAAAACATATTTATTAATTTTACAACTTACTTGAATGGTAGAGCTAATTCCTCGTTCCAGTTTGGATTGGCGCCCTCAGCAACACACGTCTGTTTGGTCGTCTGTTGGAATACAACCTCCACAAATGGACGCACCTGAAAGACAACACATTACTCGATGATGCTGAAAAATTATAGCTTTCAGATTTTAAGTTGAAGATGTCAGATTCAGTTAAATATGTATCCGCAATATATACCTGAAGACAACTGCAGTTAATTCTATTTCTTTTGAAATGACAGTCGGGTTGTAACAATCATTGTAGCAATGCATGAATACAACTTGATGTAATAGTTAAGTAACAAAGTCTTGCTTTAGACCTTGTAAATGTGCTCATCATTTTCGAATCAACAATGTCTTCCAATTCCAAACTAAGACTAAAGTGTTATAACATTCTCCAAAAAAATATTTAAAAAATAACACTTACCTCTGCATTCTGACCAGACTGCCTGTGAAGTTCAAAAGAAATTTGTATTACTTAAGATCTAATTTACATGTACATGTACATTGCATCAATTCAAATAGTTCATATTCACATTATTTATCTACATTACGATAAGTTTGGTGATCTCAGTAATTTGATTGGATGATACCTTCATGAATATGTATACAGGTGTATCTCAGTAATTTGATTGGATGATACCTTCATGAATATGTATATCTCTGTAATTTGATTGGATGATACCTCATGAATATGTATATCTCAGTAATTTGATTGGATGATACCTCATGAATATGGTTATCTCAGTAATTTGATTGGATTAAACCTTCATGAATATGTATATCTCTGTAATTTGATTGGATGATACCTCATGAATATGGTTATCTCAGTAATTTGATTGGATTAAACCTTCATGAATATGTATATCTCAGTAATTTGATTACATGATCCCGCCATGAATATGTATATCTCAGACCATACATTTGCAATCAGACATATCTTTTACATCGAGAACTGTCTTCAACAAGTCATTTGTCGACATGTTTCTTAAAGGCATTGTTTAACAATGCCAAATCTGAGATGCATGGCCCTACGTGTTATCAGTGTCTGTGATATGATGTAATATTGAAGTACATGAAGTGCCTCAATAAAGTAAAAATCTTTGAGTGACCGGTTTCACCATACCCATTTTCTCCAATAGACTGTAGTGTTATGAAAACCGTTGGGAAAATGGTTTTTGAAATTTCGAATTCCAATCATAAATATCTTGACAATCAGATGGGCGATCGGCTTGTAAATGTCATGGGATTCCTGACTGACCTAAAGGTTTATAATTATGATTGCAGCATGAGCTAAATCCAGGATTTTGTTTAGAATCTGAGACAAAGATACCCAATCCCTTTAACATGTTGAATACAAGTTGATTGTCAGTGATGTCAGGTTTAGTATTCTATGGCTCAATTGGTGATGATCAATGGTATTAAACAAACTTTCCTCCCGTGAACAACCAAAAATACAGGCTTTTTTTTGTTCATAACTACTTACTTAGGATCCGGTTTCCTTGTTGGGATTTCAAATGCTCTTTCAATGTTAATGAGGAGATTGACCGACTGGGCGGTGAGGTTCTGTGCCGTGACAGTCTTACGCTCTTTACGCTGAGGCTTGAGAGGGCGCCGTGGCTCTACCAGCTTCGCTAAGGTGTCTCCAAGTAGACTGAATACAAATATTGAAGAAAAAGGGGGAAAAATATTAAGGTTTTGCAACACTGATGATGTATATGTACCCTTTGACTAGAATTACTTGTCTGACATGTTCCTTACAACTAATTAAATAAAAATAAGAGAATAAAAGAGACAGAGGAGAGAGGGGGACAGAGAGAGGGGTGAGGGATATGACAGATAGCGGGGGGAAGGGGGAAAGAGGAGGGAAGGGGGAAAGAGGGGGGAGTGTGCGAGTGGGAGAGAGAAACAAAGAAACAAGGAAAGATGCAAGAAGAGAAGGCAGGTGTTACAGTCAAGTGTCTTAAACCCTTGGCAAGAGATGGAAAGGTCCTCGAGCAGTTCAAGCCCTTGGCGCAGCACTAATATCCTTTGGCAAGATATCAATCTATATTTGCTTCTCTCCACCCAGGTATAGAAAAATGAGTACCTGACATTCCTGAAAAACTGTGAGCACCAGAATCAGTGGTCTAGTGATTTCGGTTAATGTTGGAGCACCTTGTGTCATTGATATGAGTGCTAAACAACAATCAAACATTTCATAACTCAAAAGAGAAGAAAGATGAAGAGAGAGAGAGAGAGATAGAGAGAGAGATAGAGAGAGTGAAAGAGAGAGTGAAAGAGAGAGAGAGAGAGAGAAAAAAAAGAGAGAGATAGAGAAAGGGAGAGAGAGAAAGAAAGAGACAGAGAAAGAGACAGAGAAAGAGAGAGCGAAAGAGAGAGAGAAAGAGAGAGAGAAAGAGTGAAAGAAAGAGAGAAAGAGAGAGAGAGCGAAAGAGAGAGAAAGAAAGAAAGAAAGAGTGTGTTTTCTCACCTAACATCAGGTACCAAACTTTCATTGACAATGTCCTGGAGTGTGTAACGATGCTGAGCAGCTCGATACCTCTGAATCACCCGCTTACGAATCTGACAGTGTCAAAAACAACAAGAATCAAAGCACAATATCTTGTTGAAAATCCCATGTCAGGAAAAGTACAACTACGGGTACATATATACATACGTACATGCATTGGACTACATTTATTGAAGGAGAAACCTTTGTGGGTCAATTTCATATACATGTACATGTACCTGTTTTGCAGCACATCACATATGTAGACAAAAACATGTGAATGTACACATGTACATGAATCAAACGAATTCCTCACAGATTGTATACATGTACATGGAGATGTAGGATCTTCTCAGCCTCACCATCCCCTCCCCCTCCCTCCCTCCCTCCCTCCTCATCAACCAATGATTTACTTCCATTATTGCACCTTTTGGGTCGCTAATATTGCAATAAAAAAGAAAATGCTGCATAGATCAAAACATTATGTATCATATATTGATGTTGCACTACACAAGTAGTGTCGGTGGCCTTCTACACTGGCTATTTTTGTTCTTTTGGAGTTTCGGGGGGGTTAACTCATTTTCTAAATGTTCTTGGGATTCCATAGTTTTTGGCAGAGCAATGCACAGGCGGTTTTTTGTATTTGTAACTGATTTTCTTTTTCAGGTGCTGTTTTGAAGCACTTCAAACCATTTCCCTTTAGAGTGTGCATTTGTACATTGTAAAAGAAATAGAAAGTGCTACATAACAGCAGTCAGTAATAGCAAAGTAGAATAAAAATAATGACTTTCGGGACATAAAATATTTGCAAACTGTGAACAATGGTTGTTTTCAAGGCAAGAAATGTTTGCAAAAATTTGCTGCGGTGATTCTCTTCTTTTATGATGTGAATCTTTTACGGATTTGGGCCAACCATAGGATTTGCAAAAATAACAGGGCCCCGTCTTACAAAGAGTTGATATTATTCGCAACTTATTTGCGATTGATATCAATCGCAACTATATAAATGATAAGAGACAGCAAACTTGTGATTGATTGAAGGACTTACGATTGATTTGGATCAATCGCAAGTCCTTATAAGACGGGGCCCAGCAGGGTGTACAGAGGTGGAAGTTTTTCAAGGACCAACCTGTGCTATGAACTTTGCGACCTGAGCTCTCCTTGCATCCATGTCTTCATCAACTAACCCATCCTCCTCTTTCTTCAGCTTCATTTCATACTCCTGCAATATAAAAGTCACAATACAGATCAATTTATTGTTCCCACCCATCGTTATTTCAATTTCAATTTTTTACAAAAAATATATTTATACCAAGGTCTTAACATTGCAAATATGCCCCAAAAATCATTAAAGTCTTGTTAAGAAATATGAGGAATTTAGCTTTTTAGTTTTTCATTATTTTCTCAGCCAAAAAAAAAAAGGGAGAAAAAAAAGAAACTAGAAAAGGAAAAAAAAGACCTTTGTAGTTTGTAATAACTCTGTGAAGGGATATGATAGAAAATAAAAAGGGGGGCAAAATGATTGTTTGAAAGGATATATTTGGCACTTTACAAGTTTATTTTTTTCATGAATCGAAAATAAATTATTAATATAAGAAAATGACCACAAAAAATCTTTTAAAAGATAATAATTTTTACCCCTATTATCCCATCTTTATTACTTTGAATTTTTCTAAATAACAAATATTAAATTACCGACTTTTTACTATCTCACCTCAAAGAAGGTCTCAGCAATCTCCTTCTCGATTGCAGGCACCATCTTGTAGTTTCTGAACTCCTCCACCTCCTTCTCTCTGAGCTGGAGGAGCTTGAATCTCCGGTTGGTCTCCAGCTCCTCGTCTGTCACAAAGTCAAACTCCTGCTGGAGCTGCTCTAAGCGGAAGTAGTCCTTGCTCTCCATCTTGTTTCGGTCATTCTGAAGTGGGGATGGTGGAGAAGGAATGATTTTTGTTTCTAGTTTGAGTTTGAGTTTTTAGTTCAAGATCCAATTCAAATTCAAATTCAATTTCACTCAATTTTGTTCACACCCTCAACTTCAAATCATAATCAACATGAAAACAATGTGAAAATCATCTACCATGCTTCTCTTTCACTTGAATTATTAACATGTCTTCCTGGCAAAACTGCTTGTAGTTTATCACCCCAAAAAATATCTCATACTGCTCCAAGCTTTAAAATGCTTTTGCAGTGACCGTGTACATCAAAAATACAGTTATAGCCAGTAAATTTTGCAAACTCAAAAACTTATGTAAAACAGATGACATATTTTGCAGGAAGAATCACGGATACTGTATATGGGAAGCACTATTCTAAAAAATGTCTGTGACAAGAAAAAATAATAAAGTAAATAAAGGTTATCACATTTTGAGGTGCACAATTAGTAATAATACATGTATGTCTGACAGAATAAAAAAAACAATCACATTTCGGGTACTCTTAGGGTTTAAAATTTGAAAGGGGGCATATCAATATAACAGGGATACATTTGTGTTTACTTACAGTTTGCCAGGGTGGATTTTACAATCAGCTTGTGCCCCCTCCCTCTTGTGTACATAAACAGACTATTTGCATGGATTTTTATGATTTGTTCAACAAATATCTCATAACAGAATTCTGAAACGTATTTCTAGACCAAATCAACCACTGAAAAGAGGTTATACCCACGGTGCCAGCCAAAGGTGCCACATTTTCTTCTCACCTTGATCATCTGTAGCAGGAAGGAGTTGGCAGGATCATTGGGGTCAAGTCTCGCTTCCATCAGCCACTTGGCCAGCTTCTTATCATCAATGATCCCGGTCGCACCGATGGCCGCCAAGGCATCCACCTCCTTCATGGAGCTGGTAGGGTGAATAAGATGGAGTGGAGGTGAGACTATATCAATTTACATACAAATGGGTATTACAACATCTTTGTTCCCATGGAGGCGTTTTTATTAGAATGTATGAGCAGGGCCCAATCTTATAAAGAGTAGCGATTGATTTGGATCAATCGCAAGTCCTCTAATCCGGCAATGGCAAGTTTGCAGTCTCCTATCTCTTATGTACATAGTTGCGATTGTAACACAGCGCACTGCATGTTCTTCTTTCTGGTTACCTCCAGTTTTTTCCTCCTTCATACTGTAGAGGTGTCATGGTCTAGCAGATATATCGCCAGACTGTGGATCACATAGTTCATGGTTCGAGTCCTGCCGCGGCACCAATGTCCTTTTGCATGACATTAATCTACATTTGCCACTCTCCACCCAGGTGAAGTAAATGGGTACCAGGTAGGAAAGAATTCCTTGAATGCTTAAGCACCTTAGGGTATCAATATGATACTTCATATTAAGCACAGTAGAGTTAAGTTTAGCGTAGCTGCGCTATATAAATTGACCTATTATTATTATCATTATCAAACTGTTTCACACTACTCACCTCAGAGCATAAGTGTTTGATGGTATGGCTGGCGGTATGAGGGGCAAGCCATCATCAGCCAAACCCCAAGCTACGCTGGCATACACGCTACCTGACGTCAACAGGTTGAAGCTCTGTGCACTGTCTTCCTCACCAATAGAGAATGTGATACCTGCAGTTGGTAGAAATTGGAAAGAATTTTTAAAAATGTCAATACAAGCATGGAGTTTTGCTATAAGTTCATGACTTTTTATAATTCCCCACATTGATATGAACTTGTTTGTAGTCTAAATCTTATTCGGTATTTCTGCTGTTGTTGTTATTTTTTCTTCTAATGTTTATTATGTCATTAATGTATTGAATAATGTATATTGTGTATATTGTATCATTACATGTATTTCTTTTTATGTAAATGTGGAAATAAATCAATGAAATTCAATTCAATTCAATTCAATTTGATTCAATGCAGCAAATAAGCAGCAAAAGAACCATAAACAGTGATCACTTGAATATCAACGACTTGAAAACTAGAGACCAAGTTGACAGAAACATTCGTAAATCATGAATATCTGCCATTTCAGCAGCAAGAAACATTCCAAAGTTGCAAAATTTCAGTGTTGTGATTAATGAATGAAACTTTAATGAACTTTGTTCAAGTTTCACTTTGTGAGGTTTCAGACCATAAAGTTTGTTCTTCAAATAAGTTTCTTCTTTTATAATAAAAGCTTAAGATTTGGATCTTTCCCAGTTCTGGGGAGTGTTTCACAAAGACTAAGATCGACTTTAAATTGGACTCAACTATGGCAGGCCATTTATGCCACTGTTTGCTCTCACCATTTACTGGCATTGGTCTCTCAAGGGACGTACAAATCTTGGTCAGAAATCTACAGAATTTACCTTTTTTGATAGTTCATTATTGAAGGAAAAATATTATCTAAAGATCATAATTGAGAGACCAATGGTGAGAGCAACCAGTGGCAAGAATGGCCTGTCATAGTAAGTCCAACTTAAAGTCGATCTTAGTCTTTGTGAAACACCCCCCTGACGCTCATAGCCAATGCATTCTATCTACATTATACATACGTCTTTCTTACCATCTGAAAGACGTGACTCAGTTTCGACCCGGGGTCCTTCTAAGTCAGTTGTATATGTGAAGAAACAGCAGTGAATGACTGCTAGACCAACTCACATCTCCCAAGAAGTGTGTTGCCCTTTCAACTTTTTTTTAAAAAGTATTTGCGATTGGTCACTCACCACTGCCCACTGCACTGTGGTCAAATTCCACTTTCTGGTCACTACTGAACTCAAACTGGTCAACATGAACTTTATCAGCGGTCATCTGTGTGCTGGGTGCATTCAGATAGATGTTTGCAAGATGGTTGCTACTCAGAACTCCAGTCTCAAACAACTGTGAGGATCAAGGAAAGAAATACAGACTAAATACACAGAGCATTATATTGTAGCAGTTCAAAGTTTTATTTTCTAAATTAATCAGTTTTCCCTCCTCAAATTGGCATAAATTAAATCTTACTTTCCATTTCTTCATAGTTTGAAGGACAAAAATGTTTATTGAAGGAACCAATGTGAAAGAAAATTGCAAAATTTAACTGAAAAAAAAATCCACTTTGTACAAATAAAAATAATGATTTTATATTTTACATCGCGTTGCCAATTAAGAAACTTTAATGATTAGTTACAATCGAATTGCAAACCATGTGATCCACAGTCCGGTGACGTAGCCACTAGACCAGGGGGGTGTTTCACAAAGACTAAGATCAACTTTAAGTTGGACTTAACTATGGCAGGCCGTTCATGCCACTGTTTGCTATCACCATTGTTCTCTCAATTATGATCTTTAGATTTTTTCCTTCAATAATGAACAATCAAAAAAGGTAAATTCTGTAGATTTGTGACCACGATTTGTACATGTATGTCCCTTGAGAGACCAATGCCAGTAAATGGTGAGAGCAAACAGTGGCATGAACGGCCTGCCATAGTTAAGTCCAACTTAAAGTCGATCTTAGTCTTTGTGAAACACTCCCCTGGACACCTCTTAAGCAGGAGTAACAGAATTTACACAATCAAAACATGTATCAGGAGGGCCTACCTGAATCACGATACTCTCAGGCCAGTGTACAATCTGAACATTGAAGATGTTACCAAAGTGCATGGTGAAATCCGAGGTCATAGATCTGTAAGCAAAGGAAAGAAATGAAATATATGTCACATACATGTATCTTGTGTGATTGAGGAGACACGGTGGCTCAGTGGTAGAGCAGTGCTCTCGTAACCGGGAGGTCCCGGGTTCGAAACCAAGTCGATGTGCTGGTGCCCTTTGGTAAGGCATTAATCCTCATTGCCAAGTCCCTCGTAGAGGACTTAAAGCCGTCGGTCCCCTGGTTGCTTACTTACAAGCATACTTATGCTTTCTTAGCAGTCAAACAAACAAAATCAAACAAAACAATATAAGATTTATAAAAGTAAAAGACAAGATGACATGAAGTCAGCTATATGCAAAAGCAATTCCAATAAAAACTTTATTAAAATCATCCCATAAGGAGATGGTATACATTCAACCTTCTGTAGACTTTAAAGTATTTGGGGTCACCTGTGCCTGGGAGGTGAAAAGCAAACTGAATCACTGTAATTCTCTGTTTTCTCCTCCCAGAAGAGAGACAATCTGTCTTTAAGGTCAATCTGTCTTTAAGGACTATCTGTCTTTTATAACCACTGCTTTTTATCTCTTGAACATTTTTGGTCTCGCCTGCATAGCAAAAGCGAGACATAGGTGCCCCTTTTCCGGTGGCGGCGGTGGTGGCGGAGGCGTCAACATCAAAAATTTAACCTAAGGTTAAGTTTTTGAATTTTTAATATAATTTTGAAAGTATAAGTTTTTATTCAATGAAACTTGAACTAAATGGTTATCAAGTATCTCCAATCATGTGAGTAGAATTTCAGGTCACAAAGCCAAGGTCAAAGTTCATTTCAGGTCAACAAACTTAGACTATGTTGTGGCATCATCATCAAAAACTCAACCTCAGGTTAAGTTACTTGACTTTACTCTACTTCTTATAGGGTCCTCCACGGGGGAGAATAAGAGAAGTGGAAGGGCACCAAGGTGTTTGGGGGTGGTCTTGCATTAGCTGGCCCTCGAAGCGGGCTTCCCCGACTCTCACCTGAGCCTGACCCCCTCTCATTTCTACGTGTTAGAAAGTTCGAGGAAGCGACTCGGAGTTAAGACCACCCAAGGCAGATGCAAATCTCGGGCCTAAGTTGGTAGAACACCTCGTTAGTGCCCGAGCAAAGAGAGGAGAGGACACCGCATCATCCTTATTAAGCCTGTTGCCTGACAACGCCTTCATCAGGTAGAAGACACGTCGTGAGACTTAAGAGATGCTGATTTTCATCATATCGAATTGCGTAATGCAGGCGAGACCGCCAAGAGCATTTCCCTTGTTTCTCATAGCAATGTGAACTCAAGAAGTCTAAAAACCACCTACCTATAAAGACCACTTTTCTTATCTTCCTTGAGTGCATGGTCTTTACATACATTTTTTACCATAATAGACAAAGATGACTGTATGTAGCATTTAATTAGTCTTACTTATTATCATTTAAATTAGTCTTACTTTGTAGCAGTTCTAGAGACTTCTTTCTCGTTGATGAGGACTTTGATGAAACAGCGGTATCTCTGCATCTCGTTCCGTCTCTGCTGTTCTTGTCTGCTGCAGTCTGGTGTTGGAGTGATAACGGCCGTGTTGCTCAGCTCAAGGTGAAGGATGGTTTCCCCTGATGAAACACAAAGGAAGAAGTGCATTCAGTGAAAGTTATAGGCACTTATACAGTAGGCTTGCGGGTGCACCATGTGAGAGAGAGGGAGGATTGAGGAGTTCTGAAAAGAACTCTCGCCACTCCCGCCACTCATCCTCTCCAAGCGCTATAGTTCTCCTTAGAACTATAAGCTAAGAAAGATAACCAACAGTCTTTTTCAAGACTACACCAACAGTCCTTTTCAGGACTACACACCCTCAAGAAAGAATACCGAGAGTTCTTTTCAGAACTCCTCAATCCTCCCTCTCTCACATGGTGCACCCGCAAGCCTACTGTATATCTACATCACCATGCAAGCCGATACTTACAAGCAGCATCTTATAGGTACTTGTAGTAGAGGACATTGGAATATACATGTACATTCGATTCATTGTGTTAGAAATACATGTACATGTAGCATTGGCCATTACATGGATCAATTATTCTTACAAGACTTTCTAGAGTACTATGGAGGATTTCAAAAATACAACTATCTCCTCATTCCAATCAACATGATCCTTATCATCCTTACCTTCACAATCACAGTCATCATCATAATCATCATCATCATCACAATCATCAACTTATCATTATTATTGCCATCATCTACTCTTCCTCACTATCACCATCAAAACTTCATCATCATCATCATCAAACACAACATTCATCATCATCATCACCATCCTCATCACCATCACAACCACCATCTTATTCATCATCACCACCACCATCATCATCATCATCATCATCATCATCACCACCATCACAATCACATTACCTGGTTTACGCCTAATTAGTGCTATCTTCTCTCTGATACGCTCCCTCGCCTCGTCCTCATCAAACTTCGATGACGGTTTGATCGGCTTTGGTTTCTCGACCTCTGACCCTTCACCTTCATCTTCCTCTTCCTGCCCCGTCTCTGTCAGATTCTCCTGAGAGCCGCTCTTCTTCTTTTTCTTCTTTCCCTTTTTCTACATTTAATAAAGAAATAGAGGGTTGATTTGAACAATTATTTCATGATTCAATTTCACTAAAAATATTCCACTTCAGTAATGCCAACTCCACTGTACATTAAAGATTCCAAGAGTCTCAAAGATCACATCCTCAAGCATACCTTTGCTTTGTTGCCATCCTTCCACTCCTGGAGAGCAGCTCTGTACCTGTCCATCTGCATCTGGTAGTCATCATCATGGTTCTGCCTCATCTCCTCGATCTCGTCTTCAATCTCACGCTTCCAAACAGCCTCGTCTTCATGTGCGTTTGCTTCTTCCCTGAAAAAAATAAATAATGTTTGATGAAATATATCCCAGATTTTGGATTTCAAAGCTCAAATAGTAGCCTCTAAAAAAAAATGTATCACATGTCTTTAATAATCTGTATCATGGTTCTCCCTCTTCTCCTCGATCTCGTCTTTAATATCACACTTCCAGAAAGCCTCGTCTTCATAAGCATTTGCTTCTATCCTGAGAGCAAGGAAAATGTGTTGAGGTTTGGATTTTAAAGCAAAGTATTGGCTAAACGTCAAAAATCAATTTGACTAAACATGTGTCATCTCCTAAATTTCAATCTAAGACTTTCACTCCCAGATAGCCAATGGATTGTCTTCTGGTAGAAATTAAAATATGTTTGATCAGATGCTTGTATTTCAAAGTACTTGTGGTACTGCAAAAGTCATCTTGTTATATCTTTTCATATTCCTCATCATTGTTTTCTCTTTTCTCTTCTATCTTAACTTCAATCTCTTGCTTCTACACAGCATTGCCTTCAAAGGAGTAAGAAACTTTCTTACGAGCAAAACAAAATATGTGTATAAATATGAGATGTAATGTTTGAAGGTGTATGGACTTTTAAACATGCATAACATTGTACAGTAGTAATGATTTGCAAAATAGTTATCATTGCATTATAATGCCATTATTTTCCCATTTTCGGATAGTTCCTGAAACTGATACAATCTAAGAATATGTTTTTTCAAAGACTATTCCTAAAACGAAACACAGGCACGGGGCTACACTACAATTATCGGTGCGAAAGCTTTCGTCCTTGAAGCCTAATTTGCATAAAGTAAACAACTTGTTTACGCTAAACCGCTGCGAAAGAGTCTCAGCTAAACTGTAAAATCTAGCTTTAGAAACCACCAAACGAAATGATTAAAATGTCGAATTGAAGAAGAAGAGTTTTCTAACTCATAAATATTGCAGTTAGTTGTCAAATTCTGTTTTTATAAGGAAAAACTGTGCGAAACGAAGCGCCATTTTTTGAGATTTTTTTCCTGAAAATATTGCAGTATTTTTCATATTTTCCGTCATTGCATGCCCAAGATCGAGACTGTCTGATATGACAAATCAAAGTATATTAAAGCTCTCCTCCGAATATCTTTTCATGATTTTATGTCCCACGGTTATGTCTGGAAAAAATCGAAGGCAATGTCATCAACGAACCCAGGGCAAAACGTTCGCGAAGCGTAGGACTAGTCCCATGTATAAGGGTTCGTGCTGTGAATTGTAGTCACACGTACCGTAGATACGTGCAGGATTGACTCGGGTGTGTGTGTATGAATCTCATGATCGAAGCATCGACGGTTTGGTCTTTGTAATGATGTGAGTAAAACATGCTGATGTGTGGTCCAAATTTAGCAAAACAATGACTTATAAATAAATAAGTACCTGTACTAGCTGTGAAAATATGGTGGAGTTCTTTGCTGTAATTGTAACTTTACTAGATTCAGCTCAGTAGCCATTCAGTAGCCTGGCAGTAGCCACAGCGTAAATACAGCTGATCGATGACGTATTTTCCATATATGGTATGCACCGTATGCAGGCATGGCCGGTGAAGCAAACAGCGCATGCGTACACCTCCGATATAGTTGTAGTTTCCAGTCTTTTCATGAATCTTCCCTAGTTTTGAAAGCAGTTTTACACAAAACTACTAACTGCCCAAACACGAAACTTCGCTGAGAGTGAGACTGGAGTTTAAAGTCTAGTATAATGTGAATTGTTTGCATATTCATATTGTCCCGGACTTATGTCTGGAAAAAACGAAGCCCCTTTTCACAGACCTCTGAAACTGAAAAGTACCTATATCTTTATTAATACCTAACAGTTTTGAACGAAAATTTATTTGAAGAATAATATTATCATTATGTTGGTGCTGTAAAAAATTCACGATCTTTGGTGGTAAAAAAAGGAGATACGCGAAAATGCATTTTGGACAAATTTTGCTCCTCTCTGCAAACGGGGCTTCGATAGCCGTTACGAATTCAAAAGCTTTTACGACTTTTCAGGGTTTTAATTGTACCCTAGCCCCGCGCCTGTACATACGTCGATTCACTTGCTGACATCACTTTTATGTAGAGGCAAGGCCCTTCCGGCTGTCAGCAAAAAAAAATATGGACATTATTTGAATTGAACAATTTTCTTACTTTCTGATGCTGAGTTTAACTGCAGTATTGATACAGTTATCTTTCTCTCTGAGCTTCTTGATATCTCTCCATGTTCTTAGCATTCCTTTCGTCAGCTGTCGGTCATGCTGTAGCTCATAATCCCTCAACCTTCTCGTTTGTCTACAGAGCGAGAGAGGTCACCACAAGAATGATAAATGTAATAACAACAACAACATAAAGATTATGATGATTATGATGATTCATGATGTAATAATAACAACAACAATATAACACAATTATGATGACTATGATGATAATGATGAAATTGTGAATCTTAAATTGGCAATTTTGCTTGTGTATCTCCAGTTTGTCTTGCACAAAAGTATCAATGATTTATTTCTCCCAAGTGCCCTCACCCTGGGGCACTACTCAAAATATACCATGGAGAGTATATTATTACAGGTCCTCTGAAAAGAAAAGATCATCCTGGGTCATGCATTTTTGAAAAATTGAAATTTTAGTCATTCAGAGTGGGACTGGGAAAGTTGTACGCCACTACATCACAGAGACGTTACCAATCAATTAGCCATTTTGAAGAGCCCATACCTATAGTGATTGCAACTTTAAACAATTAATAAGTTTCTCATTACTTGTCCAATTTCATTCAAACTTTCACCAGTACGCTTCTCCGAATTTTCTACTTTCTTTTAGAGTATTTTTGTATCAAGGTTGGATTTCCCTTAATACATGGCATGCTTCATAAGACTTATTGAAATCAAATGGGTTAGAACAGTAAGCCTACCTGATTTCCACCTTATAATCTTTGACCTTTTGCATTGCGTCCATCTGAATTGTCTCTTGCATGTTCACTGAACTCAGCTGTTCTTGGAGGCTGTTCACTGCTGACTTCAGTGCCTGAAGCTATCATACAAACAAGACATGATCCATCGTTAAAGGTACTATGTCCCATTTGCAGGCCAAAAATGAAAAGGTTAAATTCCAACGGCATTTGAAAGACAACACTAATTCAGAACTTCCCTAAAAAAAGAGGGGCTTGAAAATTTCTTTAAGTGGGAAAATAATGACTATTAGTTGTCAAATCGATTTAGGAGCTATAGAGCCAGTAAGTAATAGTCCTGCATAATTCCTGCAAAGTTCTACAGAATTTGATGTTGGCTGCAAAAGGGACATCAGTTTCCATGTGCAGAAGGTCATAATTCGCTGAAACCAGACTTGGTGGAAATACCATTAATGGGTGTACAAGCACACAGCAAATCCGTAGTCCCATCAAGAAATTACCCCTATAGTCTCTCAGAGGGTCTTTAGGTGAGGGAAATGTAAGATGACTTTAAACTATGGGGATGGGGGGTCATCAAACTGAAGGCTTATCCTTGTGATTGACAACACCTTTTTTGGGGTAAACACCCAAATGGTGTCGAATTCCCCATGAGAGCCCACTACTATGCATCTTTAAAGGTAATACAAAGTTTTGGTATGGGTTCATGAATTTGGTTCAAATGAACATATTGGAAGCATATATGCGATTTTACAATATTCAATGATCGTTGTCGCGGTTGAAATTGAGTCTGAAGTGATGAAATTGTAAATAATAAACTCTTTATGCTGTATAGCGCCCTCTCAAGACTGATATTACTTTAGCTTTAAAACAATGTTTCTTGACTAAAATCAACCGATTGTTATTTCCGTTTGGAAAATATATATCACAACTGCATATTCTGAGATTTTCATTGTCGCAGCTACCATGGGATGGCCTTAAGCGCTATTTGAAATATTTGAAATTTACCAGGAGCACCGGTAAATTTTAATTATTCAATTTGCTCAAAAGCAGAAGTGTTTTGGGGGCTAAATTCTTTAGTGCTTATAATACATCCACAGGGGCATCAAAATATATCAAAATTTTAAAGAATTACTATCCATCCAATTTCAAAATTTCCCAAAACTTTGCATTACCTTTAAAGTAATAAAAAACTGAGTATCTTTAGATGGTTTTGGATGAGTACCCCCAGTCAGTGTCTCTCATGTTCTTCTAATTGACTTATACATTCTAGCTGTACACAAATTATTTTAAGGGGATTAGTACACTCAAAAAGTATATGTAAAAGGGTCTACGAAAGTCAATCAAACAACAGGCAATGACTTATTGGATAACTAAGGAGGTTCCAATGTAAACAATATCAAATAGCCAACTTTCTAAGTTCTCTGAACATTGAGGATGAATAAAAGAAGATACTTTGTTTGATGCCCACATTATGTACAATATCCATTCATTTCTGTTCTCTCTCTCTCTCTCTCTCTCTCTAACTCATAGTATCTGCCACAGCCCATCCTGCTGTCTGCCTCATTCCTTCCATCCTCCCTGCCTCCCCTCCCACTCTCCCCGCTCTCTCTCCTCTTCATTTTTCATTCTGTCCATTTTGGAATTATTCTAACATCACACACATTATCAGCGAGATACTGAGCCATATCTTTCTGTTTCCGCCTGAGGTACAGATTGTACTGCTGTCATCCTCTCTTTCTCTCTCTCTTCCACCTTAATAGCCCTTAATACTCCATTTCAAATGTCACTCTGACATGGACCTCCATACCTTATCTGTGAGATACTGAGCCATATCTTTCTGTTTCCGCCTGAGGTACTGATCGTACTGCTGTCATCCTCTCTTTCTCTCTCTCTTCCACCTTAATAGCCCTTAATACTCCATTTCAAATGTCACTCTGACATGGACCTCCATACCTTATCTGTGAGATACTGAGCCATATCTTTCTGCCTCCGCCTGAGGTACTGATCGTACTGCTGTCATCCTCTCTTTCTCTCTCTCTTCCACCTTAATAGCCCTTAATACTCCATTTCAAATGTCACTCTAACATGGACCTCCATACCTTATCTGTGAGATACTGAGCCATATCTTTCTGTTTCCGCCTGAGGTACTGATCGTACTGCTGTCATCCTCTCTCTCTCTCTCTCTCCACCTTAATAGCCCTTAATACTCCATTTCAAATGTCACTCTAACATGGACCTCCATACCTTATCTGTGAGATACTGAGCCATATCTTTCTGCCTCCGCCTGAGGTACTGATCATACTGCTGTCATCCTCTCTCTCTCTCTCTCTCTCTCTCTCTCTCCTTAATAGCCCTTACTCCATTTCAAATGTCACTCTGACATGGACCTCCATACCTTATCTGTGAGATACTGAGCCATATCTTTCTGCTTCCGCCTGAGGTACTGATCATACTGCTGTCATCCTCTCTCTCTCTCTCTCTCTCTCTCCTTAATAGCCCTTACTCCATTTCAAATGTCACTCTAACATGGACCTCCATACCTTATCTGTGAGATACTGAGCCATATCTTTCTGCCTCCGCCTGAGGTACTGATCGTACTGCTGCCGAAGCTTGGATTCCAGAACATGCTCCTTACTGAAGTACGGATGGTGGGTGAACACCAGGGTGTTGATATCGATGTCGATCTGATACTGACCGTCACTGACACCGGAATGGAAGTCTAATCCCTGGTCGGTGATGTCCGAAATCATGGCCTTGGAGATCGAAAATATAAAACAAATTATAGACGACGAGTATTCACAAAGTTACAATGTACTGGCCTTGTTACATTTGTAATTGAATCAGTGTATTTCACAGGGATCGGTTTGTTTTTAGTCACTATAGGCCTGAAAAGAGATCTATACAATCATGTTGAAAAATCATACACTTTACATTCTGGACAATATTAAGCCCCCTCCAAAAAAATCAGAGAGGTTCCAGTGTATTAAAGAAGAGAATAACTTGAAACCTAGCATCTCTAACCTCCTACTAGTGGTGCATATATTGGATATGGCACCATTTGGTTTGAAGCTCAGAAAATTCATAAAACCCATGACAGACAACAAATTCAACAGATATATGTATAGGACAAATTTGCTCAGAGCCAATTGAATACAGTGTTATCAGTAGTTCATACAATTATTAACATTTTTTGTATAATAAGTTCTATAAAACAAGGCCAGGAAATTGGATCACCCGATATATGGAGTAGGCCTGCTTTGAAAGCCCCTTTTTGGTAGTCGACTACTCGGTGATTTTTTTGGACGATTAATCGACTAGTCGGTAATATAGGTGTAAGCTGATATAGACTATTATCAGCGTTATATAGCGAAGGTGGGCGGCGCTGGGCGGGCCCGCCCAGCACGGGGGATTTCCGCCCACCACTCCTGATGAAAAACACTGCTTCCGCCCAGCACTAATTTCACATAAAACCTGCTTTAAATTAACTATTTGTGAAGAAAAGAAGTACTTACATGTACATTCATATTTCCGTCTTTAATCGTGTTTAATTTGCAATTGTACAAGATTCCTGTTTTCAATTCGACAATAAATGATTATTTTTAAAGATTTGTCGAGTGTTGTTTGTCAAAATATGTTACGATTCACGAAAACTGCCATTGAATTTACCGTACAGTACCGATGTATGTATATTCGGTCAGTGATAACCTTACGTGTAATACGTATATATGGGTAAATTCAATATGGCCGCCGGGCTCGTTCGATTACTGTTCTTATAAATATTTATTTTTAATATGGTAAATAAAAAAGATCGTAATTTTCCAGAAAAAAATAAATTAAAATACTATAATATATATTTATTTCATCATTTACATTGCAAAATTTGTCTGAAATTGTTACACTTATGTATCATGTACCAACACACATACGTACACGTACACACACTCAAAATACGAAATACACTCAAATTCCAAAAGCCAACCACCAGACACATATTTAGAATCAACAAACATCCATCTTCACGATAGTCAAAATCATCAATCAACCAGAAATATTACAATAATAATAGTTTAACAAATAAAATATTGCATATTTGTAGGTTCGTGACAGATATTTACATACAAATTATCGCTAGAATTTTTTTCTTTCTTCATCTTCGTCGCGTATTTCTTCATCTCACTACGGGCTCACTACATGAATTATCACACGTAGGGCAATGCATAATTGTATTCACTGCACGTACGTCAACAATTTAGTTTGAGCCAGCCCGCTAGTTGTTTGCTTCTAAGTTAAGGTTAGGTAGGAATTTGATTTATTTAAACTTCCTTCCAATGTCTTAGAAAGTAGAATTATTGTGTAATTTGTGACAGATTTCTAATTTTCTATCCATTTAGACTCTTTTTAGGCGATGTTCTTGGGTACCCCAATGAGTCATCGAGTAGTCAGTTATCAAGTTCATTATTCGACTACTGGCTTTACCGGGCTGGTAGTCGATTAAACGATTACTCGAAACGGGCCTAATATGGAGATTTCAACTAACGGTTGCAAAGTCAAATATTATCCAAGTAAATACAAAAATGGTACGAAACAGCACTTATGTCAGTGAAGTCTACAGCCCTGGACATGGTTTATATCCACAACTACATATAGAATCACCTTCCACAAACTAGAACTCACCTTTCTAAAGACAGTCTGTAGTTCTGCATCTCTCTCCTCATTTGGTATAAGCCTTGGTCTGGTAGGGGTGTCTTTCACAGGGTCTGGTAGGGCTACGATACGCCCATCCTCACCAAACCAACCTTTGCCCTGTGGATGGCCACATAAAAAAATAATTTCATTGACTTTATCCATATACTTGCATACAAATTACTGTTATATACTCTTTCACTCATTTTTGGTGAATAATTCATGCAAAATCTTAAAGCCCCACTGTACTACTTGTAGCTACTTGCTCCCTCTATATAGAAAACAATGCCTAAGCGGTGCCTGTTGGTCCCTCATGATCCTCTTTTTCTTATGTTAATTGAGAGCTGAGTTGATGAGATAACCACCTGTCAGTGACCATGCTGTGAGGTTTAATCCCTCCTGGCCAAACTAGTGCAGACAGGCTTTAAAGACTTGTATATGGAAGCATGGGTTCTTGAGGGGAATTTGACACCAGTCGGGTACTTGCCCAATAACAGATGTTATCAAACACCAAGCGTGGCCTTCACTTTTATGACCACCTTTTCTTTCGTAATGCCCTAGACCCTCCATCAAGCACCGCATAAGGCCAAAAAAAAAAAGTTGTTTGGTTGTCCTCGATTGCTTTTCTGGAGTAGGGGCGGGCGGGCGGATATTTTTTTTTTTTTTTTTTTCTCCATTTGTTTTCTTCTTCATATGGACTCATTACTTCCTATTTATTTTCATTTTCTGTTCAAATCATGAAGCCAATATTATTATTATTTAAACACAAAAGAATCCCGCCAAAAATCATGAATTGCCATGTCAATATTCATTTTCATTTTCGCTGTTTCGAGGTATTTTTGGCTATAGCGAGGCAGTTTTCGTCTGCATGTAAACGTACGCACGCCTATAGGGAGCGCGCGCGTTGTTCGTTCGTCCGCGTCGTTTGTTCGTGCGGCCGAGCAGGTATCCCACGCCAGAGCTCGGGCGCCAAAACTATCCCTGTGGTGATCCGGCTGCAATGATTTAATACGTATGGGAGACACTATTGATCTTGCGATACACGAAAAATAGTGATCTAAATCTGAAAAATACTTGAAATACAGCTCAGGTTTTGGTACCCATCTTCCTTACAGACACGCGTAAGATATTCGATTTTTCAGATTCAGGTAGCGGAACTGCCGATTACATCGCTAAAATGTGATATTTAAGGATACATTTTCTATTGCAAATGTGGTTCTCCTGTGACTCTGATATGTTTTGTATGTGTGTGATATGTGTATTATGCTACGACGCATACAACGGACCCACGAAAACTGCCACCCGGCCGAAAACTCCCTCCTCTTCTCTATTAAAGACATAATTACGTACTAAAAGGACCAAATTGGCGACGGGACACATTTTGATCCTTGCATGCATCAAATGGTATGTTTGGCGTTTAAAATTGCTCCAAAATAAATGTATATTCTTTAAAAAAAAAAAAAAAAAAAAAAAAAAAATACGAGCGGGCCGAAAATGAGGAGCGGGCGGTCGAGGACAACCAAATGATTTTTTTTTTTTGGCCTAAGGTAGACTCTGCGAGAGACTGGGTTTTTTTCTTAGTGCGACATCTAATTTGCTGGGTGCAAGACTGTTTCCCCATTAATGGTATGTATTTCCACCCAGTACGGAGTCGGTGAATTATGACATACTGTACATGGAAACTGACGACAGCATGTCTTTAAGATGTCCTGCTTCATACCTTTTGATCTTCTAATGTGTACAAAGCAGCAAAAACTGTTTAACAACCACAGTCTCCAAAGAGAAACTGTTTGTATCTGGTAATGGTATGTGCTAAGCAAAAACAGAATGATATCATTACCTTGTCAGATCTCTGCAGGAGACGATGCTCCATGATGTTCTGGTTCCTTTGAGAGACATCGGGCCTTACACCCACATAGAAACCTTCATCCTCTAAGTACCTTGGCTGGGTGTTCTCTGGAACCTTCTGATCAGATGGCACTGTACATGACCAAATAAGAATGTAGTTCAGGAGGGAATACTGTATGTACTGTAGGTGCTTCAACACAAGCTCATGCGACAACTGCTCAGAGCTTTATTTCATCAAAGATATTGGGGTTAAGCTTGCCATTGCCTTTTAGGATAGGTTTAAGTTAGAGTGTTTGGTCCAACCTTAAGTTCAAAATACAGTTTGTGTAGAATATTGGCCGGAGTAATTATCATTTAGGTCCCTTTGCCTGAAAGGAAGTCTAGAAACATATTAGTGACAGTGCTTGAAATCAGGTAAAAGACCCAGTTCCTGATTACTCCACATCTTGATAGAAAGGGACAATAAAAAGAAGATTTGCCAGCTTTTTTACAACATACATGTAGGTCCCTACCTGTCTTAATGCTTGGAACAAAGAAGTAGCCTTCTTCCTTCTTCTCCCTCACTCCCAGAGGAACATACGGCAGGAACCAGCTGCGTTGGTTGTAACTTCCACATATCTCCATCAACAAAGACCTCTGACAACAAGGGTGTGCTCTCCTTCCCCTCCCCCTCAACCTCCTCCTCCTCCCTGCCCTTGCCCCTCGATTTCTTTGTAGCCCCCTTCGAGGTGCTCGGTCCTGGCTGGTCGTCGGAGGGGGGTTCTGTTTTAATCTCTGCCGTTTCTGGTTCCGGGTCGAAGCTGCGGGTGAAGAAGTCAAAGGCTTCTTCTTCGGTTGGGAGAGCTGATTGCTGTAAAGTCAATTTCATTATTGAATTTTTGTTATTGATTCTAGTCATTCATTTCACAAATGTATACAAAGTTGATAGTGCAGGAAATACAATTATGAAATAATAATTTCTTAAAAGGAAAATAAATACAAAGCGTTTCAGCAAAAGTATAAAATGATATGACAAGAGCGGTACATCGGAGTCCAAATAAAATCAAACCCATTTTTTTTAATTTTTAGCGAAATGCAAATTCAATACATAATATGTAGATACCCATCTAGTTAAAAATAAATTAGGTGTATTATTTTCTTTTATCACTTAAAGGGATCGTTTAACAGTGTTAAATCTGAGATACACGGCCCTACATGTTATTAGTGTCTGTGATATGGTGTAATAATGAAGCCCTAAAAAAATTGCGCTTCAAAATGATCAAGAAGTGCCTCAAAAAAGTAAAAATCTTTGATTGACCGGTTTTACCATACTCGTTTTCCCTAATAGACTATAGTGTTATGAAAACCATCAGGCGAACGGTTTTCAAAATTTGTAATTCCAATCATAAATATCTTGATAATCAGACAGGTGATCAGCTTGTAAAAGTCATGGGGTTCCTGACTGACCTAAAGGTTTATGATTATCATTGCATCATGAGCTAAATCCAGAATTTTGCTTCAGAATCTGAGACAAAGTTACCGGATCCCTTTAAACTCAAGAATGCTGCTCCATCACAGTACATACTCTATCAAATAGAGTCCTTTGACAAACATTTTTTTTTTTTAATTCCAAGTCTTAACATTCAAGTGCTAATATTGCTGGAATTTATGAGGACTCTTTTATCTTTACACAAACCCTTGACTACCATAATGTCAAGAAAGGGTAAGTGCATTTGTAAGATAAAATGCCTACAGGGACTTTTCTGTCTTTACTAGAACCCTCAACTTCTTCAAAGCAAATGCCATTCAGTATTCTTGTCACCTCAACCATACCTTGGCTTTGACCTGCTTGAATGCTGCTCTCCATTTCTCCTTGGCGATGATGGATTCATTCAGCATCTTATCTTCCTCAATCTCCTCCTTGGTAAGCTGTAGGAATGAAGTATTAAATACAGTCAAACCTGTTTTAATGACCACCTGTCTACGAAGACCACATTTTTTGCTTCCCTTGAAAACAGTTTCTCATTGAAACATGTACTAAAGGCGCCTGTACATAAAGACCACTTGCCTATAAAGACCACTTTTTTAGTCTCCCTTGAGTGGTCTTTATATACAGGTTTCACTTTACATACATAGATTTCAAGCCTCAGGCCACCATAGGCCCTAGCTAGAGCCAAAAGGGCAAAAATTTGCCTAAAAGCCAGAATATACAATAATAGGTCTTTGTACACACTAGATTTTATGTTTCCAACTGTCCTTGGATTTTCCAATGGAATCTGAGATGTCCTCAAGGCTCTATCTGTTATCTTTTAATTTCCAAAAGAAATGTTCTCTTGTTTTCTTTTTCAATATCATGAGCTCTTTTGGACCTTTCTAGAGCAAAATTGCACTCTGCTGAAGTTCATTATTTTCACTAGAGTTCAATGAGCTTATTTTCTGTGGAGCTTATTGACTGTTGACCTGGGAAGATTTTGACCTTACCAGTGAGGGTTCATCGAACCTTGTAGCCATGTCCCTGGCTCTGAGACCTCTGAGCCTCCTGGCTGGAAGGTCTTTGTTAGGGTCATTAGCCACTTCAACCTTCATTGATTCTTCAGCTTTCTCCTGCAACATAAAATAAAAACCATAATCACCATCACACAGAAATCAACACAATGCACTCCTGTCCCTTTGCAAGGTTAGGGGAAGTGACAGGGAGAGGGGGATGGAGGCTGAAAAGGCAAAACAGAAATCAACAGACACACTATCCTTTAGCATGAAGCAGGATGGGGGTTGGAGGGTTAAACACATATAATACCTCCTATGGTGATGGGTGGGGAGGAGAAAGATGGAAAGATGGTCTGAATGGGATAACAACAGTCGACAAATCAGCCATACATGTACCTTTGCTTCAGCCATCTTCTTCCTGATCCTGTCTCTGATGGTGGCATTCATCGTAGAGGGCCCTTTACCAGTTTCCACATCGGCCTTAGCTGCTTGAACAGCTGCTGCCATATCTGCAAATTAAGATTATGATGATTTTGATAAAGTAATGACAGATTTTGGTCTGTACATCATCTAAAATAGTTAACAGTGATAACTTATAACTTCTCTATCATTATTATTTCTTTCTCCTTTCATTACATCATAAATCTTTCTCATGTTTTCTAATTCATCTTTAATATGATATTCAGGGTGTAAAATATCTTAAATTTTGTAACATTCAGTTTGTCCTCTCAATAATTCAAATTGTGTATTAATCTTGATGTTTCCCTCATTTTTATGGATATTACCAATTAATCAATATGTACAAGTGAATATTTCTGAGTGTAATAAACTGACATTGAACTACAAAACTAAGAAATCATCAAATTTGATCACAATCTGTCTTCATTCACTTCTATCGGGTCCACAACGATATACGGTATCATAAATGAATGGGTGAGTGAAAGTGTACCTGCTTTATTTCTTTTTCTTTTCTCCTTTTTCTTTGGCTTTGTATCTTCATCTGGTTCTTCATCCTCCTCCTCTCCCGTTTCTTGGATGGTGGAAATCTCTGCAGGCGTTCTTCTCTTGGGTTTGGGCTTCTTCTTCTTCTCCTGCTCCTCATCAGCAGGCTCCAAGGATTGAAACAGCTGATGGCATAATGGAAATAGGAGAGTTAAGGGTAAAGCTAGTACGTGTAGTAATCATAGTAGTAATAGTAACAGTAATAGTAAAAGTAATAGTTATCATCGTCATCATCATCATCGTCATCATCATCATCATCATCATCATCTCTGCAGCTGTTCTTCTCTTGGGTTTGTGCTCTTTCCTCTTCTCCTGCTCCCCGTCAGCAGGCTTCACAGATTCAAACAGCGGATGGGATGGTAATCAGAGTACCATAGAAAGTGGTAATCATTCATTCACATGAGCCTACTGATTTCAAGTTCGTACAAAGATATGTATTGTACAGAAGCTATAAAATTAACATTTGTATCACATTGTCTGGCTTTGAGAAAGATAGCAGAATATATTGACGATTGAAGAATCACATACATGTAGAGTCGAAGACAAGGGCAACAGAAATCTGTTCGAGACAATATCTTTAATATCCTCCAATAGTAAACCCAGCCAATATTTCATTATCCTCAATACTGATATTGATGAGGATCAGACCGGTCGTGTTCACATTACAATGGGTCTCTTAGTATCAAGCCGTGCCTACTATTTATATCAGGCATTTTGAGATGAGCAAGTATCACTCCTCAAATCCACCGTCTAAGCACATACCCTTTATTGTCCTCTTTCCGCATGCACACTCTATACTATTGCAAAGACAAGAGGGGAATGTGCATTTATGACCCGAGGGGTGTTTCACAAAGACTAAGAATGACTTTAAAAGACCTTAACTAGGCGTTGTGGCTTGCGCCTGTAATCCAGCTAACAGTGGAAGTTACAAACTGATTCAGCCGAGGACGCAGGTTCGAAACTGAGTCACGTCTTTCGGATGGTGACGTTAAAGGTCGGTCCCCAGACGTAAATAATCATATCTGATTGATACACGTCTGTAAAAACCCAATACACACACACACACACACACACATTGGACTTAACTATGGCAGGCCATTCATGCCACTGTTTGCTCTCACCATTATGATCTTTAGATAATATTTTTTCCTACAATAATTAATTATCAAAAAATATAAATATTTTAGATTTGAGACCATGATTTGTACATCCCTTGAGAGACCAATGCCAGTAAATGGTGAGAACAAACAGTGGCATGAACGGCCTGCCATAGTTAAGTCCAACTTAAAGTCGATCTTAGTCTTTGTGAAATATCCCCCAGGCACCATAAAAACAGTCACACGGTGTGGTTTTCAGTTAGAGCTCAATAAAGGTGTATTTGGTCAAGATGGTCTCATTTTAGTTTTTAGCATTCCTGAAAGAGT
The DNA here is from genome assembly GCA_037976565.1 of Mesocentrotus franciscanus. NCBI lineage: Eukaryota > Metazoa > Echinodermata > Echinoidea > Camarodonta > Strongylocentrotidae > Mesocentrotus > Mesocentrotus franciscanus. Next base: position 8,763,710 of record CP137678.1, read on the forward strand.
ATACACATTCTCCTACATAATTTCGAAATTTGGAAGCACAAAATAATCTAAGAGTGGTCACATATCATAGTAAACAGTTTAAAGCAAATGGGAATATTGGAGAAAAAAATTGACTCATCCCACAAAAAGTGGTGCATGAAAATGAAAATTATGGACAACAATTATAGTACACGTAAATGGAAAAAATGAAAGTGTTTGTACTTCACCATCAAAAATGCCTTGAGCAATACCACATCCTTACATACCTCTTTCTTCTTTGATTCTCTGTCTTGGGTGAGCTTTTCCATGAGGGACTCTGCCTGCTGTATCTCTTCAATGGGCTGATCGGGGAAAAGAAGGGGAAAAAAAGGAAAACAGTCAAACCTGCTTAAGCGACCACCTGGTTAGAAAGATCACCTGTCTGTAAAGACCACATTTTTCATTTCCCTTGAATATGGTTTCTCATTGAAACCTGAACTAAAGGAACCTGTAGATAAAGACCACCAGCCTATTAAGAACACTTTTCATGGTTCCCTTGAGTGGTCTTTATATACAGGTTTCACTGTAGAATGTTCAACTCTCACATATAGGCCTATGGATACTATTACCAGATTCTTTCATCATGTTTTGTAGTACATGTATTATGTTTTTCTTGGGTATATTTCTAAATAAATATCCAAATCACCGGCATTTTCACTTCAAGCAGAAATGTGTGGTGAATGATGTCTGATCGGTCAACTGCAGCACATCCACAGTTCATGAATTCATGGCATTTTCTTAAGATAACGTAAAGTAAAATACGCCTCACATTTCTGTATGTTATAACAAGGAGCTTGGTGAATACGCTCAAGTCCTTTGTTGCGTGCAGTTGCCACTCATTTTACACATTAAGAAACCACTGCAAATTTTTGGCAGTGGTTTAAATTGCCATATCAGAACAAGCCTTTACATGGACACATTTATCTGAGAAATTACATACAGTTCTCATTAATCACACAATTTTACACATCTAATACATCCTGGAACTTATTTGTTCAAAAGGGCAAATCTGACGAGATATTTTGAGGGCTGACAAAGCTAAACAGCACCACCTATCACTTGGTTGACAAACCTTACAAATACTGTGCAGCAAGTGCCCTTCTCCCCCATTTAACTTTGACAATTTTTACTACACTTGATATGCATGTATTCATTAATCGACAAATCTTTTTCAAACAACGACACAGACAGGTGCTGTTCATATTTTAGTGGCAGCGGAATGCTAAAGCCACCGGTACCTTATCATTCTGTTAAAAAATAATAAACATACTTTATATCTATACTTACATCAGCTGCCATTTCTTCAACATCATCCACACCACCATCAGCAGCAGAGATATCCTACAAAAAATGAAACAAAAAAACATCCTCAGTACAGTGAGCTGTGACGGCTCAGTGATAGAGCAGTGGTCTTGTAACCGGGAGGTCCCGGGTTCGAAACCAATTAGATGTGCTAGTGCCCTTTGGTATAAGGCATTAATCCTCATTACCTGGGAGAGGACTTAAAGCCATTGGTCCCCTGATTGCTTATTTACAAGCATACACATGCTTTCTTATGCTAGGGTCACAAAGGTCCGTTTTTCCATTGTCTTCCCGAATTTCCATTGTCTGAAAATCGTTCGTACGGCGTTCGTAGCAGTTCGTAATGGCATTTGTGACCGAGGCTTTAGCAGTCAGGTAAAACAAACAAACCAATCAATCAAATGCCGCATAAAATCTTAGGTTTTGGTAGAGCAACCAAACCATGAGAATATAATTCAATATTTGCCTTGAATACCTGTGTTAGTACTAACCAAATGTAACAATTAGTCTATGATTACTTCATGCAAGTCATTTGTGTGCAAATTCTTTATTTTCTTCTCTTTTCATTGTATTTTTTCCATTGTATGTCTATCCAAATTTTCATTGTCTTTTCTGTACATGTTAAATTATGTGTATTACGGTATTATTTTTATGCTCTTTACTGTCCTGCGTATTCAAGCAGTAGCCTAGGCTTGAATGTGCTTTTTACATTATTTCTCTTTTTATATTAAATAAATACAGTACGTGATTTGTTTTCTTTAATTAATGTGATATCTGGGTGCGTACAACATAAAGCTTTAAGCATAAACTATACCTCAACATCATGTCTGCTTCCCCTCCCTGGTGTGGTGGAGGTATCAGCTAGCAGGGTGGAATCCATGGTGTTCTCTCTCATGTCACGACGACGTTTTTGTATCTTCTCTCGAAATGTCCTACGGAAAAGAAAGCAGTCAATATTTCTTGAAATGAAATTGTAATTCTATAGTCTATATATTTACTACTTCCTGACATAGCCTTGAAAGTAGTTCAACCATTAAATAACCTGTCTTTGATTGTAAGAAAAATGTATACAGGATGAAGCACGTGCTGTTATTACTGCGCCAACTGCGCCAACTACCGAGTACATATCATCAACAATGATATACTTCACAGATATCTGACAGCTTTTGAATTTCTTTTCAAACATGCTTTTTCGAAAAACATTTACACTTTATCAAATAAGCAGAGAAAATATTTCCCATTAATCATGGTACTTAACACACCTGCAAAATAACTGGTTTCTGAACAGGATCGTTTTTGTATGGGAGGGGGGGGGGACAAAAAGAAAAAGAACCAATGACCTGCAGTGTTACAAGAAGCAGAACATTGAACTCACTTTCAGGTGTGAAATGGAACCCTGCTAAAAAAATGTTTCTTTTTATTTCTAAATTCATGTATGATACTTACTGCGACATGATTGCTTGCTGTTAACCCCTGTCTGCTTGCTTTTTCAGGTAAACTTGTATAATTATTATTCAAATCTGAATATTGAAGGACGAATCCAAGCCTGGGCCAATGTTAAAAGCTAACGAGCTACATTCTTGATCTGCATAAGGAGAAAAATATGAGAATATCGCAATGACATCACGATTATCGAGACGTTTGACGTCTTGAAATGTGATCTCGAGTTCTTGTTATGATGAAAAGTAAAATAATATATAGTCTATATCAGAAAAGAAATCCCGAAGCCAGTGTGCAATGTTTGTCGGGTGCGGGAAGGGGTGATTTCGTGAATTCAGTGTAAAAATAATTAATTATTTTTACACTGAATTCACGAAATTGGCTTACTAAAATGATGATCAGTGATATGATGAGAACAGTTATGACAATTCAAATTTATTCAAAGTAAGAAGAGTTGAGATAAATTAAAACTGCACAAAATAATTCTTCAACTTTCTGAAAGTGAAAGCGAGCCCCGGCGCGGCACACATAGCTGCATCGCTATCCTGGCTGTGTATTAAAACCTGTTTTATTGATCTCAACATTTCAAACACCACTGTACAAAACTAAACTGATTTCACTCAAAATCGGTACTTTAGTGACAATTGATGACACCTAAATAGCAGTAAAATACAATTTTTTCAACTCACCGATGTTAGAAAGAATAATTTAAAAATTAAAATCGTGAGTCCACTGTCAAACTTACTTAGAGTAAGACCGCCAAACTTCGGACACTTAAGACATAACGGGGGAAAACATTAAATTCTCTTTTAATTATTGAAAGACCAAATATATTATTATTGTGCAAATACTGTTTATGTATGTCATGTAAAAGAAAATCAGTAATGGAAACGGAAAACTAGAATTATTTACTTACCCGCAGAACCTTTTTTCATTCCGAACTCGGACGCACTTGCAAAGTTCGGACACGCATGTATAGCGCACGTGTAGCGCACGCTCCAGTGCGGATAACACGCATTCATCGGAGGTATGAAACCGGATCAAAATCGTAAGACAGGGGTAAGTTTGACTACGTTGATTTCATGAAAAAATATTATTTTCTCTTTTGGGTAGATTTAAGTTAGGTAGAACTATAAAATAGGTGTTTTTCACAACACTCACACAATATTTTGGTCCTAAAATCTTACGAAAGTGCTATTTTTTCGTAGTCAAAATGACACTCAATGTTGCCTGTCCGAAGTTTGGAAGAGCGCCATCTTCGGGTAGGGGGCCGTATGTACCCCCCTAGCTCCCACTAACGGACGGCATTACAAAAATTTCTGCGATAAAGTGAAAAAGTATCTCGTAAGCTCTCATAATATTGGCAAAAACTACCTGAAATATACGAAGGATTTTTTTATAATCGATATATTGTAGTCACTACACCTTAACCCCCGTTAAAAACTGTAAAAATCTAGGTTACCCGAAATCTGTCTCTGGATTCGATGTTTTTTGTGAGTTTTGTAGACTGCAACCTGTCCAAACTTTCTGTACTAACGATAATAGGTTAGTAGTAGTATCAAATGCATGCAAGTCACCCGCCTGAGCTAGGCTCATATTTTGCGTTCTAGCCATTGAGGTAATTTTTGTCCGAAGTTTGGCAACGTCCGAAGTTTGGCGGTCTTACTCTACAGTTTTCTTCTTCTTCTTCCTGAAAAGTGCAGGCTTCATGAAATGAAGATTAACGCACTGTGGGTTGATGCGCGCACAGCCAATAGTGAGCAGACAAGAATTTCTGGTGCAGGTATTTACATTGTATAGTGATGTGCAGTTAAAAAGTAGCTTGTCTGCATGCTAGACGGTGCCATTCCTCAATGCCGCTTTAAAGGCATCGAGTGAGACAAACTCTCGTGGATCTTTCTTCAGAGAGTTCCATTCTTTGCTGGTGCGTTGGAAGAAGGAGGAAGAGTACACTTGTGAGCTGCAGTATGGAGTCCTGAAACGTGAGCCATGACCCCTTGTGATCGACGTAGATTCAGTGAGGTGTTGTTTCCACTTGATATCTACCAGGTCCCAGCGGATTCTGTAGAGCATAGCAAGTCGACTCTGGCAGCGCCTACTCTGGAGAGTTGGCCATTGTAGATCGTTCAGTAATGCAGTTACGCTTGATCTGCGGTCATAAGTGCTGGTGACATATCTTGCGCTGCTTCTTTGGACCTGTTCTAGCTTCCTGATGTTTCGTTGAGTGTGTGGGTCCCATGCTGTTGTTGCAAACTCCACTATTGGTCTCACATAGGTCTTGTATGTTGCCTCTTTGATCTTGCGACTGCAGCTGTTGAAGTTGCGTTGGAGAAGAGCTCGGATGGAGTTAGCCTTCTTGGTGGTGATGTCAACATGTGTGTTGAATGACAGCTTTTGTCAACGTTAAGTCCGAGATACTTGGCAGAGTGAACTTCATCAAGGATCAATCCGTGGATGGAGTAGGTTGAAGATGTATGCTTGCGCTTGTTTGTTATGCAAACAACTTGGCACTTGGAAGGATGGAACTCCATTAGCCACTTTCTTTCCCACTTCTGCAAGGCATCTAAGTCGTCCTGAAGTAGTACAGCATCCTGAGGTGATGTGATTCTCTTGTAGACCGCACAGTCATCAGCAAATAGTCTTGCTGTGGAGTTCTTAACGCAGTCTGGGAGATCGTTAATGTACGCCAAGAAGAGAAGTGGTCCGAGAACGCTGCCTTGCGGGACTCCAGACGTAACATCTGCCTGTGTGCTGACTTGGCCGTCTACCAGAACTTGTTGAGTTCGATGACTAAGGAAGTCCTTGACCCAAAGTAGAGTTGTTCCACATACACCATAGTGCTCCAGCTTGTGTAGGAGCAATCTGTGGGAGACCTTGTCAAAGGCTTTGCTGAAGTCCAGTAGTATCAGGTCAGTCTGCCCTTTCTCTTCGATTCCTTTGGCCAGATCGTCAATGGTCAGTATGAGCTGAGAGTCACATGAGCGCCTCTTTCTGAACCCATGTTGTGCGTCAGATAGAATCCTGTGGTCAGACAGGTGGTTGATGATGGCACTGTGAATCACATGTTCGCACAGCTTGCACAGGATGGCTGTAAGAGATATCGGCCTGTAGTTGGCAGGTGAAGATCGGCTCCCTTCTTGAAGAGTGGAACCACCACGGCCTTCTTCCATGTAGCAGGGATAGTGCCTTGATCAAGGGTTGCCTGGAACAGGATGCTGATGGCTGGCGCAATCTCGTTAGCAATTTCCTTCAACAGTTTGGCAGGGACACCATCTGGACCAGAAGCCTTATGTGGGTTGAGGTTCCAGAGGAGTTTGGCAATCCCAGTGCTACTGATGTTGATGTCGCTCATTGTAGGGTGAGGGCTTGGTCCGAGATCAGGAATTACAGTATTGCTATCGTTGGAAAAGACAGATGCAAACTGACGGTTGAGGATGTTGGCCTTGGTTTTCGGGTCACTATGTAGGAAATTCCCTTCCTTCAGAGGTGCTATGCCGGTCTGATCACAGCGCTTGGCTTTGATAATAGCGCCTAACCTCTTGTTATTACCTCCAGGTTCACTGCAGATAATGTCGGTGAGGTACTGGTTGTAAGCTTGACGACATGTAGCTTGAGCCTGATTCTTCAGATGACTGAATCGCTTCCAATCACGTGCTCTGTTAGTCTTTCTAGCCTTCTTGAAGGCTCTGGCCTTCCTTCTGCAGATTCTTTTGGTAGCTGTGGAGAACCAAGGTTGACTGTATCTGGTGGAAGTGAATTTGGAAGGAACTAGATTTTGAAGAGTGTTCTCAAGATGAAGTTCAATTTCACTTGCAAGAGCTTCCACTGGAGTGGATGGTGAGTAGGTTACAACAAAGTTGTCGGTCCAGCCTTCAGTTTCGAGACGAATGGCATCGAAATCGGTACGCTTCCACAGGTAGACTTTACGGCGGACTGGTTTCCGCCTCTTAGCCAGGATGTTCCAATCTGCATAGACTATGTCATGATCACTTAGCCCAGGCATACTTTCGCAACGATTGACAAGTGAAGGTCGATTGGTTATTATCACATCAAGAGTGTTGTCAAGACGGGTGGGAAAGTCCACAAGTTGCTCCAATCCGGTTTTAGCTAGCAGTTGAAGGAATGATTCATTGATACCTTTCCTGTACTGGTGGCCGACAATCTGGTTGGTGGGCCAACAAATGTCTGGCAGGTTAATGTCACCTGCAATCCAAATAGCTGCCCCTTGGTTGATGGTACAGATGTCTTCAATGGTCTGGTTTAAGCCATCCAGATAAGACTGGTTATTATCAGTAGGGCGATATAGGGCACCAACAATGATACTCTGTTTGCCGCTCAGTATTTTAGCAGCAATGAACTCAGCATCAGATGAGATGTCCAACTGGTGGCTGATAAGGCTGGAATTAATGCCGAGCAAAACACCTCCATATCCGTCCTTGCGATCCTTTCTGTAAACATTGAAATTAGGTGGAAATATTTCACAGGAGTTGACACCAGGTGTGAGCCAGGTTTCACAACCGAAGATTATGTCAGGTTTAACCGCGTCAATAATGCTCCAGAACTCTGCTCTCTTATTGAAGATCTTTTGGAAGTTGATCTCCAGGGTGCGCAGGTTTGTAGCTGACTGTGATGTCCTGGCAGATTTCGATGGAGATGACTGAGCTGATGGCGAACCTGGATCAGAAGATGTGCTACTAGTACTGCTAGCGTCGGTATCAGAATCAGAAAGGCTGTCGTCGATGATGGTAGAGTCAAACAGGCTGGTTGATATGTTGGGTAAACCGCAATTGGTGCATTCCCAAGGAGTATCGGATCTAGACAGGCAGGAGAGCATGTCATCAGACATACCAATGCAGACAACGTGAAACCAGGTATTGCATTGTTCACATAATATACTAGATTTGGCCCCTCTGTAGTCAGTACATGCTTTCTTGCATTCACCGCAAGGAAATTTGGGTAATCTAGGGCCTGGATTCACTTCGACATCACCTGCTCTCAAGATGCATAATAGCAGGCCAAGAATTATCATCAAAGAGTTTCTGAAGAGAGATGATGGCACATTGTAGTTCATCATACTTAGACTTGGCTTATAATGTACTTGGTAACAGTTTGTACATACTTGATCTTGATAACATGCACGCATATGTTGGATACATCATTCATAATCATAGTCATAATTCATATATAGGGTCTATACAGAATACAGGTACTCAGAGGTAGACTACATGTACATCATCATACGCTGCGATAACAACACTTGCAACATCAAAGAAGGACGAAGGGTGGGTAGTATAATGGTACAGGGTTGGTCGTCACGATCACCGAATACATCCACAATTCCACATCTCCACACGAATTGGAAACGGTAAACGAATTGGCCTACCTGATCAACAGTTTAGCAACAGTGATGTTAGCGAACGCATGACGCAACGTTCACGCACAGAATTCGGCAGGCAGTGCAGTGCATGCTACAGTCTATGTGCACATGTACAGTCACACACTCACAGTGAGTTAATCACTCGATATATGACAGCACTATATCCATCGATCGAGATAATTAGGACATCCAAAAACACATTTGCAGGACGACAAGAAGATAATGTGATTATCCTTCCACTATTTGAGAAGAAAAATGCACAAATTTGTCGTGAATTCGCAAATTCAGATGGAGTTTTGCGGGAGAAATTAAAAGCTGCGCCATATCGACATGCGCGCGCACCAACTTGTTTATCGGCATGATTGTGTGCATTTGTGTTTTATAAGTATATTGACTATTCACGTGTGAAATTGCTGCCTATTAGCACATGGTACAGCGCTAGAGAGGTCCATACAATATTGACTCTCTATGCTTTGCTGGAGTGAGCCTCGGCCTCGCCATCGACGAATCACCGGCAAATACAATTGTCAATTGGACACTACACAGAAAGATATTAATGGGACAATATTACAAATTTGTTTACATCGTAGCTAAGTGTAAAATCTGAACTCTAGATGATGATTTGAATTCCTTTCAAGAAATTAAACGTTCCTTTATATTCTAATATTTACTGGATAAGTAAAAAAAAGCATATTAATTCAGTAATTTTACATACCTTCAGGCTTTTTGAGTGGCAATTAATTCTTCTCTGAGGAATTCCGCCGCTATTTAGGGAGTGTGGTATCTTCAAAAGAAAAATTGAAAGAAAAAAAAATCATATTTTAAACGTTCGTCTATGATGAGCAAGGAGATAATTATTACAATAACTCCTTGGTCTGAGCTAAGTTTACAAGACGCTGTCCAATACCATCAATCATAAAGACTCTCCACGCTCCAGCAGGAGCCCCCAAAGAGAGAAAAAGTAAAAGAGCGTAGGAAGAAAAAGAAGCAGACGAAGAAACATTTTTGAAAATTCAGAGTCGAAAACGAATCGTCTTTTTTCACTAATAATTTAATGAAACGTAAAGTTTCCGCGCTTCGCGCGAGAGGGGGGAAATGAATTCAGACAAGGCCGGACTAAAGAGTCGAGAAGGCGGTACAACGAATCGCGCCATTGCGTCAAAGCTTCCGCGCTTAATTCGCGCGGGAGGCCGGGGCAAACTGACTTCAGACAAGGATTAAGAGTCGAGAACTACAACGAATCGTCTTCTTTCTCTAATAATTTAATGTAACGTCAAAGCTTCTGCGCTTCGCGCAAAAGGGGGGAAGCGAAATTTAGACAAGGATTAAGAGTCGAGAACGTACGGTACAACGAATCGTCTTCTTTCTCTAATCATAATTTAATGAAACGTCAAAGCTTCCGCGCTTCGCGCGGAAGCAGGGGAAAAATGATTTCAGACAAAGATCAAGAGTCGAGAACGGTACAACGAATCGTCTTCTTTCTCTAATAATTTAATGTAACGTCAAAGCTTCTGCGCTTCGCGCGAAAGGGGGGAAGCGAAATTTAGACAAGGATCATGGTCGAGAACGTACGGTACAACGAATCGTCTTCTTTAATTCTCTAAAGTGAAACGTCAAAGCTTCCGCGCTTCGCGCGGGAGCGGGGGGTAAAATGATTTCAGACAAAGATCAAGAGTCGAGAACGGTACAACGAATCGTCTTCTTTCTCTAATAATTTAATGTAACGTCAAAGCCAGGGGCGGATCCAGCCGGCGGCAAGGGAGGGGGCCTAAAAAGGGGCCTACTTCGTGCGAAAATTTGAAAATCGTGCCGGTCGATTTTTCGCTCAGTGGGGTAGTGAGCAAAAAAATTTTGGCACCCGAAAAAAAAGGGTAATTTTTTTCCACCACCACCCCCCCTTGGGCGCCAGGGTAGTGAGCACAATTTTTTTGGCATCCGAAAAATTTTCCTACGGAAGGGTTATTTTTTTCCACCACCACCCCCAACTTGGGCGCCAGGGGAGGGGGCCCAACTTCTTTTTTCAAAAAAGGGTGTTTTTACCAGTTTTTTTCTAGGGAGGGGCCCGGGCCCCTGACCCCTGGATCCGCCACTGGTCAAAGCTTCTGCGCTTCGCGCAAAAGAGGGGAAGCGAAATTTAGACAAGGATTAAGAGTCGAGAACGTACGGTACAACGAATCGTCTTCTTTCTCTTATAAATTAATGAAACGTCAAAGCTTCCGCGCTTCGCGCGGGGGCGGGGGAAAAATGATTTCAGACAAAGATCAAGAGTCGAGAACGGTACAACAAATCGTCTTCTTTCTCTAATAATTTATTAACGTCAAAGCTCCCCCTCCCTGCACCCACCCCCTAGGCCAAAATTTAGAAAGCCCAATTCGTGAGAAAAGCCGATCAATAAGCACACCAAAACAAAATTATTAATTTTTTTTTTTGCCAGGGGAGGGGGCCCGTCTTATTTTTAAAAGATGTTTTTACCTGTTTTGGGGGGCCAGGGGGCCCGGGCCCCCTCCCCTGGATCCGCCACTGGCTCCCATACACGAAAAGGACTAAAATTTCAACTTTTCATAAATGTATGACTCGGGATGGTCTTTTTTTTTTAGAGGACCTGTAATAATGTACTCTCCATAATATATTTTTGAGTAGTATACAGTGCCCCGAGGATGAAGGCATTTTCAAGAAGAAAAGCAGAAATAATTGATATTTTTGTACGCAACAAACGGGAGAGTTAGAGAGTAATCCGGCACTACGTCACAATCCACTGACAAAATCGCCGATTTGAGATTCGTACAGCTGTAGTGATCTCATATTTCAAACACTCATAACTTTCTTTATATTGGTCTGATTTATTTCAAACTTTCGCCATTCTGTTTCTCTGATTTTTATGCTTTCATTCAAATGAACTTTTTAGAAAGGTTGAATTGCCCTTTAAAAGCTGAAGTGCTGAACTCTGAAATTCCAAAATTTCAATGAATTAGGCCTACTTAAAGTCCTCTTCAGGGATGTATTGAAGGAAAAGATGACAAATTGTGAAGACGTATATTGTCAGGACCATGCAGGGGCGGATCCAGCCTGCAGCAAGGGAGGGGGCCGAAAAAGGGGCCCACTTCGTGCGAAAATTTGAAAACCGTGCCGGCCGATTTTCCGCTCAGTGGGGAGGGGGTAATGAGCAATTTTTTTTTGCCTCCGAAAATTGAAAATTAGAAAAGCGTGCCGGTCGATTTTTCGCTCAGTGCCTCCGAAAATTGATTTTTTTTTCTTCTTTTTCTTTCTTTTTACCACCACCCTCCCCTTGAGCGCCAGGGGAGGGGGCCCATCTTCTTTTTTTTTACAACAAAAGGTGGATCCGCCACTGGTCAGGACATTGTTGGGACAAACTGCATTCAGCACAAAAAGAAAGTGGACACTATAATTATATACAATTCAGATAATGGGGCATCTGGCCATTCCAATGTTGAATGTTGGAGGTTTCCTATTGTTGCCCACGATCTTGGGTGGAAAGGAAAGGCATCTTGACCGTGAATGTTTGTCATACCCATGCAGTCCTAAGACGAGACTACAGTTGACACCAAGAGCTCAATCTTCCTCATTGTGTCTCGTTCTTTGTTTTCATTGTTGAATAATAATGTTTTACAGATGCACATGTTCATTAACCCTTACTGTGGGAGCCCCCTCCACATTTTCAGAGATTGCGCCGCAATTTTTTTCCCTCAAGTCTTACGCACATTTTGATACCTCTTTCGTCGAAATCGGATATACCTGTATAGGTGTTACATAACAATTAGTATGCGCTATGTATGAAACGTCAAAGCTTCTGCGCTTCGCGCGATAGGGGGAAGCGAAATTTAGACGAGGATTAAGAGTCGAGAACGATACAACGAATCGTCTTCTTTCTCTAATAATTTAATGAAACGTCAAAGCTTCCGCGCTTCGCGCGATAGGGGAAAGCTAAATTGAGACGAGGATTAAGAGTCGAGAACGGTACAACGAATTTTTGGCCTAGGGGTGGGTGCAGGGGGGAGGGAAATGAATTCAGACAATTATTATTTAAGAGTCGATCGAGATCGAACGGTACAACGAATCGTCTTCTTTATCCAATAATTTGATGAAACGTCAAAGCTCCCCCTCCCTGCACCCACCCCCTCGGGCCAAAATTTAGAAAGTAACGTGCCCCTCACTTGTGTACATTACAATTGACGAGTGCCAGAATGAGACAAAACGAATCTTCTGAGATAAATTTTGGATAGGTTTGACACGAATCTTTTTATTTTCTTATAAGAATATGCAGCCGTGACTGAAAAAATGTTGAAAAACGCTTTTAGCTAAACCAGGGTGACCAAACCTCCGACAGTTTATTGTTTCGTATTTTAACTATTAATTATTTGTTGTCCCCCGTCCAGTATCGAATCTCTCCGGGACACCATCTGTCCCGTATTATTTTGTAAAATAATTGTTGAAAATTTAGAATATCCAAGTCATAAGCCAAAATGTAGGCCTGTATTAATGCATGAACAAGATTTTGACCGCTCACTTCTAATACTAAAGGTTCAGAATCAAAATTGTATGTCATATAATCAGTACAACTCATTCTAGTTAATACTAAGACTTTAATCCAACCTTGATAGCAAACTTGTCTAGAATAAAGCAGAAAAATCAGAAAAGCATACTGATGAAAGTTTGAATGAAATCGGACAAAAAAATTGAAAGTTACGAATTTTTGAAAGTTGCAATTACTAGGTATGCATGGGCTCTTCAAATTGGCTGAAGTGATAATGTTTATGTGATGTAGTGGCGGACAACATTCCCATTTGCTCCTATCAAGGGCGGATCCAGCCGGCGGCAAGGGAGGGGGCCAGAGAGGGGGCCCATTTCGTGAGAAAATATTTAGCGGCGAATCAGCCAGCCGGTGAATAAGCGGGGAGGGGAAGGATAAGGAGCATTATTATTTTATTTTTTTTGCCCAATTCGTGAGAAAATATTTAGCGTCGATTTTTAGCCAGCCGGTGAATAAGCACACCAAAACAAAATTATTATTATTATTATTTTTTAACCAGGGGAGGGGGCCCGTCTTATTTTTAAACTGTGTTTTTATCTGTTTTGGGGGCCAGGAGAGGGGGCCCGGGCCCCCTCCCCTGGATCCGCCACTGGCTCCCATACACAAAAGGACTAAAATTTCAACTTTTCATAAAATTAATGTATGACTCGGGATGGTTTTTTTCTATTTTAGAGGACCTGTAATAATGTACTCTCCATAATATATTTTGAGTAGTGCCCCGAGGGTGAAGGCATTTTCAAGAAGAAAAACAGAAATAAATGATATTTTTGTACGCAACAAACGGGAGAGTAATCCGTCACTACGTCACAATCCACTGACAAAATCGACGATTTGAGATTCGCACAGCTGTAGTGATCTCATATTTCGAACACTCATAACTTTCTTAAAATTGGTCCGATTTATTTCAAACTTTCGCCATTCTGTTTCTCTGATTTTTATGCTTTCATTCAAATGAACGTATTAGAAGGGTTGGATTGCCCTTTAAGAGCTGAAGTGCTGAACTCTGAAATTCCAAAATTTCAATGAATTAGGCCTACTTAAAGTCCTCTTCAGGGATGTATAGAAGGAAAAGATGACAAATTGTGAAGACGTAACTGCATTCAGCACAAAAAGAAAGTGGACACTATAATTATATACAATTCAGATTTTCATTGTTAAATAATAATGTTTCACAGATGCACATGTTCATTAACCCTTACTGTGGGAGGCCCCCCTCCACATTTTCAGAGATTGCGCCGCAAATTTGTATTCCTCAAGTCTTACGCATATTTTGATACCCTTTTCGTCGAAATCGGATATACCTGTAAGGTGTTACATAACAATTATCATGCGTATGTCATCAAAAAGTGCTATATACTGCAGATATTCATATTCAAGCAGAAATGTGAATACAGGTTTAGGTGTATTTCTTCATATAAAGTAGGAGATATGAATTGATATCAACTTTGGTTTAGTATGTTTCTCAAAGTAATTTGAAGTATTCCAGAACTAAAGAATACATTAGAAATAAAACAATAGATATAAAAAATAAAAAATAAAAAATAAAATACACACGAAAATAAAATGATAAATTCCGAACCTTTTTTTTACGGATATGAGCAGTGACATGCAGATGGGTAGTGGAGAAATATTATTCTACTACGGTGAGAAAGTGTGAAATCATGATTGTTTTTGGCTTTGCTCACAGTGCTTAACATACTTTCAACAACAACAACATAACAAATCACGCAATTGGCGTATTCATAATTCATGCAAATTAACCTATGCATTTTCAAATATCATAAACATTAAAATAATGAAACTTCATGAATTTGAAATGAAGGAAACATTTATTCAATACACTTTCAAGATTCTTCACAATACTAGAGAAAAATATGTAGAGTTTTCTGAAAATGCAAAAAAATAAATAGCATCAGTTTGCTTAATTAATTATGCTATAACAACACAAATTTGCATATTAGGAAAAAACTAATTATACCATCTTGTTTCATACGTGAATATCTACAAAACTGCAATTGTTCGTGTTCATTGGACATTCGACGGCCCAGATCATATGGGGGGGGGCTCCCATGCAGCCCCTCAGTCAGGGAGATGCTCAAAATAGCCCAGTACAGTAAGACTTAATTTACTAAGGGTTAACGTTTGAATGGCTATTTTTGTGATCAGACCTTCCAACGGTTCAATGAATTTGCCCATCCAAGCGTTAAAGTTCAAATTAAACGTGATTTCCATGGATGTTGGTAGAGTATTAGTTTTGCATTAATTTGATATATATTTCATTATTTTTATTGACGGTTTACATGCCATATGAACATTCTAACAATAAAGAGTGTCCACTTTCTTTTCTTGCTCAGTTTATTTGAAAACCACCATCTCAGAGGAGAACAGATCTATACCGACCACCGTACAGGCGCGTAGCCAGGCCGGGGGGGATGGGAGCGGTCGCCCCCAAAAAAAAAAACCGCCGGCCAAAAAAGAGAGAGAGAGAAGAGAAAAAAGTAAGAGGACGTAGGAAGAAAAAGGAGCAGGCAAAGAAACATTTTTGAAAACTCAGACATAATAATTTAATGAAAGGTCAAAGCTTCCGCGCTTCGATGAGAACAGTACAACGAATAGTTTTCTTTTTCTAATAATTTAATGAAACGTCAAACTGAATTCAGACAAGGATTAAGAGTCGAGAACCGGCCCAACGAATAACCTTGTTTCTCTAATAATTTTAATGAAACGTGGAAGCTTCCGCTCCGCGAGGGAGGCGTTATTTTTTTCGGCGGCACAGATTGGGGTTAGGTGCGTGTTGAGCCTATGGGAAAGTTTAGGGTTAGGGTTAGGGTTAAATCAAGACCTCTTTTTAAAAAAAAGCCCCAATCTGTGCCGCAGAAAAAAAATGACGCGCGCGGGAGGGGGAAAACTGAATTCAGATAAGAATTAAGAGTCGAGAACGTTATACGAATCGTCCTCTTTCTCTTATAATTTAATGAAACGTCAAAGCTTCCGCGCTTCGCGCGGGAGGGGGGAATTAAACTCCCCCAGGCTCCCTGCACCCACCCCTATAGGGAGCGCGCTGAGCGCGCTCTGTAAACTGTATCAGTGATTCGCCCGCTCCGCGGGCTCATCAGTGCCCCCCTAAAATTAAATCCTGGCTACGCGCTTGCCACCGTACCCACGCCCCCGGCCCTACTTTATAACTTTTGCAATGAACCTCGAATCTTACAGTTTGGCTAAATATGTTTTAGTAATCAGTGGCAAAAAAACCCCCACACGTTAAAAGGCCTATCCATGAGTCAAATAAAGAAAAACAGTTATGACTTTCACAAAAGCTGTCTACGTGTGTCGATTGGATGACGGATAATAAGCTTTCTTTACACTTGGGAAAAACAGAAAGCATTTTTTTTGGTTCTAAAAGTAGTTCTAAAAGTCAATTGAATTCAAAGTGACACACAATAATCAAGTAATCGAGAGAAAAGAATCTGTGAAGTATTTAGGCATTGAGTTGGCTTATAGCGCAATTTCATTTTAATCTTTAGTAGAATCAGTTGTAAAAAAGCAAATTCTCGTCTGAAATTTTTGTACAGATATCAAAGTTGTATGGACTTATATGCAAGACGTATACTCTGTTTTCGGCTCTTATTCAATGTTTATTTGACTATGCTTGTAACCATGATGGTATAGTATAAACAAGTCAGATCAAAAGAAGATTATACAGAACAAAATGGTGAGATTCATCAACTTACTGTTGGCTGGTCCAAGAACTCATGTTGGCTATGTACTGCGAACTTTCTAAAGCTGGTTTTCTTGAAGTCAACCAAAGATCAAAACAACTCGTATTGCATCACGTGCATAAAATATATCACACTATATTCGATCCATGCAACTTCGATCTTGTTACTGACTTACATGATTATAATACAAGAAATAGCCGATTCAACTTTAACTTACCAGAAAGAGTAGGTAGTATTGGAAATTCGTTTTATTACAATGCCATAAAACATTGGAATTCCCTTTCCAATGGTATAAAGGAAATAGAAAACTATGCTCATTTTAAGAGGAAATTAAAGGAATACCGAATACTTGAGAGTCAGAGAAGAGAAACGAATGACATGTTATATGATTGAAATTGGTATTCTTCTGCCGGTTCATACTTTTACATTTTGTATATACTTATGTTTTTGTACGTTATAGAAATTCTACAAATTCATCATTATTTTCCTCTTCTTCTTCCTCCTCCTCCTCCTCCTCCTCTTTTTCTTCTTCTCCTTTTTCTTTTTCTTCTTGTACTTATTACCATTGGCAGTTTAACGTTGTTATTATTATTATCTTTAATATTTTTTCTTTTTCTTATCTGACTATAAATATTACTATTTTAACTTATTAATGTTGTACATGTCTAGCTGTAGGGGACCCCACTGGAAATCAGCTCTAATGAGCTTTCGTGGGTTATCCTGTTCAAGCTGACCTAATTTTGATCTGTTATTCCTGTATATTGTTGTATGTTGGAAGCTTGTCGAATAAAAATCAATCAATCAATCAATCACAACAAGTTAGTTGAATCCTGAATATTTTTTTGTAATGTTCGGACAAATTTAGGGCATGAATGCTTGATTTCTTACTTTTTTGGCGTGGGTTTGTAAGTTCAATGATAGATGAATTTTGATTGGTTGGCCCTCTTTGGTTGTGTAATGTTATATGCAAAGTAGCACGTACAGCTGATCGCGATCATAACAAACACATCTTCTGGTTGCACAACCACTTTTGAAACTTGTAAAACTTAGTGGAAATAACTCAAAATCGCATACTATGAAGTTTGGGAGATTGAAAACAAGTTGTTGTATACATTGGATGGAAAAGTCTTTTAATTGACTTTAAAATAGCTAAATTTATTGAAAACATGGAATGGCGCGAACTCAAATTTGTCTTTCGCGCCATCACGGTTTTGCCTCACCCCATAAGTTCACAAATATCAAGCCGCTTACCCTTTGTTCACAAACGGGAACTGGTACATTCAGACAATAATTTCTCTTGATTAAAATGATCCATGTTATATCTTTATAGTTTTCCATATTTATAGTCGACATAATATGATTTTATAATTATATTTAATCATATGTGTATGAACTTTTTTCTGTCTAGGCGCAGGTCTATATCAGGCGACTGAACTCTTGGTGAACTGGCGTGCGCGCGGTGAAAGGTTATCAAGTAAACTCGAAATTGTGCATTCAAAGTGAGCAGAACGGCGCAAAAGTAACCAAAATGGTGAAAACCCGGCACGGGGGCGACGTGGATGCTAGTCCAGGAGGAGAAATTCTTTCTCTCCGTTCCAGAAATGCAAAGAGATATTCAAGAAGTGATGCAGAGGTGAGGAAAATTGTATGCCTTTGCTTGAAATCGTTTATCTTGCGAGCCTAATGTACGTGAGTGTATTGTGCTTGTTCTATGGGGTTTCTGTGGCGGGGCGCTCAGGCACTGTTTCTATGTGGCCGCTGGGAGCGGAGCACCGTTCGATAATAATATTTATGAGGAGAGTGTCTGCCCGAGCACCGCAACACAAAAACTCGGAGGCAAGGTGCGTGCGCTTTACCAGTGTGTTTCTTTGGGGCAGACATCGGACGTGCAGCTGTTTTGGCGCGGCAAGTGATTATTGAATAAAGTGTTTGTTGTAACTTGTATGTCTGTTTTTAATGTTGCTGATATTGTGGAAGAGGTAGAAAAAGAAAGTGACTAATGTTATGATAGTTAAGTACTTTCTCTTTCCTGAAAATCTAGTCAGAACTCCTACTTTTCAATTGTTATGACAACATCATTTTGCTAACAAAAAAAAAAAAAAATCATATTTTTTTTCAGAATACAGAGGCTAGAGCCAAGTAAAGAGAGTGACATAATTGAGAATAAGCAACTCTTTGGCCTTTTGGGTTTTTTATGTTGTGAAGGGGGAGGGGTAAGATTTAGTGAGTGAGTGTGCTCATGGACAAATGTAGACCCTAGATAGGTCTAGGGTGTCTGAACGATTTTTCAATTTTCCCTTTTGGATTGTTTTTCACCATTATGGTTGGATAATTTAAAAAAAAATCATTCACTCAGAATAATACATTTCAAATTTCAAGACTCACCGATGTTTCTATCAAAAGATACAGCCCCTTCAAATCAAAGAAATATTCATGGTATTTTTCTCAGAATCGATGAAAAAGACGTACACGCAGAGTTATGTTGTTTTGCTAAATTTAGCAAAACACCAGTTTTGCGCAATATGCAAGCGTACGCGTGTTGCTTCACTGCATGCGCAACTCGACGCAATCGGCAATCCATTGTCTTCAATGGGCATCCACTTACGGGTTTGTACACACGCGGTCCGATGCATATATTCATGTGCAGATTTTACGCGCTATCACCATGGGTTCGGCCGGGGCGGAGCTCACGCCTCCCTACTTAGCTGATCCGAAAAATGTGGGGAAGGGTATTTTCAAACTGTAATTGTTTGTGATCCCTGGGGGCTAGCGAAAAAATAAGCGCATAGATATATTCCTCTGGACTGGGACTACTTATCGATCGGGGCGTCATATCTCAAAAGTGGCAAACCTCGGAGTTAGCCAGGGCACAATGTTTAAATCGCTGTTTTGACCAAGATATTTTTAGAATTCCGAGATGACGCCCTTTGGAAATATGGGGATTCACCTGCTCTTTCATATGACCCTCATTTATTGAGTATCACCTTCAGGATCACAAAGAATAAAGGTTTGAATTTCAATTTAAAAAAAAAAACTTTGACCAATTTTGGATGATCCCGCAATGCACATAGACCGCATAGGGATGCGTGCAATCTCTATGGGAAGAATTTTAGCACACAATATCGGGTGCGCGATGAGACACCCTACCTAGACCTAGATCTAGATCTAACAGTTAGAACTTAGAGGAAGCAGTTGAAAATGTATTAATTTGTGTCAGGAAGCAGCACAACAGATCCAGAGTAAGTGAAACTTTTGAGGAAATATGCCTCCATATTCCCTAAAGGTCTGGTAAATCAATTGCAAATAGAATCTCTAAACATAGACTACGATTAGGGTGTCTGATCGCGCACCCGATGTTGTGTGCTAAAATCCTTCCCATAGAGATTGCACGCAGCCCTATGCAGTCTATGTGCATTGCGCGATCATGCAAAATTGGTCAATGTTTTGATTATCAAGTTGAGATTCAAACCTTTATTCTTTGTGATCCTGAAGGTGATCCTCAATAAATGAGGTGTCGTATGAAAGAGCAGGTTAATCCCCATATTTCCAAAGGGACGTCATCTCAAAATTCCAAAAATATCTTGGTCAAAACAGCTATTTAAACATTGTTTCCTGGCTAGCTCCGAAATTTGCCACTTTTGTGATATGACGCCCCGAGCGATAAGTAGTCCCAGTCGTAAGGAATATATCCATACGCTTATTTTTTTGCTAGCCCCCAGGGATCACAAACAATTACAGTTTGAAAATAGTAAATACCCTTACCCCCATTTTTCGGATCAGCTAAGTAGAGGCGTGAGCTCCGCGCAGGCTGAACCCATGGTGATAGCGCGTAAAATCTGCACATGCATATGCATCGGACCACGTGTGTGTATTAGGCGAACAGACCCGGAAGTGGATGCCCATTGAAGACAATGGATTGCCGTTCGCGCTCAAGTTGTGCATGCAGCTAAGCAACACGCGTACGCTTGCATATTACGCAATTCAGCCGTTTTGCTAAATTTAGCAAAACAACATAACTCTGCGTGTACGTCTTTTTCATCGATTCAGATGACAAAAATAGCATGAATATTTCTTAGATTTGAGGGGGCTGTATCTTTTGATAGAAACATCGGTGAGTCTTGAAATTTGAAATGTATTATTCTGAGTGAATGATTTTTTAAAATTATCCAACCATAATGGTGAAAAACGATCCAAAAGGATGGTCCTTGAGACAAGTAACCATTTTGTGAAAATATGCCCATACAATCTGACAATGACAAAGTATTGATCGCCTTTCATGAACTCTTGTGATTATCTTGTATTGATAATTGTTGGGTATATATGCGAGTTTTCGTAGATAATTTTTCAGAAAATCGTCGGGTAAACTAGACCCAAAACTTTGGCGATAAGAAGGGTGTATTTTTCAAACATTACACCAGACCTTTCATGAATATGGGCGTATTTTTTCACAATAGTTTGGGTAGCCTGACAACCCTACCTGATGCGAAGACCCGATGGAACGAAGAACTGTGAGGAAGACTATGAGGTGTCACGGTATGCCCGTATAGATTCAGATTTGTGAACTATCTCACTCCTTCATTGCAGGATAATATGTTATCAAGTGGGGATGACAACACTCCTAGGAGCAAGAGACAAAGAATTGTTTCCGTGAGAGCATCAGGAGGGAACTCCGAAGACAGTCCAGGATACAGAGGCATGACCAGAAGAAGGTAAGAAACTTTTATTCATCAGATGGTGATAAATAACTATGTCCAAGCATATCCACACTCTGTAATTAGGCCAAGTAAAATTGAATCATAGGTACCTATCCTTTTTTTTTTAAACAAGGAGGAAAGACTTCCATATTTTGATACTTTTCTTGCGTACCCAACTCCAAAGACGTCATTTTCAGGACAATTACAAAAGAAAGAAAGGATTCACTTGTCTAAACCAAACTATCTTGTACATTAAATTTATTAGCATACATATGACATAGTTACAAGTACATGTAGGCCTTTTTGTAAACATGCTGCTTGTACTGTGTACCATCAATACATTTCCTGAAATTCACCCAACTTTTATTATACATTTCAAAGAATGAGAAAATGAAGAAAAACATTTTTTATTCCTGTCTCCTAGCTATCACAGATCAGGGGCTTCTCCGCCCACCCCTGAGCAGATGGATCCAAGTCCCATGCGGACCAAGGGCAAAGACAAGAGCCCAGACTCTACTGTACCCAGCGACCAGACACCCTCCACATCTAAACCGACACCCAAGAACCAGAAGGAGTCTGCCTGGAGTCGATCCAGGGAGTTCCGTAGCCTCACCAAGGATAGCCATGTGGAGGTGATCGAAGAGGAGGACGATGAGGATGGTATACGCCGTAGCCGACGACCGAGGAAACAGATTTACAGCACCATGAATCAGAACCTCCTGAGTAAGCAGACATTCACTTGATATCTTTTTTGCCTCCACCGCAGAAAGTGTTCCAGGTCTGCTATGATCTCTGTTTTTGTCCTGCCATCCAGCCATTTTATGTTGGAGTAGCATTGTAAAATGAACTTTATCACTGTAAGGCACATATATGTATACAGGACTCTATACTAACAGGTGCCTGATGCACATGAGCACCTCCCCAACCACTGCAAAAAAGAAAAAAAAGGAAAAATTTTAACTTTTGGTCCATGTAAAAAGAAAATAAATCTCTATTTGGTAACATGGACAGCTCTTTAATTTTGATGAAAAGCCAGAAATTTTATTTTACTGGTCAGATTGATGTGGAAATGAGAACTATTGGGAAATGTACTTTCAGAAATTGTTATATTGTCAGGGAAGCGACTTTTCCGGCCATAGCCTGAATACAGGCCATGACACATCCCCATTTCAGGCTTTTTCATGCTTCATACTGTACAGTACATTTCAACAGGCTCCAACGTGTCGGAATCTGTTTTGTTTGTTTGTTTGTTTGTTTGTTTGCTTTTATTTCTGCGTTCAAAATAATACAATACATAATATAAAATGTGTTTACAAAGATAATATACAAAACAATTCATAAGATAAACAATATAGTCATGATACATAATGAATACAAAATAAGGAAGTGAGCTTAAACTTTTTTTTTATAGACAAATATACATATATACATACATATACATACATATACATATATATATATATATACATATACATAGCACATGCATACATACATATACATACACACATACACCTATACATACTCTCACATATAATATAACATAATATAATACATATAATATAATATATAATCCAGTCAATGAACGCAGGAGACCGCCATCGTGAGCGGTAAGGCTTGAAATTGATGGCGGCCTCATAAAAAGATTCGTGACTGAAATTGATATTTACTGATCAAGTGGGTGCACATACCTGCCAACCACCCCGATTTAGGCGGAGTTCCTCCGCATTTTTCATACCAACTCCGAATTCCGAGTGCATGCCTCAAAACTCCGATTTTTTAAAATTTTAAAATATTTTTAAAACAAACGACTGTTGCATAAGACTAAAGCATAACACAGCACTGATAACCAGATCACGCCGACATCCGCGCGCGCTCATAGAAGATATACACAGCGCAGCCCGAACGTGATCGTTAGTTCCGCAGTCATTATCCATGTACTGCATGTACTAGTACATGGAAGCACGTGCGCAAGCTATATCGATAAAGTGTGTGCGGACGTTGTACTAATACATACACTACATGCAGCGTTGTTGCATAGTAACTGCATGCATATAGCCCACGTGTATTTATATTACATGTGCAGTTGATACACCGTGCATAAACACTGTATACATTGGCGTGTTTTCTTCAATGCTTGTGCGATGACTGCGATCGTGGAAGCTTGTTATTTACCGGACTTCCTCAGATTTATTTTGGATTACTACTACTATATTCTTCTTCTTCGTTGATTTCTCCATTTTTGAAGGACAAAATGGGTAAGACTCGTGCTGTTCACAATCAGCTGGATTGGTTGGTTCCAGTAGCCAGTAATTCTGAATCTTTCTACCTTTGCAAAATAGGGCTCCTAACTGAGGTGGGTAGTGAAACATGTAGTTTTGTGAGTGTTCACATTTTGATATTTCAAAATTGTTTATGTGTGGGGCGAAAAGGTTGAAGGAAAAGGCCCATTTGCACCATTAAAATGGAGAGAAAAAAAAATAGACCCTAAAGTCCTGTGTACCCCCAATCTACGGGCTACTACCCCAATCCTTCGGTGGTTCGCGACCTCGTAGTCCATCCAGAAAAATTTACTCCTAATTTCTCTTGTCTCAGGTTGGCAGGTATGGGTGCATTGCAGGTGCAGGTGCTGGTGCTGTATGTAGCAGTTGAGTAAAATGAGGATATTGAATGACGAATGTGAATATTTATGTGAATATATTAATTTGGAGTATGGGATTCATAAGATTGAATGATAGTTTTTTTAGAGTGGCTTTCAAGGAGTATATGGTCGAACAAGATTTAATATTGTCTGAAAGATTATTCCAGATGTCTGGACCATGATGACGAATTGATTTAGAGGCAATTAACAGTCTTGGGTTTGTGAGATGAAAGTTTCCGGATATGCGAGTTGGGTAGGTATGGACAGAGCTATTGAACTTAAACATGTCATCAAAAGACGAAGGGAGCAGATTATTAATATACTTAAACATAATGATAGCTATTTGAATAGTATATAAGTCGGCAATTTTAGTGCTTTTTGTTTAAAAATAAAGGATCGGTGTGGGCCAAGTAATGCGATCCTGTACAAATGCGAATTGCTCTCTTTTGTAGTTTAAAAATAGAAGTCAGCTTTGTAGAACCACAACTAGCCCAAACAACGTTACAGTAGGTTATATATGGGAGTACTAACGAATTATACAATAAAAATAAAGTTTTATGAGGTAAAATAAATCTTAACTTGAAATTATTCCAATACTTTTTGAGATATTTATTATGATATGGTGCAGATGTTCATTCCAAGATAAAGTTTGATCTATGATAACACCTAAAAATCTAGAGTGAGTTTTCTGCTCTAATGGCATGCCGTCAATCTGTAAGTGAATTGGAGTATCAGTAATATGAGAATGGTGTTTAAAATAGATGAAGTGGGTCTTTTTTGTGTTCAAAGATAGTTTGTTAGCTTTAAACCATTGTGATACTTTGTTTATTTCATGATTTAATATGTTGTTTAAGGAAGTGAGATTTTTATGAGAAAAAAAGATATTTGTGTCGTCAGCGAATAATACAAAAGATAAAATGGAGGATGTATTAATAATGTCATTGACATATAGCAGAAATAACAGTGGGCCTAGAATGGAGCCTTGAGGGACACCACATTGAACTAAAAGTGAATCAGAGTCATAACCATTAAATGTGACATATTGTCTTCGATTTCTTAAATAATCTTTAAACCAAAGGAGTGATTGACCTCGTATACCATAATAATTAAGTTTTGAAAGTAAAATATCGTGATTAAGTGTATCGAAAGCCTTACTGAGGTCACAAAATATACCAATGACATGTTCTTTGTTAGCTATGGCGTGTGTAATTTTATCATAAATTTGGATCAAAGCCAAGTTTGTTGAGTAATTTTTTCTGAAGCCATATTGATTAGAAGTTAGCAAATTGTGTTTGTTGATAAATTCATAGAGTCTATTATATACTATTTTCAAGCTCATTATTTAAAAACCAACTGGTATTCCTGTATTGTAAATTATGAATGACGCTATGGAGGTGTCGTGGTCGAGTGGATACGTCACCGGCCTGTCGATCAAAAGGTCTGCGGTTCCAGTGATGCCGGGGCACTAATGTCCTTTGGCAAGACATTGATCTACATTTGCCACACTCACCCAGGTGTTGTAAATGGGTACCTGGCAGGAATTAATTCCTTGAAATGCTAGAGCGCAGTAATGGCCGCCTTGCTAAAGCCAGGGTAATAATCAGGGCAGCGCCGGGAGTGTCACAACGTGACGGACATGTGCGCTATAATAAGAAGCCACCATTATTATTATAATAATAATTATTATTTCATTTTTCTCTTGTATAGCTGAAATGATGTTAGCTGGGGGTGCAAACCCGAGCCCGGAAGAGGTGATGCTACGTCGGAAGAAGCCCCTGAGACCACCTAGGAAAGAAGAAACTGATGAGGAGGAGGGGGAAGAGGAGGATGAGGATGAGGAGCAAGAAGGAGATGGAGAAAATGTAAATGTCAATCATTTATTTTAAGTTCAATCAATCTTTACTTGTGCTGACTTTTACTCCTGTATTAAGAACAGCCAAGTCTAAATGAAAATATAGAAAACTGCCATCAAATATGGAATTTCACTATTCTTTGTATGTGGTAAATGTAATAATGTTCAATTGAAATTTGGTTAAAATGATGACTCTTAATCTTGTTTGACAGAGTGAGCCCGGCACTGACATGTACTCACGTATCAAGAACAGGCAGATACAGAAGCGGTTGGAGAGACAGCAAGAGAGGGAGGAAAGACTACAAAGGCAGCTGGAGAAGGAGGAAGAGAAACAAAAGAGGAGACAAGAGAATCAAGGCAGTGGTGATGAGGAGGAGGACGACGAGCGATTCCAATGAAGATGATTCCGAAGAGGATGATGATGAAGAAGAAGGTGAAGGTGAGTGCATTTCTTAGATTGAGAGAGATTGATAGGGGTGGGGGAGGGAGAGAGATATCAAGTAGAGTCGGAGAAAGGGAGAGAGAGATACAGAGCAAGAGTGAGAGACACAATGAGACAGACAGGCAGACAGAGAAAAGACGGAGACAGAGAGATAGAAAAAAACAGAGAGAGAGGGAGAACAATATTTGCATTGTAAACTTGAAATGGATATCTTCAATCATGTAAATCATGCCACAACAGGTCTGCACAGTCATCACAAACATGCATATGTATTGCTATAACCAAACCCTCAACTTCATATGTTTTATCATAAACAGAAGTAGAGGGAGAGGAGCCACAGTCCCAGTATTCTCTTCGTCAGCATCGTCAAATCACCAATCGCTATTCAGCTCCAATGTCGGGTAAGTAGAGCAGAGATAGTTTTTAGTATTTCGCTGTATGCTGTAAAAATCAGGCCGGTATTCAATTCCATACTTAAGTAAGAAATATGAGTATTTTCAGCTTAGATAAAATTGTTCGCTGACTTTGGTATTAAATTGATGCTTCTGGCTAAGTATTTTGCCCTAAATTTAAGACAGCTCCCTAGCAGACTTGAGCCAATTATTTTGGAAGCATTGATTGGCAGGCTGAAGGTTTTCATACGCAGTCATAAGTTGTGCACAATTATATTAGCGTGCAATTTACGTGTCGCATAAAATGCACGCTAATATAAATTTACTTAGCTAAGCCAAATACCTCAACAAAGTATGGAATTTAATACTGGCCCTGTATCCCTTGTGAAACTTTCAATTTGAAAATAAATGATATTTTTTAAAGATTTGCCGAGACGGTTGTTGTCTAATGTTACGAGTCATGAAAGCTGCCTTCTTGAATTTACCGATGTATACACAGAGATAGCAGCCCAGGCTCGTTCGATTGCCATTATTATAAATGTTTATTTTTAATGGGATAAATAATAAAATTCCTAATTTTCCTGAATAAATAAATTAGAATACTACAATATGTATTTATTTCGTTATTTAGATGGTAAAATTTGTCCGATATTATTACAATTAATTTTTTTATTTTTGTATTGTTTGGGTTTGAGCCGAACTTGTTTTGATCAGTGCCTAATAGGCACGTGTATTCTAGCTTGTTGATAGCTTGCGATCGCGACGTTGCAGAGGTCAGGATTTGGGATTTAAATGGCGTCAGTGAAGTCGCGCCCAGGACTGGAGAGGCATGAATCACAAAGGAGGAAAATGGGAAAAAAGTAAATATAGAATGAGCAATCATGACATGAAAATAGGTATAAAATGACAAGTTAATTAGCCTGCAAAAAGGTTTAAATTTTTCTGCCGAACATCCGAACCAGGCCTTTGTGTTCGGTTCGGTTCGGTTCGGCTCGGTTCGGAAGTGCCATGTTCGGCGAACTTCCGTTCGGTTCGGCGGTTCGGCTACAGCACTAGTTTCAATGTTGTAGTATTAGTGTAATCCTTTCTTCTTTAATTTTCTCATCTATTTTGGCAACTAATTGACCTTGGAATAATGCATAAAAGGTCACATGGTTGGAATCGTAGCAAATTATAGTGAAGCATAGAGAAGTATATCAACAGAATATTGCCTGATTTTATTTGGATCGACCAGCTGTCCATATAGTTTTTTTCAGTTTCAGTTTACTTTTTATTTGTTTCATTTCCAACAGAACAATCAATACAAACAATTATGACAAGAAACCAATCATAGAAATCAATGTACATTAATATAATGCATTTTGCAAATCATTAATTGAATTATGAAAAAGAGAATGTATAAACCTGTAAGTTATGCTTCTTTTTAAAAAAGTAAAAACTACATGAGAGTGTTTATTCTGTGCTTTGGATAAACTTTCATATATCTCTGTTTATATATACAGAACCCATGAAACGCCAGCAGAAATACGAGGATTTCATCAACCCCCATTCCCCTCTGAGGAGACGTCATTTCAAGCATAAGAAGCACCTTACCCCTGTGCATAGCCCCAGGCTAAAACGAAGGTAGGACCAATTTTTTTTTTTTTTTAATTTTACTTATGCTTAGATAAAGCAAGTATGTTTATTGTACATGAACGTTCAGTAGACCTATAGCTCAAAGTCTTGAGGTACTTATTGAGGACTAATGCTGAACCAAGGGGCACAACTTTTGACTTGGTTTCAAAGCTGGGACCTCCAGGTTATAAACCATCATCTATGAGTGGGTTATCTGGTCTATTAATAAGTCCTTTCACCTTTATTGAAAACACAATTTCGATATAAACTTGCATTATTTCTTGACAGAAGTAGTATTTCAAGATATGATTTTGAAATTGGGTTAGCAGTATGGAAGCACTTGAAGCACTGGTATTTTAGTGAAGGCTGTTACTCGTACAAGAGGTCCTTGGTCCGATCGTTGCTCAGTGCATTCATCCTTGGACAACTCGCTGTACCCACATTGGTACGTCTTGACCCAGATACATCGCAAGGGTGGGTAATAATAAGTACAGGACCCTCAAGAAGAGCACTGTCAATTCCAATTTGGCTACCGTGGGTGAACAAGACACCAAAGATGCAGAGCATAATACTTGTTTGTGATTGATCCCTATTAATTTGTATTGCATTCGTATTTCAGGACACACCATGGTGCCCGTGATCTTTCATCGACCAGCTCGGAAGGCTCTGATGATGAGAGAAGGTTTGAACGCAGGAAGAACAAGAGCATGATGAGAGCCAGAAACAGGTAAAAGGATCTTGAGATATAACCTCCCAACCATCCTGTGCAATATCCTTCAGTCATAACTTTATACTTTTTCTGAGAAGTTCCACTCCAACTCTTTGAGCATAGCCCTACAATTGTTATGTTAGAGGAATGTTTCCTATTTTGGGGTCTTCAAGCTACTGTTTTGAACCCTATATTCCTCTCTTTTTCTGAAATATTCTGTGTGAAAAGTATACAAAATATATTATTTTTTCCTAATTTTGCCTTGAGAGATTCCTAATTTTTGCTGTGAAAGGTTGGCAGGTATGTTAGATGCGTCTGAGGATTTGTTGCATTTGATGATTGTTGCCATGGCAAATTGAAAGCACAAAATGAGAACAAGTAGAGGTGTTGTCAAGTTGGGATGTGGATGTAATGGTCCATGGTTCAAGTCTCAGCTACAGCACTATTAGGGACTTTTAGATTTGCACGTCGACACAGTGGACTGCAACGTGTGACGTCCTTATGAGGCACTGTGAAGTCCTTTTAAGGCACTGCCGGGCACGGCCCAGTGCCTTAACGCAATGTCACACGCGGCAGTCCACGTTCTCGTCGTGTCAATCTAAAAGTCCCTAATATGCCACTGAATGAACGAGACCTGAATCTCATTTTGCCACTTTTGTATGCCTGTACTGGATAAAAAAATTACAGAGAGCCCATGTGATGGATATATATTGTATGAATTACTCCCAGGGAGTGGAGATGGTGCACACTTGTGTGAAACCTTGAAATCCAGTTAACACCATTGACGGTAACATTGAAAGGATGTATAAGTATTCACTCAGCACAATGTGGTAGATATTAATGTGATCTTTTTCAACTTTTTTTTTCTTCTTCCTGTAGGTGTCTTCCAATGAACTTGACTAAGGACGATATGTCTGGTGGAGTCATCAAGGATAGACAGAGAATAGGCGGTAGCCTGGCTGACGTAGATCCTATGAATATTGATTCATCGGTAAGTTCCTCTCATGGTTCCATGATAATTGCTCTTTGGTCAATCCTAAATGGTCATCAGACCAAATGATAAGTAGACAGGATGATTATTAGACCATGTTGATAGTAGACGAGCTGGATGTAGACCATATGGGAATAGACCAATTGGTAGTAGACGAACTGGTTGTAGACCAAATGGCTATAAATCCTTTGGTTGATCCTACACTGGCATTACAACTTCAACCCTGAAACAAACACTGTTACCCGAACCCTTAAAATATTACCCTTGCCCTACATCTTTGACCAAAGCAAATCTCACTGGTGCATGTGTAGCTTGGGTACACTTGATTATTTATGTTGTTGATACCCTCTTTTACCAGGTGACATTTGATGCTGTTGGATGTTTAGTTTGTTGCATCTAGGCTCTTTGATAAGAAGATATCAATGTGAACCTTCATGGCTTCATTCAGATAAACTGTACCTTTAATGTTTATTGTCTGTAAATCCTCATTTTTAGGTGACAATTGATGTTGTTGGAGATTTAGACTCTTGCGTGTAGGCTCTTAAGGCCTTTGTTTCCCCCTCAATGATATCAATAAGTTAAACTATACCGCAAAGGTGTAATTTTGTTTGGAATTCTTTTCTTAGGTTGCATTAGATGATGTTGGTGGTTTAGGCTCTCACGTCCAAGTTCTTAAGGAGATGAGAGTGTTTCCCTTACAGCTTTCAAGCAGTTGTATTTTCTTTCATACCATTTTTTTTTTTAAATATTTATTTTCCAGGTGACCTTTGATACTGTCGGTGGTTTAGGCTCGCACGTCCAGGCTCTTAAGGAGATGGTCGTCTTCCCCCTTCTCTATCCAGAGGTCTTTGAGCGCTTCAAGATTGCCCCACCCAGGGGAGTGCTGTTCCACGGCCCACCTGGGACAGGCAAGACCCTTGTAGCGAGGGCGCTGGCCAATGAGTGCAAGCAGGGGGATAAGAGAGTAGCTTTCTTCATGAGGAAAGGAGCTGATTGTCTTAGCAAGTGGGTTGGAGAATCGGAACGTCAGCTCAGGCTACTCTTTGATCAGGTATGAACAATTATGTTAAACCCATTTAACATTACTTGCTTTTCTGGTCGCTTTATTCTAAAGGTTTTCATGGCATAGAATGTAATGGAGTTATGCAGATGGTCAAGTATTGAATTAAACTACAATGGAGGGGTGGAGATTAAAAGAAGTTTAGGTTCACTGCTGAGCAAATCAAGAAAGTTATGCATGTGTTTGTCAAGAGTGAGACATATCTGAAATATCCATACTGCAAATTAATGAAATAACAACATTGATGTTTTATCTTCTCTTACATTTGCTTTCGTATCTTGTCACTGGATTATGCTTAAACATTTAAAATATTGACTTGAAACATGCTTTCATTAGAATATACATAGATAAGAACTCCAACTAAACTATTATCCTTTTTCACCCTGAGTATGTGTAATTTGGCCTTGTCCCCAGCTGTGTGGTTAGGTTAACATTGTATTTGTGTAAAGTTTGTGCATTTTCCTGATTCAGTACCAAGAAATATGCTGTAGTTAACTGATTTACTACCTCGCTGTACTGTACTGAAATATTTGTTGTGACGTCATTGTGTCGTCCTTTTCCCCCATACACAGGCCTTCACCATGCGTCCTTCCATCATCTTCTTTGATGAGATTGACGGTCTGGCCCCGGTCCGGTCGAGTCGCCAAGACCAGATCCATAGCTCCATCGTGTCCACCCTCCTAGCCCTCATGGACGGTCTGGACAGTCGAGGAGAGATCGTGGTCATTGGAGCAACCAACAGGATAGACGCTATCGACCCTGCGCTCAGGAGACCTGGACGTTTTGATAGGGAGTTCCTCTTCCCTCTGCCTTCAGTTGAGGTATCCATTCTGAACATTGTCTCATTTTCCAGTTGGACGATTTAATTTTGGTTTATAATACGTATTGCCATGGACCCCAGCCTGAGTATTTGAAGAGCTTATTCATGATTTGCCTTTGTATATCCATGTGTTGTATAGAATATGTTGATTGGTATTTGACTGTTTGATTTTTCGTATGGATCAACACTTTAAAAAGCAACTTTAAAATGCAATTATAGGTAATGAATAAAAATCATCAGTTTAAGTGAAAGCTGTTTAACTATCTGCCCTTGAATTGATATATCTACATTATGTGTACTGATGCTAGTTGGTTAGTAAAAATAGAGCCTCTTGGTAGAGCAGTGCCTGATTACTTTGGTGTTATAAGAAACTAAAGGTGTTATCAGCTTGATCTTTAAGGAATTCTTCCTTAACGGCTTTGGGAAACCTCTTGTAAATAATATGTGTCTGACATTTGTCTTTGTAGGCAAGGACCACCATCCTCAATATCCACACCAAACAATGGAATCCGAGGCTGTCAGAAGCTTTTGTTTCAGAAGTTGCTGAAAAGTGTGTCGGTAAGAGATAATGGATTTACCATTCTAAATTTACATTGCTATAGCTGCCAGCCATGTATATTCTGAAGAAATGATTTCCTGTTTTGGCTCTTCAAATTAATGTGAATCTTAGATTCCTTTCACTTTCTGGAATATCTATAGAACTCAAACTATGCAAATAGACTATCCTAATTTTGCCTTGAGAGATTTGTACTGATTTATCTATTAGAGGTTAGCAGGTATGTATTGCTTTCCTTCGATTTCTTTTTTTCTGAACTGTACAGGTCATTTTTCTCACAAGAATATGCATACTTATATCCATTCCAGGGTATATAGTTAGTAAATAGGAGCAAAACAAACAAAATAAACAATATGCATTTTGTTATTTTAACTACATCACAGGTTACTGTGGTGCCGACCTCAAGGCACTATGCACTGAGGCGGCGCTGTACGCCTTGCGACGCCGCTACCCTCAAATCTATACCTCCAAGGAAAAACTCCAGCTGGACGTCACCGAGATTCAGATCGGCGCTTTAGACTTCCACCATGCCATGAAGCGCATCGTACCGGCCTCTCAGCGGTCAGTGGTCAGTCCTGGGCGTAGCTTGACTCTCCACGTCCGTCCACTGCTGGAGAATCAATTCAATGCTGCACTGGATATTCTACGTCGTGTCTTCCCTTCGGCTTTGTATAAAGACAATAGTACTTCACAAGGTGAGTGACTGCAGTTTTATTTTCATATTTGAAGTTTAAAGAAATAATCAGGCAACATGTCTCATTTATGTTGTATAGAGAGTATGTATTTATTCTTTCTATGACTGAAATTTGTACTTTCATTGTGAATTGCCTCGATACATCGAATAGAATATGAAATTAGCATATTTCTCTTTTTCTTTTCAACCATGATAATTTTTGTGCTAGATACTTTCCATTCCATTTTATTCTTCAGACATTGAATAAAGCATTCAAGCTAATTCACCCACTTTCATTTCAAATTTAAAATGCTGAATCCTGCCTACCTTTTTGAAAGACCATACATGAAAAGGACATAACCTGTATGGGGTCATTGTGGTATAGTTGTTCACAAGCTAAACACTATCACAAAAGATTAATTACATGTAGAATGTACTGTAGTTACCTGGCAAAGATTTATTCTGTGACAGGCACGGTGAGCTGATAGTGCCCAACATGGCTACAGCTGGAATAGCGATTTCTTAACCGCTTTGGACATGCATAGGGACTTTATTTCGTGATATAATGTGTGCTTTACAAAATATTATTATTATTTTTGTTATTGTAATAACATCATCTCCTCCTTGGTATTGTTGTACAGAGGATACTTCAGATCCTCTGACCGATATGCTGCACAATGATGACTGGGATGAGGAGGAGGGAGGGCCCAGTATATTCAATGGCCCCACCCCAAGGATGGGGTCCAAGAAACAGAGCCTTTCACATACATCTAACAAGTCATTCCTCAACTTTGCAAGGTAAGAAAGGGATTTTTTTGTTGTACCTTCTTTGGGTCTTTATTGATCAAAAATCAAATAACACAATTACAGAATCAAAACAGAAAGACAGCTATTTACAGAATTTTGCAAAGCAACATATTAGATGCATGAATATTAGATAGAGTGGAAGAGTTAACTTTAAACACAGATCAATTCTCCACTTTTTGAAATGTAAAGGGAGTTTGTTTTTCTTCTTAGCTAGAAAATATTCTACATCCATGTTGGTCGTGGTCGAGTGGATATGTCACCGGACTGTGGATCACAAGGTCCGCGGTTCAAGTTCCGCTGCGGCACTAATGTCCTTTGGCAAGACATTGATCTACATTTGCCACTCTCCACCCAGGTGTTAAATGGGTACCCGCTAGGATGCGAAAGTTAATGTGGTTTGATTAGCAAGTGGCGCTCGTAAAATGGCGACTGGCTGGAATGCTCCCCAGGGAGTGGAAAATGTGCATACATTGTGTTGCTGGTAAGCCTGAATCCGATGACCGGGGTAATAATATGTGCTGCGCCTAGAAACAAAGTATTAGGCGCATTATAAATGTGAGCTATTATTATTATTATTATATCAGCTGAGCCTGAAAACCCTTGATATTAGGGAATTTACTTTTCATTCATTTGTTTAAGAAAAACTGATTCCTTCTGTAAATAACAGTGAAGATAACATGTGTGTTGTGAATAATTTAGCCCGGAAAAGTCCTTGAAAGAAAAATAGGGTAACATTATCTCAAGACGAACTCACTAAAAAAATTTTTTTTAAAGTTTTGTGAGAGTAGCTTAGACCACTGAGATGCTATTGAAATTGGGTAGCTGTTGAATAGATGGATGTTCTTTATCTCTTCTCTTTTCTCTTGTCTCTCTCTCTCATCAGTACTTCCTACCATAGACCACACGCCCACCGGCCACGTTTCCTCATCACCGGTCAGCCCGGATGGGGCAAACCTCGCACCTCAGCCCAGCTCTCCTGCATCACATGGAGAGGCTCCCTGTACACTGCCTTGACCTCCCAGCATTGTACGCATGCAGTGCAAAGACACCAGAAGAATCATGTGCTCAGGTATGATAAAGGGGATGATTGTGAGGAGGAGGAGGAGGAGGGTGATTGTGATAATATGATGAAGATGGTGGTGAAGATGGTGGTGGTGGTGAAGATGGTGGTGGTGGTGGTGATGAAGGTGGTGGTGGTGATGATGATTAAGATAATGATGATGATAATGATAAAGATGGTGGTGTTGATGGTGATGATGATGATATAGACCAGAGAGAGCAGTTCAACAGTCACCTCACGAACTTAAAACTGACATTTTGAAAAAGAAAGAAAAAATCTCCTATGCAAGCCTCATCTTGCTTTAAAAAATGCTTAGAAAAAAAGAGTAGATAAATATATAAACGGAGCTCTCGTAAAATATAGCAGTACAGTATATTTATTTAATGATTATTGCTTGGAAACCCTCGTAGAACTCGTTGAGACGAGAAAACTATTTTTAACACTTCAGTATCCTCTCTTCCTTTGCTAGGTATTCCTTGAGGCAAGGCGCACCAGTCCGAGTATCATCTACGTCCCTCACATAGGCCAATGGTGGGAAGCGTGCTCCGCAACGTTGCAAGCAACTTTCCTCACGCTGCTGCAAGATCTACCTCCATCAGCCCCAATCCTCCTGCTAGCTACCTCAGACTTTCCGCTCAGGGATGTCCCAGTGGAAGTAAGTTGCATGCTGAAGTTTTATTGAGATCATTATTTGTTTGCTTGATTTTATTTCTGCATTTTTCAACATAATAAAAGGTAATATACAAACTAGGTATAGATATATTATTGACAATGTCTTCTTACATATATAATCATAGCATGATCAATCACAACTCTTTATAAGACAGGGCTCAGATCTTAGATTTTACTTTATCTGATCATTTTATTCAGTTGGTAGCCTTACTGAAACGTAGATCAGACCAAACATAAAGTGAAATTGTACATGTTATGTCAATTTGATGTTCAGGACTCCACAAAATACAGTAATGTATGGGATGCCAAATAACCAAATACCTTGGATTATTTTATGTCCCACAAACTATGACATGATCGTACAGGAAAAGGTCATTTTCATATGCAGCCAGTGTTTTATGGAATAACTTGCTGGATACATAAGAAATATAGAAGCATTCAAAAAGTTCAGAAGTAATTTGTAAACACACTTCTTTAGCACCTTGTACAATCTCACAATTATCCTTGTACAATCTCACAATTATGAATCAAGTGCACCATTTCCACTCCTTCTGTATTCTGTCAATAGATTAATCCCTCTAAAACCAAGTTTTGACATTCTGTCCTCCAGATGCAGTGTCTTTTCATTGCTGGTCATGGTGAGGTGATGAAGATGAGACTCTTCAAGATGGATGAGAGGAGAGAATTCTTCAGGGATCTCATCCTAGAGCAAGCCACCAAGGCTCCACACAGGAAGAAGAAAGCTGGTAAGACTTTAGATTTATATTTGTTAATGTAACCCTTTATGGACTGTTTGAAGAATTTCAGAGCGTCTATGCATGTTGTTTCTTCAAATGGCTTCTCTAGCCCAGGAGATCCTGTCTGTAGCTACTTGTGGAGAAGCCGGGAAACTATCCAACTAACACTATCCAAGTTGCCCAAGAGACACTTAAGAAAATGAACGTATTGCCTTATTGCTTGATTTCTAATCTCGCTGTTCTTCCAACAGCTTCTGCCGCCCTTGAGATCCTTCCTGTTGTCGCTCCCAGAGAACCTAGAGTACTGACAGAGGAAGAGATCCAGAAGCTTATCAGTGAGGAGGAGAAGAAGCTGAGAGAGTTGAGAATTTTCCTCAGGGATGTCCTCACTAGACTGGCATCTGAGAGAAAGTTCCGGGTCTTCACCAGTCCCGTTGACCCTGAAGAGGTACAACTGAGAACAATATTTTTTTGTTTCGTATAGCTAATTATCTCATTATTGTAACCCCTACACACTTTAATGTGTGTGGAACTTTCTACCCTGGCTTTCGCTGTAGCCATCATTCTACCATCGCACAGTGCAGAGAATATATCTGCCAGGTAATCAGTTACCACCTGGATGGAGGGAGACAACTGTCAATGCTTCAGCTATGACAGACTTGCTGGAACGGAGATGCAAATCATCAACCTCTCAATTTTATCCTTGAATTATTTTGGAGTTATCACTACTTTAGATGGCGTGTCTTAAAGGCTCGTTCAGATATGATGACATAAAGTGTAATACACTTCCGATTCCCATTCTTATAACACAGAGCTCAATGAATACTCACAAGTCCTTTGTTGTGTGCAGTTGCCATTCATTTACATGTTGTAACAAATGCGGCAGTTTACTGCACCATATCTAAACAAGCCTTAACTATTACAATCTATTGGCTTATAATATTTAAACAAACTGTTTTGTATTAACCATACACTTATGATTTAAGACAAAAATTCTGAATATTGCTATATATCACAAAATTGTGGTGACATATGAAACTCATAAAACATGTTAGAAATTTTCCATTTAAAGTGGATATTGATTATTTCGTTAATGTACCGATTTATTTGACTTTGTATTTTCTTTGTCCAAAATTCAATAAAATGATTTGGTATCACAGCAAATGGATGTTGAATAGGACTTTAATTCATTGTATTCAACATAACTATTGTAGGTGCCAGACTATGTTGAAGTGATCAAACAACCCATGGACCTGTTCACCATGAACAACAAGATCAACCTTCATCAGTACACCAGTGCTAAACAGTTCTTGGGTGATATCGACCTCATCACCAGCAATGCCTTGGAATACAACCCAGATAGACAACCTAGTGGTAAGATGAGTGTCTGTCTTTTCACACACAAAACAAAGCTGAGAGTGACTCGGTTCATTGCTCGTCTGTCTGTCAGACTGTGCACCTTTGTTTTTACAGATGATGTTTAATTCTTTTAGCAGCAAAATGAAGTTGGAATGAAATTTGAATGTGTTTTCATATTTCTCACTTGTATCGAAAGATGCATGTGCAATATATGTTTATCATGTTATGTTTCAGACATGACCCTCCATTTTTGGTGGCCCATTCGGTCAGGCTTTACAAATATGTAAAGTGTTGCTTTCCCCTACTCCTCTTTCCAGCAATCTTCCGTTATTACATTTTTTAATAGATTATCCTTTCTGTATATGTGACCAACAACTTGGATTTTCCTCTTTCTTATTGTGTTGATGAGTGATGGTTTTACTCCTGATTTTCTTAATACTTCTTCATTTGTTATCTTTTCTGTCCATGAAATAATGATAATCTTTCACTAGAACCAGGTCAAATTGTTGTTATTCATTGAAAAGGAAAAGGATTATAGTTTGAGTTTATTTATCTGTCTTT
The DNA here is from genome assembly GCA_037976565.1 of Mesocentrotus franciscanus. Lineage (NCBI taxonomy): Eukaryota > Metazoa > Echinodermata > Echinoidea > Camarodonta > Strongylocentrotidae > Mesocentrotus > Mesocentrotus franciscanus. The sequence continues at coordinate 8,801,752 of CP137678.1, forward strand.
ATCAAGTATATAAAATAGCTGCAATTGATTCAAATTTATTGCATCTTCGTATCTATGATAAATTTGTACTAATGACATGGGAAATCAATCAGAGAACTTAATTGATCCCAATCAACGACGATTCTTTATAAAAACAGTTTTAAATTGTTGTGTCCATTATTAATGAGCTAATATCTAACTCTCCTGTCATAGATCGCATGATTAGGAACAGAGCCTGTGAGCTGAAGGACATGGCCTATGCCATCATCGACGCAGAAATGGATTCTGATTTCGAGAAGGAGTGCGGGGAAATCGAGGAGTCGAGGTCCAGAAGGCAAGAGAACCCTACCGTGACCGCAGCAATGGCACCCAGCTTCTACAAGACATTCCATCAGTTGACCCTAGCCCAAGCGCAGGAGCAGGCCAGGGAGCTGGCCAACCAGAAACTTAAACCGCATCAGTTGGATTCCAGGGAGGAGGATGGAAACGAAGGAACCGGTAGACCAAAGAAAGTCAAGAAGAAGCATTCAAAGCGAAGAAGTGCCTGGTCCAGAGGCTTCTTGCAGAAGAAGCAGAAGAAGAAACCAGTTGTTGATGAAGAGGAAGACAGCGAAGAGGAAGATGAGGAGGAAAGAGAGGAGCAGGAAGAGGAGGAGGAGGAGGAGGGGGAAGGGGAAGAGGCAATGGAAGATGGAGAGGTGGAGATCTTGCACAATGGACCCCTGACAAACGGTGATATATTCAACCACCAGGAAACCAGTAACCAATCTGCTGAAACATCCACGGCACCCAGTACTCTGTCCCAGATCACTGACGATATTCCCTTCGGGACACAGCTCTCGCCTCGCCTCTCTCACGGCCTTGATAACCACGACAGTGACAGGGAGAGTGTGAAGAGCGGGCCATGTTCCCCACACAGCGAACATGTAATCGGGCGTCGGTCACTGCGTAGGAACAGCAATCATGTGGCCCCGCACCATCAGCTCCAGAATGGCATCAGTAGCGAAGAGTCTTCGGAGATTGATCCTCCCACGCTGGAGAAGGTGGTGCCATTGCAAAGGGTCAAAGGTGACAGGTCAAAGACCAAAGAGATTGTGGTTGAGAGTGGAGAGGAGGAGGAGAGAAGACAAGAAGAAGGAGACACACCTACCTCAGCTGAATCAACCAAAGGAAAAGACAGCAATGGTATAATCAAATTTCATAGTTATCGTTGTGTAATTTACTGGAGTAAATCTAATTTCTTTTTTATTATAGTGCAGTTTTGGAACAATCTGATTTCCTTATTTAATATCATAGTTCATTATTGGAATTTCCTAATTGTTGTCCTAGCTTTAGCAAAGGAGCATAGCTTTTATGGACTTTTATATTTGTTTTGGTGATCACTTTTTAAAGATTAAAGAATGCACTAGGTTCATAATTAGTAAGTTGTACTTCACATGGTCCAGCAGCAATTGATATGCTGTCATTTCCTAACTTCATTCATACTATCAACACTATAACTAACCATAACTTAAAACTAACCAACCTACCACAGCCCCACTGCCAGAAGTTATGGACCACTTGTCAGATTTTTACTAAACTCCTCAAAAAAAAGTTCTGCAACCAAAGTTTGAGCGTTGATATCTCTCTTGTTGCTATATATTATACTTGACATTGGTATCATTGATAATCCTGTTTATTCCCCTTTACAATGATGCCCCATTTGTAATGATTATGCAATCTTGGAATGTGCACTATGCCTGAATGTAATGCCAAGTCAAAAGTGATATTTTGCAAAATGCATTGTTGTTATCATTAAACACAATCCATCCTCCAAACGAATGTTGAATTCACTGTTTACAATAGCAATGTATTTTGCAACTTTTAACTTGGCTTGAATCATGTCGTCTATCTCACACACTCTTGTGTCTTTTATGGTGTAGCTCCCCTGAGGCGATCCAGTCGTCGGCCGACAAGGAGTCTTCGGAACGACCCTGTGGCAATGGTAGCAAGGAACATTCTAGATGAACCTGTACCAGAACTAGTGGTTGATCATGACAGACTCAAGGTAAGTGTAGTCCAAGCTCTTTAAAGGGAGTGGGTTTTCAATTTCCATGTGCACAAGGCCATATTTCGCTGACACCAAACTTTGCGGAAATACCATTAGCAGAGCTGCCAACCATTACGTTTTTCCCGGAATTATTCTGTTTTTTACTCCAAATTACGGTAGTACGTTTTTTCTTCATAAAATACTTTTTTTATGCCTCCGCTACAACGTAGCCGGAGGCATTATGTTTTCGGGTTGTCCGTCCGTACGTACGTACGTCCCGTTCTCGTGATCGCGTTATCTCAAGAACCAATTGATGGATTACCGCCAAACTCGGGTCATGTATGTATCTTGCAGAGCTAATGAAGTGATTAGATTTTGGGGTCACGAGGTCAAGGTCAAAGGTCACAGGGCTCGTTATGTATGCAAAAATAGCTCGTGATCGCGTTATCTCAAGAACCGATTGATGGATTACCGCCAAACTTGGGTCATGTATGTATCTTGCAGAGCTAATGAACTGATTAGATTTTGGGGTCACGAGGTCAAAGGTCACAGGGCTCATTATGTATGCAAAAATAGCTCGTGATCGCGTTATCTCAAGAACCGATTGATGGATTACCGCCAAACTTGGGTCATGTATGTATCTTGCAGAGCTAATGAACTGATTAGATTTTGGGGTCACGAGGTCAAAGGTCACAGGGCTCATTATGTATGCAAAAATAGCTCGTGATCACTTTATCTCAAGAACCGATTGATGGATTACCGCCAAACTTGGGTCATGTATGTATCTTGCAGAGTCAATGAACTGATTAGATTTTGGGGTCACGAGGTCAAAGGTCTAAGGTCACAGGGCTCATTATGTATGCAAAATAGCTTGTGATCACGTTATCTCAAGAACCGATTGATGGATTACCGCCAAACTTGGGTCATGTATGTATCTTGCAGAGTCAATGAACTGATTAGATTTGGGGTCACGAGGTCAAAGGTCACAGGGCTCATTATGTATCTCAAAATAGCTTGTGATCGCGTTATCATTAGAACCAACAGATGGATTACAATCAAACTTGAATTTTAAAAATTGCTTCCATTTTGGTTTGTAAAATTGCTCTATGGCGGAGGCATCATTTTCGACTGCGCGCAGTTGAAGTTCCATCTAGTTTTTTGATAATTTTTTTTTTTTTTTTTTTTACATACCGCACGTCAATCAACTGCCCTAAAATGTTGATTTGATCACAAATTCAATACAAAACTAAGGTTAAAACATACTTGGAAACATACTTAAAGAGAAAAATATTTTCATAAAGAATGAAACGCTGATAATACCAAACGAACAACAAAAAAATACCTACTTGTAAATAAACTATAGGTCCTAATATGGAAAAAACAGCATGAGGAATGGACATTTCTGCATTGGAAGTGTGTCGCACGTGGTTATAAGTTTCGTCTTAATGAATTCCTTTTTTGCCTGAAATTCCTTTTTTACCATCATGGTTCCTTTTGGGTCGCACAAGGTTGGCAGCCTGCATTAGGTGTCCAAGTCTGCACACAGCAAGCCCGTAGGCCTATCAAGAAATATCCCCTAGTCTCTCAGAGAGTCTTCGGGTAAGGGGTTAACCAAATGGGGGAATGCAAGGTATTACATTAGGCTTGTTGGTCAAAGAACTGAAGACTAATCCTGGTGATTGACAACACCTGTTATTGGGTAAACACCCAAAGGGTGTCAAATTCCCCAGGAGAGCCCACTCCAATGCATCTTTAATTACTTCTAGACCATCACATTTTTCAAAATGATTGTCATCAGTGAACTTTCAAGAGTAAAATAATGACTTTGTTTTCATTAATTCATTGAGCATAAAATATCTTCCATGGATTTTTGTGCTTAGGGAAGAAATATCTAGAGCTTCTCTGTCCAAGCACATTGTTCAACAGTTCAATTCTTTAGAGGGATTTGCTGCCCTCAGTAAAGAGTGGGTTAAATGGATAATTGTTTTTCATGAGAAACAGAGGAACAGATAAGTTGTTCAGGCAGGGCACTACCACCTATATTCAACAGATGATTTATGATTTTCAACATGTAAAAGAAAGTCTATTACCACTAACATGGACTTCATCATACGCTTCCATCCATCCTCATGGGATAACCTCTTGACCAGTGGAACTTGTTTGACTTGGAGAGGTCCAAAAATGGATAAATATTAATTTTCTAATATTGAAATAATCTAGTACATAGTATATTTATCTATTAACAATTATAAGTCTCATCGCATAACAATAGTCATGTCTTAATATTTCCTCATAAATCTTGAGTTTGGAATATGTTCACCTGGGCCCGTTGCACAAAACTTCCCATTGATGGTAACTTTGCCATCAATGGTAACTCCCATGGAAACCTTGATTTTGATTGGCTGTTGAGCCCTGCTACCATGGTAGTTGCCATTGATGGCAAAGTTACCATCAATGGTAAGTTTTATGCAACAGGGCCCTGGATTTTCCCTTTAACATTTTCTTTGTTGTATTCTTTGTAATCAGTGATAGTTAGAGTGCGCGACCCTAGCACCCTTCAACTTCAACATTGAGAAGCTGGAGCGAATGTATAGCATACTGAGTTGCTGAGTCATTTTGTGTACTGGCACATTGATTTTGTTTGGAGTATGTTCACCTGGACTTTTCCCATTAACGTTTTCATTCTTTGTTTGAATTCTTTCTTATCAGCGACTGTTAGAGAGCGTAACCCTAGCAACAACAAACTTCAACATTGAAAAGCTGGAGCGAATGTACAGTGTACTGAGTCACCATGTCTACCGACACAGAATGGATTACGACAAGACTGAGCTTATACAGGTGAGTCCTGGGCCCCATTTCACAAAACTTGTCATCAGTGACAAATGGCAGTTTTTGTTATAAGCTAGTAAAAATCCTTGCTTCTGATTGGTTATCAGCAGATTTGTCACAGATTTTTGTCATTTGTCATTAAATTAAGGCTTTGTGAAACGGGTCCCTGGTATTTTAAGAATGTTTAATATAACGATCAAGATGGATGATTGACAAGATGAAAGATAGGAATTTCCTTAAAGGGAAATCCAACCCAAATAGATAACTATTCTAAAAGAAAGCAGAAAAATCAGAGAAGCAAACTGATGGAAGTTTCAATCAAATCTGACTCAATATATAAGAAAGTAATGAATTTTTGAAAGTTTTAATCACAATATGTGGGCACTTCAAATTGGCTGAAGCGGTAATGTCAATGTGATGTAGTGACGGACTACTTTCCCATCTGTTCCAACATATATAATGACTAAAATTTAAATTTGTCAAAAGTTCATTGCTCAGGAGGGTCTATTCTTTTTAGAGGACCTATAATAATATGCTATCTATAATATATATTGAGTAGTGCCCCAAGGGAGAAGGAACTTACGAGATAAACAGAAATTAATGATATTTTTGTAAATGGCAAATGGGAGAGTTATCCACGTCCTACGTCACAATCCACTGACCGAACTACCAATTTGAGATTCGCATAGACTTAGTGATCTCATATATCAAACATTCATAACTTCCTTACTATTGGTCCAATTCATTTCAAACTTTTGCCATTCTGTTTCTGTTATTTTTCTGCTTTCATACAAGACAACTTATTACAAGGGTTGGATTGCCCTTTAAGGACATACTTGAAAACGTATTGGAGTTTTACAAAAAGGGTTGTACAACATATGTTCAAATAATAAATGCTTGGTGGTCAGTCCTTAATTTAAATCAAGCTCCTAATACCTGAGTCACACCAACGAGACTGACAACAAACCAAACAAAAACTTACATCACCCCAAATCTCTAAAACTCGGTCAGTCGGTAGTTGGTTTGGCAGTGTGACTTGGGTATATCTACTACCATAGACCTAACATGATTTCCCAATTGCAACCCTCGAACAAACCTGATATCTTTTACCAAATAAAGCCCAGAGCAAGTGCAACTGGAGCTAATGTCGAGTCATCCCCATCAAACTTTGAAGACATTGTTTACTTTAGTGAAATTTGACTATACACTTCATTGATCCATTTTGAATTGGAATTGGGTCAAATAAATAAATAGATAAAAATACTCTAAAACTAGCCCCAAAAAGGATGGGACAGCACTTGCAGTTAATAGATTGAAAAGTTTGTTACTTTAGAAATGACTGTCATTAATACAATATCTTAAATTTGGATTGGAAAACTGTCTGGTTTTACAATTTTACCTTACGAAGAATCTCCATATTACCTTGATATTCTGCTTCTCTTACTATGTAAACCCCTTTCTCAGGCTCCATGTGTTCTTTGAAAATGGAAGTTTGAATAGTTTGTCTCTTCTTTATTTTTATTCATTGCCCAGGATATGGAGCAGGAGGTGATGAAAATCACAGTTCCACTAATCGTTTTATAGAAGACATCATCTTGGAGACACCATCTGGGAGACAGATGCCGTGTAGGAGCGTTGTCTCCGAGACATCATCTAGGAGATGTCTTCTATAACTAGAAGACCCCTTTGAAGACTGATTCACAGCAGACACTATCACCTTGCAGTACATGTATGTCTGAATGAACGATGTTGGCAGACTGGCAGTGCGATGTCGGACCAAGGCCATGACACAATTTGATATTTTAATGTGCTTTGTGTTTGTCGACACAAGAGTGTAGGGAATGGAATGGTCCCTTGAAATCTTTTAAAAGATTGATTGAACCAACACCAAGGTTATTCACCAAGGTTATTCACACCTTCTTCTTTTTTCTTTAAATAAATATTAACAATTGTAAAACTAATATTCTATTTTCACCTATTTATATAGAACTGAATTTCACATTTTCTTTTTGCAAAATTTATGAAACAGATGTACTTTTAATTTCCATTTTCTCATATGCAAAAATAATATCCCCCTTCATTTTCTGTAAATGTAAACATTTCAAATCTCATGACAATGGAATATATGATTGTTTTATATAACATCATTTTACATGTAATTGTTGTCGTAAAAAGCAGTTTACCATGAAAGTCCATATTGTTAAGAACAATTCTGTTGATAATTATTTTGCAAAGAAATAAATGTACTGCCATGACTTTGCAAATTTATTATGAGCCAAGAAAGATCTGTCCTGTAACATAATTATCATTTGTCCAGAAAAAATACCAATTTTGTAGCATCTTAACAGATGGTACACAAGAAAAGTGCAACCTGAAAACATGTGTGTGTGTGTTTTTTTTCTTCTTCTATGTGCAGTTAAGTTTGAAATTTGAATGAATTTGAACAAAATGATTAATAAATACTGTTTATACATGCTCATGTACAAGTGGTACATTCTGATTCACTGTCTGTTTTATATCTATAACACTTGATTACCTAGGGGAATTCCCCATTTAATTGAGAGGGGATTCCCCAGCTTGATGCTAGGGGAATCCCCATTTGACTGTAGTGTCACATTTTTGTGTGTACAGGGTAGCATTGGGTGTTGCATTTTTATTTATTGTCTCTTTTGTTTGTGCCACGAGTGCAAAAATGATCAGTCATGCACTTTATATTGGTCTCGCAAATTGATATGTGGAGACAAGTTTGACAACATTATGACCATTGTTGATTATTGATAAACAAAAAGAATAGGATACTTTTCGGAGACAAATCTTAGGAGCTATTCAGTATTGTCCGATGCATCAAAGTTGTAGTATTTCAAACTGTGAAAGATGCTTGTGTATGATACGATAGCACCTTGTTGTAGAGAACATGAACCTTGCTTTATGACAAGGTAACTTGCGGTTCTCCGTTGTTTGTAATCTATTGTTTTGGGCACTGATTTAAGAAGATTTCCGGTACACATCGTTATTTTCTTAGTGCAAGGATTTTTGTTAGGTTACCATGTACCTTTTTGGCTCAGCATGATCAGCAAAATGGGTACGTTGGCCCAAGTTGATACTTGATAGGTAGTTTGGGTACTTTTTTTCTTCTAGAGCAAGTTGACAAATTCGACATTTCCTTTCGATTTGGAGCATGTGATATGTTCATTACCTCCGCGTTGAATGGGCATTGATTCAAGTGTCTCGCGCCCGGTTTAATCGTCAAAATCAAATAATGACATTCTACTTCAAATACAAAGAACCAACTTGAAAAAGAATCTACCTCAGTACTGCTGCATCTTTTCCTCCATCTTTGTTTATTATGCCTGGTTTCTACAACGGCCATTCCTCACGACGGCCTACACGATGTACAGATCAAGTTCATAATGTGTCTTTTACACACTCACTTGCTGCAAGAAGTTCCAAGTTTAATGACGATTGTTTTACCTGCCTGCTAAGAAAGGACCGATGGCTTTAAGGCCTCTCCGAGGGACTTGGTAATGAGGATTAATGCCTTACAAAGGGCCCGAGTGCATTGACTTGGTTTGGAACCCTGGACCTCCCGACACGATTACCACTGCTCTACCACTGAGCCATCTCGCCTCCAAAGTTTAACCGTTTCAATTATCATGTTATGTCTGGTTGGTTGGAAAGGGGATGTTCAAATTGACTGTGATTCTATGTTACATGGGCTATGGTGATGTTAGTCAGGTTTTGGGGGGCTTGTGATATTAACTGTAGACAACAAGTTAGTCATCTGCAGAGAGCCAGAAGGGCATTAACTCATATCTTTTAACACCTTTCTGGCTGTCAACAGACGAAGTCACAGTACACCTTGCCTAATCTAGTCCACCGATGTATCGGGCACCAAGTGTTAACCTCTCCATTTCATAAACTACTAGTGAAGAAATTAGAATGAGAATGAATTTGTCGTGAAATGAAACTGAGAAATTTATTTCATATTCAAATTTCCTTTACTTTTTCATATAGTTACAGAATTATTGAAATTTGGATGAAGTTCTGTTCCGCAAATCAGTGGACTAATACCATTCACCTAATCTGGGGTTACCGTTAAACCTGATTGTGTGTTGATTTACTACGCAGTCATTTTTATGCCTCCGCTACAAAGTAGCCGGAGGCATTATGTTTTCTGGTTGTCCGTCCGTACGTACGTCCCGTTCTCGTGATCGCGTTATCTCAAGATCCGATTGATGGATTCCCGCCAAACTTGGGTCATGTATGTATCTTGCAGAGCCAATGAACTGATTAGATTTGGGGGTCACGAGGTTAAAAGGTCACAGGGCTCATTATGTATCTCAAAATAGCTCGTGATCGCGTTATCATTAGAACCAACAGATGGATTACAATCAAACTTGAATTTTAAAAATTGCTTCCATTTTGGTTTGTAAAATTGCTCTATGGCGGAGGCATCATTTTCGACTGCGCGCAGTTGAAGTTCCATCTAGTTTAATATCTGATGGCAAAGTGGACTTGCAAATCAACTTAATTATAATGATAATAATAATTGGATTTATGTAGCACCTTTTCCACAGGATACAAAGGGCTGTCACTTAGTCGAAGGACAAATTAAGAACTGTAGAGGTGTGTTTTCAGATTTACCACTACCACCAAATGTTACGTTATATTAAAAATAATTACAATCTTTACCCTCCTGTATCTCAAATCTCTACAAATAATTACCTCATTTTCCTGCCCGTTCTCACTTCAGTTTAAGAAAGGATGTATTGGAGGTGTGATAGAATTCGTTCCATGCTTCGACTTGATGATGAATATCTTCAATTGAATAAACATGCATGTATGTGGTTTAACTACTAACAAATGAAATACAGTACAATCCATGCAACAAATAGATCATAAGTTGTTATGGTTTTCAATTCTAATGTTTTAAGAGTTGTTAACATATTTGAATGCCATGAAATGCACTTTATCTCCTTAGCAACAATTGTTTGATGGTTGCATATTCAAATGATGGACAATTATCTGTTATCTTCAATGGAGTTGCAATGATTAATGATTCTTGTTGATAAATGCCACTTTTTGGCAAATGTTTCAGATGTTTTTCGAAAAGTGTTTACATTTGCACAAATAGTTTGTAATGATACATTGTACTGTTCCAAACGTTCAGAAATTACTTGTAAATTTGTGATTGCAGAGTATTTAATACATCCTGAATACTATAAAGAGTTTTCACATAACTGATTTCTGTAAATTCTATTTTGGTAAAAATAAAATGGATATTTAATGCTATCTATTTGTGGTATTGTTATAGTAAATGATAGGATAGTAATATAAATAGAAAATTAATTTATGGCGTACATGGGTACAGTTTTTCCTCTTTATTCATAGTTTTGGTGCAGGGAAAAATATATAGTACTTTATTCCATGTTTTATTTTATGTTAACGATAATTAAGAGTTACTAATCGGTAAATGTGAACAAAGCTCACACTAATTTAATCTATGGTTGTAAAAAAGTCGATGTTTTGGTTGGTTCCTTTGTTTTTCTTCCACATAATCTAATATGATGTGCTAGCGAAGTTTGAATAAATTATAAATTGTGTAATGTATTTTCCTTGACTCTATAAGTTAGCTATGCCTATGGTAATATGTTCATAGATGTAATTTAACATTAACCTACAACACCCTTTCATATTTTGCAAAATGGAGTTCACTTAAAAGTAAAAATGCTAGTGTGAAGGACAGAATTGTGTTTCATGTAAATTTTATGAGTCTTTTTTTTTTTTTTTTTATAGTTTTTTTTTATCATTCAGTTTCTAATATGTGGAATATCAGAAGTTGATATTTCAGTTCATGTAGAAGTACTCTCCTATTAAAACCACATGAACGTCAGCTTCATTTTGAAACGTATGCATTAACGCCCATCAGGCCCTCAAAAGATGACTGTCAATTTTGTATTCTAAAAGAAGGAATATTTTTTGCTAGAATTGAGTCTATGCATGTACATGTACATGTAAAAAGTACATGTACCTTAATATGGTACAGGGGGAGGACTTGTGTATGAAAAGTTCCGTTTACACTCATCTTCCACAATGAAATGAAGGTCATAAACTGTTTTTTTTTTCTGAATAGTTCAGATGTGTTTGAACTTTCACTTGTCTTTTAATAAATGCCAACTATTTATGCAAGAAGCCTAGATCTCTTTGTTATAAACCACCCACGGTACCAGCCACCTGTACATGTCTCTGTTTAATTGTTTATAACTTAAAGGTATCTGTACTTGAACTATTGATGATCAAGTCCTTAGATTCAGGTTTGAAATTGTTTTGTTTTTTCGACCAACAAACCTTCCAAAGTCCAAAATAACCCAACTTAAAGGGAACCAAAACCTTCATCCTAAGTTATCTTTATTGTTTCATGTTTTCCTTCTTTCTTGTGATTGAGATAATCTACTCCCCTGAAAACAAGATATAGAATGCAGAATGATATTCTACTTCACATTTTATGAAGTCGGATATTGAACACAAATGAATACGAAGAAAATGAAAGAATTGTGAAATTCCATGATCAGAAGGCATGGAGAGTTGTCCACAAATGACGCCATGAAATTAAATATCGCCCTCTGGTGACAAGTTATTTCTTTAGCTTTAACTTCCTTATACCTTGCCTGATTTTGTTCAATTTTTCACTAATCTTATTCAAATCGTTTAAACTTTACAATAAAGGTAACTTAGGATGAAGGTTTTGGTTCCCTTTAAGTAATAACCAAATGTTGTGTCATATCATGCTGCAATCTTATGCAATTTTGTTATCTGTCATTTCCTCAGTCAGACTTAAAATGTATATACATTTGAAACTCTTATTAATTATACATTGTATGTCAGTCCTACCTGCAAACTGTTTTTACTGAAGAAACATTCATTGTACATGTATGTCATTTTGAAGTCCAACATGCAAACAGTCTTTAGATACTGGGGTTGCTATACTGTTGAAGCAGTGCGTTGAATCATTCCATATTCATATCTAGTCTTGCATGCTCATAGTTGTACTCTATGAAGAGGATGAATTTCAGTTTGATGAAGTGAATAGAAGTTAGTAGTTAATGTGGGTGGAGGACAATAGTAAAAACTCCCTAGGTTCCTGGTTTTGTAATTGAAAGAGGACAGTACATGTACAAGAAATGGGGTTTTTAGTAAAAGAATTTAGGCTTATTGGTAAACTGCCATCTACATGTAAAACTATCTTACATGTAAGTGCAAACTACAAAATTGACACAATATTTGATATTAGATTGGAAGATGTCATGAATTTGTCCTGTAGTCAAATGCATGTAATTGTGCATGAACATGTACATGTAGGTAAAAACAATCACTTCAGCCATTTCATAACTTGACTTGTATTTGTGTCACGTTTACAATATTTTAAACGTTAGCAGTGTCCTAATATTCAAATTATGCAAGGAAACCTGTTCACTTGCTAGACTTCACTGTCAGACACTATTGAGTGACTGACTGGCTTTTTTTCATCTTTGGTAATAACATACATAAAATGAGTAAATGAGCATTTGTCTACATCAATAACCCACTTCTTGTAATGGCCAAAATTACGGTGACTCAACTGCCCCAAAACCACCAAAAAGCAAACAAAGTAGGTGGGGGTAAAATTATTTTTATTGTTCTTAGTAAATTGGCACATTGATGCTAAGTTCCAGGTACAACGAAATGTATTTTCATGAGATAAAACAAAGGTCCCGTAATCCCCCAATCTTGCTAAAAGACTAAACTATTTCCAATAAATCTGAGCCAAGATTCCTAAAAAAAGTTAGCTACAGTAAACCAAAGGCTTTTGTTTAAGTGAAAGTACGGTATGGTAGAGTATGGTAGGCTTATTATAAGACCAAACTTATTCGAGTGGGAGGTTAGAAAATACTTGATTTGAAATTGTACGTCTTTTGTATTATATATGATTTTCATTTTAGTTGGGTTTACTGTTATTTGAAAAGTGAATTGATAACAAGAATTTCTGAACAAAGTGAATTTGTGTGAACGAAGAGACATTGGAAAAAAAATTACAGATAACATTTGAAATGAATAAAAAGGTTTTTGCCTTATGAATTTGCCTGTCGTTCTGTATATTTTTTCTGTACATGTATGTTTGTTTATTTTGAGGCTCTCATGTTTACTCCAATAGATGATTCCATGCAATGTGTCCCATACGACATACAGTGAACAACAGAATTATTCATGCTCCTTGTAAATATGATGTTTTTTGTGTTTTTCATAACTCAAGATTGACTGGTTGAATTGGGGCCTTTCTTGAATACTATTATATGTATTTATAGCTTTAAAGGCATTGTTTAAAACAATGCCAAATCTGAGATGCATGGCCCTACGTGTTATTAGCGTCAGTGATAATATCGAAGCCCTAAAATATTGCACTTCAAAATGATGATAAAGTGCCTCATATAAAGTGCCTCATAAAAGTAAAAATCTTTGAGTGACCGGTTTTACCATACTCATTTTCCCCAGTAAACTGTAGTGTTATAAAAACCGTTAGGAAAACGGTTTTTGAAATTTCAAATTCCAATCATAAATATCTTGATAATCAGATGGGCAATCTGAATCAGCTTGTAAACGTCATGGGATTCCTGACTGACCTGAAGGTTTATAATTATGATTGCAGCATGAGCTAAATCCAGGATTTTGTTTAGAATCTGAGACAAAGATACCCAATCCCTTTAAAGATACTATGTCCCTTTTGCAGCCAACATCAAATTCTGTAGAACTTTGCAGGAATTATGAATATGTCATGTATGTCCTATCTGTGAAATTTAAACGTTAGCAGTGTCCTAATATTCAAAATATATTATGCAAGGAAACTCGTTCACTTGCTAGACTTCACCGTCAGACACTATTGAGTGACTGACTGGCTTTTTTTCATCTTTGGTAATAACATACATAAAATGAGTAAATGAGCATTTGTCTACATCAATAACCCACTTCTTGTAATGGCCAAAATTAAACTGATTGAATCTTTGCGCAGCATAAAACGTACGACCATTCAGTACAATGGTCTGAAAAATCAGACTATTACTTACTGGCTCTATAGCTCCTAAGTCGATTCGACAACTAATAGTCGTTATTTTCCCACTTAAAGACATTTTCAAGCCCCCTTTTTAAGGGAAGTTCTAAATTAGTATTGTCTTTCAAATGCCGTTGGAATTTAACCTTTTCATTTTTTTGGCCTGCAAATGGGACATAGTACCTTTAATATGCCTCTTTCTCAAGAAACATAAATCGGGACAAATACATTTTTTACTTACTTGAAAAATTACAAAACTTGGTAAGGGTATGACAAATTAAGTTAAGTGTATATCTGTTTTTCATGTACTTTATCCGTTATGTCACAAACATCATGCTTAGCATTACTTTCATCACAACAACAAAAAGTATCAACAGCTTTAAACAGACGACAAACAGATATTCCATTTTAGTTAACATATCAAGATGCTATTTGTTTTTATTAGCCACAAAAAATAACAACAAAAAAGGGGAGGGGTATGGATACAAAAAGGGGGAAATACAAATGTTTAAACCAGTTTTCAGTACGGTAGTAACAAAAAAGAGGGAAAATCTAAGATACATAGATGAACTCAACATAATCATAAGACAGTATTTCTTTAAGAAAACACATCTGAAAACAAAAAGGGATAATTAACTCAAAAACGTGTAAAAGGGGTATGTGACATTTTCTCAGTCTCCACAAGAAACAGTAGCCTTTTATCTTTATATCCCTGATAACAAAGTGACAAATCACTGTCTCTTATATAAAATTATCTTTAAGTTAGAAAATGATTGATTTTATGATTTTCAGTACCAGTAAGCCATACGGGCAAATTCTCCATATTTCTGATCCTTTGAAAACTGAAGACCCTACTGAAACGCGGAAATTATGAAACTTTTTTTTCTTTACATTGCTCTGAAAACCCAAACCACAACCAGGTCTTGACACTCACAGGTCCCCTTAAACAGACGGGAAGGCTGGGGGGACATGCTGTGCGACTATTCCACAAACATATACATGTCCACATAGTCTTGGCGACTCGGTGAGCCGGCAGTACCGGCGTGGAAGGCTGTTAAGAATAGGGTTAATGATTCCAGAAACCTATATATCATATCATAACCCTAGTGAGACATAAGCCGACAGGATCAGTGTGAATTGTGATATCCTACAGGAATTCAAGTGTTAAATCCAAGAGGACGGAAGGGGATACCAAAGTGACTTGGTACAAATTATCCTATGGATAATACAGAAATACAAACAAATGTGGAAGAATCCCCTGCATGGGAGGACTCCAGTATCGAAGATGCAATTGTAGAAAGTGAGGTAAACTCCTCAAATAGCAACATTGCTATGGTCAAAGGGAACTTGTTGGTCAAGTAATTATCAAAGCCTGTCTTTGACACATAGGTGCCCAAATTTTAAGCCCGGGACACATACATTTCTTTCTTCTATCAGAATGTATTCCTTGGACGGATCTTCCATTCAAGCAGTTGCATAAAAAATCGGTAATTCATGCAAATCGTGTTTTACTTTTAATACTTGGCAAATAGGTTAGTTCCAAATACCTTGTTTTGAGTCATAACCTATACTAATTTGTCCATCATCCATGTTGAAAACAATCTTTTAATTAAGCTTTGAACATAGTAATTTGCCTACAAGTCAGTTTACACTAAGTAAATGCTTAAACAAAAGTGTTCTTTTACCTCTTTATCAACTTGATGGAGAAGAAATTTTTTGCTGAGTGCAAGAGAAAAACTACAAGTCGACACAAAAACAACACCCTCCCTTGGTCACCAAATAATTGAAAAATAACATTAAACAAAATTTAGGAGTAGTCCACGTTTAATCTTAATTTTGGTCCTTAAACAAAGTGATTTTTGGTGTACATGTAGATGCAGGTACATGGATCCTGAATCAATTTCCATAAGCCAGTATTACATAAACTTGATCAAACAATTAAGGACATTATCAGACCATTTTTTCCTTTTCTCTGTACAGATTGTTAACTCTATTTCTTTTGTGAATTGAATATATGAAAATTTGTTCAGTACAAAAGATTTCATCAAACTTAAATTCAACTCAAGAAAACACATTGTCCAGAGAAACCATTTTCTCAGACCTGTACTTGAAATATATTATTGGAAACCTGTTCTAAAATGCAGTGAAGATGCCCCTTCATCATAATTCAAGGATTTGTTTATTTCAATTTTGTGTGTGTGTGCACAAAGGGTGGCTCAAAAGGGAAACAAAAGTAATAGTTGCCAATTTGTGTAGGTATGCCGTTGCATCGGAAGGAAGCTGTAACAGATGATTAAGATCCCTCATTTCCCAAAAAATTAAGAATTATCTGCAGAAACTCACTTACTTTCTGGCAAATGATTAAGATTTTGAACCCTGGCTTTATGTCATTTGTAGAAGCATTTTACCTGCAGCTGTGCCTCTAGACCCAGGTGCAGTGAATGTGTACGTGATAGGATGTACCATTATTACAAGCACTGAATTGGTAGCCAATGTAGGGTACTATTGGAGCACTTCCAATGCAAGAACATGGCAAATATGAGTGCTACCCAGAAATCAAGTAGTCATAACTATCGACAATATTTAATAGAGATTCAATAGTGATCTTAGCAATAACTAGTACAGCCATAATTTAATAGACAATCTTTTTTTTTACTGTTCTACAAAACCATTTTTATTATTTAAATTCCATTTTCAGCTTCATCATCCATGAACATCAATTAAAGCACTTTGTTGTTGTTGTTGTTGTTTGGTATTGTCCAAACTTAAAGCACCATGTGGCCTTAAAATTGGGGGAGCTTGTGTTATTTTTATTTTTCCATTATGCTTTTCAATTTAGGTATTAAATCTTATGCAACTTTATAAAATGAATCACTTCTTTTTAGTTAAATCAATGTAAGCAAAAATGTATATTTCTATATAAAGCAGGAGAAAAACAAATTTCTTTATCATAATTTCAGAACCAAAGTTCTTTGTCTAAAAGCTTGTAGAAAAAAGATTAAATGATATATGATGCAAGATTCTTAACTAGGCAATTCAACACACTTGTTTCATAATTAATAATTATGTAAATTACTCTACTACAGTGCTATAAAACAATTGTAAGCTTTGTTCCTTTACCAAACAGATATATATATTGTTCCACAAAACACATCAAACTATTGATTTTAGAGATATATCACGTATGCAATTCTACTTTATCATAAATGCTTTTTGCAATAAACATAAAAACCACACTTTACACTTTAATAAGAATTATTCTTACTTATTATATGAGATTACTTACTGATTACCATATTTTCTTGCTACGAGTTGCGTGCATGCAAAAATTCGTTTAAATGCTTTGATGAAGATTAGTAAGATAGGCATGAAGTGATTTATAAACAAACATCAAATTTTACTTGTAAGAAACTACGTGTAATTGACACATTAAACATTTTCCCTTTACTTAATATGACTTATAATTCAATAACAGAAGTCTACAGGTGATTAATAAGCACGTGGTTTACATGGACAGCATACAAATGGCCATTTTCTACTTTAAACAATCATTTCTTATATATCTTTTTTTGCTCTTAATGATTTATACATTTATTAATAAACAATACATATCTACTAATTTACCTTTATATTATATCATCATGCATTCTCCTCTCCCCAATTCAGCCTAGCGCTTTGTCAATATTGTGTTAGTTAATGTTTCTTTAGTATGTTGATTCTCACGTGTACATTGTGAATAACAATTCTGCCAAGATATGGGATGTGTATGTTTATATATCCATCAGCAAAAATATACCTTCCTACTTATTTACTAGATCTGAAGTGTTCAATGTCGCTGAAAGGGATTCATATTTCTTTCAATTACAAACTGGAATGAAAGATGCACTTTACATGGAAGAAAAAGGGGATTTTCACACATTTTGACTCATTTTAGTTCCTGTTAGTTCTTTCAAGATTATTAAATATGGAAAGCATTTCTCTGATTTGTCATTTTTATCAGAAAGATCTTTCTTTTAAAGTCAATAACTGCTGTAACATCGAACATTTGAAAGTAAAACATCGCTTTTTTCCTAGGGTAGTGAGCACCAAGATATTTATCCTCCACAGTTTTTCATCTTCTTTTGATACTTTATTTTACTCAATTGCTTTTTTACCCTTTTTAAAGAGAACAAAATCAAGAAAAGACTTTATAGCAAAAACACAAAACAGGAATATGACATGTTGCCTTTTAAGGCTAGGGAATAAGTGGCAGTGACTTCGCTCATATTTCACAAGAGACATGAGCATATTTTTGGTTTTGATTTCTGTACAAAAATAAACAAGAATAGTGCTTCTCTCTCACACGAATGAACAACACATTTTGACAAGAGACTGCCCAACAATGATTGAGGGCAACATTCAACAAAAAAGTAGAAAAATAGACTCTTCCTTCATGAAAGTTGTGGCATTTACAATTTTCATTCCCTTCATGAAATGTGTGGAGTACATGAACAACCAGTAATTCACAGGTGATGGCAGCTCTATGTTGGGAAACTACATGTACGGTAAGAGCTATCAAAATTACTTTTCATTTAGCTACAACACGAGAGGAAGGCTGGTTTTGCTGATGCAGAGAGTCTGCGTTTGATGTGCAATCTTGTCTTAATTGAATGGGTTCACTCATGCAAGACTGTAATTTATTCCGCACATCATGTCGAACGCAGACTTTCTACATCTACATCTAGTGTAGCCAGCTCTTATAGAGTACCTAAGTGTGACGTCATATTAGCCACGTTGTCAAGGTAGCTGGTTCCAAACAATTTTGTGCTAAACAATGGCGTGGTGATCACACCAGCGCCAAACATTGAATTTGCCCTGCTCCAGTCCGTTGCTTGAATGATGTCGCGGTGAACCTCATGCGCAGGCTCTGTTGTTTGGAACCAGTAACCGAGACGAAAGTGAATATGACGTTAGCACTTCGGTACTCTATAGGCAACAATAAAATGGAATGAATAGGAACAATAATAGAACAGTGTTTTTTATATAAATTCATTTTTCCTGTTGTTTTTCTCTCACTTGAATGCTTGTTGTTGTTGTTGGTTTTTATGGCATTTTTTCATCGTCGTTGGATAATTTTGCTGTTAACCCTACCAGTACTCATTTTGTAATACCTCAGTCACACCTCCGAGACCAACACCGTACTGGCAACAGACCGAATACATCACGGAATAGCCAAGAATGGATCTGTTTGGAGTCAGTTTTACTATGTGACTGAGGTTTAATCATGTTTTATTTAAATAAAAAAGGGTCTGCATCAGTCCAGGGGGAGTAAAGAAATGTCAAAAAGGGCTTTCCCAACTCCTGTTCCTCTTCAATAAGATTCATATTCACTCCATTGTTCATATTCACCCCATTTTATGGTACAACTTGATCAAGACTGCAGTTGAACAAATATGAGTTTTACAATGTGTATGGCATTCGGGGAGGGAAGGAAAGAAAGGGGGGCTGGGAGAGAACTGTTTGGTACAAATGGATACAATGCAAAGAAAAAGAGAAAGGGATAGAGAGACAAGGAGAGACAAGGAGAGGGAGAGAGAGAGAGAGAGCAACACAGGCATACAACAACTTTCTCTAGAGTCTGTCTCCCATAAAACTATCATATATATCACAAGTTTTTACCCTGTGCTAAAGAATATATTACTATACAATGGGGACAAACTCAGTTTGCCTTAACAAACGTGCTTTTCTCTGGAAGAGATGCACAAGCTTTTCTCTGGAAGAGACGCACATGCTTTTCTCTGGAAGAGACGCACATGCTTTTCTCTGGAAGAGACGCACATGCTTTTCTCTGGAAGAGACGCACATGCTTTTCTCTGGAAGAGACGCACATGCTTTCTCTGGAAGAGAGCACATGCTTTTCTCTGGAAGAGACGCACATGCTTTTCTCTGGAAGAGACGCACATGCTTTTCTCTGGAAGAGCACATGCTTTTCTCTGGAAGAGACGCACATGCTTTTCTCTGGAAGAGACGCACATGCTTTTCTCTGGAAGAGACGACATGCTTTTCTCTGGAAGAGACGCACATGCTTTTCTCTGGAAGAGACGCACATGCTTTTCTCTGGAAGAGACGCACATGCTTTTCTCTGGAAGAGACGCACATGCTTTTCTCTGGAAGAGACGCACATGCTTTTCTCTGGAAGAGACGCACATGCTATTCTCTGGAAGAGACGCACATGCTTTTCTCTGGAAGAGACGCACATGCTTTTCTCTGGAAGAGACGCACATGCTTTTCTCTGGAAGAGACGCACATGCTTTTCTCTGGAAGAGACGCACATGCTTTTCTCTGGAAGAGACGCAAATGCTTTTCTCTGGAAGAGACGCACATGCTTTTCTCTGGAAGAGACGCACATGCTTTTCTCTGGAAGAGACACTCATGCATTCCTTTGAAAGAAAGGTAGTAGGCTAAGTAAATATAGATAGGTATGTTTTTTCAACAAACAAGGTGCACATGGCCTCTGTATGCCCCTATCTATTTGTTTCTCTCTCTCTCTCTCTCTAATTAATTTGATCACTATGTCTCTCTAATTCTCTCTCTCTCTCTCTCTTTGTCTTTAGACCTCAACAATCAAACAAGACTTGGGACTACAAAATAGTTGCATGTTGTTTTCAAACACAGGCACTGGACAAGAACACCATATTCAATGCGGACAAAAAAGACACAAAAGAGAAAATAAATAGAGAAACAAATAGGTATAAAACAGGAGGGAAGGACTGTGATAAACAAGGTGAAACTATAAGGATACATGCATTCAAATGTGGCAAGTGTTACGTCTGGTAAGAGCTTCATAAAATACTGATATTCCTACGCAACTCGTCCCCCAAACTTGACCTCTTGACCTTGTCCATCTCCAGGGTCATAGTTGATATCCTTTGAGCGGTCGTGGCGGTGATGTATGTCACGATGCTTGCTGGATGAACAAAAAGACTCCAAAGTCTGGGTGGACCCTTGGCTTTTTGTACGCTGAGTGACCTTACAAAATTCCATTCCAACATGACCCCACAAATTCGGGCCAAAACACAAGTTGCATACGTTTCCGGTAGTAATTTTGTTTGAGAGAGAAATCGAGAAGTTAGTACCGGTTGTATGGGTGTGTGCGTAATGTCTCTTTTTGGTGCATAGCTGATGGGTACTTCAGTCGCGTTTGTGCGCCCTCGTTTGGCCACGTCGACTCAGTCTCTGTAGCCCCTCCTGAATGATTAGAATGGCAAGGCAAATATTGAAAATGAGGTCATTAGAAAGTTGATTTATGATTTATGAGAAAAAAATAATCAGAAAAACACAACCTATCTCTTCAACATACCGTAATATAAGATAATAAATACAATAATAATGAAGAAGATAGCACAACTGAATACAATAATACATGCCCTGTAGGCGATCAAAAACAACAATTTCATCACCTAACTTCTTTTCTCTTTTTTTCCAATTAGAACCCAGCTCTCACCTGAGTTCTCCTGAACCCATAATACGCTAAAATTAAAATGTTATACATTCAAACTAAATAAAAAATGAGTTATAAACATCAATGATAATAAGCACAAAAGACACCTTACTACAGCGTATGTACTCTTCCTGTTCAATACAATACAGTGTTATAAGAAAAATGATTATCATAATGAGAGAAAAATAAGACAAATAAAAATAATCAAAAATATATGGTTTCAGTTCAACATACAATGTATATGCAATTATAAGGAAAGTTTACAGAAAATCTACATCTTCTGTATGCTTAACTCTTTTATATTTGACATGGATCAAGACAAGGAACTGCCACAATGTTTCAAGTAAATTAATACTTGTACACTGTGTGTGTGACAAAAGTCGACTGTGGCAGTCTCCTCTTTGTTCCATTGGTCGACCACAGTGGGCAAAGAGTTAATCAGTTGATTCCCAAGGTTGTAAAACAGCCATTGGAAAGATGCAGCGAAGAATGGTTTTCGGGCAGCAAAGGGGTTAAAACGCTCACAGCCTTGTCGACAAGGTTGGCACTGTAAATGGACGTGTACGTGACATGACATGGAGTCGCACACAATAAGGAACAAAAGACATTCGGAGAGAAAGAAGGAAAAGAAAAAGTTTGGAGAGACAGAATGCGAAGATCTCATTCCAAATCAATAGGAAGAAACAGAGAAGTAACAAGAAGTAACTACTTTTCAGCTAGCTTGCATTTAAAATTAGTCTTATTTAAATTTATGAAAAGTGTTTAGATGAGATTTACAAATACATGTATCTAGAAAAAATTAATTGGTGATTAATTCTAATTACTTGATTTTATCTAGCATCGAAAGATTAAACTTGATGGTTCAGGGCAGAAATTTATGAAAATGTTTATCTCTTTAATATTAATCTTAGTAATATCAAATATTTCTATTTTTTAATGTAAACCAGTGCTGGTCAAGTTCAATGGATTTGATGAACACATTTATTTTCAGAAAATAATTGCAATCACTTCTTTGAATTCTAGACCCCAGTCCCCTAAGATATGCACGAGGCAAATCTTGATCCCAATAGGGCATCCTTTTTGAAAGATCATAGTGCAATGTAGGATTTCTTCAATTTTATTTTTCATACCAAACCCAAGATTTTGATCAACACTGGTTTATCTTACATGAAGTGATTTAAGATCAAAATATGTTTTAAACTCTTTTAATTGCATGCTTCTTTAATTGTTGAATTTTTAGTTTGACTCAAAATAATTTTTATGATTTTAGGAGTTTACTTTTAAATAGTTATCTCCTAATTCTTAAGTTTAGATAATATATCATTCTCAATTACACACAAAAAATGAACTTTATGACTAAGAATAAATGGCAAAACTTGTTAAGTATAATTTTAAGACTTAAAATGGATTGTTAATTAGTACATGTACATGTATGCAAAGTGGGATGGTTGAGGGGTAAACATATGACAATTAACGAAGCAGTGAACAGATGACGAACAAACTTAAAAATAAATATGGCATGAACGTGGACATGTTGAAAACTATTAAAAAAATAAACAACACAGATGGTTAGGGGCAATGTAAACACATAGTTTAAAGAGGTAGGGTGGGGTTAAGAAGGGGGTGGGGGCGGGACTTGCTCTGTGGGTCCAGTTCTCATGTGACATACCATAGCTATGTTCTGTAAAACCTTCGCCACCGCCGAATTCCTGAAAGCCTGAAGCTCCGCCGCTGTGTAAGGGGAAAAGGAGAGGAAGGGGAGCTATGGGTCAAGTTTATTCCTACTGTTTAGATTTAAATTTTTAATTTATTATTCTATTTATCATTCGATATTTAAGGACTGTTTAGTATAATATATTATATGTGTTTCAGAGTATTTTAATTTGATATCAGAATAAGTATTCTTCCATATTTACAGATTTATTTTGAACTTAATCATATTATTCAACATTTTATCTATAATACATGTATATCAGATTTATTTCAATGTATCAAATAGATTTTATAAACAGATTAATTATAAATATTATATTATGTTGATTTAGTTATCATACTGAAAACACTTTATTAATCAATTGAAGTTTATTGATTTCGTCAGATCAGAAATATCTTATTGAGGTAGATGTATTTAATCACATAAGACTGGATACATGAACATGACGATCAGCCTTTTCACACGCAGCTAAAATTCATCGTATCTAAGAGCTGATTAGTTTAAAGCTGTTTATCTCAACAGCTTTAAAGAAAATTTTCTGTGTGAAAGTCGTTTATACGATGTTCGGACAGATACGAAGTCGCAATTCATACGCCCTTCAAAGCAGCTGCAGATACGAAGTGCGTATCTAGAGAGCTTGACATTTTGTGTGTGAACGGCTATACGTGTTTAAACGCTCTGTAGGGCCATTGCGCATTTACGAGCAGTGATAGAGCAGTGAATCTCGAACGACCGCACCGAAATTTTCTGTGTGTGAATGATGTTGTATCTAAAGCTGATTAGTTTAAAGCTCTTTAAACTAATCAGCTTTAAAGAATTTTGCCCGTGTGTGAAAAGGCTGATAATTATCAACAAGGTATGAAGTTATGACCAACAATATATTTCACCAATGACACCGTATGATGGATATCTTTCATCTTCATGAAATAAACTTACTTTTCCTGTCAAAATACAGTTAAGGTTTAAAAACAAAATTGCTACCAGTTATTCAACAATTAATTAAATCATTATTACATCTTCAATATACAGAGATTCGCTCTTTCATAGTTTTTGCCACGCACATGCTTATAATATGTGCAGATAAAGAGAGTCCATATACGGCTAAAAATATACAAATTTATAGGCAATATCTATGAACCAAACAGAAATTGTCTCACTGAGTTTTACAGTTAATATGAAGGCCACAAAATCAAGAATTTAATAAATAACAATGGAAAATCAAAACAAAATCAGAAAAGAAGAATTCCAGCCCCAATCTGTATAAATGTGAGAAACATTTTGACAAGAACAATTGTTGAGTGAAAACAATCAATTCTATTTAAATGTCTGTTTGCTCTTTATGTAATCTAGTCTCGTTTCTGGGTGTCACTATCAAAACGTAAAGCATTGTAATAACTTTTAGGTTACTATATTTTACCTCACAAACGTACTTTATAAATAAAAAAGCAAACAAAACCTTGTAACATATAACAGGTATTATCCTATTATCGGGATGATTTTCAATCTTTTATTCTGTGACCAAAAGCTGATAATATATTCCTGTTAGTATGTTAGTTATCTTGAGATTATAATGTGAGAATGTGAGATGTAAAACAAACAAGAAAATTGTGTGATTAAATCTTGATGACAGTAAATATAAAGCTGTTAGTGTTATTAATCCTGATATACAGGTACTTGTAGTATAATGTACTATACTGTAGTTATTACATGAAATCAAGATGATTGATAGTACTAAATTTCTCCCTATGAAAACCAGAGAAAAAAAAAATGTTCTAATCAAATTATGATAGTATATTTGGAAAGGCATTTAATTGAGTTAAGGTTTACACACTTTAATTCAAATAATTCAAACTGAAAAGTTTGTGACGTTAAGTTACCAATTTTAATATTTATCTGCTCCAAGCATCTTTACAAAACTTTAAATAGAATGTTTGTTTAATGCACATTGGCTTATCATGTTTTATGCAAATGATTAAATATAAGCTTGAAATTATATAATATTTTGTCATTTTGTGATATTTATAATTACTGCAAGTCAAATGACCAGTAATCCTTGAAGCCCGAACACTTTAAAATAATATTTCATTATATTCAAGACTATTTAAAGTATAAATGTTTAGAGGATTATTACATTTAGACAATTTCAATACTTGACCACTACTTTATTCTGTATGTTAACTAAACTTTTACAGGATTTATATGTCATTTAGATAAAAGTATTATCTGCGTTTACATTATGAAGACAGAAAAGAACAGGTAAAAACTTCAAACAAGAAAAGAGAAAAAGAATGAAATAAATAAGTAAAAAATATAAAGCGAGGTGCAAAAGTGAGGGCTGTACAATCCTGTTTGATTCAAAGTGGCTTGAATGAAGAAAAAAAAATGACAAAAAAATAGAATCTAGAAAAGAAAATGAATCACATTAAAAACAACATCAATGAAAAAGCATTCATTTGTGGTGCAGATCACCATACCTAATGTGCATGTATATATGAACAACTCACACAAAATTACACATTATGAATGAACTACACTAGATTCAAACACAAAAATTGGAAAAAGACTGTACAAGTAGGCAGCATTAATGTCAACTTGGAAATTGCTGAAAAAGAGATATCATTCTGTTGAGAACCAATAGGCATTAACTTTATTTTATTTTATTTGTTTATATTTTTTTTAGTGGTGGTTATTTTACCTGACTGCTAAGAAAGCATAAATGCTTGTTAAGTAAGCAACCAGAGGACCAACGGCTTAGGTCCTCTCCGAGGGACATGTACATCATGTACACCAAGAAATATTTGAGTTTTATGCTCCTCCCGCTCTGCATAGACGATGCTTGTTTGCTGCCCTGCTCTCCCATTCGCCTGCCCCCAACCCCTTTCCTCTCTCTGCGCAAATACTCACAAATACTGCTACCTGTCAACCCAACTCTTAAATATGCCCTGGAAATATGATACTCCTAGCCAAGAATGAAAATCAACAGTTCACCATCCCTTACATTCAAGTTTGCTGGTTTCTAACAGGAAAAGTACAAAACTGAACAGAAATCAAACACAACCTGCACATTCCTTGCAATATGCATCATAAGCACTCAGCACCCAGGGGAAATTATCCACAAGGATACTGAAATGGGTAATAAACATCAATGCTAATGTATATTCTGAATCTGCATAATTAATTAGGTCCTCCCAAACTACTCCTATGATGATATGTTCCACTCCAATGGGATAAAGGGTTAATAAATCCTGCTAAGAAGTCTGCGACTCATACATTAGATATCCTTCACTCTGAGGTCATCATAATGATATTCAGTAGGCCTGAGTCATGTCGGGACTTATATAAGCCGGGTCCCGACGGCCTTGCACCGATCGGGAACCGGTGTCCCGATTTATGCCAGCTAGGAGGATCTGTCACTTGCCTCTATAAATAGCGCATAACATCAGTATGCCCCTTAAAAGTGACCTTTTTTATCAATCAAATAAATCAACACATGCGTACCTCGGCTCAAATCCTTATATTCTCCCATTTGACATTATTTTCACCCATGTTTAGCGATGTTTAGTGCAATTATCATGCCTCTAAAAGTAAAAAAACTGGGGCAAAAATAGAAAGAGAAGATTCAAGCCAATTGCAATACTGCAATTTCTTACATATTTCATTATTTTTTTGAAGCGTCAGTTTCCAAAAAATGAAACCAGGACCCGATGGCGACAGTCGGGATTCGGTGTGACCGACCGTACCGACTCAGGCCTAATATTCAGTTCATAAAAAAATGATCAATTTCCAAATGAACCATCAGCATCATTTGATCTTTAAAGCTTATCTTAGATTCTGGTAATGGTACTGTGTTTTGAAAGAACCTGGCTGAAATAAATGATGAAATGATAATCAAAGAGTGCATGCAGATGACTTGTTTAGACCAGCATCCAGTATTTTCTTCTTCTTTCAGTCAGGTGGCACTAGCTGCGCTGCTGTGACCATCACAAGTTTATGCCATCCTTCTCTGTCTGCTGTTGCTCTTGTTGCCTCTTCTTCGCCTGGTTTCTGCTGTTCCTTTTATATTTAAAGTGACTTGCCACGACCATCTCTCCTTCCTACATGGCCAAAAAACTGCACTTTCCTATTGGCAATACACTTTCAGAGTGACATCTCTGGACCCAGCTTGTCCAGTACCCATTGGTTTGTTCTTCTGTCTGTCCATGGAACCCTCAGTATTCGCCAATACAACCAGTATGTTAAACAAACTAATGAGCTTGCTTGAAATCAAATTTACTACATGTATGTTTCTTCATTCCCCTCATCAATTTCTTTAAACATTTGTGCGGCAGATATTTATTTTGTCTTTTGCACTTTCAGGGTAAGTTTGGCTTGGTTGTGTGATATTATATTCCCTGCTATCATACAAGAACAACAACCATTGATTCCAGGTGTATCTCTAGAGGAGTGACTACGGGTATACACAGGACTAGACCCAAATCATCCAGTGAGACTCAAAATAATGTACTAACCACAGCTTTTACAGAGCAATCCATCGGCGCCACATCTTGCACGGATAATATCCCTCCCCCCCCCCCTCCCCCACGAAAAGCACTCGGCATTACAAACTCGACACCAACAAAACCAAAAAGCCAAAACGACAAAATATCGGTGGTAAGGAATGGAGATAATCAACAACACGTGCATCAACACCAATGCAGTGCAGTGTCTAAGATATACCACAAAAGAGAAGCGTTTCTGTGTGGAATGGAAAATATGATATACATGTATCATACACACTCCAGCTCATTTCAAAAAAGGAGAAAAGGAGGGGGTGGCAGGGGGGGGGGGTGAACTTCAACAAAAAAGTTACAAGGTTTACTTACGTATTTGATTCCTCATACCCTTGGTAGTGTGATTGGTCATAGCCTCTTTCATACTGGAATAAAGGTCAAAGGTCAAATGTCAAATGTTAAAGACCCTGTCGGAAGTGAAAAATTAAATAGGTGAATTATATATCAAAGGAAAGCTTACAAGCCATAGATTATAATAATACCAATTATATGCTACTTTAGTGCCTGTCAGACGAGTAACAGCTCTCTGAAAACTCGAAAACTGAAGCTTTGAAAATCGGGAGTTGTCAACCTAAAACTAGCTATCGAATTGATGACATCATCTTATGTGGAGTACGCATACATGTATTCATAATGACTTTGCATTAATTAAGCACGGCTCATCGCCTCAGCTATATGGGCGAGCCGATCGGGTGCACGTAATAAGTCGTCACTGTGACTGCGGCAAATTTGACCCCTGTTGACCTGTAATTTGGAGAGGTGGGGGAGATAAGGTTTCAATTCGCTTTTGTGCGATACTGAAAGGGAAAATATTTTGAATTCCTTTATATTTGTATTCTATGTTCATTCAGCTTTCCACTGATAAAAAGTTGTATTTTCATTGGATAGGGTCTTTAAAAAAAAAAGACTTTACAGAAAATTATAAGGGTGACATTTCAAGCCAATCCTAATGTACATATCATGAAAGGCCATGTGATAATAGTAGGGCTGCGACGAGTAGTCGAATACTCGAATACTCGCACTGTTGACAGCTACTCGAGTACGATTTCTCGTACTCGAATACTCAGCCGCCATTTTTTTTTTTTTTTCCCGTTCACCTGGCACTGTCCAGGCCGACGGTCACCCGTGTCAGAAGAGCACCGGCATGGGTAAAAATGTTTCCCAGCTCAATCATACACAGGGTGTCACTGTCAACTCACCACTCAGAAACTGGGACCAAATCTCCGGATTTCTGTTTGGACTCGAGGAATATTTGTCTGTCATCTTTAGTTTTAAAAATAACATAGTTTCAATTATTTGTCAAAAATTCAAAAGCACAAATAGGCGCTTTCAACAGCAACTTGAAGTAAAATTGCGGGGGTTTTCAAAGACGAACCTTCGTACTGTTCGTAGTATGGTGTTGGCAAAAACAAACAAAAATGAAAAATCAAAAAATCAAAAAAATCAAAAAATTCAAAAAATTCAAAAAATTCAAAAAATTCAAAAAAATTCAAAAAATTCAAAAAAAATCAAAAAAATTCAAAAAAAAACATGGCGTCCGAGTATTCGAGTATTCGCGGGCAAGGCTGGGAGTGTACTCGAGTACCTCATTACACGGTTATGCACAGCCCTAGATAATAGTAGTTCCCAGTTCAAATTCATGTTTGTTTGTTTTTTTTTAATTTGAAGAAGGCCTATGATACGGTACACTGTACATGGTAACCAATTGACGATAAAATCTTCCCCATTTCCTTTGGCTGAAATACAGGAATTAACCTTGTGTTTATAAGTTAGAATAAATGAATCTGCCAGCTTCTATGACCTTAAAAGCTTTGAGTCTTGAGTATCATTTAATATCAAATACAGGTAGCAACAAAGAAAGCATTCATATATATCAACCATGAATGAACCAGGATCAGAAAAAGTTTGGAAAGGTGGCAAAATAGTCTTAAAGCCCCTCTGCACTAGTTTGGCCAGGAGGGATTAGAGGGATTGGCGTGGTCACTGACAGGTGGTTATCTCATCAACTCAGCTCTCAATTAAAATAAGAAAAAGAGGATCTGGGGGACCAACAGGCACCGCTTAGGGATTGTTTTCTATATAGAGGGAGCAAGTAGCTACAAGTAGTACAGTGGGGCTTTAAGAGCACTTTGCTTAAAATTTGTAATTTCCATATGTTGAAAAATAGGGGTTTAATCGTTTTGAGTGGGAACTCAAAAATAGTGGGTTCTAACCCCCGCACGGAACTTATCTAGATTGCTTCTCTCCACCCAGGTGTTTAATGAAAAACCGGTAAGACGCAAACATTGATGAGATTGGATAAGGATGTGGGTGCCTGTAAACAGGCGACAAGCTGGAATACTCCTAAGAGGAGTGGAAAGCATGCACTGCAAAGAATTGTACTTTGATCCAGTGAACAGGGTCATAATACTGTACATAAGCTCTTTGGTCAGTTACTTTAACTGGTAAAGGCACTACATGAACAACAGGTGCAATTATTGAAGCATTGAAATGAATGTGAGTACCTCTCATACTCACATAGTCATCAGCACCTTCCATTTGTGAATGTGATCCATATGAGGGTGCACTCATCCGGGGCCCACTTGCCCCTCCCCTGTACCCTGCTCTTGACATCCCTCTGGAGCTGCCACTTGATGGTGCCCCCCTTAGGTTCATGCCACCCCCTCTAGCCATGCCTCGGCCCGGTGGGCTACCCATCCTGTAACAGAATCAATAATGTAGTTATGAAGCAGAAAAAGTCAGCAGATAAAAGTTGATGGTGACAGGCCTCCTAAATACTCTACAGAGCCACCACAAATTTGAAAAAATGTTAACATAAAAAGTAGCACTCACAAAGAAAATTGCAAGTTTACTGCTAGAAGCTAAAAAGGTATGTGCATTGTTAATACCGGTATCTGTAAATTCAAGAAGAGTCCACAAATACAGAAATTAGTGATATACTATTCAAATGATTTTCAAAAGTAGTTAACCTTTCATAAAAGCAAGACAGTTTTCTGTTGACGTAAGTATATTCCACATGAAAGGATGTTTTTACTCAAGAAAGTATTCAAAAAATTATGTATGCATACACTATTTCAGTCATGACCATGATCAATATTTTTTGAAATATGGCATGAAGTATAATCGGTCCCATGCATTGATTTTGGTGTTGTAAAAATCAACTACCTGGCGCGCGCTTGAAAGTTTTAAACGTACATAGTCCCAGAAAATGATTTTGTGGTTGTAAAATGAACTTACCTGGCTGGACTGGGCATGTGTCCTGTGGGTCTGACGGCATGTGGATGATGGCCCATCCCTCTCATGGGTGGGGGACCACCTCCCCATCCTACTCGACCCATGCCTGCTGGTCCACCACCACCACCACCCCTTGGTCCACCCCTCTGGCCGGGGGCATTGGGAGGGGGGCCAGTGAAGGAACCACTGATGACGGCCAGTTCTCTCAGCTGCTCTTGGCGTATGGT
Organism: Mesocentrotus franciscanus; assembly: GCA_037976565.1. Lineage (NCBI taxonomy): Eukaryota > Metazoa > Echinodermata > Echinoidea > Camarodonta > Strongylocentrotidae > Mesocentrotus > Mesocentrotus franciscanus. The sequence goes on from CP137678.1 coordinate 8,832,876, forward strand.
GTCGTTGGGATCCTACAATTCAAACATTTGACAATTACAAAAATAAAAAATCAAATAACATGTTCCTTTTTTACCATCGCTGTAAAATTCCACACCAGAATTTTACTAATGACCTTGATGTTTTAGCTAAGTATACCTGAAGGTTATTCATTCATCGAGATAAAAAAAAAAAGCAAGGACAAGTTACTAAAGATTGCTCCAATGGATAATTTGGTCCTAATCCAATAATTAGAAGGAGAATGAAAATTCAAAACTTACGATAAATATTAATTCTTTGTGAGCCCTTCCCTGCCATGGGTAGCAAATCCAATCCCAGAATTTCAACAATGAACTGGATGTTTCAGCAAAGAAATAGATTTAGGTAATGTTTGTTACATATGTTTTATTGATTTTTTTATAATATAAGATGTAACGCAATATTGAAATATAATGATCATATACTGTACAAGAGAATCATGAAAAAACAAAAATATATTTAAGTTGTATGTTTCCTCGGGCGACTTTTCAGCCTAATCCAACAACTAAATAAAAGAATGAAAATTGGACATTTAAACGCTCAAGACAGTGGCTGAACTTTATGAGCAAATTCATGAAATATGTTTGAAAACCTTTCCCCAACATGACGAGAAGGAATTAATCAAGTTTAGTTCTAATTCCTTTCGCATGTTCAGAAATCTCCTTTACCTATACAAAAATGTGTAAGATAATTACTGGAGCACGTTATTTCTGTACTTATTTCTGCAACGCTGTCTGCTAAGCTGTGGTAGACCATCAACGTTTTATTCTGTCTTTGTTATTACCAGGGCCCTGTCTTATAAAGAGTTGATATAAATCGCAACTTATTTGCGATTGATATCAATCGCAACTAAGTACATAAGAGATAGGAGACTGCAAACTTGCGACTGATTGGAGGACTTGCGATTGATTTGGATCAATTGCAACTCTTTATAAGAAGGGGGCCCTAAACTTACTTTCCATGAACACTTTAAAGATATTTTTTCTTGTCCTTTTTTCTTTGTTAGATACTCACTGGAACAAGGTATTTCTGTACTTCTGCAATACTGTGTGCTAATCTGTGGTAGGCTTCCGTGGCTGACCCAACAAGTTCGATCTGGACGTGAAGTTCCTCGGTGAGATGTGCATATTTTTGGTTGCTTTCTTCTCTGAGTTTGTCTTCCTGCAGTACGGACAAGGGTTGAGAAGGCATGAAATCATTTGCAACGGCTCTACTTCTTATCAAATCATCATTTATTCAATTTTTTCTACTTTAGTTGAGATGAACATATTTTTGGTTGCTTTCTTCTCTGAGTTTGTCTTCCTGCAGAACAGACAAGGGTTGAGAAGGCATGAAATCATTTGCAACGGCTCTACTTCTTATCAAATCATCATTTATTCAATTTTTTCTACTTTAGTTGAGATGAACATATTTTTGGTTGCTTTCTTCTCTGAGTTTGTCTTCCTGCAGTATGGACAAGGGTTGAGAAGGCATGAAATCATTTGCAACAGCTCTAATACATTACCTATCATCCATTCTACTTTTTTCACAAAGATCAACATTCATGAGAAGCAATAAATGTATTCTTATAACATATGGTATGTCCTGTATATAATGAAATATGTCGTACAGCACAAAGTTGATAATGTTATTAATAAATGAGGAATGAATTAAATGTCACGACCTTCACATTATTTTACTATTTGTATGGGACACAGTGATATTTCTGATTCAGCCAATGTGAAGTTACTATACGTACATGTATAGTGATTACCGGTACAACTTTCAACAAAAAAAATACTTTTTTTATTTTCTGCCCGATTACGTTCAAACTATCACCAGTCTGCTTCTATAAATTTGTTTGCTTTCTTTAAGAGTTGTTTTCTATAAAGGCTGGATTTCCCTTTTAAAAGTACAATACCTATTATTGGTTAGAATAGATGTTTTAATAAAAGGCCCACACCTACCTTCTGTTTGTCTCTCATAGAGCCCTTTCCTAAGATTGCTATCTTTGTACCCGTTATCTCCTGCAGTCTCTTCAATGAATTCCCTCTCGGCCCAAGCAATTTACCTACAAAATTAAACTGTCAGAGAACAAAAATGTCAGTTATTTAACTATCGAAATGCAGAAATCATATAGCAATTTAGCACCAAAAATTAAATGCGAAATAAGAGAATTAACGTTGCGACTTACCAAAATAAAAATTGATAGGATAAAAAAGAAAAAAATGCAGCAATATGAGCAATTTAAGAACAACCATTTAACTTCATTCAGAACAAAAGAAATTAATTTACCGACACTCAGAATAACAAAACATTTGGAACATAGGAACCTAAATTCCATTGAATAAATGACTATGTGCTGGTTAGTTTACATAAAAAGTACCACATTATGGCCAGTCAGTTTCTTTCATGATTTTGACTAATAAATGAGAACAATTTGGAAGGACCAACCTTTGGATGCTCTTTAACAGGAATTAGAATTTTAACACGCAGTCTAATCGGCGCTGATGAGCTGACGTCAATCACTTTTGGATTAGTTTTGGGTTTATCCCCTCCACCATCTGCAGCGTTCTCTTTTCTTTCACCTCCATTCTCCACTCGCTTGATTTCTGGGGGAGGAATAAAGATGGTATAACTGTTGCATGTTGTCTATAAATGAACCTAGATGGGTTTATAAAGAGCTTTTAAGAGGATGACTTATTAAAGCCCCTCTGCACTAGTTTGGCCAGGATGGATTAGAGGGATTAGCGTGCTCACTGACAGGTGGTTATCTCATCAACTCAGCTCTCAATTAACATAAGAAAAAGAGGATCATGGGCGACCAATGGGCACTGCTTAGGCATTGTTTTCTATATAAAGGGAGCAAGTAGCTACAAGTAGAACAGTGGGGCTTTAAGACAGTGATAGAATTACCAAGAGATCCCCTGAGGAGATCATTTGATGATTTGGGTGTGAAACAGACCCATGTTGAACAGCAACAACAACAAAACAGTGGCTCATTAGTTGAGAAAGTCTCCTATTCTGGCGACTTAGTGCCACACGAACATGCCTACCCAAACAGGATTTTTTAATATATTTTTTTGAATTCCCATATTATTGGCTGTGCACCTCTTCAGAGGCTCAAAATACACAGGGGCGATGGGCGATTCGCCCCCGTGAGCTACATAATCGCCTCCGTCAGATTGCTCCCGTGGGCGATTGCAAAATTAAAAATCGCCCCCGTGGAATTATAAAATAAAAATTATCTTTTCTATTATTTACTTTCTATTAATTTTCAAACCTTAAACCAATGAAATGGAACTATGGAAGTTAGATGAGCGTGCAGGATTTCTCGCTCAAATTTTTCGGTGTCTAGAGGCTGCCATATTGTAAACAAATGTACACTTATTCGCCGCAAGATATATCTTATATCTCCCATCTCCACATCTCTATGTCTGTATAACCGATATAAACAACAAAAGCTCGCAGTTCAGTGCGACCGTCAGCAGCGGTAGTACCGTTGTGTGCACGCTGTCGCCCCATATCTGCTGGAGCTAGAGGCGATCGCGCAAGGACCGAAACATGGAGAAGTTTTTTCTTTGTGAAAAGCATGAATCCTCTGACATCTGGTGATTCCAAAAGACCAGCAAATAATGAACCTCGACCAGGAAATCAATATTGAGAAGAGGAAGACCAAAGATGTTGTGGAAGAATATGGTAAAGATTAAAAAAAGAACTAGAAAAGTCAACACAAAACGTAGCATCCCCTCGCAGGGTACAAATAGCCTATATACGTCAGAACAAGTTACCTCCATTAGACTATACTATTATATTACTAGGCAAGGAAGTTAACCACATTTTCACATATATAATTAAGTGTTTTGCATATTTAATGAGCTATGACCTTTCACCTTTGACCTACATACTCCGAAATCAAACTTAGGCTGTGTTTTGATACCATATACATGTACCTTCATATTAAATTTGATTAAAATCCGTCAAACATTACTAAAGTTATCGATCAGAAACCAGATTCGCATATTTAATGAGCTATGACCTTTGATCTACACACTCCAAGATCAAACTTAGGCTGTGTTTTGATACCATGTACCTTCATATCAAATTTGATTAAAATCCGTCAAACATTATTAAAGTTAACGAACGGAAACCAGATTCGCATATTTAATGAGCTATGACCTTTGACCTACATACTCCCATATCGAGCTTGGGCTGTGTTCTTATACCATGTACCTTTATATCAAATTTTATTAAAATCCGTCAAACATTACTTAAGTTATCGATCGGAAACCAGATTCGCATATTTAAATATGCGAATCTGGTTTCACCTGCTCTTTCATGACACCTCATTTATTGATTATCACCTTCAGGCTCACAAAAAATAAAGGTTTGAATTTCGATTAAAAAAAAAAAAACTTTGACCAATTTTGCATGATCACGAAATGCACGTAGACCGCATAGGGATGCGTGCAATCTCTATGGGAAGAATTTTAGCACACAACATCGGGTGCGCGATCAGACACCCTATTAGTACATGCAAAATTGGTCAAAGTTTTTTTTTTTAAATTGAAATTCAAACCTTTATTCTTTGTGACCCTGAAGGTGATACTCAATAAATGAGGTGTCATACGAAAGAGCAGGTGAATCCCCATATTTCCAAAGGGGCGTCATCTCGGAATTCTAAAAATATCTTGGTCAAAACAGCTATTTAAACATTGTGCCCTGGCTAACTCCGAGGTTTGCCACTTTTGAGATATGACGCCCCGATCGATAAGTAGTCCTAAGGAATATATCTATGCGCTTATTTTTTCGCTAGCCACCAGGGATCACAAACAATTACAGTTTGAAAATACCCTTCCCCACATTTTTCGGATCAGCTAAGTACGGAGGCGTGAGCTCCGCACCGTCCGAACCCATGGTGATAGCGCGTAAAATCTTCACATGAATATGCATCGGACTGCATGTTTACAAACCCGGAAGTGGTGCCCATTGAAGACAATGCATTGCCGATCGCATCCAGTTTACAACACGCGTACGCTTGCATGCGTACGCTTGCATATTGCGCAATTCAGTTGTTTTGCTATATTTAGCAAAACAACAGAACTCTGCGTGTACGTCTTTTTTGTCGATTCTGACAAAAAAGATGAATATTGTAGGGAATTTAAGGGGCTGTAACTTTTGATAGAAACATCGGTGAGTCTTGAAATTTGAAATGTATTATTCTGAGTGAATAATTTTTTCCAATTATCCAACCATAATGGTGAAAAACAATCCAAAAGGGAAAATTGAAAAGTCGTCCAGACACCCTACCAATAGATATAATAATTTACCAAATATATCAATTAGTAGGCGGTTTCCCGGCAAAATTTGTATCATCACGTATTAGTCAAAACATATTCTTTCACATGATTGGTAATGAGAGCTTCCATTTCAATTTTTGAGAGAGGGGCGTTTCCAAAACTGGTCTTTACCTTTAAAGCCAAGTCAAAGACAAGTTTTGAACATTTTTAATCTTAGTGAGTTAGTCTTACTAGGGTGTCTGATCGTGCACCCGATGTTGTGTGCTAAAATCCTTTCCTCAGAGATTGCACGCAGCCCTATGCAGTCTACGTACATTGCGCGATCATGCAAAATTGGTCAATGTTTTTATCGCCAAATCGAAATTCAAACCTAAATCGCTTGTGATCCTGAAGGTGAAACTCAATAAATGAGGTGTCATATGAAAGAGCAGGTTTTTCTCCATATTTCCCAAAGGGGCTCACTTCGGAATTCTAAAAATATCTTGATCAAAACAGCGATTTAAACATCGTTTCCATCGTAGCTCCGATCTTTGCCACTTTCCTGAACCGAGCCCCCCAGGCTTATGTAGGGCTAGACGTAAGGAAAATATCCCAGCACTTATTTTTCGCTAGCCCCAAGGGATCACAAGCGATTACAGTTTGAAAATACCCTTCCTCACATTTTTTGGATCAGCTAAGTAGGGAGGCGTGAGCTCCGCGCCGGCCGAACCCATGGTGATAGCGCGTAAAATCTTCACATGAATATGCATTGGACCACATGTTTACAAACCCGGAAGTGGGTGCCCATTGAAGACAATGGATTGCCGATCGCGCATCATGTAAGCAACACGCGTACGCTTGCATGCGTATGTGTACGCTTGCATATTGCGCAATTCAGTTGTTTCGCTAAATTTAGGATTTTAGTAGGGTGTCTGGACGATTTTTCAATTTTCCCTTTTGGATTGTTTTTCACCATTATGGTTGGATAATTGAAAAAATTATTCACTCAGAATAATACATTTCAAATTTCAAGACTCATTGATGTTTCTATCAAAAGTTACAGCCCCTTCAATTCCCTACAATATTCATCCTCTTTTTTGTCAGAATCGACAAAAAAGACGTACACGCAGAGTTATGTTGTTTTGCTAAATATAGCAACACAACTGAATTGCGCAATATGCAAGCGTACACATATGCGTGCAAGCGTACGTCTGGTGTAAACTGGATGCGCAACTCAAGGCGATCGGCAATCCATTGTCTTCAATGGGCACCCACTTCCGGGTCTGTATACATGCGGTCCGATGCATATTCATGTGCAGATTTTACGCGCTATCACCATGGGTTCGGCCGGCGCGGAGCTCCCGCCTCCCTACTTAGCTGATCCGAAAAATGTGGGAAAGGGTATTTTCAAACTGTAATCGCTTGTGATCTCTTGGGGCTAGCGAAAAATAAGTGCTGGGATATTTTCCTTACGTCTAGCCCTACATAAGCCTGGGGGCTCGGTTCAGGAAAGTGGCAAAGATCGAGCTATGATGGAAACGATGTTTAAATCGCTGTTTTGATCAAGATATTTTTAGAATTCGAATTGAGCCCCTTTGGGAATATGGAGAAAACCTGCTCTTTCATATGACACCTCATTTATTGAGTTTCACCTTCAGGATCACGAGCGATTTAGGTTTGAATTTCGATTTGGTGATAAAAACATTGACCAATTTTGCATGATCGCGCGATGTACGTAGACTGCATAGGGCTGCGTGCAATCTCTATGGGAAGGATTTTAGCACACAACATCGGGTGCGCGATCAGACACCCTAATTTTAGCACACAACATCGGGTGCGCGATCAGACACCCTACTCTTACTCTTACTAGTTACTTGATCATAAGATAAAATAATAGGACTTTTGCTCATGAATAAACATAGGTATATACTATATCCTGACTTATCTAAATTTGCAAAATATGTTCTATTATCAAGATGATCACTGACCGGAAATATCACAACATTTCCCCTCCGACCCGTTTACAATTACACTACAGTACAGTTCATAAGATAAGATTAAGAATAGCATATGAGTTATGACTGAGCTGAGAAAGGGATTTGACGTTTCTAAAGAAGACGTTTACCTTCTGTTAAAAGTCGTGTGGCATGTACAAATGACGCATCTAAACAGTCCCTCTCTGCCATGAGTTCCTTAAGAGTTTCATTTTCTTCTAATTTGGCGTCCATGCCTTCCATTTTGAGAGAAAAGGGTGTGATTAGAGGTGAATTTTCGCGGTTGCCGCACGAATATTACCCTGGACGGCAGGCTCTTTCACTATTAGTTAATACAATTGATATTTTTTAAACAATTATCAACCAACTTGAAAGTGATTATCAAGCTTACGTATTTCATATGAAAATAACATATTATGTTAAGATTTTTATATGATATTTATATGAATTTCACTTCTTACAAATAATAAGAGAAATGCTAGATTGGCAGCGTTCAGATCAGACAGCCATCTGTTTTGAAGTGTTGTTACTTGTCACATTAAATCACCCCACCGATTGCATTGAGGTACCCTATGTACACGCCAAATACAAAATAAGCCAAAGAATAAAAGGTTTGATTGCGACGGCCATGTCTCTTGGACGGTTCCAGGATTGTCAGAAAACATGGGTTTCCACGCCCCGCCATTTAAAAAAAAGAGGTCTTGATTTAACCCCATATCATTACCCTAACCCTAACCGTAACCAGGCGCGGATCCAGGATTTCTTAGACGGGGGGGCCGGGGGGCACAATTTTTTTCTCCCGCAAATTTGAAAATCGCACCGGCCGAAAATTCGCTCAGGGGGTGGTAAGGAACACATTTTTTTTTTTGCAGCCGAAAATTAGAAAATTGGAAAATCGCGACAGCCGGAAATTCACTCAGTGGGGGAGGGAGGTGAGCACTAATTTTTTGGGGGCCGGGGCCAGGGGGCACGTGCCCCCTGTGCACCCCCTGGATCCGCCAATGCCTAACCCTAAACTTTCCCATAGGCTCAACACGCACCTAACCCCAATCTGTGCCGCAGAAAAAAATAAAGCCCCCCAGCCCCTCCTCCTTTATCTCTCCCTCTCTCTCTCCTCTCTCTCTCTTTTTCTCTCCCTCTTTCTCTCCATCTCTCGATCTCTTCATTTTTTTTCTTGCGAAAGTACGGGTAGTATGCTATATAGGCCGGCCAGGCGGCAGAGCCGCGGATTACAAAATTGGGGGAGGGGGGGGGGGCAGGGGGGCAACAATATGCAAACAATGACACTTTCAGCTTAGAAAAAGGGACACCTACACGAAGGGAAACCTCAAATTAGCGACAATATTTGTTAGACATGGGTATACTGATTGTGATTACATTATCAGGGGTAATTTCTATATTTGTTCCTCTCTTATCATACTTTGCATCATATACTTTGCAGCTAGGTGTGATGGTCTGAATATTAATTTGCAAGCGAGCAAAATTACAATATTTGTGAGGTCGCAGTGAGAAAATAATCTTATAAAGAGGGGGCTCAAGGATCGACCCCGATGAGTTACTTTTAAGCATGCAATCTAATCATGAAATACTGAAAAGACCTTTTATAAGTAACATAATTAAACTTTAAATGTGAGCAAGGGTAGCATTAAGAGAACTTTGGGGAATTTAAATTAAAGAAAAAGTTGCTCGATCGATCTAAGTTGGTTTAAATTAGGGGCGCATATGTGATCGACTCGGAGGAAAAGGGGCACTATATTATCTGAAGGGAAAAGGACACTTCTTAATAGAAAAGAAAAGGAGCATGTGTCAAAGTAAAAAGGGCTGTTATTTATCAGAGGTGATAATTAATGGGGCAATTATTTTCGCAGCTGAAAAAGGGCCGGGAAAAAGGGGCACTCACCAGAGATGAAAAAAGGCACTTAAGAGAATGGAAAATGGCCGGCAACTGTTGAAGGAAAAGGGGAACCTATCAGATTTGAATAGATGCATTTCGAGGTGAAAAGGAGCATTTATGAAAAAGGGAAGGGGCTCATACGGTATATAAACAAGGAAAATCGGCACTGATCAGACGTGCATATTCATGCACTGGAAATATATATAGGTAGCTTATATTATAGCCTACTATTATTAGCTAGAAAGGAAAAGAGGCACTTAGTTGTCAATTAATTAAAGTAAAAGTAAAAGTGAAATGTATTTAGATGCTTGAATAACAAAATATTAATTGTCTTTTTCTATTAAAAAAAAAAGTTTATAGGACCTACATGTACACAATTGCAAAATACATGTATACAAAAAAAATGGGTAGGCCTACAGGAGAGTCGGGTCTCGATGTCTAGGCTAAGAGGCCGAGCGCGCATCGAGCTTTCACGATCGATCACAGAGCTAGGTCAAAGGTCACCATGGCGCGTACGTGAAGATTCTGAATTAAGCCTTTGTCGGTCGGAGAAAAGAACGGAAAACAATGATTTGCCGTCGATCCGTAAGAGTAACAGGTAATTTTCATGACTTTATAACATTGTTTATTATCAAAGATGATAATTTTAGTTGTAAGATTGCAATCTTTGACGGGTAATTTGAATATTTTTACCATGTTTTGATGCCATTTTCAACAAGAAGTCTCAAGTTCAAGACCTGTGCTGGGCCAGCCGCAGCCTCAGCCACAGGCACCGGACAGCTGGCCGCCTACCGTCTACGTGCATTGAGCAGGCCTGCTAATGCCCGCCCGGCCCGGCGGATTCGGTCTCTTGTCTTGATGGAGCCGAGAGACCGAGACTAGGCCTATACTATGACTATGTCTATGTCTGCGGACCAAAGTGACTAAAATTGAAATATATTTCATATCATATTCTTCAAATGTACTAGATCTATATTCTATGAAGTATAAGACTATAGTATAATCATGGGATAATTTAATTATAAAGATTAAAGAGTAAAAGTTTGTCAAAAATCTCATCAATTTTGAATTTTTTGTTAAACAAACAATTCAAAATTGTCAAACTCAAAGACAAAGACAAGGCATCAGTAAGGGCGCTGGTCCTAGAATAAGGATCGTCGTCATAAACGAGGATATCTACGTAAACGCGGACAAATCGCGTCCTAAAAATAAGGATCGTCCGCATTTTTGCGGACGATCCTTATTTAGGGTGTCTGATCGTGCACCCGATGTTGTGTGCTAAAATTCTTCCCATAGAGATTGCACGCATCCCTATGCGGTCTACATGCATTGCGCGATCATGCAAAATTGGTCAAAGTTTTTTTTTTTTAATTGAAATTCAAACCTTTATTCTTTGTGATCCTGAAGGTGATACTCAATAAATGAGGTGTCATGAAAGAGCAGGTGAATCCCCATATTTCCAAAGGGGCATCATCTCGGAATTTTAAAAATATCTTGGTCAAAACAGCGATTTAAACATTGTGCCCTGGCTAACTCCGAGGTTTGCCACTTTTGAGATATGACGCCCCGATCGATAAGTAGTCCCAGTCCTAAGGAATATATCTATGCCCTTATTTTTTCGCTAGCACCCAGGGATCACAAACAATTACAGTTTGAAAATACCCTTCTCCACATTTTTCGGATCAGCTAAGTAGGGAGGCGTGAGCTCCGCGCCGGCCGAACCAATGGTGATAGCGCGTAAAATCTGCACATGAATATGCATCGGACCGCGTGTGTACATACCCGGAAGTGGATGCCCATTGAAGACAATGGATTGCCGATCGCTTTGAGTTGCGCATGCAGTTAAGCAAAACGCGTGCGCTTGCATATTGCGCAATTCAGCTGTTTTGCTAAATTTAGCAAAACAACAGAACAGCGTGTACGTCTTTTTCATCGATTCTGAGAAAAATACCATGAATATTTCTTTGATTTGAAGGGGCTGTATCTTTCGATAGAAACATCGGTGAGTCTTGAAATTTGAAATGTATTATTCTGAGTGAATGATTTTTTCAATTATCCAACCATAATGGTGAAAAACAATCCAAAAGGGAAAATTGAAAAATCGTTCAGACACCCTACCTTATTATTACCAATCTGCGCGTTGGGGATGCAAAAAACGGATTCCACGATGATGATGCATTTGCACTTACGCAGCACAGAGACTTTCACGTTATGAACGATAGAGTCATCACGGATTTTGCCGAACCCAGGTTTGACTTGAAAATTTCGGGCGGGGACCAGGTACCCGAACAGGAAATTTCACCACACTAAAAATCGTGTGCATGCAGCGGCGGGAGTTAAGATTTCATTAAGTTGCTGTTCTAATAATGCGACGGAAAAAGACAGTTACTGCTTTCAAAACAATTAATTAATCAATTTAATTAAATAAATATGCTTTCGTTTCAGTTGACGGTAGGTCTTTTTATCGCTCTAAAATTGAGGCTGCAAAATTATGGAAGGAATCATGCTTCGCGGTAGGCCTACCGAGAGCGTTCACAAACGGAAGTCAAAATATGACCCACTGAAGACAGAGCAAGTTACGATAGTACCACGCACAAGACCAAAATGCTGATCAGAATATTAAAATTAAATCGTAATATTAAAATAGGCATTAATTTAATTGCAAAATATCCACAAAATAATGGTTTACCCTTGATATTATGATGAAGGAAAATAGTCAAAGCTCTTGAAATAACATAAAAGTGCCTTTCGTTCGTTCTAAAAATGCGTGTATATCGCCAAGCTGAAGTTACGAGTCGAGTTTTTGAAGCTTGATATGCGTGTTTACAGCCCGTACCGTCATGAATGCAGACGGAAGTCCGATTAATTTGATCGGAACAATAAGCATCAAACCAATTCAAAAACATCACATAACTCACTTTAAGAACTACAGCTCAACAAAATTACCGTAAAGTAATAATTTGCTTTGAAAAATAATGCTATAGTTATTCATAATATCTTACAGAAATAATGATATTTCATGAGCTACATGTACGTACTCGATATCGAGTTCAGCTAGCCATCATTTTGAAATGAGACGTAATTGTCATGCAGCGCAGTAGACTGTAGAGGGCAGCATGCAGCAGAGAGGAAAATATCACGTGATCTAAGGCCCGCGATTTTTGGAGAGGATGGATGGTAGGAGTGGCTCGACGTTTCGAACAGGTTGACTATCCGTCGGACTCTCCTGACAACGAATAGTCAACCTGTTCGAAACATAGGAGTCTCCTGACGACGGATAGTCAACCTGTTCAAAACGTCGAGCCACTCCTACCATTCATCCTCTCCAACCGGCGCTATAGTTCTCCTTAAGCTAAGAAAGATAACGAACAGTCTTTTTCAAGACTACACCAACAGTCCTTTTCAGGACTACACACATTCAAGAAAGAATAGATTACCGAGAGTCCTTTTCAGGACTACCCAATCCTCCCTCTCTCTCACATGGTGCATCCGCAAACCTACTGTATATCTACATCACCACGCAAGCCGATACTTATAAGCAGCATCTAAATATATTATTGTTTATTTAAACATATTTGTGGCTTACACCCAGTAAATAAGATCGATTGATCGATCTGTAATTACTGGGTTTAAGCCACAAATATGTTTAAATAATTTAAATTTCTCCCAGGAAGCATTACATTTATAAAAAAATATATTATTGTTGTTGTGCAATAGTAAGGTTGATGAGATAAAATGTCGAGAAATTGGGTCTTTATTTTTCAAAAAGAATTCAAATCTACATGAAGTAACGCAAAGAAAAAAATAATAATGCATGAGATTGAAATTGACATTTCTCAATACTTTTGTGATCAAGGTTTTGGGAGTGATGAATTGTCCCAACAGGAGCGGAGTCAAATACACTTAGGCTGAATGGTGACGCTGCAGCTTGTATGCAAATGAGGCAATCTGCACATGCTACCTTGTCGTCTGTACTACTTTATTTGTCTAGATGGTATTCACAACTTGGTGAATTGTAGAACATAGAACATAATGTTTAAAATGTATCCTTGAAAGTGACTACAGAATTACGCATCGACAGAACATTTGTCAGTTCATTGACATTAGTTTGGATACTTCATTCATATAGGGATTTGCATGAACCAATGAAATATTGACTCCATTTGACTCGTGTGTCATTTCTTTCACCTTCAGACCAATAACTTTCAGAAAGTGCGACACCACGATGGGTTCCTTGGATAAGCTGGTAGTGACCTGTCACGGGCATTACAATGATCCAGAACTGCATTTCAAGTTACACTGGCTCATCAAGCAACTTTCCAATCTAACAGAGACAGGTGAGGATCTATATTTACAACAAGTTTTGGGGGAAATTCTGCTTAGGAGAGACCCCCCACCCTTTCTGGGGGCTTAATCAAAAGTTAATCAAATCTTTATGTACTACCAACAAAAATTCTTGCTACTCTTGTACTTCGTGGTGGAAACAAGATAAATCTTTATTGATAAACACAATGGGGTTGCCTGGAAATTTATTAGGTTTATCAGAAATCATTTTGGGTTCGACTGCAGTTTGGCAGTCATGCACATATAGGCTGAACTTTCTTCACAAGGATCAAGGCCCAAGGGTGGCTGTTTTTTTAATGCAAAATACTTACATGTATATGCATTAGCTAGAGACATTGTTGTCATTCAATTTACAATTAATACCCATTGGACGATCATCCACTGTGTGTGGTACTTGTTCTGGGGGATAGTTCCAGGAAAGTTATTTAGGAGTTACTAAGGTGTAGTTGTCCTCATAAGACTTCTCTTTAATTCTGGTTTGAAACTCAAGCTCCAGTCTTCATGCAGGCATAAAAGATATTCCATTTAATTCTTTGTTTGTATATCTTATTAAGTATTCTACATGTTTTTTTCTTTTATTTATACTTACTGTAGATACATTATCTGTTCATAAAGTGGAGCCATGGAACAGCATCAAGGTAACATTCAACATTCCACGCCACGCTGCTACTCATCTTCGATCACTGGCCCAAAATGGAGATCCATCTCTGAGGAACCTTGGAATTCTGTCTGTGCAACTGGAAAATGGAAATGTCATTGACTTAAACACCGGACCGCCACCTCCACCACCTCCTGCACCAGTTGCCCAGCAGCAGCAGCAGCAACAACAGCAACAGCATGTTCAACAGCCTCAACAACCACCACCACAGCAACAACAAATTCACCATCAGCAGCAACATCAACAGCAACAACAGCAGCAACAGATGCAAGCGCAGCAGTTTCAACACCCTCAAATTCAGCAACAGCAACAGCAACAGCAACAAGTGGCACAGGCTCAACTGAATCAGAATGCAGGCTTTCCATCTGTTCTTGGACAAAACCAAGGAATAGGCATGAATATGAATGCCTCGCCTCAGGCTATGGCCTCCAGAATGGGTATGACACCTTCTCCAGGGCCAATGGCTATGCACGGAAACTCTGTAGCACCTCCTTCTCAATCTCCTGTACCTCAGGCCATGAACAGGGGGTTCAGTCATAGCACAAACCAGTTCCAGCAAAGAGGGGGCTTTCCTCCAAGACCGAGTACCCCAACAGCTCAGTCTATGTCTCCCAACCCGATGAGTTCAATGGCAACTTTGGCACAAGGACATAGTGTGCCTCCAAATACACATCTCACTCCAAGCAGTATGATGCAGGATAGCAACCAGGGAAATATGTTCCCTTGGGGTCTGACAGGCTTTCCACAGAGAGGACAACAACATCAACAGCAGCAGCAGCAGCAGCAACAACAACAGCAGCAACAACAATGGAACCAAATGCCATTCCAGCCTCAGCAGTCTCCACAGCAGCAACAACACCAGCAACACTTGCCATTTCCCATGCATCAAGGTATGTCGCTTGGAATGGACATGGCTGCAAATCAAACACTTCCTAGTTCAATGGGAAACACACAGCAGGCTGGAATTCCGTCGCGGCCTCCACCCCTCCTCCAGCTCAAGTGAAAAAGCCAGCCCCTAAGAAAAAGCGCAAGAGCAAAAAAAAGCAGAATCATCCTCAAATTCCACTGCCACCACCACTAATGCCTCCAGATCCACGAACTATGAACAATCCCCCTCCTCCCCCTCCTTCTCAAGACCCACTTCAGCAGAGTAAACCACCCAATCTAGCTTTGCCTCCGAGTCTCACGAATAATCCTCTCAGTCCAGATGCACCTTCTGTGCAGTCCAGAGTGATGCAGCCTTCTCTGCAATCGAGTGCAATGCCTATATCAACGTCATCTGGGGCAGTTCCAGAATCTCTCCTTTTCCCAATCACAAGTCACAACTGCAATGTCAACATTCCCTTTCTCTGATACTTCAAGTTCTAAGTTGCCAATGCCCCAAGGAACAACTATCCAGCAGAGCCAAACAGGACAGGCCCAAATTGGACAATCTGACATGTTGTTTACTCAAACCCAGCAACTCCAAGTGCCTTCGTCACATGGACAGCACATCCAAGTTGCCAACATACAACAAAATTTCATGCCAGGACATCACTTATTAGGTCATCATAACAAGAAATCTGTAACTGCCTCTTTGACAAGCCCTTTGCTTGTCAATCTCCTACAGAGTGATATCACGGCTACGCAGTTCTCATTTTCATCAGAAGAGATTAAGAGTACCAGTGCTTCAGCAGTAACCACAGGTGGTGTAGCAACACAAAGAAGTGAACACACATTACAGCAGTTACAACAACATTTGCAACAGCAACATGCACAGCAACAACATCAATTACAGCAGCAGGTGCATCATCAGCTTCAACAACAGCAACAGCAGCAGCATCAGCAGCAACAATTACAACAAATCCAGACCCAGCACCCTGAACTTCAGAACTTGAATCCTCAGCAACAACAGCAACTGCAGCAACTCTTCTCTAATTCAGGACAACAACAAGCAACCAATGTTTCTGGTCAACCACAATTTCCTCAACAAACCCATTCCAATGTACCAAACCAGAGCGTTGCTCCCTACTCCATGTCGTACCCTCAACCAATCTTCAGCACACCACCGATTCAGATGGGTTCTGCAGGTCCTACACCTACAAGTAGTTTACCTGTTTCAACATCAACAGAGAAGATTACATTGTCAACTACAGCAGGATTCCCTGTATCATTGCCAAACCAGATAGGACCAGGTTTACAAAGCTATCCTCCCACTAGACCAGAATCAAGAGCTATTCCTCGAGGACCAAGTCCAAGAATGTCCGTTCCTGTGCCATCTTTACACTTTGATCCGAGCAGGACACAGTCACCACAGGTACCTCCCTCAGTTGCAGCTCTTATTTCAGCAAGATCTCAATCATCCTCACCTCCAGGAGCGGGACCAAGACAGCAAACACCACCTATGGGAGGAAGGATGGCATCTGGATCTGGATATTTGCCTCCCCCAATTGCAACATCCAGTATTGCTCCAGATGTTCCTAAAACAACTGCATTTCATCAACCAACTCCCACTACCGGTTCCGGTAGTTCATTTTCTGCAGCAAGTGCTACTGTTCCTCCATCAACCACTTCTCATGTCCAGACCACAGCCAGTAGCATCATGCAGAGCTCTGTTCACAAGCCTGTAAAGGATTCAGATAAACCAGTTGCAAGTGTTGAAAAGATGGAAGAAGATCACTCTTTTGATGAAGAATCTGCGATGGCATCCATGACTGAAGCAGAAAGAGACACATTTGCAATGGCAGCAAGGATAGTTCAAGAAGTGAAAGATGAAGAAGAACAAAAATTCAAAATGATAACTCCACCCACTAAAACAACACATTCGCAAAGAAGAAACAAAAACTGCCTCGACATCTCGTCAGTCTCATCTGCTCTCTCAAGCCTCTGCAAAGATTTCTTCCCCAATGAGCCCCAATCCTCCAGCTCCACCACCTCCACCAAGCACCCGAGAGCTCTTGGGTAATATCTCGCATCCCATTAGTGGGGGACACATTCACAAAGGAGAGACTCATTCTTCTAATTTTCCCAATATTCCTTTTTCTAGAGGATTCATTGGAGGTTCAAATTTTCCTCCAGGTGGAGTGCCACCCACAAACAGCACATCATCTCAAGGCTTAGTCCAACGATTTGTAGGGAACGCAAGGGGTAATATGTCAATTCCTCCTCCACGCATGGCAGCTCCACCTGTGGTTTCTTCTACGCAACAATTTACTGGACAGAATGTGAATGCACCTGTAAGCTCCATGCATGCTGGTGGAGGAATGGCAAATCCTGTTATTGGGCAAGAGAGTGATCTGAATTTGGGTCAACCTCCTTTAAGCAGAAGTCTACCAAGGCCTGCAACAACAACGCCAACAACTACAGATGGTATTCAGACAATCGATAGAATGGTAGACCTAAGTAGGCAAATGGGCTTTGGTTCAATGAGCGTTGCTGATCAAGTGCTTGGTGCTCAATTACCACAGATGGCTAAAACAGAACAACATTCTTTTCCACCTGGAAATCAGATGTACCCCTCTCAGGTTATTTCTCACCCAACAAATCCTACAATGGCTGGTTTAACTCCAAGCATGTTGCCGACATCACATGCACAAGGTGATAACTCCAGCAATCCACCTTTCAACTGGCATTTAGACTTGCCACCATCAACATCATCAAGTTTGACTTCGGAAGGGCTGCGATTCATGGAAAAACTAGCAAACAATCCAAGAGAAAGCCAGTCTGTGCATTCAACATCCAATCCTCCAGCATATGGTGCTCAAGGCAGTGAACCATCAGGGGCTGAAAAGAAAGATGATAAATCTCATCTCAAGGCATTACTAAGTGAAATCAATGTTGCCCCACAGATTGCTGTAACCGCTTCAACTACTGTGCAGCAACCTGTAACATATGTGACAACTCATTCATCAGCCCAAGGACAGAGTATGCAGCCTGTGCTCTCAAGGGTAGGAGCCCCAAGCCAAAGTCCCATACTTAGCCAAAGACAGACAGAAGTTCAACCGAAAGCGGAGGTCAGGTCAGAAGTAAAGCAGTTACTACAAGAAGACATTATGATGAGTATTGCAACAACAGCAGCAACAACTCAAATCGCTTCTGCTAATACTGCTGGAAGTGCTGTTGAATCATCATCTAGCAATAAAGCATCTGTTCCAGGAAGTGTAGTAGTTAAGAAAGAAGGCCATGAACAAGCCCCCAAACAAGACGAAATGCCTATCTTAAAGCCATACATGTATGGAGGCTTGTCGAGTCAAATGCAGGATACCATACAGATGCCTAGATTAGCAGGAACAGGAAGGACCCCTGCAACTTCTGATCCAAACCAAGCAATAATACCAGGTGTTCAACAAGCTGCATCTCTACCAAATGTGCCTGCAACAATATCAGGTTCTGTGCCCTTGCATTCTTCTGTTCCTAGTCAGCAAATGAGGAAAACACCACCAGCAACAATTGCCTTGACTCCTTCAGATAGTCTTCACATTTCTACTGTTGAGCAGCAGAAAATGCAGCCACAAGATCTTCACCCTGTTCCAGGGGTGTCACCAACTAACCAAACTGGGCTTCCAACAATGCCTGGTGTGTCTCAGTCACAAGTGGGAGAACCTCCTATGGATCAGATTTCCAAAGTGCAGTCATCAGAGGCAAAGTCTGCTGGGGCAGCAGCTGAGCGAAGTCTCCGACGTCAAAGAAGTATCAGCCCCCAGAGTGAGCGAGCCTTCAGCAGTGCCAGTGCATTGCTGAGTTCTATCGCAAAGTCAGCCAGTGGGAGAACAGTTTCTGGGAGTACGGACAAACTTTCTTCGGGAAGCAGTGTAGGGAGTGGTGGTGGAAAGCAATCACCTGTTATATCAGAGCCACTCAGTATCTCTCCATCTCCAACACAAGCACCACCAGTGTCCTCACCCATGCCAATTCTGCAGCCTCAACTAGCTGAAGCTCTTGGAAGTATACCTGACTCAGCTGATCTGACTAAACTTGCCACATCCGCCATTCGTGGTTTGAGTCCACCCGTATTCATGAGGAAGAAATCAAGCCACCTCCACAACACTCCTTAGACTTTCCTGCTCTGAAACAGCGGAGAAGGCGCTCATCCAGTGGTAGGTCGTTAACCCCACCTCGGTCAGGTACACCTCCTGCAAGCTACAGACAAGGTATGATGGGTAGTTCCACATTGATGAGAGGGGGCACACCTCCAGCACAGACTGATAGGAGGCACTCACCTACAGTTTTGGGAGAAGTCATGGGTGGTCCTGCGCATGGTATGAGGTCCTTGATGCCAATGCCTCAGAGAATGATGTCCCCTGTAAATGAATATGGCCCTTATGGTGGACACATGATGAAGAATATTCATCAGCACCATCCGTTCCAAGATCAGTTTGCAGGACAGATGCATGGTACCTCAAATCTTCCACCTGGCTTGATGGAGTTACAAGGACAGCATCCCATGCCTCCACATTTTATGGGAGGCGGAATACCTGGTAATGTTCAGCACTCATCTCAGCCTGTCACAACGTCACTGCAGCAAGGGCAGGCTGGGGCTCATCAGCTTGCATCAAACATGACAGAGTCTGCTACATTGACTCATCCAAGTGTAACCACACAAGGAATGATACAAAGCCATCCTGCAACTGTACACCAGACTTTTGCCCGAGGACCTACAGGCAGTCCAAGATCAGGGCAGTTTGATCCATCATCTGTTCCTGCTGGAGGTCCTCACACTTCTCAGCAGCTTCTAGGAAATATTGACAGTGTAGCCATGCAGCCACAGAATCGAAATGAAGTACTGGCAAGTGTCCTGGGTCAACAGCAAAGTGCTGTGCAACAGGACTGGTCTCAGAAAAGTGATCCCAATGGAGGTCTTGGGAGAGGTTTCCAAGGCCAAATGCCACAGTCTGCAGTTACCACACCAAGTCAGGTCCAGCTGCCAAGATCCTTCCCTGAAGCAAAACTGACAGTTCCATCCACTCAACTTAATATAGAGAGCAGTAGTCAGCCAGGACAGGCTAACAATGCTGCAACTGCAGCAACATCAGAGTCATCAATCCAGTCATCTATGGTTGCCGCACAAAGTACAGTTTCAGAAGCTGTTACAAATCCTTCACAGGATACTGCTCCTGCTATAAAAAATGCTGAGAACATTGCTTCGCATTCATCTGCTTTGCCTGCAAATCCAATGGTGTCTTCTGCTCAACAAAATTTAACAACAGCAGGGCAAGATACCAAGGCATCTTTTTCTGGTAGTGCAACTGCTCCTCCTCAGCATCATCAAACTCTAGGAACTCTCAGTTCTGCAAGTACTGTCCTGGATGCCATCAACAAAGCTCAGATCACTCCTGAACTCTTTACACCAGCTACCTTAACCACAACCACCTTGCCTCCAGAAACCCAAGTGACCAGTGCCCAAAGCTCTGAAACTGCAAGCCTACCAGTGCATCAAATGCTGCAGTCAGATGGGCCACCAACGCCTGTCCACATGGAATTAGGAAAGGACCAATCTGCCATTACAAATACCATTAAGAGTGAAGAAGAGCCCACTCTACCAGTATTGACCAGAGAGATGAGTGACCCTAGTGAGTATTTTTCGAAAACAAGGCAAAGATATATACATTTACGGTTACCAGATGCATGTATGGGAGGGGTGTTGGGGGCGGGGGGCTTCCAACTCTTTTCAGTTTGAGCATCTGATGAATATTGTATTTAAGATCCTCTAAAAATGAAATATACTTCTCAGCAAGTTTGCAATGGACCTCATGAAATGCATGTACTTGCTTGAATATTGGGTTTGAACATGCCTCACAGGCTCTGGAGGTAACAAAGTGCAATAGAGATAACGTACAGTATGTGCCTGTAGTATTTGTGCTCTAGGATGTAGAGCAATATGATAAATATGGTGATTTACGAGCAAATACCCTTGTTCATCCTAAATTAAACCACCATACATGAGGAAGGGGAGAGTGTATAATGTGCAATTGTCATTGTATGAATTGTGCACATGCTTAATCTTTATATTAAGATACGTTAATGTAAGACTAAACAATTTTTTAACAATTAGCAACAACAGAATGTAAGGTGATGTCATTTAAAGGGATCACTTTATGTATAAAGAAAGTTGGTACTAAATGGTCAGTTTAGGATAAATAGATCTTATAGGGAGTGGTGTGAACTTAAAACCCAAACTATTAATTTAGAATTCACAAAAATCTTCTCACGACTTTGAATTATACCACCGAATTTTTGTTCCCTACTTCAATTTAGGCCCTAGTGCTGGGAAAGAAAGCTCTCTTGCTAAACAACCGGACTCTATACAAGGCACTGCAACCCCTGAAATACCTACTCTATCATCGGAAAGCAAAGACAAAGGTATGCTACAGGACACAATAGCAAAGACACAATCAGACCCACCAAAGCCTGCGCCGGAGGCATCAGTGTCCCTTGAGATGTCTGAGGAAATGGGCAAAGCTCTAGAGGCACAACCTGAGCTCCCTGAAGCAAAAGAGGCAACATCATCTGGAGAGTGTTTGCTGATGAGAGAAATGTCGCTTCCAGACCATGAAGACACTGACTCCACCAGCTCACGGTCCGAGACTCCTAAATCTCATTTATCAGAACCACCCACGGAGGATACGTCCCCAAGCGTTAGGACACGTCGGTCTGGTCGAAAATCTCCAGGGGCAGCCACAACTCCAGGGCTTGAGGGTGGTCCAATGGGAACCAGAACCAGGAGCACCAGTGGTTCTTTGACTTCTGCTGCCACCGCAGATAAGGACTCTGATGGAATGTCTGACCAGGATGGGGTGACAACAAGGAAACGCAGCATGAGACACAATGCAAAAGGTAAATTTACTATCATTAGGTAGCTCAATATTTGTTTGCTGAGAGCCTGATGGTAATTAATTTACTCGTCACCTTGAACACAAATCCCGTCCTGTTCTGTCTCCCAACTGTTGTTGGATAAAATCCTTTATGGTAGAACCTGTTATACTAACATTTAAATGTAACAAAACAAGTCAACTGAACTTACTTTGTCTAGTAAAATACCATCTATCAAGCGCATTTTGTAAAAGCCATGATCACCATACAACTGTTCTGTGACTCATTTTTGAAAGAAAGTTGAATAGGATAAGATTTGAAAATTTGAAGATTCCATTTTTTCCAGATAGAAATAAAAAATTACCTTATGATTAGAAATATTTGAATTATGGTACAACTGAGCTTAATACCTCCGTCGCATCACCAACCGAACTCCTCACCGACCCCTATTTTTTTTTTTCATGGCCATTCTTTGTAATGTAATATTTTGTTCAGTCTGTTGTCAGTCTCATTGGTGTTGGTCTCATTGGTGTAACTGGGGTATTAGCCTTTGAGTCAGAGAAGTCCTAATCAGAAGTGTCGTAGTCGAGTGGTTTCACACTTGACTTGAAATAAAAGGTTGTGGGTTCAATCCCCGACACAGCACTAATTTCCTTTGGCAAGGCATTAATCTACATTTGCCACTCAATACCCAAGAGAGAAATGGGGACCCAGTAGGATGATGAATGCATTTGGGTTAATTGCCTATGCCCTCACGGTGACCATATGGTAGGAATACTCCCCAGGGAATGGAGATGTTGCACATTGTGCATGAATGAATCCGATGACCGGTGTAATAATATCTGTAAAGCGCTTAGAGAAGGTATTTCGTATTAAGGGCTATATAAATCCAGATTATGATTATTAATCAGCTTCATGTCGATGTGCTGCCATGTAACTGGTATGATGTTGTTACGATTCGCAGCTGATCAAGCCTTTATGAAGGTTTATATATCTGGCAATTCATTCATATGACTGTACAGGTCCCCAGTGGATAAGAAACTGCATATTTTTTTTTTAATTTGATATCTAATTGTATCACACTTTCTATCATGAGCTAGTCATTTTCAAGTTGTATCGGGACCTTTACACTTAGATGATAATAATAATAATAGTAGTGAGTTCTTGTATGTTCTCATGTTTGTCAGACTTGACACTTCTGATGCTCCAAAGCAATTACCCGGCTTTAACATGGCTGCTATTGTGGTACTCTAGCATTTCGAGGAATGAATTCCTGCCAGATAGTCTTAATCTTGCTTGCAACTGCATTTATAATAATAATCTGGGTTTATATAACGCTTAATACGAAATACCGCCTCTAAGCGCTTTACAGATATTATTACCCCGGTCATTGGATTCATTTATGCACAATGTGCACCATCTCCACTCTCTGGGGAGTACTCTTACCATATGGTCACCAGGAGGGCATATGGCAATTACAAACAGAAAGGCTTTCGTCATCCTACCAGGTCCTCATTTTTCTCCTGGGTATGGAGTGGCAAATGTAGATTAATGCCTTGCCAAAGGACTTTAGTGCCGTGTCGGGCATTGAACCCACGACCTTTGCATTTCATGTCAAGTACTTAAACCACTCGACTACGCCACCTGTCAATAGATATTGTTTGATTTCCTCATTTTCATCCTTCGTTACAGCGGAGATGTACTATGGACCAATCCCAGCCTACAAGAGGAGAAAACCCAATCAGAAATAAATGGAGAACAAAACTCTCCCAACTATTTTTTTTTTGTGAGCTACAAGCTGAGGCTGAAGACACTGTACAGAAGAATGAGAATAAAAGGTAGTTAGAAAAGATGGCATGTAATAGGTGATGAAAGGTCAATGTACTTTTTAAGCCATGTGGAACCTCTTTATGGAGAAGAAGTTTACAAAGTGGAACCTCGTTATAATGAGGTCCTTGGGACCATGGAAATTACCTTGTTATATCAGGGTAAAAACCCCAAAAGAATATAAAGAGCTGGGACCAGCAAATTTCACCTTGTTATAACAGATATCTCAGAGCTCTTTGTAATGGGGTTCCACTGTAGCAAACTTTTGTTGAAATAAAGTAATTTTGCCAGCCCGGGGTTATTATTGTTTTTTAGCCATGATACAACAAGATTTCAAAGTAACAAGGCCATTTGGTAATTTCCTTTTTCCTAGGGACTTTATGATAACAAGGTTCCACTGTGCAGCGGTGTATTTGTTTTTCATATTCCCTGTAAAGGTGCCGGTAGTTATGAATAAGTTGCACATGAGAGGCCACATGATCATTTGCTGATTTATGCTCATTCAATGATTCTAAATCAGATAAATATTCTTATGTAAAGTCAGTTATTACAGTATATGCGAAAAGAAATAAGGATAAATCTAGATTTAGTAATCATGAGGCATAGTTAAATAAAATGTTGAATATAAATTGAAGAGCACAACTTTTGATAGATACTGTGTTTTGACAGTTAATATTTTGTGTAAAAAGAATCATAATGCAAGAGAAGCAGTGTAATTGTTTTATTTCAATTATTTATCACCTTGAAAAGTAAATTACCCTTATTTTCAAAAGATCATGACTAACATTTTATATTGTGTAGCAAGTAACATTGCTGCAAAAATCGCCAAGTAAAAAATTTGAGGTTGGGGGCTACATTTCTAATCTTTCATAACCCCACTACCTCCTGCATTTGTTGTTGTAGATTTTGATTGCCTTGGTGGTAAAAAATGAAGTTTCACATCAGGGATTCAAAGGTCGTGGAAAAACTAGGAAAGTCATGGAGAAATGAAAAAAATTCTCCTAAGTCATGGAAATTGTGAGGGCAGGCGGAGGCAATCGCAACCATGAAATAATATATATCCCTGTGTGGTATTCGTATACCACTTGGATGCTGCAACCTATACCAAAATGGTACTTATCTGGTCATGGAAAAAGGCAAAAATAGGTCATGGAAAGTCATTGAATTTGGTATCTTAATTTGCATATATGTATTTTGTGAGACCATGTTATTTACCACCAAGGCAACAAAAACCACCTTTTATGTTGCCTGACATAAACACCCCCCTCCCCCCCTCCAAAAAAAAGAAGGAAGATGAGGCAGAGAAGCAACTGTTATGTTTGAGGCCTGATAACGGATTTACTTGTGACCTTTAATGTTTTGATACATGTTTTTGAAAGTGGTGCCAAATGGTGAAGAAAATTATTAGTGGTTGTTCACAAATGTAAGTTTGGGTAGACAATTTGCAACCATTTATAAATTCAAGACACTAATTTGCTCTTTATGTAAATGTACCTACACTGTTTGTAGAACAGATAGAGAATCCTTATAAATGTATTTTTACTTGTAAATACAATGTTTGACAAAATATGAGAGCTTGGAGAGAAAGAGGGAATGAGAGAAACTTATGTAAATATTTATCCACTGGTCATAACATGAAATTCCAATATGAATTCAAGAGCAGGGGCCAGAATGTTCAATAATTTTTGCACTTTTTTGTCATTGTTTTGTGTTATTTAGTACTTTTTTAAATGCAGCAAAACAGTAAAAACATGCATGGGTTCAAGGAAATAAAGAGCCCATGTAGATGGAAAAGCAAAAAAAGAATCATGAAATTGCATGGGTGGAAGAAAGAGGAATAAGAACAAAAGGAGTATGCAAAGAGAAAAGAAAATTCAAGCTAGAATTTTAGAACTAGACTATAGTAAATATGTCTGTATTATTTTTGTGTTGTCTTTCTCGATGTGAATGTCTTTTCTTTTCATGCTATGTCCTCACTGAAATGTCATTTTCTCTTTAATAATGCATTTAAAGTATTATTATTATTTGCACAGTGTTTGATATTTTGTGGTGCATGTTTATATTCTGTCAATTGTATTTGCCATTTAATTCATTCATTTCTAGAAGTGTGCATTATTACATGTAAGGAAGCACAAGTGCTTTTCACTTGTCAATTGTGGAAGATTTTGAATAAAAATGTTTCTATGAAATGTCATTTCTGTTTTCTAGAGCAACAATGAAATACATAGTAACAATAAAGGCTTGATCAGACAGACGTGGTAAACCACCCCAACAAAAAACATCAATTTGTTAACGTCAGGGGCGATAGTGAGCACTGAAAAAAAAATAGGTTTTTGTATTTTTTTCTCAACCATCCCCCTCTTGACTAAAAAAAAAAACAACATTCCCCCCTTTTTAGTAAGAAAATTGGGAAAATTGGGAAAAAATCGTGAAAAATTGGGAAAAAATCTGGAAAAATCAAGAAAATCTGGGTAAAATCGGGGGGAAATTCTTATTTTTTTAAATCGGGAAGAAAAAAAAAATCGGAAAAAAAATCAGGAATTTTTTTTTTTTTAATCGGGTAATTATCAGGCCTGTAACGTGTCAAATGAATGGCAACTGCAATGCAACAAAACTTGTGCATATTCGCTGAGCCGTGTTATAAGATTCAGAAATGTGAATCATGTTACACTTTACCTCATCATAAAAAAAAATCTGTGGTTTTGCCACGTCCTATCTGAACTAGCCTTTAGAGGTAGAAAATAGGTACAGGAGAAAAACAGGAAGAGAGAGTGAGACAGGGAGAGGGAGTGAGAGGTCAAGTGGAAGGAAGAGAGGGGGAGAGAAAGGATTACGAGAAAAGAAGGGAAAGAGATAGAGGGTAAAGTATGGGAGAACTGAATATAGGAGGAAGGGGTGGTAAGATTAAAGGGATGTAGAGAGAGAGGAGGAGGGGAGAGATGGAAATATGAGAGGACAGAGAAACAGAGGAGAGAAGAGAGTGGAAACTAGAGAAAGAGGGAAGAGAGCATTAGAAAGGGATATGGGTCATGTGCTGGTACATATTACGAGAACAGTACCAACATATTAATTATTGACGAGGAAAATAACTACTTTATTTAATACTTGTATGTATTGATGAGAACAATAACCATGTAAGTAATAATTGACTAGAACAATCTAGTAATACACATTCAAAATGGATCCTTGTTGAAATGGTATTAGATCCGAGGTAAATTTTTCACTATCATTGACATGTCACTAGACCTCGGAAGAGTTAAGAATGGGAGTAAAGGGGGAAAGGTCGTGGGGGAGCTGAGGGACTTGGAGTTGATAGCCAACTCTTATATCCTTATTGGTAGTACTTAAAGAGAAAGACCAGTTCTGGTCATGCGATTGCATTGTGAAAGAAACGTTGTGGAATCGATCAGAAAAGGTTGATCATCTAGCATATAAGTATTGGTGAGTACTGCAAGGTTCTGGAATCATCAAAATGATCAGAAATTTGGCCCAGTCTTGGTAAAGTTACAAGCACTGTACACAGAAAGATGTATATGGGACTACGTGACCACGTCGCGATATCTATTTGGTCCCAATAGATATAATAATTTACCAAATATATCAATTGTAGGCGGTTCCCGACTTTCCCGGCAAAATTTGTATCATCACGTATTAGTCAAAACATATTTTTTCACATGATTGGTAATGAGAGCTTCCATTTCATTTTTTTGAGAGAGGGGCGTTTCCAAAACTGGTCTTTACCTTTAACAATTTAGATAGTACTCTTAGGGAAGCAAGTAGACCAATGAAAGAGAGAATAAGAAGTGTGTGAAGATAGTAACAGAAGAACACAGAAGGAAAAGAAATTTAGAAATGTGCACAGAAAGATAAAATACAGACATTCATAATAAAGCTCTAACAAAGAACAAGGAAGTCTAGTTAAACGATGCTTTGATGTTAAATGATTTAATTTAATTTCCCTCTTTTTAAAAGAATTGTAACAAAATAAGAGATGGCTGATTAAACAGTACATCTGCTGATTAACTAATTGTTCCACATAACAAATTAATCCATATATGATTTTAAATTAGTTAAAGAAAACAATTTTCTGAAATAGGCTTTCATAATATCTAGGAAGAACAACAATTACAATTAATGGACACATTCGTTTGTAAAGATGTATCAACTATAACTAAACTGAATGTTTTTGGCATAAACTTCGCTTCTACAAAAACAGTGCATATTATAAAAATACATTTCTAAATGTTCAAGTTGTGCTATCATAACACAGCTGCATTTGAAATACATGTAGCAGTAAACATATATATTTTCTCTGGATTGCATAGACAAAAGAGAATAGAAAAATAATTTGTTTGAGTTGTGAAAGGCAAGATAAAGGAGGTACCGAATGTTTGGAAGACATATCTGTTCTGAAACCCAACAGACTAATTAAATCCACATTACAATTGTTTTTTTTTTCTAAAGAAATGTTAAAATAATTCACACACAATACTACACATCACATTTTCAATGCTTCATCCCAATCTATGAATTTTTCCTTAACCCGTTGACTACTAAATTTTCTCATTATCATAGGCTTACTATAGGGACTGCTGGGTTCCAGAAGTCTGTGGGTTAACAATGAAACAAGAAATGAAGAACTATATTGGTCAAAAGACACTAGTCATGTATCCTAACAAGATAATGGAAGGAATTGAAGTAAAAGAGATTAATTAATATAAAATGAATACAAATTGCATACAAAAATATATATAAACTAGATGGAACTTCAACTGCGCGCAGTCGAAAAATGCCTCCGCCATAGAGCAATTTTACAAACCAAAATGGAAGCAATTTTTAAAATTCAAGTTTGATTGTAATCCATCTGTTGGTTCTAATGATAACACGATCACGAGCTATTTTAGGATACATAATGAGCCCTGTGACCTTTGACCTCGTGACCCCAATTCTAATCTGTTCATTGACTCTGCAAGATACATACATGACCCAAGTTTGGCGGTTATCCATCAATCGGTTCTTGAAATAACGTGATCACAAGCTATTTTGCATACATAACGAGCCCTGTGACCTTTGACCTCGTGACCCCAAAATCTGATCAGTTCATTAGCTCTGCAAGATACATACATGACCCAAATTTGGCGGTAATCCATCAATCGGTTCTTGAGATAACGCGATCACGAGCTATTTTTGCATACATAATGAGCCCTGTGACCTTTGACCTTGTGACCCCAAAATCTAATCAGTTTATTGGCTCTGCAAGATACATACAGGACCCAAGTTTGGCGGTAATCCATCAATCGGTTGAGATAACGCGATCACGAGCTATTTTTGCATACATAATGGACCCTGTGACCTTTGACCTCGTGACCCCAAAATCTAATCAGTTCATTAGCTCTGCAAGATACATACATGACCTGAGTTTGGCGGTAATCCATCAATTGGTTCTTGAGATAACGCGATCACGAGAACGGGACGTACGCACAGACGTGCGTCGTGCGTGCATATGCGCACGGACTGACAACCAGAAAACATAATTCCCCGGCTACTTTGTAGCGGAGGCATAAAAAGTAACCATGTATTGCCATTATAAAGAATTAAAGCTCGTTTTCATTTGATTTTTTTAAAGAATGACATGCGCTGCATATGAAATTCAATTGTCAGTGCCTTTGCTTTTTCTCATGAACTGTGTACCCATAAGACATTGAGTGATTTCAAGTACGGTGTTCGGTGTTGGTGTTGGTGTTGAGAGCATGGAAAGGCTGCTAAACCGAGCTCCAACACCGACGGTCAGTTTAGAAGGACGATACCGATCGCGTTATCGATAGCTCAACACCAGCCTCAACACCGAGTGACGTCATACTCTACAGGCGAAAAGTCTTGCAATAAAAGCATAATCCTTTCAGAAATTCCATTAAAATTACATCATATCGAATATCAAATGTAAAGTCATATTAAACGAGCTGAAGACATGGAATTTCACAAGTTGACCTCTGTGACCCTTGACCTACATGCTCCAAAATCTAAACAGATCGTCTTCCTATGGTGATACATACTATCATTAAGTTTGAAGTGAAAATTCTCCAGTGGTTCTTGAGATATCGCGATAACGATCTCAATGTATGGAATTTCATAAGTTGACCTCTGTGACCCTTGACCTTTGACCTACGTGCTCCAAAATCTAATCAGATTGTCTTCCTATGGTGATACACACTATCATTAAGTTTGAAGTTTAAATCTCCAGTGGTTCTTGAGATATTATGATAACAATCTCAATGTATGGAATTTCATAAGTTGACCTCTGTGACCCTTGACCTTTGGCCTACGTGCTCCAAAATCTAATCAGATCGTCTTCCTATGGTGATACATACTATCCTTAAGTTTGAAGTTTTTACATCTCCAGTGGTTCTTGAGATATCATGATAACAATCTCAATGTATGGAATTTCATAAGTTGACCTCTATGACCCTTGACCTTTGACCTACGTGCTCCAAAATATAATCAGATTGTTTTCCTATAGTGATACACACTATCACTAAGTTTGAAGTTTAAATCTCCAGTGGTTCTTGAGATATCATGATAACAATCTCAATGTATGGAATTTCATAAGTTGACCTCTGTGACCCTTGACCTTTGACATACGTGCTCCAAAATCTAATCAGATCGTCTTCCTATGGTGATACATACTATCCTTAAGTTTGAAGTTTAAATCTCAAATGGTTCTTGAGATATCGCGCTAACAAACTCAATACAAGGAATTTCATAAGTTGACCTCTGTGACCTGTGACCTTTGACCTACGTACTCCAAAATCTAATCAGATCGTCTTCCTATGGTGATAAATACTATTCCCGAGTCTTAAGTTTAAATCTTAAATGGTTCTTGAGATATTGTGATAACGGTCAAACGGGACGGACGTACGGACGTACGGACGGACAACCCAAAAACATGATGCCTCCGGCACCACCTTCGGTGGCGGAGGCATAAAAAAGAAGTATTAAAGGACATAAAATTGACTAATTTCAACCATTTTCTGTGCCACTGCTAGGCACTTTTATCATCAGAAATGTATGATTTCAATTTTGACATTTTCAATAAACACTTGATGATACATGTAAATGATTTAAAAACAATTATCAAAACTCTTTTTCAATCATGCAAGTTGAAGTGCACCCACTATGTAAAAATTGACTTTTGAGTTATATTTTAAGTTGTTTTTTCTAAATGTAAATGTTGACAATGAATCATAAAAATCTATTGTATTTCCAATCTTGATGCATTATATCGTATCTTACCACGCATTACACATAATCTGTAACACAACAAATAATTGTGAGTTACTATTAGTGCTGAAAAGTTACAATTGATTGAAGGAGATACAATTTATATTGGGGGAGATACAATCAATCAAAACTCATTATGGGACAAGGCCCTGGATGGATTATGACATTAACAGACTTTTCTTACAATAAAACACCTTTTCCCTGAATACGAGATTTATATCTAGACGTAACGGTTGACAAGTGACTCGTATTTCTCCTGTTGGCCAGAGGTGACAGCAGGCTCTCCGGCTTTCTTGATGAATGCCTACACAGGAAGGAATAAGACAACACATTGTAAACATAAGCTCGTCAGGATAGGAATGACGATAATAATAATACTTGTACACAATAATAATAATATAATGATGATAATGATATGATACAAATAACAGTTATAATAATACAATACATTTTTGATACCTGTAAACACTTATTGTCTTTTCACCTCACTTTGTATTCACGTATATCATTTTTGATGCGTGACTATATCTATGTTTGATTGTTTTTGTTTTTATTATTGTTTTCTGTCAACTCAAAATTATTTTATTGAATTTGTCTTTTTGTATGAATACATACATTTATATGTGTATCCATATACCATGTAAATACCACATATTTCCATTGTTAAAAGGACAATAAATATGAACCTTAAATTTAATTTAAAAATGCTAAATTGATCACTCTATCTTATTCAAATTGGCAACACTGACATTTTTTTTGTTTCATTGCTACATGTACATGTATAACTAATTTTTTCATTGAAAAGTCATAATTTTAAGGAAAATAAAAGAACATGGGACAAAATTGAAAAGTAATTCCAAATGTGTATAGAAAACAAGTGATTTTGAACATCGACAGATTGTAATGTAAATTTGCCTTTGAAAAATTCACAATGTCAAACATCAAACGTCAAACGTGTTATGTGCAGACATTTTTCTTTTCTTGTCATTCATCTGGAACATCTATCTCATTCAAATTGGCAACACTGACATATTTTTCCTTTCAATGCTACATGTCTAACAATTTTTTTTTCTCCATATATATAAAGTCATATATTTAAGAAGGAATATAAAAGGTACATGGACAAAATTGAAAATAATTCTGAAAGTGCATTTCAACATCTTAACTTGTTGCCAATCAACAGATTGTAATGTTTATTTGCCATTACAAATTCACAATGTCAACACCAAAAGCAACAAAATATGGACTTGTTTAATATGTGCATACATTTCCTTCTCATTGATCTGGTACAGCTTTTAAGGCTAGGCTAGGGTTGCTTTTTACTATAATAAAACAGCCTCTTTTTTTCTTTGCCACTGGAAGTAAATGACAGCATATCTTATAAGGACTTCAGGACTCTTATTTTGCAGCAATAATTCTTAAATATTCAATTCTATTCCTACTGCAATCTCTAAGAAAACCCAATAATATTCAATTATAAGTTTTGTAGTGGCTTTAATAGAGGTATAGGATTAATAAAGAGATGTGGGCCTCATATCGAATAGAACAGTTAATACATTAATTTCATTCAAAGCAGATATGATTTTCTGTTTTATTTACTAATTTACCTCACATTCCTGAAGGGTAGCTGTGCCTTCTGCAATTTTAAGTCCTATACCATGGGTGAAGCTGGAATAACGATCCTAAATTAAAAAAAATAAAATGGAAAAGTAATGTAGGTATTAGCTCCACTACTTTGGTTGCTTTCTTCGCCTCTCTACACAATTACCTATTGGCAAAAGTGGCAAAATCTTCTTCTTTCTTCTTCTGTTAATCTTCAAAGGGCAATGCAGCCTATTCACGAAGATCTGTAAAAAGATTACCAGTTTTTGTATGCAGGCGTACTAAACACCCGGTTTACACTCTGGTATACATTTCTTTCCATGTTTTAAGAAATTAAATTTGTAAAACACTTTAACAGTAACACAAAGCTCAGTGAAATAAGGAAACTGCTAATTCCTTGTACATGCCATAGTGAACACTGGGATAGTATAATTATCAAGAGTAGGCCTACAAATAGCTGATGAACTACAGTTTTGTGACCATTATATAATGACAGCAGCAACAAAACAAAACTATTACTTTAAAAATTTGTTTTAATGAATTTAAAGATAAAATAAATATGCCATATTGAAAAGATTACAAGAAATTGGGCAAACACACCTCTACCATCTTCTGGAGGTGCCCCTCAGATATGATCTTGGCAGCATTGCGTAGACCCCTAGCAAAGGAATCCATGGCTCCGATGTGAGCGTAGAACATGTCCGCCAAGTCTGTGGACTCACGTCGGACCTTAGCATCAAAGTTGAGACCACCAGGAGCCACCCCACCTTGGTCAATGATGCACTGCAGGGGATTAGATGGCACCAATAGTGTATAATTTCCATGCAAATGTATGGTAAACTTGTATTTATAGTTACTGCTTGTGTAGAAATACAATGTCGATAGAACACATTTTTGTCCCCCGTCTTATTAAAAATGTACTAAACATCCATTGTATGATGAATATAATGAGGTATATATGTCATTGACTGGCTTCGGTAGCCAAAGATGTGTGATCAATAATACTCGTACACCCAGTATACCTTGCAGATAGCTGTAGCTCCTCTGATATCCATGGGGAACTGATCGGTATCCCAGCCAAGGTCGGGGGATCCAGTGTTAGCATCGATCGACCCAAGCATACGAAGACTGCAAGAAAAGAAAATGAGAGACGGAAACATGTCGATGTATATTATGAATTGTCTGTCTAATCTGCTCTCTTAACCCACTGCTGATGAGAAGAATAAAACCAGTTGTCAACAGGTTTAAAGATAAAGACCAGTTCTGGTCATGCAATTGCATTGTGAAAGAAACGTTGTGGAATCGATCAGAAAAGGTTGATCATCTAGCATATAAGTATTGGTGTGTACTGCAAGGTTCTGGAATCATCAAAATGATAAGAAATTTGGCCCAGTCTTGGTAAAGTTACAAGCACTGTACACAGAAAGATGTATATGGGACTACGCGACCACGTGCGCGATATCTATTTGGTCCCAATAGATATAATAATTTACCAAATATATCAATTAGTAGGCGGTTTCCCGACTTTCCTGGCAAAATTTGTATCATCACGTATTAGTCAAAACATATTCTTTCACATGATTGGTAATGAGAGCTTCCATTTCATTTTTTGAGAGAGGGGCACTTCCAAAACTGGACTATACCTTTAAGGTCAAATTGAGCAAAAAATATGTTGGAACAATTTAAGGAGATGAATGGACTATATTGTTTCATATCAACGAACACAACAATGTGCAAAACCGTTTTATCTATGTCCATAATTTGCATAGACATTGAGATACATACAATAAAGTGTTGGCCCGGTTCTTGAACAGACATTGGAAGTAACTTCGCTCAGCCAAGTCACTCAATTATTGTCTTACACTTTCACCACTTTAAGTACAGAATCATGTAAGACACACATCTGCAGTTCACTTGCTATAGTTATCTCTGTTTTATCACATTAAAAGAAATGTTCAAATCTTTGTGGCACTAGTCCACATAGTCTTAAATGATACATAAATTCCCAATAATTCTAAATTTATTGTGGAAAAGAAAATTTGGACATCATTTTCTACTGGAATGGAAATTTGAATTAGATTGAATTTGAATTTGAATTGAATTTAAATTGAATGGAATTTGAATTGAATTTGAATTGAATTGAATTGAATTGAATTTGAATTGAATTGAACTGAACTTGAATTAAATGGAATTGGAATTGAATTGAATTGGAATTGAATTAAATAGAATACTGGTTGGAAAGATAAACAAATTATCATACTCACGCAGAAGCCATAACAATGTCATGCTCATATGCATGTCCAGCTAACATGGTATGGTTTGGTTCAATGTTCAACTTGAAATCATTCTGTAGATTGAAGTGCTCCAAGAAACCAATCACTGTCATTGCATCTATAACAACAAATGAACAACATCAAACCATCTTGATCTTTAATAGGTGCTTTCACTGATTTGAAATAATAAAAAATAGTATGACCTGCCTTGTCCAAAAAAAATCGGGTGAGCATATTCCTGACAAAATTCAGTCTTGACGGTCATAGGGTATTATATTGAAGGTTAATTCATGATACAGTTCAGGAAAGAAAATGGAAGTTGGTCCACTGGGTTTTACCATATCTATAGCAGTTTTTAGGGTAATAATTTAACAGCCCATGCAGAGAGAAAGGGAAGACAGTGGGGCAGTGGGGCAGGATTCCCAGAAGGGGGGAACCTAGGTTAATAAAACAGAGTCTTATCTTTTCCATACCTATGTTAAAGCTAGTTCCAAGAACATACATTATATATATATATATATATATATGTAAAAAGACAAAATTTCCTTTGCATTTTCAGTGCCTTAAAATTAATAATTTCACACCCAAAAGCAATTGCCCCCTCCCCCGACCCCCAACATGAAATAAGAGGTGTATTTGAATGATTACCATAGTCATACTGGTGCCTGGTGGGTTCTTTGGGTTTGGGTTCTATCAAAAGCTGACCAGTGAATCCAATTTCATTCTTGTACTCTGTAAAAAAAGAACAGGGAAAAATGACATCATAGGTCAAAGGTCGGCAATAAATCTCATACATATAAACATCGATTTACATGGTGACACCATCTACATCGATCTACCGTCATCTAGACAATTCATCAATATTGTAAATCAATTGAGCTACATTTTTGGCAGCAGATAATTATCAGACAAATCAAACCATCAATCAATTAATCATGTGATCAATAACATATAGGGAAATTAATTGATTAACTGATGTATTGATCTGTCTCTTGTTTGTCTATGCAATCATATACATGTATCTACATCTATCTTTATCTACCAGTATCTATATATCTATCTTTGAGCAGAACCTTAATTAAGCGGAGGCAAATCGACATCAAGACTTGGACACCTGCTGCAGGCCAGCGAGCTGTATATATGGAGAACAGCTGTAAAGTAAAAGTGAAGGCAGTCATTGTTGCTTCCTGACAGACAGCTACTACTATATATCTATCTATTTATCTATTCATCTATTTATTTCTCTATCTACCTATTTCTCTATCTATCTATAAATATCTATCTATCTATCTATTCATCAATCAATCTATCTATTTATCTATCCATCTATTTCTCTATCT
Source organism: Mesocentrotus franciscanus (assembly GCA_037976565.1). Taxonomy (NCBI): domain Eukaryota; kingdom Metazoa; phylum Echinodermata; class Echinoidea; order Camarodonta; family Strongylocentrotidae; genus Mesocentrotus; species Mesocentrotus franciscanus. Next base: position 8,869,148 of record CP137678.1, read on the forward strand.
GTCTCCATCTATCTTTATCTTTATATATCTAAATGTAACATGTATCTACTGGTATCTGTATTTTAGTTTATTTATCTATGTATTTCAAGATCTATGTATCTAATTTCAATGTTGTCCACATTTGTAAATGTTTCCACTTACTAATGGCCATCTTGAAGAAGTTTGCCATGTGAGAGCTCCCCCTGTAGGTCAGTATTGAGCAGGCTCTGGTAGCCCTCTCGTCCTCCCCAGAAAACTAAAAATGCAATGGAAATTAGTAAAGTTACATAATAGCAAATCTAGTTATCCATATACTTTACATTTTAAATGTAAGTTCACATCATAAAATCTCTTCCTTGCTTTGCAAAAGTCATTAAAAAAAAAATTTTAAGGTAAAGACCAGTTTTGGAAATGCCCCTCTCTCAAAAAATTGAAATGGAAGCTCTCATTACCAATCATGTAAAAGAATATGTTTTGACTAATACGTGATGATACAAATTTTGCCAGGAAAGTCGGGAAACCGCCTACTAATTAATATATTTGGTAAATTATTATATCTATTGGGACCAAAGAGATATCTCGCACGTGGTCGCGTAGTCCCATATACATCTTTCTGTGTACAGTGCTTGTAACTTTACCAAGACTGGGCCAAATTTCTTATCATTTTGATGATTCCAGAACCTTGCAGTACACACCAATACTTATATGCTAGATGATCAACCTTTTCTGATCGATTCCACAACGTTTCTTTCACAATGCAATCGCATGACCAGAACTGGTCTTTATCTTTAAACATATAAAATTGCGACTTAAAAGTTAGATGGCTATCTTCTCCGATATAAAACAGACGTGGAAAAAATGTAAAACAGATTGCCATGCATGACATTTTTCCATATTAGGCCAAATAAAAAAAACATGTTTAGCGTCCTGCCTTTTTGAAAAATAGGAAGGAGGAGGCCCTTTTTTTTTCTTCAAAATGGCCGCTCAAAATGGCCACTCGTTACATTTTCCCAGACAGTCGGGCTATTTTTCAAGATGGCTGCTGGCATTTTTTTTTTTTTTAAATCAGAAATAGATCGTTTTATCAGTGTTTTTCATGTTTTTTTTCTTAATTTTTTTTTTTTTTAAATCAGAAATAGATCGTTTTATCAGTGTTTTTCATGTTTTTTTCTTAATTTAAAAAAAAAACAAAACAAAACAAAACAAAAAAAAGGAGGCAGCCCCCAAAAAGGAAGCGGGCGGGGACGCTTAACATGTATATTTTTTTTAATGGCCTTACCAATGTTCAAAGAGGCCGAGATTCACAACAGTTTCAAGAAGTAATGCTGTTATGAGCCATTCACAGAGTTTATGCTTTAACAGTATAATGCGAATAACTCACCAAAGTTTACTCCTCCCAATTTCTTGCCAACCTCTAGTCCTTTCTTCACAGCTGCTGCTGCATAGGCTACTACATGAGCATCAGGGTTAGTTGCACCTCCATTCATGTACCTGTTACAGTAAGAGAGGAATTCCTGGTCAGTGTGTAGAAAGAATCTTTAAGGAAGAATCCCTGCAGAATGGTCACGGAGGAAGAAAGATTTACCATTGTCTGAATGAACCAGCTTTGCCTTCTCATATAGGCACAACATCATTTTTTTTTTTTGGGGGTCATTCTTTAAAATGTATGAGCCCTTTTCGAAAAAAAATTTAACAAATGGCAAAAAAAAAATGGCAATTCATACAAGTATGGGAAATAAGGAGTTTGTATTCCACTGCACTTGTTAATATAATTAAAGATTTTGATCCCGATTTCCAATTAGAATGTTCATATTCAAGAACTGGATTATGCACTAGAGCAGAAAATGTCTCTCTAGAGGATATATATTCCTGTACCTGTTACAGTAAAAGAGGATAATTTTCTGTCAACTCAAATTATTTTATTAAATTTGTCTTTTTGTATGAAAGTATATGTTTATTTGTGGTTCCATATAGTATATTAACGTGAATTCTGAATTACCCTTTATTATATGTTGCTCAAGGAAATGCTGATACACTTAACATGATAATAGACGCAAATGATTTGAAAGAACCTGTCACATATTACCTTTTGTGAGAGAAAAGGTTACAAGTGTTCCATAGAAGCTTGACTCCTGTTTTATTCTGGAGTTCCAGAGCTAGATCAACGATCTCATCGAGATTGCGGTTCGATTCTTCTATGGTAGCGCCCTCAGGAGCAACATCTCTGCCAATCAGGAAAAGGAATATATATATATATATATATATATATATATATATAAATGATAATAATTAAAGAAGAAAAATAAAAAATAATGGAATTTTGGAATGTCAGTCTTGTCAGGCAAGATCTATGGTAACCCCATTTGTTCCACTATTCCCCACTAAGGCCCCGTTCAGATATGATGCAGCAAAACCTCGGCGGTATTTCTATGCCGACGTAAAGTGTAATACGCATCACATTTCTGTATCTTGTAACACAGAGCTCAGTGAATACAAGTACTGTGTTACGCGCAGTTGCCATTCATTTACACATTAAAAAGAGAAATGTTGCGGTTTATTGCAGCGGTTTACCGTGCCATATCTGAATGGGCCTTAAATACTTGCACAATTATCATACATGAACTTTGAAATGAATTAAACTGCCTGTTTTATGATTTGGTATCACTTTATTGTCAATCTTCAATAAAGGAACATAGTATAAACATAAAAGAATTGGACAGCCACAGACATTATGATAAGAGTAGTCCAGGTCATGGCTCATAACTGCCAAAGCAGGACATACAATACAAGACATATAAGACATAAAGCTGTTATAAGACATGATTGCCGAGATCTTTAACAGCAATTATTGTGTTCATGCCAAGTTTCGTTTCAAATTAAGAAAAATATATAATATATAGTTCAATTTACTCAATCAATGTATAGAGACGCTTAATCGTTTTGGAGGAATAGAGGGCTTAAATTGGGCTTTAAAAGAATATCTAAAGGAGTAAATTTCACATTAGGCCCTGTTCATGTAACTTTGTGCTGTGTAGGTTCTTTTATAAAAGTAAACAATAAACCGACTTGTTTAATGTTGACAAGGGTGTATTTGTAGAGTTACCTGGACAGTAAACAGGCAAGTTAGACAACACAAACATGGCTCAATGATATGCAGTATATAGGAGTAATATTATAAGATACATGTGAGAGATAAAAGCTTGACTTTGCCCCATTTGACAACATATTGCATAATGGGGATTATTTTTAAAAGATACTAAAAAGTTATTCTTTTACATGTGCAAGAATAATCATGCACCAAGGTTTTAAAAAAAAAAAAAAAATTAAAAAATTAAAAACTCATACTTTCATAGCATCATTTTTTGTTCAAACTCTAAAATAGAATGTGAAAATCTGAACTAAAAAATGTTAATTTCAAAGACCGAAATTTTCTGATAGAGGCTATACAGACTTCATTGCACTTCAGTTTTTTAAATATTTGCATGAAACTTGCTGAGTGGCACTCCTGAGTTCAAACTCTGATCTTGCAGCGTTTTGGTCTTGCCTGTAATGGAATGACTTATGTAATGCCTATAACTTAATTGGTGAAGAATTTCAAGGTGGTGAGTTCACACTTTCTTCTAGTAGTATTCTACCCTCACCTGTAATGGAATTAATGACCAATTACTGCATCTACATGTAATGCCTATAGCTTGCATGGTGACCAATTCTTAGGTGGCGAGTTCATACTTTATTTAAATGGTGTTTATGGTTTACATGTCATGGAATGAACAGTTAATGCCTATAGTTGACTTAGGAACTCCAAGGGAGTGAGTTCACACTGTATTATAGTAATGTTTTAGCCTCATCTGTCATAGAATGATCATGCAGTGTCTAATGCCTAGATAAGTCTAAGGTGGTTCACGCTTTATGGTAACAGCATTTGGACTAACCTGTCATGGAATGACCAGTATCTAATGCCTAGCTTGGAGAAGAACTCAAAAGCTACCCTTAGCCTCCTCTTGGCATTCTCTAAGCTTTCACTACCTATATACAAACAATAAGAGAAAGGGATAGAGAGTTGAGAGAGAGAGAAGTAGAGAGATAGAGACAGAAAGGGAGAATGGGAGAGAGAGGGAGGGAGGGAGGGAGAGAGAGAGAGAGAGAGAGAGAGAGAGAGTTTAATGACACAAAAACCTATCTTTCTCTCCAGACTAAAAAACAAAATTGAATTTCGAAGAATGAATAACAATATTACATGATTGCAAATATATATACAGCAAAGATTTTTGTTGTTGCACACTCAAACATCAACCAGGTTACTCACAAATTACTTTACCTTTATTTAAAGTTTTGGTTTACAAGCTGGCAAGAATGTATTTTTAGAAAATGGAATATAAGATACCAGCATGGTAGTCCACAGAAGGAGATTTAACAAAATTTAAAAAATACCAAAACAATGTTTCTAATTCCCTTTCAACTTCATAACATTTAATGAGGGATTTTTATTAGGTACTTCAAGACCAACAAGACACTAACTTAAAAACTGGGCTAGAAAGTAGACTAGAAATTGGTCTATATTATTTACCATCATCCCACTCTCTAGTTATGGTTGGTCCTCCAAAGGGGTCCAGACCTACTCCCCTGAATGTGTGCCAGTAACAGACCGAGAACCTGAGCCAGTCTGCCATGGTCTTGCCAAGGATCTCCTGTTGGGACCAAAATAGCAGAACCATCATGAATATAGAAATTTAAGTTTTTCACTTTGACATGACTTTGTCACAAAACACATTTTCCAGAGTTCATGCAATAATAATTATAATAAAATAATAATCATAATATTAATAATATTAAAAATGATAATAATCAATGTCTTGTCAAAGGAACTTGAACTGCCAACTATGTGATCCACAGTTCAAAGATGTATCAACTAGACCACAACACCTCTACAGTTAAAAAGAAAGAAGTAATTTTTATCATTTTTTTAAATTGTACCTCATCTGCATTGTAGTGTTTGTAGCAGAGTAAATCGGTTGGCTTGGCATCGGGTTTGTACTTAATCTTGTTGATACCTGAATCAGATAAATGAAGAAAGAAAAGTATAATGTACACTACAATGAAGATATGAATAGAGTACTAGATCTACGAGGAAACATGCACAATTTGTTAACCTGGGATACAACCTATTTAAAAACCTAAAAATTATGTATTGGGAATTATTTTTTCATGAAATAAAATAGACCATAATAAAAAGGTAGTATGTACAAACTAACAGTGACCGTCAACAGGAAGAAGTAAAGGTACTTACACTCTTTTTATGATACAAATATAGTTATTGCTAATTTCCATATACTATTAAGTTGTCATTTCCATGTTTAGCCAATATTTCTGTGAGTAAATAGCAATTATCTCATCGTTTAAAAAGTACCACATGCAAAATCAGATCAATAAAAACAACACCTACAGATCCCCTTTTAATTTAAATTCAAATCCATTAAACTTTCAAAGCAATTAAGACACTATATACCCTGACCTCTACTGAAATAAATGCTCTCACAAGCCTACAAGATCAATAAGCTCTACCCCCCCCCCCAATAAAAATGAAGAACTTATAGGCCGATTCCCCCTCCCCAAATTAGTAGCTGCAAGGCGTCCTAGAAGGTTCAACACACAATCGTTTCTAGGGAAGCTGTGATGTAAGACAGTTTATTCAAGGATATTAACCATTTCCTATTCCACTCCAGGTGCATTTTTGGTGGGGGGAGGGGCACTTGGGGATTTTTGCGTTCATTTTCTACTTGTGCCTCACAGAAATTCAATAATGATCAATACAAATTTGAGAAGGGCTTGAAGAAATTGGTGGGGAGCTAGGGGAGAAGAGGGGGGGGGGGGCTGACTGAGCCCCACGGCCCAAAACTCCCCTAGCAGTAGAGGCGCAGAGCCAATATGGGAGACTCTTTCCTATTTAGGCGTTTGTCTCTAATGTAAGAGACCATTGTCAAGATATTTGGTAGCCTATTTGGGATACCAATTTCCTTCCTTTATTTAAATTTGCTGCAAAGGGATTTCGTTGGCTCAAAATAAAATATGATGAGCAGATTTTTCATGAAAAATTATCCCTTTTGACTGCATGTCTACTTTGAAAACTCACCATCTACTTTTGTTTTTATAAATCTTTGTTATGATCCACACACAAAACCAATGGGCTCCTGACCTCAGAGAAGCAAAAATGCCTTGTTGTTGATGTTATTTCTTTTGTTCTTTTGCAAGTTAAGTCTCCAATATGGGAGAGTTTCTCAAATGGGAGAGTCTCCCAAATTGGCTGTGCACCTCTACTGTCTAGAACTGCTACTGTTGCATGCTGTACACTTTTGCATGCTACAACAAACAATTCCGAGACATATGTGGTCAATAGGATTTGGTTACATCCTCTCTTGTTTAATTATTTTAGATTATTCATAGTTTGAATAACAGACCCTATTCAATTACAGAATAAGAGCACTTCCTCGGCCCCAGTTAATTGCCCCCATTCCTCCGGCCAAATCACTGAATTAAATGAAGAAAAACAAAGTTTTAAATGCACCAAAAACACAATGAATTGTTAACCTGTAGACCCTACATTTTTCTTTTTTAATTGGAGTTAAAAGTTGTTACCTCCCAGCTCCCCAAATTATTCATAACAGGTGAATGAAATCATTTGTTAGGAGATTTATGCAACTATGCATTAAACTGAGGTTATATGTAAACAAATATGGATGTTTCTGTCCTGGCAACATATCGATGAGTATTCCAACATAATACTGCATATATTACTTGTTGTTATGTCGGGCAAGCATCGGGCAAGCTTTCAGGTTGTCAAGGACTCAAGAACAACCCTTGTTTAAAAAGTATGCATACAATTTGAATATGTTAGTAAACTGGTCTATTGCTAACTTATGTAGGCTATACGGGGCCTGTGTTATCGGCCTAGCTTATTACATAGGTCAATGCAACAGGTGTTCTTCAACCAGAGGCATGCAGATGAAGAGACATATATCGTACCTGGGAAGAATTCGTTTGATCCCTTGCTGTCCTCTGTTCTCGCTCTCTTCGACTTGTTTTGAGACATTTTAACTGTTGGAATTATTACAATTCCCTTCAAAACCCAGTGCTTGTAAATTGAGAGTCGAATCTACTGGATCGAACAGTGAATTCCCAGAGAACTGCAGGGGTGAGGAAGTCGGTCTTCACGAAATCGTACAGTCGGGTCGGCTGTATAATTACCGTCGCGTCGTACATATACATGCACAGTGCACGAAAACTACGGATCAACTTGATAAACATACAGAACATGCAATGCAGACAGATAAACGAGAGGGGCGTGACTTGTTTATTACCCCTCTCAATTAATCAATCAGCTTCAGCTCGATCGAGCCACGCATGCACGCACCTAGGCGCCTGGGGCGTGGGAGAGGTTTGGTGGGGGCCGGGGTGGGGTGGAGGGGAAGTGGAGGGGGGTGGGGAGTGGAGGGGTAGAGGACATGCAGCGATGGGCCGCCGCGCAGGATGACGGGTGGGGGTTGGGATGGGGACGAACAACAAACACGAATGGTGAAGAAAACATAGTTCTTTAATATCGGAGAGGCATCTGTTAATCGGGCTGTTAATTCATAGCTGATGGCAATATTAAAGCAATCATTGGACACTTAGAAAAAAGGAGTTGTTTTGCGGAAATATTATTGCGTAATTCCTACGGTAAAAAAAGACTTTCTTGAAATTAACTTATGACTCCATCGCCCTTGTGACCTGTGTACTACTACTGTCCATTACGTATATAATGCTCGGATCACATTAAACCATGTTCCAAAAGTAGGGCTACGTCATAGTCATGTTCGCACATGACGCACAGGGCTATTGAAACCCCTTTGGTTGATTTTTAAAAGCCTTTGCAATCGTCTTACATATACATTTAATATAATGTCATTCCCAGGGTGTAAGAGATTTCACGTTACGGAATGTCTGATTCGCATTTATAATGCTCGTAGTATAATTAAGTAAAGTAATTCATAGAGCTCACATCAATAAACCATTTTCTATATAGCTAGGTCCTACATTAAAGGTTGATATAGCGTATCGTGTAATGGTTCACTCACTTGACTCTCAATCCATGGGTTGGGGGTGAATCCTACCAGCCGGGTAGGCCTAATGTCCGTTCTTTGGCAAGACATACCAACCCATATTTGCAAGGTGTAATTGGGTATATAGGTCCTACCTGGCAACTGCTGTGTAATGATAATTGTAGGGCCATCAGGAAGAACAGCATTGATTAAATAAAAAATATTTTAATTATAATAAAAGAACGTGATGGATGCAATTATCTATATAGGGGGAACCATAAACCTATACACGCACGCATCAAAATAATTATAGCCCATAGGTTATTTGCACAAAAGGGGCAAACAGATGGCGCACTGATGACAAAACAATGTGTAACTTATGCGCGCGCCAACTTATAACCAATCACAGCTCGTTATTCGCACACAAGCCCCAAAATGATCGCGTTTTGATGACGTAACAATAGTATATAATTATAGGAAACTACTAACTTTGGAGGCGTATGTTTACAAAATTGTTTTTCCCCTCATAGTTACCATGCAAGGAGCTCATTATCATACATCTTAATTTGCCCAAGTTAGATGCTCATGTAAAGCTTACTAGTACAGTATTGCCATGTCTCGGATTTATTTTATAGATTTATAGATTTTAATATCGCGAGGACCCGTACCAGTATCGCGAAAAGGGGTAATTATTATGCTACCTTTATGCAGGTAGGATGATTCCTTAATTTAGGCCTATTCTAGGGCAGCGGAGGGCGCGCATACCCCGGGCCCCGGGTTCTGCACAGGCGGCACTGGGAGGGGGCACCAAACAACAACAAAAAACAAACAAAGAAAGACATAGTATGGCCGAAGGAAAGGAAGAGATTTATGGTTCCGAAAGAATTCTGCGCCCCTATCCAGAGTAATGTGCACAAGGAAGAGTGTTTTATAACAGTTTAAAATGCAAAAAAATATATATATAACGCTCTGTCCCTTTCGGCTAGACTTCTTAGTAGAAAATTGTCAGAATCTGGTAATTTTTCAAATAGGAATTAGTGCATACTAATTGTCTTTGAAGTGTTAGGATGGTTAATCTCGAACATAATCCTAAATTTTAGTGGTAAATCGGCCTATAGCTAAATTTATTACTCGAATATAAATCGTAAAATTTGCGCCTGAAGATGAAAGAAGTCAAATAGTATTTTGTCATTATTATTATTATCATTATTACATTATTATTATTATTATTATTAATATTATTATCAATATCATCATCATCGTAATTTGAACGAAACTGACCGAACACGATAAACTACTTTGAAAAAGTATTTATAGTAAAATGCACAAGAAATTGAGTTTCTTAGGGTGGAAAAAAAAAAGAATTTACCCTTTAGTCGCCTTGCTCCCATGCTCCATTATAGTTATTCAATCTTTGGTTACCGGTCTCGGGTTCAGTACATTGAATAGGCCTATATATATTTATCACGTTGTGCTTAAGCGAGGAAATCTGGTTTATATTTTTGGCAAGCTTATTTTTGAGGGGGGAGGGATGGGGAGTAATTTTTTCCAGCGAGTGCCATAATCGCTATGGTTGACAGGGTTGACATAGATTGTAAATAGAATATGCCGTCTTTTCTCTTTAATTCTTACTCTATGTATCATTGACTCTACTGGCACATGCTGAAAACAAACCAGTCGATTCCAGTTGAAACCAATAACCATACTGGTATTAAAATGTTACACCAGTTTATACCAGTTAAAAACAATAGGCCTTACTGGTATATCTACCAGTTGATTCCAGTTTAAAACCCATAAAACCAAAGTGGACCATTTGAGACCAGTTGGAACATATCGAAACCCAATGGGTGTATAGTTTACCAGATAATTCCATTTGAAAGCCATTAATCATACTGGTATAGACCAGTTGATACCAGTTAAAAAACGATGGGCCTTACTGGTAAATCTACTAGTTCATTCCAGTTGCAGCACAGTGGCCTAACTGGACCATTTGATACCAGTTGATTCCAGTTGGAAACCAGTAGATGATTACCAGTTGTTACCAGTTGAAACCAATATCGATGATTACCAGTTGTTACCAGTTGAAAACCAATAGATGATTACCAGTTGATTTACCAGTTGAAAACCCGTAGATGATTACCAGTTGATTTACCAGTTGAAAACCAGTAGATAATTACCAGTTTAAAACCAGTAGATGATTACCAGTTGATACCAGTAGAATACCAGTTGAAAAACCAGTTCATGATTAATTTGCCTGTTTTCACAGAAAATATAATTATCATGATCTGTTGAGCACAATGACAATGCACATCAAGATTGTGATTTATATTTTCTTAGTCAATCATTGACAAATTTATTATATGTGTGATTATGTTTTCCATCTAATTTAAGACGTAAAAATAGATGTATTGATATATGTAATTACTAACCAGGAAACAACTGGTATAATTTTGTATATATATAATGTACGAGCTCCAAATATTTTTAAAACTTTAATACTCAATCGTAATCCACCTCAAATGATCTTCGTGATGGGGTGATTGCAAGAGTCTATGATAATATGGTCTAGCTGGTGGCCAGATGCCAATATTGATTATTGATTATCAGTTGATTACTGGTCTCAACTGGTATTCAACTGGTTTCAACTGGTAAATCAACTGGAAATATCAACTGGAAAATCTACTGGTTTCCGACTGGTAACAATTGGTAATCACCTGTTGGTTTCAACTGGTAACAACTGGTAATTATATATTGGTTTCAACTGGTAAATCAACTGGAAAATCTACTGGTTTCTATAACAATTGGTAATCACCTATTGGTTTCAACTGGTAACCTTGAACTGGTAATCACCTATTGGTTTCAACTGGTAACCTTGAACTGGTAATCACCTATTGGTTTCAACTGGTAATCATATATTGGTTTCAACTGGTAATTATCAACTGGTTTCCAACTGGAATCAACTGGTATCAAATGGTACCAGTTGCAATTCTCAACTGGAATTCAGTTGATTCCAGAAGAAGAAGAAGATTAAAGAAGAAGAAGAAGAAGAAGAAGAAGAAGAAGAAGAAGAAGAAGAAGAAGAAGAAGAAGAAGAAGAAGAAGAAGAAGAAGAAAAGGAAGAAGAAGAAGAAGAAGAAGAAGAACTTAATTAAGAAGAAGAAGAAGAAGAAGAAGGAGGAGAAGATCGAAGAAGAAGAAGAAGAAGAAGAAGAAGAAGAAGAAGAAGAAGAAGAAGAAGAAGAAGAAGAAGAAGAAGAAGAAGGAGGAGGAGGAGGAGGAGGAGGAGGAGGAGGAGGAGGCGGAGGCCGGGGCATAGAAAGAAACTGTAGTAAGAAGAAATGGCTAGAAATTTAGGGAAGGACAAAGATGCCCCCAAAAGGCCATATTTTAACCCGAGGTCGTCGGAGGACGAGACGAGATGATCATACACCAGAAAGAATGGAACTGTCTCACCTCCCTGATCTAACAAAATTTGAGGAGATGACAAAAAAATGGTCTCCCAAGAAAACGATCGAAGGAGGAAAAATACATTCACACAGAAGGAAGGCCGAATTAATAATGGGAAGAAAGAGAAAGTTAACCATAAGCGATCAGGACAGAGTATAGAGGGTTGGAAAAGAAAATTTGCTGCCGATTCTACAGGTCTTAATCCTAAGGGGACGGGGGACACGTCCCCCACGAATTTTCAGGTGGTGAATGTCCCCATTAATGTAACGTCAAATTAGGGAGGGGGGACTTTATTCAAACAAGGATTAATAGTCGAGAACGGTACTACGAAACGTCTTCTTTCTCTAAAAATTTAATGAAACGTCAAACCTTCCGCACTCCGCGCGAGAGGGTGGGAACTGAATTCAGACAAGGATTAAGAGTCGAGAACGGTTGAACGAATCATCAGTTCTTCTTTCTCTAATAATTAAATGAAACGTCACAGCTTCCGCGCTTCGCGCGGGAGGGGGAAACTGAATTCAAACAAAGATTAAGAGTCAAGAACGGTACAACGAATCGTCTTCTTTTTAAAATAATTTAATGAAACGTAAATTAAAGCTTTCGCGCTTCGCGCGGTAGGGGGGGGGGAATGAATTCAAACAAAGAGTAAGGGTCGAGAACTGTACAATGAATCGTCTTCTTTCTTTAATAATTTAATGAAACGTCAAAGCTTTCGCGCTCCGCGCGGGAGGGGGAAACTTAATTTAAACAAAGATTAAGAGTCAAGAACGGTACAACGAATCGTCTTCTTTTTAAAATAATTTAATGAAACGTCAAAGCTTTCGCTTCGCGCGAGAGGGGGAACTGAGTTCAAACAAGGATTAAGAGTCGAGAACGGTACAATGAATCGTCTTCTTTCTCTAATAATTAAATGAAACGACAAACTTCCGCTCCGCGCGGAGGAGGGGGGAACTGAATTCAAACAAAGAGTAAGGGTCGAGAACAGTACATGAATCGTCTTCTTTCTCTAATAATTTAATGAAACGTTCAAGCTACCGCGCTACGCGCGAGAGGGTGGAAACTAAATTCAGACAAGGATTAAGAGTCGAGAACGGTAGAACGAATCATCTTCTTTCTCTAATAATTAAATGAAACGTCACAGCTTCCGCGCTTCGCGCGGAGGGGAAACTGAATTGAAACAAAGATTAAGAGTCAAGAACGGTACAACGAATCGTCTTCTTTCTATAGCTATAATGTATATGAAACGTCAAAGATAAAAAAGATAATAAATGAACCGGTCACCAATGAAAGTACATGCCGTGAAACAGAATAACTAGAGAGAGAGAGAGAGTGTGTGTGTGTGTGTGTAGCAACATATAACGTGGTATAACTTTGGAAGTAACTGTAAAGGTGACATGTAATTGTGTCCCCCCATGCTCAAACTCGGATTGACGACCTTGGTGCATGTTGTGACAAAACGAAGCAAATATTCTTTGTTTCGTCATCATGAACACGTGTATGAGGCAGGGGCGGCGATTTCTTTCCATTACAGGGGGCGAAATGCGAGGGACGAGGAAGCAGTGGCGTAATGAGCAAAAACATGGGGGGAGGGGGGGGGGCGGCAGAAAAAAAAACCGCATCACCACCACTCTTACATGTTACATGCAGGCCCCGCGGAACGTTTTTCAAAGTGGGGGGCTAAAATATTTACGATCAGGTAGAGCAAAGCTAGCGAAGCAAGTGGAGCGTAAATTGACGTGGGGTCCAGGGGTGTCAAGGGGCTGAGCCCCATGAAGCTCAGGGTTTTTTAGGCATTTAATTAAGGTGTGATGAGCATCCAGGGGGCGGAGCCCGCGGAAGTTCAGGGGTTTTAGGCATTTTATTACGGTCAGATGAGCATATTTTGATACCTGATTTGTAACACTGGCATGCAGGTCACTAATTTGAGTGGGGTCCAGGGTGCGGAGCCCCCAGAAGTTCAGGGGTTTTAGGCATTTAATACGATCAGATGAGCATCCAGGGGCCGCCTTAGGGCCCTGGTGGGGTCTAGGGGGCGGAGCCCCCGGAAGCTCAGGGGGAAATCATTCCATTTCAGCAAAATTTGTAAATCACTGGTATCGAATTAGAAATAAACAACGTTTGAATTTTATTTGGGGGGAAATGCCCTTAGCCCCCCACCATCAGTACGCAAGTGCGAGGGAGCATAGTGAACGAGAGGGGTGAAGGTGACGGAAGTGACTACCCCTCATAGGTTTTTGAAGTTTTGTTGTATTAAAAGAATACATTCCTTAGCAAAACTATAGTATAAAAACAAGCAATGTACTTTTTTCACACTTCACTTTTCTCGGTATTTACTTGTACATTTTGAAGGATATTATATGCGAGGGAGCGTAGCTACCGAGTGAGAAGAATTTTGCATTTTTATTTGTCTAAACGCTGCACTCTTGGGCCCTCCAGAGCCTAAAAGTGTGTTGAAGCCTTTAGTCAGTATTTGCTATACATTTTTTTTGGCACTTTTTCAAATTTTCAGGGACGATCCCCCCCCCTAAAAAAATTGAGGGGGACGTGTCCCCCCCCCCCGTCCCCGTGATCGCCGCCCCTGGTATGAGGGGCCCAGGGGCAATTAATTGAGCGTTCCAAATCCGGCCCCCAATCACAAACATTTTTCATATGTTTTTAGTGAAATGTATTTTTCACTTGTATCAAGAAGAAGACTTGCAGGGAAGAAAGAAGAAAGGGATCAAACATTGTTTTGAATTGAACTGAAACAATCAAAGCAAACGTATTTTCTTTCCTTTACTTTAGCTAGCTTAGCTTTCCGTTTGCATATTTAAAGACACCATGACGTTTGTTGTTAAGGAAGCTGGACTCGGATTTTCCTCAAAATGGTTTCTGTTTCTACGATTGGAAAGGTATTTATTGTAAATTTGTTCTTTATAAATTACTGTTGGAAGGCCGTCCTTCAAATAAAACATGAGATTTTTCTTCTGCATGAATTTAACATTCGATTTAGAGATTGAAACGTCTTGGGAAACAACAAGGCACCAATATAATTGTATGGGACTGAGTTAATTATTAATTGTACACTGGATTTGGAGTTCGTAGTTGACCCTTCTTTCTCATACTAGTCGTAGTCATACTCAGCTCAGTCATACTCATACTCATAGTATTGACTCAGTCATAATCATCATGCCATTCATGGTTGCATACTCAGTTACTTAGTCATACAACTTGAACTAGAGTCTAGTCTAGATCTACAAGTACAACTTACAAGTACAAAGTCAAAGACAGAGCACTAGTTTTGAAATCGTTCAAGAATTTAACAAAAAATATGAGATTTTGATATCAGATTCAGATTGATATTTGATACTGATACTGATAGCGATTTGACGTGTTCCTGATGATAATGTTAATGTGCGATTTACATGATTACATCACAATAACGCTGACCTCTTAATTTTCTGACAGTTGGCGATGTTGGTTCCACCTGAAATGCAAATAAAGCTCTACACAGTCACAGAAAGAATTTTTTTTTTGCGTTGCCAATTTGACACTAACTACTTTACGAATATAGTCATTAGTTTAGTATACTAAGGTGCACGCATGGAGTTCACTAAATTCAAAAATTAAAAGATGTCACTTAACACTATTCTTATAGCCTAATATTAGCTTACATCAAACAATGTATGAAAGTGTGAATGTTTGTGTGAAATGATGGCATCCCATACTGTACATGTCAATGTTCTTCCCTTTTGCAGGAAATCCTACTGAAACTTCTTGGAACAATCTTCTCCTTTTATGCTGTTTATTACATAGTGGCCTCACTCGTTAATGGAATTCTCAGGTAGGTAGTATAGACATATAGCAAAGCAACTTTTTTTTAAGTCCAATTTTTTTATGAATTTGCTTTCTCCAAGTTTCTCCCCTATCAAATTGCCATTTGTGGATAGGCTTGAACATTTATTTGTCCATCTAGAGGCAGAATATTAATAAATTTGATTTTGAAAAAAGGAAGAAGAATAAATTATGATTATCATTGAGGAGACGATCGAGTCTTTAAATGTCTATATTGTTCAGCTTGTCTTCATCAAAGTGTCAAATTGAGAAGTCTTGGAATTTTTTTCCTTCTATATAGATACCTTTCAAATAATGATAATGAAATAATAATTATAACTATAGTGTAGTTTGTAATATGAGTACCAAGGCATCGTTTCACGAAAACCGTCACGAGTACGAGTTCACCAACATCCTATTAAAACGCAGGTTAATTACAATACAAGCATTTCAGTGGGATATCAGAGAACTAGTACTTATACTGATATGTGATATGAAGGTTTTGTGGAACGCTGCCCAGAAGGGCATTAATTCTGCAAACTATTATGAGTCAGTACCCTTCTGGCTCTCAGCATATGAGTGCAAAAATGATGTATCTTTGCTACATGCGCTTCCCACCTGGGTGGGCCCTGTTTCATAAAACTTGCTATCAATAATAAATGCTAAATTTCTATTACAAATTTGCTCTCAGCCAATCAAATGCTACAATTTCATTAGCTTAAAACAGCTATTGAAACTTGTTATTGATAACAAGTTTCATGAAACAGGGCCCTGTTCTTCATATTCTTGTCATCAGGGCCCTGTTTCATAAAACTTGTTATCAAGAACAAGATACGATGATTGTTATAAGCTACTGAAATCACTGCATTTGATTGGCTGAGAGCAAATTTGTCATAGAAGTTTAGCAATTGTTATTGATAAGAAGTTTTATGAAACAGGGCCCTGATTACTCAAATAATTGTAACAATTTGTTGCTTTGTCTCTTCCTTTAACAGACTGGACAGTTTTGATGGCACCATCCCTTTCCATTACCAAAGTTTTGATCAAATTTTTGCAAACTCTACAAAATGGAGCGATCCTGTTTTTCTAGGTGAGTGTTTAACAGATCTTTAATTGTGAATGAAAAGACCTGCTTGAAATCTTGACTAAACCATCATCTTTAAACAGTGAATTGCTACAGTGAAACCTCAATTTTATTTAACAAACTCCTTCAAAGGAAATTACCTCATTGTATTAAAGTTTTGAACAACTTTTCACCAACTCTACAAAATGGAGTGATCCTGTTTTTCTAAGTGAGTGCAAACAGATTTTTGTGAATGAGAAGATTTGCTTGAAATCTTTACTAAACCATCATCTTTATGCAGTAGAACCTCAATTTAACAAACTCCTTGGAAGAAAATTAACTCATTGTATTGAAACTTTGGCTCAATCGTAATGAGAGTTTGTACAGTATTCTGTTATTTGTGTATGACAGGTTTCGTGCAGTTGGTTATGAAAAAAAAAGAAAAAAGAGTCTTGTTAATTATCGAGCAGTAAATTATTTTGCTTATGTGTTATCATGTCAAGATATTAAACATTTAAAGAAAGCACGTTAAGTTGTTTAGTCATTGGAAAAGTAAGTTTTTTAACAGGACAAAACAGTCACATGATATATACCTCTTCACCATTTTAAATACCATTTCATATTGTAAAGCAAATGAATATGTGGTAAAGAACGAGAAATATGCTGCCACTAGATTTTCACTGGACAGAAATGCTTTTAAGGGGCTCTTGGTTTAAAAAATTTCACAATATTAGATTTTCACATGGGACAAAGACTTGCATTATATTACAAATTATTCAGAGTGAAAGTGATTTGATGACTGAAACAACCTTTAAAGGCATCGTTTAACAATGTTAAATCTAGGATGCATGGCCCTACATGTTATCAGCGTCTGTGATATGGTGTAATATTGAAGCCCTAAAAAAATTGCGCTTCAAAATGATCATGAAGTGCCTAAAAAAAGTAAAAATTTTGAGTGACCAGTTTTACCATACTCAAATATCCCAATAGACTGTAGTGATATAAAAACCGTTGTGAAAACGGTTTTTGAAATTTAGAATTCCAATCATAAATATCTTGATAATCAGACGGGCGAACGGCTTGTAAACGTCATGGGATTCCTGACTGACCTAAAGGTTTATAAATATGATTGCAGCATGAGCTAAATCCAGGATTTTGTTTAGAATCTGAGACAAAGATACCCAATCCCTTTAAAGTAACAGGTATTTTACATTATTGTATCATCATTATTAATATATTTTTTTTCATTTGATTGTTTTTGCTTTCATCAGGGGACTTCATCTCACTAGAAGGCACATACATGACAATTCCATTTATTTTCTACATCTTTCTGAGATCGCGACTCTGGGATTACACAATCACCATCACAGCTGTGCACTGTATCCTTGTCTGTCTTGGTAAACTGTTTGTTTTGTTTGCTCATACTGACAAGTTTTGCTTTCAAAAATATGATGTAGCCTTTGTACATTTAACAGGGCGACTCCAGCCACAGAGTAGCTTTCAAGTAAAGCAGAAGAATTAGTGGTGCAGATTGAAAAAAGGGTTTTGGAAATCTTACAACCTTTGTAAAAGTTGATATTTTCTTACGAAGTAATTTATAGGAAAGTTCATAATGTAGACAAAGTTTTAACATGGTCATGAGGCTGTGATGTCATTCCTTCATAAAAAGATCAGCTGAACAGAGTTTGGGTTGATGAGGTCAAAGGTGACATTTTCATTAAGTAATTGAACTTTGGGTTGAGGCATATTTGAGATGCATACATTAAATTTGTTATGCCTTTGCCAATTAAAGTAATATTATTGTAACCTTTTATTTATGGCTTTCATGACCAATATGATTTGTTCTTTATTAAGTTAATCAGGCATATTTTGGAAATTTGTAATTTTGTAATATACAAATTTATGATTAAACAAGGCAATTTTGATTTACTCTGTGTACACTTTAGAGAACAGTGTTTGGACATTCTCTGTACAAATGAATGTTTATTTCCAGAACTCATCTTTACAATATAAATTTACTTTGTGTGTCTGAAAGGTATAAACTTTCCCTTTCATTATTGGTTTTTCATTCTCTTTTGAAATTATTCTCACATCATGTCTTTATAATCTTTATATTATCTCTTCCTCCTTACAAACAGTTAATTTAGCCTTCCCTCTGGTGTGGGAGTGGTGGGTGTGGGTCATCATCAGTCTTCTCCTCAGCATCGGGATCGGCGAACTGACTAGCGCCCTCATCAGGAAAAAGAAGACAGGAAGCTTCAGACCCCTGCCGAAGGAGGAAGATAAGGACACATGACTTGAAGAATGAACAAAAATAACTCCATACCTCAATCAAATGGTTTACAACAAGGTGAAGAAAGTTGATAAGAATATATATATCTCTAATTTTGAAAAAAATGGATACTTTGCATCAATTGCCCCATAGTTTAGTTGCTATACTGAGTAAATTCCTAACTTCAAGCTAGGACAAAACACAGTTCCTATTATTAACCCTAACCCTAAACCTAAACCTAACCTAACCTAACCTAACAGTAAAAGTCCAAACAAAAGTTTGGGTTGCCTACATGTACACCTGTAAATTGAATACATGTTGGTAACATTTATTCATTCATTTATTTAATTTAATTTATTAAAAGATAATTTAAAATATGACAACTCAGTTGACACAAGGCTGTTTTACATGATGGTCATCGACCCAGTCATTGCATAAGCTGCAACATTTTGCTGGTAATAATGCAATTATTTAGAGTGGTCGTCATTGTTTTGTTTATACAGTTGACTGGAGATGTCAATGTCATGGATTCAAGCCCCTCCATAGCACTGATGTCCATAACCAATGCATTTTATCTGCATTTGCTTCCTTCCACCCAGGTGTTAAAATGGCTACCCAAGACTATAGATTGTAAATATCAATTGGGCACCTGTAGTACGGTGAATGGCTGAAATAGTCTTTAGTGAATAAAGCCTTGCTCAGATATGACCAGCTAAACTGCAGTGTTTTTTTTTTAATAATGTAAAGTGTAAACACGCTTCACATTTCTACATGTATATCTTATAACACAGAGCTCAATGGATACGTGCACGACCTTTGTTGAACACAGTTGCCATTCATTCACACCGTTATTAACAAAAACGTGGCAGCTTCTTTGCAGCGGTTTACCCCGTCGTATCTGAACAATAATAATAAATAATAATAACAACGTTTCTTATAAAGCGCTTACCACCGAAGTCTCTAAGCATTTAGAGTGTGTGAAGAATCGTAAGAGAGACCAGTGACAGACCTGGATAATACATTGTAAGCCTGATATACCAAAGTGCTTGATCAGTAAAGGATTGTTACTCAAAAGACAATCATATGTTTTTACTGTTTGATATGTATACATAAATTCACTTTTTCTGTCATTGTCAAAATGACTCATTGTTACCTTGATTTGAAAAAGTTTAATCTACAATTTGAAATTATTCAAAAATTGGACAGAACTACAGTAACATATTTGTAAAGAAATTTTGGCTATGACATATGTTTTATTTCTTAACCATGCGAGCTATACCAAAATGTGTAAATGTGTTGAAACGATTATGAACGTTTCATAAACTTATTTTGTATAAATTTATACATTCCATATGTTAGTGGCATAGCATGGCAATGGGTATTGTCAAATTGTGTGGGGGTACAGGCCAGGGCCCTGTTTCATTAAACTTGTTATCAATAACAAGTTATGATAATTGTTATAAGCTACTGAAATCCTTGCATTTGATTGGCTGAGAGCAAATTTGTCATCGATCTGTGGCAGTTGTTATTGATAACAATTTTTATGAAAATGGGCCCAGGGGGGTGTTTCACAAAGACTAAGATCGACTTTAAGTTGGACTTAAGTATAGACGGCCGTTCGTGCCATTGTTTGCTCTCATCATTTACTGGCATTGGTCTTTAAAGGGACGTACAAATCATGGACAAAAATCTACAAAACTTACATGTTTTGATAATTCATTATTGAAGGAAAAAAATATTGTCTAAAGATCATAATGGTGAGAGCAAACAATGGCACGAACGGCCTGTTATACTTAAGTCCAACTCAAAGTCGATCTTAGTCTTTGTGAAACACCCCCCTGATTTGGTTGTAGGGGATATATAGCAACGGAATACGTGAAAGTTACTGAGCTAAAGGGAGCTTTCTATTAAACGGCTTTTGGGTCTATTTTGCGTCTCAGGTAAATGAACATGTACACTCTGTATTGATGTTCTTCAAATGCCAAATATGTTGATTGACTCTCTTTTTTTCTTCTTTTAAATCTTTTAAAATTGAGGTTAATGTTACAATTTTGTTATTATATGTTATTGTTGAAATAATGTTGTGTTTATTTCAGTTTCAATTTCAATTTTACACAGACAATTGTTGAAAATTTCATGTGATGTAATGGTCCTAGTGTAAAATTAATAACAGTAATTAATTTCCAACTGTATCCTGAAGGTTTATTTCCAGAATTTCTTTCAGGTAAAACGGTGTTGGATAAGGTTTCTGGATGCCAGGAATGGAGTCTTGATTTATTTATTGGTGTAAAGAGTCCTAAATATCAATGCAATTTCTTGATAATGTGTGTATTCAAGAGCAAAGTTTGTGTTGAGCATGTGAACAGAAAGTTGAATAGTTCTTGAAAACATGATAGAGAGAAAAAACAAAACAAGTATATTGTTTAAACGCCTTTTTTACATGACTGCCAAAGATTCAACATGAATGTGGAAATAATTTAATTTGTGCATATTTATTTAATTCAAAATGTGTTCCGTTGTATTTGTACATAACAATTTGAACAAGATCTACATGTATCTTATTTTATTACGGCAGAGTATAATGTGCTGTATAGTTCTGTAATATCATTTTGTGGATTATTACAATATACCTAAGATCTTCTTGGGCATTACAACTCTTTTTTCAAACTATTGGAATTCCAAATTGATTGATTTCCCCATTGTCAATTTACCGTTCACACTCATCATTTCCTCTAATTTATTCATATATATATTTGGTTTTATTCATACATGTAGGTGTATCAGTATGATCATATGTATATATTTATCAATTATTTAGTACAATTTATTGTATATTTATTTATATTTTATATGTTGTATTCATGTAATTGTAAATGTTCAGAGTTCATGTCTTGACTACATATACAATTGACTTGAAGAGAACAGTTCTGCATATTGATTGACTTGTGTACTGCTCAAATGTGTCATATCATCTATTAAATGAAATATTCTGTTGTGCCAAATTACCGCATACAAGATATTCAAGAAATATAGCTTCTACTTCTTTCATGTAAATTGTCTGAAACTCCTCGTGCATTAGCTATAAAATAAGGAAAAAAATACTTCTTGTACATGGGAATATCTGGACTTCCAGTGTAAAAGTGGGTATATTTTGTTCGTTAATTTTCCAATGTAATCTGTGTGCAAACTGCCAATTTTTTTACAGATCAATTTTAATGTGCTTTTTTTCCAACTCATATTCTAATATATGACATCTCTTTTATTGATTGAACTGAAATTATCTTGTGATCGATGGCATTATACTTGTTAACTTGTTTGTATTTAACCATTAATATTTATAGTAGAATATGTTTTACATGTACGTGTATTTTATAGTTAATGATCCCAGGTAGTACCATGTTTTGTTAGCGTATACTTGTTAGTGTTCTTCTGTATTTAGCTTCAAGTAATTAAATGAGAATTGTTGTTTCATGCTTGTTGATTAATTTTGAATGTAAAATATTAAATATTTTATATTTCAAGTACATTTGTGTCAGCTGTTATAATTTGCATCACCTCTTTCATTATTAAAAGAGTCATAGGAGATAATATTTGTCATGTGTATGTCTGGTAAACACACAACCACCTACACAATAATGTTTTTCTCTCTCTCTCTCTTTTACTAGCTTGCTCTCTTGTAAACTCTCTCTCTTTCTCTTATGCTACTTTTTCTCTACCTAACAGTCTCCTCTTGTTTGCTCTCTCTCTCTTTCTAGTTAATTTCTCATTTGCTCCCTTCCCCCTCCCCCCTTCTCTCACTTCCTCTCCCTCTCTGTCTCTTTTTCGCTCTTCTCTCTCTCTCTTTCCTCTCTTAATCTATAAATAATGTCCACTTTCTTCCCCCAGTCTCCTCTTGTTTGCTCTCTCTCTCTTTCTAGTTAATTTCTCATTTGCTCCCTTCCCCCTCCCCCCTTCTCTCATTTCCTCTCCCTCTCTCTGTCTCTTTTTCGCTCTTCTCTCTCTCTCTTTCCTCTCTTAATCTATAATGTCCACTTTCTTCCCCGAGTGTAATTTGGCACAGAATACTTTCAAAAGCAGTTTACTGTGTCTTGTGTTAATGAGACTTTATAATGTAAAAGCACTTTCTTTGTTTCAGAACTCAATAAAGAAGAATATTCCCTCACATTTTAGATTCAGAGATGATCTTTATTTCTTCAGATCATAGAATATCACTATTAGATATTTATAAAATACAATTAGATGACAAACCTGAAAAACATGGCAAACATGAGCTGTACATGTACATATACAGTGTGTAGCTCCAGTTTTAACCTGGAAAAAAAAAATCATTTCTATCTTGAATAAGATTTCCCTTTTTTGTGAATTATACATTTAACAACTTGGCTAGGACTGGATTCTAAATAAAATGCATGTATGTGTATGTGATTGAGTGTCAAAACCACAAAAGGTAATTTCTTCCAAATTAAGGACGTGATTCTTCATATGAACAGAAATATTGAATTACAAGCTCTTGGAAACCTTGCAGTTAGACCCCCTGTCCACACACAACATTTTCCGTGATTAGGCGTGATTAGTTATACCGTTTCGCGATAGTTATATGATGAAATTGTGTGTGTGGATGCTTACTAACGATACGTCGTATAACGAACGTATAACGAAATGCAGGTTTGGGCATCGTTCGAACTAGAACTCAATAACTAATCACGCCTAATCACGCTTAATCACAGAAATTTTGTGTGTGGACGGAACTAGTCTAACTGGGCGGGGCTTAATGTCGGAGCGCGAAAGGAGACCTGACCTGTCATTTCCGCTTCCATTTCATGACCGCAGTAGCAAACTGCGCACCTATACGACATTTCGCTGTAGAGTTTTGGGATTACTTTCTTGTGTGTGTGGACACCCTGGAATTTATACGATGATTCTTTATACGACGTTTCTTGTGTGTGGACACCCTGGAATTTATACGATGATTCTTTATACGACGTATCGTTATAGAGTTTCGGGATAAATTGTTTTGTGTGTGGACACGCTGTACGACTACTTCGGGGGAATCTAATGCCCTTATTCCATTAAACCTCACTTATCTTCTTCATACCACTTGCAATCTTTGGGTTATCTTCAAAATAGGCTGCAGAGCCCTTTGAAGATTACTAGAAGAAGAAAAGGCCCAATCGGATGTGAATCGTAGTGCCATCAGACCATTTATACCTCATACCTGTACATGTAGATTTATTCTTTTTTCTGGGTCAGACTGGAAGGCTTAAAGTGCCATGGAATTTTGTCATAACTACAGTCAAACCTGTCTTAGTAATCATCTCTCTATTAAGGCCACCTGTCTATAGTGGTCATGCATTGTTGTCTCACTCAGGAAAGAAATGTTTGTTGTAAAACCTGTCTAGAAAGGCCACCTGTCAACAGTAGTCACTTTCGCTGTTTCCCTTTAGTGGTCTCAATAGACATATCTGTCTAGCCATTTTGCCAATTCTTGCATGCCCTTGGTCTGATATAAATTCAAACCTTTGATAATCCATATCTAATCTACATCTAATCTACCGTGATTTCTTTCAAATGTCATAATTGGGTTAAATGGTGTGTTATGGCCAGACATGATCAGTTTAGTGGATCCTCTTTTAGGGATATTCTTAAGAAATGGGACAAACCCTACCATTTGCAAAAAAGGCATTTTCAACACATATGCATACGGCTACAGTCTTTACACACAAATACCCCACATGTCATTTTAGTTGGAATACCCTTTAAAAAGCAAAATATATTTTGATACACTTTACAATCAGAACTGGTCTCTCTTTAATGTCTCTTTACAACTACCATTTTATTAAATGTTATATTATATCATATGTTAAAATTGATCATATTTTACTGTAAGAAATTAGAATTATATACAAAGTCAGGAAGTCCACAGGACTCGTAATAGTCTGGTTTCAAGGCACTAGAAATTTCTTTTTGCTCTACGTTTTTCTACACCTATCAATTCAACATGCATCACAACTGTAGTAAAAACGAATACCTATTTACAGTCAAACCTGTCTATAGCGACCGCCCAAGGGAAACACAAAAAGTGGTCTTTGTAGACAGGTGGTCTTTTAGACAAGTTCCTTTATTACACGTTTCAATGAGAAACCATTTTCAAGGGAAACAATAAATGTGGTCTTTGTAGACAGGTGGTTTGACTGTATCTTGTTTTTCTGCACAGTATATTAAATCTTATGTAACTCGAGGTTAATTCCCAATCAAAGTTATTTCCTACATCCACATGTACCCATAGTGATTGAGAGAGAAAGAGAGTTCTGACACACGCACACGTCTGCGATCAATGGTCAATTCATCGAGCTCCAAATATAGTTTCCTCCCACATACAATCTCTATTGGAAGGAACTATTTTGAGCTCCATGAATTGATATTTGATTGCATGCATGTGCCTGTGTCACAACTCTCTCTCTCTCTCAATGACGCTATGCATATACCTAATGTATCTTTCTTATATCAATATTAGCACTATTTTCTTTAAAAAAAATTGTAATAAACACTGGACTACCAACTTCTTGACACCCCAGGATATTTGTACAGGTGCAAGTCGCAAGCAATTATACCTAATTATTATCAAGATATAAATTTTTTTTTAAAAATCTGTAATACCTCAATGAGCTTAGAAGAAAATAGCCTAGTGCCTTGAAGCCAGGCTAGAAGCATACATATTCAAAAGAAAATCATAATTTGCATTAAACAACTACAAACGTAAGAAATGAGGATATTTGAGGAATCAGAAATACCAGAACGTTTACAAGGAGACAGGACATGATGTCCCGACACCCATGACCTGATTCAGAAGAGAGACATATAACACTTTCACAAAGTTACTATTATCTCCAGTGTACTAGATTTGTATCATATACATGTATCATACAGTTAACAGATTTTAGCTGGGTTCACTGGATGTCTGGAACTTGAGCAATGTGCGTCAGTAATACATTGTGCCATGTGACCTATTAATTAAACGCTTTCTACAGAACTAAATGGGCAAGTATACCCAGTAAAAATCCATCGCTGAGACGGGTGCGCTATTCTGTTAGCATTAGCGTTAGCGTTATAATCAGATTATGGTGTGTTTCCGTAGAGGCTCGTACCTGGAAAAGTCTGGAAAGGTCCAGACGGTATCTGGAATCCTGTAGTAACAGGCCGATTGATAAGTACATGCACTACAGGTACACAGAGTAAAAAAGTTCGTGAGATTTTACGATATACTTATACTCTCTAGAGAGAGCCAGAAGGGCATTAATTCTATTTAAAATAAAAGTATATGTGATAATACCCTTCTGCTTTTCAGCAGACAATATGGAATCGTCATGTTCTAGATTAATTATACAGTGGAACCTCATTATAAAGAGCTCTGATATAATGAGGTATCTTGTTATATATATAAACAAGATGATTTTGCTGGTCCAAGTTCTTTATAATCTTTTGTTTTTTTACCCTGATATATCAAGATTCCTAACATAACAAGGTAATTTCCATGATCCCAAGGACCTTGTTATAACGAGGTTCCACTGTATTAAATAGCTAAATTGACATTATGTCTGCTTAGAGCCATAAGGGCATTAACTCTGTGAATAAACGCCCTTCTGGCTCCAAACAGACAATTTGCCAAGAACGGTTGCTTCCTTTTCGTCAATGGTAATACAAACCCTCTTTCTTGTTAACTCTTTGCCCGCCACGTACACAATCCCCCCTGTGCCACATTGTTTTTAGGGTGCCACCTTAGGAGGGGTTCTGCATGGACTATGCTTATTCAACTCGCAATAACTTTTGATTGGTGTACTGTAATGAAAAACTTTGTGTAGCAATATTGTATAGAAATTAATAGTCTTGCCAATGGTATCATTTTTGTAATGTATATTATCATAAATTTTGAGATTATCAACTATACATTTTGTATCCAAGTTTTCTAATAGGGGCCAATAGGGGCCATCCTAGCTCATCAGAATATTTGCAAAAGCAGTTTCAAAAACTCAATTTTTCTCGGAAAATGTCAATGTAAACAATGTCTGCGAAAGCGGTGCAATGAAGTGTGATGTGTATACAATGCGAAGCACGTTACTATTGTGTGTGTGTGCGTACAATAGAATTAAACGCGTTCCGTGTGTATTGTGAATGAAATGTGACTTGAGTCGAAGTTGGCAGCCCGCTGTATGTTCCGCTAGCCGAACGTAGCGGGCAAAGAGTTAAAATATTCACTTCATATGCTTCTAATGGTACATAAGAGGCTTGTTCGACATTTGTCATCAATTTAATTAGAAATCTGTCATTAAATGGAGAGAGATGAGTCGAGATCTTTTAAATCACAGGCAAACTAAAAGAAATATAGAAGGAAATGATACCTGATAGAAATCTTTCCTACACCGACAGCAATGCATAGGACTATTAAAACATCAATTACAGGTTTTGCAGATTCTATGACACTGGCTCCAGTGACGTTAGCTCTTTGGTCAATGTCCTACACCTGAAACCAGCACTACACCCATCCTTAATCCTAACCCTAATCCTAACCCTAACCGTAACCCTAACCCTAAACCTAACCCTAAACCTATTCTAAAACCCTAATGCAACCCAAACTCTAACCCTTTGGTCCGAATTCACAAAGGAGGTTTGAATTAAACAAGGTTCTAAACCATGGTTTAAACCTCCACTGTGGACTACGATAAGGCAAAAAAAAAGTGTATTGGCGTAACCCAACCTACATTAATAATTTCCCAGACCCTAAACAATTCAATGTATATTGGCTACTGCGATGAAGATAGCGCAATATTTTTTTAAACAATTGCTATCGTTTTACAACACTTCCGCTGCCTTCGCTTCTTTTCTGCGGATTTTGGCTTGTTTTTACTCCAACCACATGTGTGTGCAAACTCTGCGAGTATAAGTATCCCATTTCCCAGGAGGAAATTTACAAAATAATCGACCTACCTACCCTATTTTTCCTAAGTCCCGTTACTCCAATACAACTTTTTTTCTGCCTACGTGTACATAAGCATACAATCATAGCATCTAATTGGCCACTGGACAAGACCACATGCACATACATGTACCATGCTTAATGGAGGTTTCAACCATTGATTAAGGTAGACATCCTTTTGTGAATTCGGGCCATTATCTTTGATGAAATGAAGCCCAAAGCAAATGCTGCCGGAGGAAATGTTGGATCGCCATTTTCCGATAAGACATTTGATAAAAACAACCATAGATTTGTTCCAGATTTACGTGTTCGCCTTCTATTGAAGTAGCGATCAGGAATGCGCTCATCTGCCATTATTAAAAGTGTGGGTAAATAGCATCTGGCTGGGTAAAGACACTACGGAAGGACTTTCTTCAAGAAATCACGTACTTGGACCATTTCCTGAAGAAAAAAAGAAGAAAAAAAAGCCATACATGAAGATATTCATTATTCGGTGCCCAGCTTAATTGGAAGCACATGTATACATGAAGTCAACAGTATCTAGTAATATCTACTTATATCATCAATATTTTTATCAGGGATGTAAAGAACCAAAAAGGAGAGAAAGAAAAAGAAAGAGAGAGAGAGAGAGGGAGAAGAGAGAAAAAGAGATGGGAGACCCGGAAAATAACGGTATTGTCTACTAGGAATAGACCAGGGGGTGTTTCACAAAGACTAAGATCGACTTAAGTTGGACTTGAGCTATTGCAGGCCATTCATGCCAGTGGTTGCTTTCACCATTGGTCTCTCAAGGGACGTCACAAATCTACAGAATTTACATTCTTGATAATTCATTGTTGAAGAACAGAAGTTACTTACATTGTAAACTTCAGTTATTTTTAAGATTTGGACTTATACTACGGTATGCAATTTATGCCCTTAAACATTCTAGAACCAGATGTTAAATTAGAGGGGAAAAAAAAAAACTATCAAAAATGTAAATTCTGTAGATTTGTGACCACGATTTGTACGTCCCTTGAGAAACCAATGTCACAGGAATGGTTAGAGGAACTAAAACGGCCTGCCATAGTTCAAGTCCAACTTAAGCCGATCTTAGTCTTTGTGAAACACTCCCCTGGAAAGCAAACCCTATCGGAAAGTAGCCAGTCTGTTTCTACAGAACAAAGTTAATAGACACACTGACTCACCTCAGAACAGGAACTGTGTCCAAGACCAGGATGTTTATGGAACTCTGGACTGCAGACCTGGGTTTGTAACAATTTATGGGTCATCTCGCCAAGACTGAAAGGAAGAACGGCATCAGAAGTTCCATGGCATTGCAGGACAGGAAGGGGCTTTTTGTTGACTCCATCCGTCTGTAGGGATAAAAATATTCTCTTATGTATGTTTGGTTTGAAGGGTTCCATGTTGCTGCACTACATTCAAGATGTGAGCTCCAACTATTACCTCTCATAAAGACAATTTGTTTAACAATGCTAAATATGAGATGCATGGCCCTACGTGTTATCAGTGTCTGTGATATGGTGTATTTAAATATAGAAGCCCTAAAAAAAATTGCGCTTCAAAATTATCATGAAGTGCCTCAAAAAAGTAAAAATCTTTGAGTGACCGGTTTTTGATACCATACTTATACCCCCCAATAGACTGCAGTGTTCTAAAAACCGTTAGGAAAACGAAAAATGAAATTTCGATTTCCAATCATACATATCTTGATAATCAGACAGGTGATTGGCTTGTAAAAGTCATGGGATTCCTGACTGACCTAAAGGTTTATAATTATGATTGCAGCGTGAGCTAAATCCAGGATTTTGTTTCAGAATCTGAGGCAATGTTACCGAGTCACTTTATGAGATATTGCAAGTTTAAATACACTCTAAATTATCATAAAAGTAACCTGTTAGTAGACTTCGTCGCCCGGGTGGCAGAAGGGCGTTAGCGCGCGAGCGACTGGAAAACTACTTTTCGAATTATTTGCATTTAAAGATTTGTTTTATATTTAAACTGCTTTCCGTCCCGAAAAAATTGGTTTAAAACTTAAAAGACTAATAGAAATGTTATAGTAGAACACGGCCACAAATTTTTTTCAGAAATAAGTCAGTTTTATAAAAGTTTGAGGCGATTTAGTGCTAACGCCCTTCTGCTTAGCACATCATTTTTTATCTGAAATTCGAGCTAACGCCCTTCTGCCAGCCAGGCGACGACTTGTTGACACAACTGTACACCCTCACATAGAATAAAGCCTGCACGGAACACTTGGGTTCTGTGCCACCGTGAGGTTTTAAGATACTCTTTTATTTGTTTTCAGTTAACCCATAGAATGCCTGTTAAAGTTAATTGGGGTTGATTTTACACATTTTATCTGAACGTCGCTTTGACTTAATAATTTAGGTAAAGAGGGTGAGAGGAAGAGAGAGGGTGATAGAAAGGATGGAAAGAAAGATAGATAAGATGATCAGATACAAGTAGATAGATAGTTGGATAGATAGAAAGATAGATAGATAGATAGATAGATAGATAGATAGATGGATTGATAGATAGAAAGATATATTGATAGATAGATAGATAGATAGATGGATAGATAGATAGATAGTAGATAGATAGATAGATAGATAGTAGATACATGTAAGAGAGAAAGAGAAAGAGAGACAGATAGGGAGGGGGAGGGAGAGAGAGAGAGATACAGATAGAGAAAGACAGAGAGAGAAGAGAGAAAGAGAGAGAGAGAGAGAGAAGAGAGAAAGAGAGAGATAGAGAGAGAGAGAGCTACAGATAGAGAAAGACAGACAGAGACAGAGAGAGAAGAGAGAAAGAGAGAGAGAGAGAGCTACAGATAGAGAAAGACAGACAGAGACAGAGAGAGAAGAGAGAGAAGAGAGAAAGAGAGAGAGAGAGCTACAGATAGAGAAAGACAGACAGAGACAGAGAGAGAAGAGAGAAAGAGAGAGAGAGAGAGAGAGAGAGCTACAGATAGAGAAAGACAGAGACAGAGACAGAGAGAGAAGAGAGAAAGAGAGAGAGAGAGAGAGAGCTACAGATAGAGAAAGACAGACAGAGACAGAGAGAGAAGAGAGAAAGAGAGAGAGAGAGAGAGAGAGCTACAGATAGAGAAAGACAGACAGAGACAGAGAGAGAAGAGATAAAGAGAGAGAGAATGAGCCTGTGACTCACTTTAAATGTCCGATGCAGAGGCATCCATGTACTGAGCGCTAAAACACCGGCATATGGCCTGTCGTCTGTTATTGCCGAGTAGAGTGAAACAGCGCCCCCTTGTGAGAAACCTCCTATGACGATGCGATTAGGTGCAATTCCACTGCTTTCTTGTTCCGCAACCATTTGTAATACTGTCAATAAAACAAAACACACATGCAGTAAGATATGTATTTTTGCCAGGAGTCATAAAAATTGTACCAATCAGAAATTTTTTTTTGCTCTGCGTGCTATGGGTTCCACACAGCCATGTTATTCAAGATATGAGCTCCAAGTATTATTTGTAAAAAAAGAGATATTGCAAGTTTAATGCACTCTCTATTAACATGAAATAGACTTGTGGGTATACTCGTGGACGTACCCTTATGCGTTAACGTAGAAAAAGTCTTGCATGGAACGCACGTCCGACTTGGGTTCCATGCGCAGGGTTTTAAACTATTCTTCATTTTCCTCATACTCCTTAACAGTTAACCCATTGAATGGGAGATACTTTTGTTCAGGTTGATTTTATACATTCCAGCTTTACACAAATTATTATCATTATTTTTTCATTTTTGGTGATTGGTAGACATTTACTAAAGAAAGATAACAAAAATTGAGTTTGTAATCCAACTTCACTCTGCACAACACATACCGGTAGTGCTGAATAATTAATGTAATTTCGCATAGTGCCCATTCCATCACACTTAAAGATAAAGTTGAGTTCTGGTCATGCACTTGCATTGTCAAAGAAAAGGTGTGGAATCGATCAGAAAAAGTTGATCATGTAGCATATAAGTATTGGTGTGTACTCCAAGGTTCTGGAATCATCAAAAAGATCAGAAATTTGGCCCAGTCTTGTTAAAGTAACAAGCACTGAACACAGAAAGATGTATATGGGACTACGCGACACGTGCGCCCACGTGCGCGATTTCTATTTTGTCCCAATAGGTATAATAATTTACCAAATATATCAATTAGTAGGCGGTTTCCCGGCAAAATTTGTATCATCACGTATTAGTCAAAACATATTCATTCACATGATTGGTAACGAGAGCTTCCATTTCATTTTTTGAGAGGGGGGCATTTCCAAAACTGGCCTTTACCTTTAAAGATAAGGTTGAGTTCTGGTCATGCGATTGCATTGTGAAAGAACGGTAGCATATAAGTATTGGTGTGTACTCCAAGGTTCTGGAATCTCCAAAATGATAAGAAATTTAGCCCAGTCTTGGTAAAGTAACAAGCACTGTACACAGAAAAATGTATATGGGACTACACAAACATGTGGCATAAAAATCGGGCTTCATTTTTTTAGCTGTTACTTGTCATATTTAGAATATGGAGGCATTTGAAGAGCCATGCTTTTCAGGGAACATTTTTCTCTCTGATGCTCTTCCACACTTGCATACTAACAATGATAACGCTCACAAAATTTTTTCATCTATTCCCAGAACTCAGCCTTCTCTTTAAGTTATGTGTAGAGTCAATGGAGTGGCGATGAGGAATACAACGTGTGTGACGGAATGAAGAATGCATGGTGGCGGTGCGAAACTCTCAGATATGAGTTCTGTTTTGCAAGATAAGTCACAGAGCTTCCAGTAACTTTCCCACAATTTATGTTTTGCTGGTCATAACAACAACTTTACTGCACACAATTATTTCAGCCAATTTCCCTAAAAATTCAATTTCAATTATAAACATTTCAAATTCACTTTTGATTATTTTAGAACTCAAAGATCACAAAAAATGTCAAAACAGGGATAGAATTTTCTCTTTCTAACTTACAACTTGCGGAAGCCTTCAGGATACCGTCCTTGTCTTCTTTACCATCAGTCCCCAACGAGATGATGTCAAACCATGACGGCATGACCATTCCAAAGTTTAGCGTGACCGGCATATTACCTCTATTCCAAAAAGTATTAAAAGAAAGGTTTAAAGGTAATACAAAGTTTTGGGAATATTTCAATTTTTGTGGATCATGAAATTTAAAATTTTCATTATCATTGTGAAGCCTAGTGTTAGAACACTCAACTCTAACAAAATTGGGCTCTAAAACACTTTTGATTTGGAGAAAAAAATTTAAAATAAAAAAATTTACCGGTGCTCCGGTAAATTTGGTATAGCTCCCTCTCAGTTCGAAAATTTACATGTCATCTGAAGAGCATAACACATATATAACACTATTGTCAAAGTGTAATAATTAACATGTTTTGACACCAAATCATATTACCAGACTAATCAAATATATATAATCATGAAGATAATTTTTTAAAGTCAAGTTGCCTTAGTGTATGATTTTTATTCTGTCTCGTTAATTAAAAAGAAAAATACTTGTCTGTACACTGTAATCGTAATATATAATTTTATAATCGATCAGGCCGCCATCTTTACTGCAATTACTGTACTTAATTCAGTACGTAAATCTATGCATTTCATGCTCAGTCCTGCCGGAATATTCAGTGTTGTTCTCTTTAACTTATTTTTCCATTTCCATCTCTTAATCGTTTCTGTGTTTTCAAATTGAAATGCATTTGTTATGACTCGGCTATGCTGTTTCGCCAGCTCTGTGAACGAACGGGCCGTGTCTGTATGTTGTGGGAGTGATTGTGCATTGACACGCTGGCATTGATCCCAGGCCCAGTGCAGTGTAGTGCGTTGGCTTGGCCCGAAGACGCATCCCAGGCTTGCATTTTCTGAGCACATGTATTTCGGGGATGATCTCAATATACCCCGCAAAGTCGTTGTACAGGGACAGTTTTGGGTAATCATTTATAGACAGAACGTAACATTATTTATTTTTTATTTCTTTATTTAAAAAAGAAGAAGATACGTTTAATCATACAAACAAAGATTTAATAATCAATAATTAGGTCGACTTGACGTTTTCCCAACAGTCAATCATGTACTGCACATTCTTATTTTGAGATCATCCCTTATTGAGGAATGTTGTTCTGCCACTGACCTCGGGTAGAGGTCAGAGAGGTCAGTGATTCGTGAATTGCTACACGTGTTTTGGACTAATATCTCCCTTTCCGTATATAATGTATACTATACGGCTATAGAAAGAGAGTCTCTCTTCTATAGCCGTGGACCTATGTTACTCTCACTTGATATTCTCTCTCTCTCTTTCGCTTCTATATCCCTCTCATCTCCCTCCTCTCTCTCTCTCTCTCTCTTTCTCTCTTCGATATCCCTCTCTCTCTCTCTCTCTTCTCTCCTCTCTCTCTCTCTCTTCTCTTCTCTCTCCCTCTCTCTCTCTTTATTTCTCTACCCCATACCATTCTACTCTTTCTCTATTTATTTCTCTTTCGATGTATATTTCTGTCTCTCTCTCTCTCTCTCTCTCTCATCGCTCTCTCTTTAATTTATCACTCATCCCCTTCCTCTTTCTTTCTCTCACTATTCTCTCTCTCTTCTTTCTGTACCCCTTTCACCTTTTCCCTCTCGAATTCGATCTCCACATGCTTGCACTCTCTCTCTCTCTCTTCTGTATCCCTTTTCTCTCTCACTCTCTCCTGACTATCCCTCTCTCTCTCTCTCTCTATTGATCCCTCACTATCCTGTTACTCTCTCTCTCCCTCTCTCACCCCCTCTCTCTCTCCCTCTCTCTCTCTCTTTCCCCTCGCTCTCTCTCTCTCTCTTTCCCTCTCTCGACCTATCTCTCTCAATTATTTCTCATTCATCTTTCTTTATCTCAAACTTTCTTTCTCTCTCTTTCTGAATTGAGATTGGGCCTAAGCCCTAAGTGAATTGGATGCACACAAATACAATAAAAATAAAAACAACAACTGCATATTATTGTGAAGCTCGAAATAATCTAACTTTCAAATTTGATAGGCCTATTATTATGCGGCCTGGTGAGTAGAACAATTCACACTATTTTTTAATGCCATTATGGTATGCCCACTAAACGCATATTGAAAAGCATTTGTTTTTGCTGTCCAGACTGATAATCTTCAAGTTGACATTGGACCTTCTTACCCATTTCTCAAACTGAGAGAATGGCACTGTCCACTGTCAAGTGAAAAGATAAAGTAATGTAGATGTATTCAGGGGCGGATCCAGCCGGCGGCAAGGGAGGGGGCCTAAAGGCGCCCACTTCGTGCGAAAAATTTGAAAATCGTGCCGGTCGATTTTTTGCTCAGGGGGGGTTGTGAGCACAATTTTTTTTTTTGGCACCCGAAAAAAAGGTTTTCCATCCGGGAAGAGTTATTTTTTCCACCGCCACCCCCCTTGGGCGCCAGGGTAGTGAGCACACTTTTTTTTTTGGGGCATCCCCACCCCTTGGGCGCCAGGAGGGGGCCCATCTTCTTTTTTCTTCAAAAGGGTGTTTTTACCTGTTTTTTTGTTAGGGAGGGCCGGGGCCCGGCCCCTGGATCCGCCACTGGATGTATTGACATACATTCTTGTTCTTCTTCGCAATATAACGCTGAAATACATCGGAGACAATTTGATAAATCGGAATCCATCATGAATATTCTGATGATTATCCCTTTTTTGGTTGTGGTTCATGTAAATGAGGATGATAATGTATGGCAAGGATAATAATCACCAAAACGATAGAAGATGTCATTCGCGTGAAAGGGCCGTATTTTTTTATTGGGGGCATGTAGATGAGGATGATATCACAAGGATAATAATAATCACAAAAACGATAGAAGTTCTCATTCGCGTGATAGGACCGTATTTTTGGGTTTGAGACGTTTCGTTAAATTATTAGAGAAAGAAGACGATTCGTTGTACCGTTCTCGACTCTTAATCCTTGTCTGAATTGAGTTTCCTCTCGCGAAGCGCGGAAGCTTTGACGTTTCATTAAATTATTAGAGAAAGAAGACGATTCGTTGTACCGTTCTCGACTCTTAATCCTTGTCTGAATTAAATTTCTCCCCGCGAAGCGCAGAAGCTTTGACGTTTCATTAAATTATTAGAGAAAGGAACGATCTTTCGTACCGTTCTCGACTCTTAATCCTTGTCTGAATTCAGTTCCCTCTTCGCGCGAAGCGAAAGCTTTGACGTTTCATTAAATTATTAGAGAAAGAAGACGATTCGTTGTACTGTTCTCGACTCTTAATCCTTGTCTGAATTCAGTTTCTCTTCGCGCGAAGGAAGCTTTGAGGTTTCATTAAATATTAGAGAAAGAGGACGATGCGTTCTACCGTTCTCGACTCTTATTTCTTGTCTGAATTCAGTTTCAACCCTCTGCGCAAGCGGAAGCTTTGACGTTTCATTAAATTATTAGAGAAAGAAGACGATTCGTTGTACCGTTCTCGATTCACTTTCCCGGACAGAGGCGGCGGAGCGACTTCCAAAGTGGGGGGCACCAACAAAAAGGGCACTTTCTGGAAAAAGGGCACCTTCAAAGGGAAATCTCAAAGCGAAAAGATACAAGTTTTTAAACATTGGTATATACCCCTATATTGTGATTACATTATCAGGGGTGATTTTAATATTTGTTTCTCTTTATACATCATATAAGATATTGGTTAAGCATCATACTTTGCAGTTGGATGCTATGGTCTGAAAATTCACTTGCGAGCGAGCAAAGCGAGCGAGGAAAATTTTAAAGATTTGTGAGGTCGCAGCGCGAAAAATTACCGGTACATCTTATAAAGAGGAAAACCCCAATCCTGATGGGATTATAACACATTCTCATAACGGAAGACTGAAAAGGCCTTTGATAAGTAACATAATTATAACATCTATGATGCGAGCGAGCGTAGCGAGCGAGCTTTGGGGAAATTGCTCTTAGTCGCTGGAAATTAGGGGCACGTTTAATAATGAGAGGAAAAGGGACACTTACCAAAAGGGATAAAACTTATTAGAAAAGAAAAGCAGCACGTGTCAAAGTACAAAGGCTAATTACCAGAGGTGAAAATGGAGCACTTCTTACACCTAAACAAAGAGGCACTTATGAGAATGGAAAATGGGCATTTGTCGACGGAAAAGAGGCACCCATCAGATTTTGATAGGGTTTTTATAAGAAGTGAAAAGGGGCATTTATGAAAAAGGGATAGGTTCCTTATTAGAAAGGAAAGGGGCACGTATCATTGTTAAAATGGTAATTATCAGAGGTGAAAAGGAGCACTTATCGCATCTGAAAAGGGGCACTGACCATATATGAAAAGAGGCACTTATGAGAATGAAAAATGGGCACTAATAATAAAGGGAAATGTGCATTTGTTGAAAAAGGGCACCGATCAGATTTTAATAGGGGCATTTATCGGAGGTGAAAGGGGGGCTTTTATTAGAAGGGGGAAGTGGCTCTTATTAAAAGAAAAAGAGGCACATGCTAAAATAAACGGGGCACTTATCAGAGATGAAAAGAGGTAATCATGAGAAGGGGAAGGGGCACTTATAAGAAGGAAAAAGAGCTTTTATTAGGAAGGAAAAGGGGACGTGTCAAAATAAAAGTGGCATTTATTAGAGATGAAAAGAGCACTTATCAGGAGGGGAAGGTGCACTTGTCAAAGTAAAACGAGTATCTCAGAATTGAATAGGTCATTTACAAGAGATGAAAAAGGGCACTTATTATGAGAATGAAAAGGAACTATTTTCATAGGTAAAGGGGCAA